>OY982928.1:13037395-14237395 GCA_963891755.1 Pyrrhia umbra
TCCTCGCAGCCGGTGTAGCCGGAGCCCCAGCGAAGAGTGCGGGCCAGGTCGTTACCTGAAGTGTTTATGTTGAGATTTATGTATGACAGAATAGGGAACACATGACTATGATGTCAGAGTTGTTTTAAGGTAGCGGTAAGGTAACAGACATTCTGATTATTGTGTTGCTACTGAAATTTTCTTTGCTGATTTACAGCTTAAATCACCAGTTCTAGAAGCCTTCATTAGTCTTTGTTCTCGCTGAATAGTATTTTGAAGTGTATCTGTTCTAACGAAGTTCTACGGATCTTTATTATGGTTAAATGGTATTGCTCTATTACCAGTGCCGAGGGGCACGATGGCGCAGGGCGGGTTGGAGCACTGCGAGTCCTGGCCGACGTTGTCGAGGCACTGCAGCACCCAGCCGATCGTGCCGTCGCCGCCGCACACTAGGATCTTGTAGTTGGGAATGTGACGAAACACGTACAGTCTGCGTAAAACAAATATTATTAGCCATCAGTTCTAGAATTATAATTATTCTGAGTAGGATGAGTATTGCAGAGTGACTTGATAAATTATAAAGATTAGATAGATCGCGGATATTCTAAGGCTTTCGCCTTGTATCCTTTTTTTATTTCTGAGGCATCGCAGTGCAATTCAATTGCCTCTGCATGATTCAGAGCTAATAAATGAATTTAAAATTCATGCTTTTACCGACTTAAGCCTCAATTCTTAGCTGCATTTGGACCCTAGGTAGCGACTGTTGTCGAAATTTAGTAATTCAAATAGAATGGTGGGAACAATATGTAAAATAAACAACTTACCCAGGCAGCGGACCTCCATTTTCAAGGTCAAACACCTGGTAAGGGTTAAGGAGTTTGCGGAAGGAAGAAATGAGCTCGAGGCCTTGACAGCCTCCAGACTTGACGTTGACGAACACCAGCAGGGGCTTCACGCCCGCCGGGACCATCGAAGGCTCGATGCTCGGCAACAACATCACTGTGGAACAGACCGGGCCCTTGTATCAACTGTCGTGTTCTACTGATCCATGAATAGTACAATTTTCTTTTGCTATCTGTTGAAGGGTCTCGCCCTTCACAGTTTTAATCATGTTATTATATTCTAATAATTGTTTAAGATTATTTGCTGAATTTATTTCGACTTATTTATAAGGTTAAGATGATTTAATTAATGTATTGGTGGAGATTGGGGTGCGTTAGATAGTCATGGTGAATAACAACCCTTATATATACGTGCGGTGTACCGCACTACCACCTTGCTGACCGGGTTACATTTTTACCACGATATAAGTGAAGAATAGCTTCTCCACGTCACAATCAGCGCCACTCACCCAATAAATGCTTATCTTCATATTTGGCCTCTCTGAGCGCGTAGAGCGCGCGCACCGCTTTGCTCGCGTCCTCATACGTGATCACCATCGACCCGTACTCATAGTAGATCGGCCCGATTGACGTAAACTTATTCTCTGCGCAGGGAAAATTTTGATTTACAGAGCAAAATAATGAGAAGGTTTCCTCCAATTTGTTTCCAGAATAGGACTCCGGTCGTTAATTAAGCGCTGTATATAAAGCTCACACTTATTTAAATATTTAATCCAGGATTATTGATTTATTTAAAACAGTTTCATATGCTACTTTAGTTAAGATATCTGAAGAATGATTCGTGGGTATGTTTGCTGAAGTGTGAAGTAAGTGATATAATATACTGACCGGCACCCAGGAACTCGACCAGTATGTTCTCGTAGTTCCTCTCGGAGAGGCCGGGCGGCAGCGAGGCCACGAAGAGCGCGAGCGTGGGCCCGTGCGGGTCGCGGCGCGGCTGCAGGTAGAAGCGCGCCAGCTCCATGCGCCGCACGGACTCGCGCGCCAGCCGCACCACGATGCGCCACGGCCGCTCCTCCTCCTCCAGCACGCGCTCCGACACTGGGCCAACAGTTGCAAGCTACGCGTGATTATCTGCTTACGTATCAGCTCAACCTGACGGTATACTATCGGTTATATTTCGGGGACTGTGTCTTGGAATTGCATAATTTATTTCCGCCGAGCCCGATCCATAATAAGACGATATAACATAACTGTAAGATACCATAAGACATACGGGCGATGCGCCGCACAATGGATAATATGGACATCCCACCCATACGCACAAAATTTATTGGGAATACTTTCATTACGCGTACAGCTGATTGGTGGAATACCCTGAATAAGATTTCACTTTCGGATAATGTTATACCTAACTGAAAGTCAAGAACAGTTAAATTAACATTACATTATCACAATCATTTAACCATTCAGCATCTTTGTCTGTGGTCTGTGCTGTTTTTAAAGGTATCCCAAAGCCACCATTGTCTGGGGTGATATTGACTAGATTAATTCAGATAATGCTAGCAAGAAACCGCTGGCACACTTATTAGATAGTTACCCCCACGATCGAGCAGTATCTCTGAGCAGCGATAGTCATGCACGGCCCTCGCGGGGTCGAGCCCAAACCGTTCGAGCGCGGCGGCCATCAGGTCGGCCACAGCGTCATCTCCGGTGCAGCCCACCGTCACGAACGTCTCGCCGGCGCCCGCTACTCGCCCCGGGTACACTCGTACCTCTCCACCACCACTCTCAGGTTCTCTGCACATTACGAACATCATTTTAACAAAACCTATATGCAGTAAGGGAAATTCAAAAAGTTGTTACTTTGGATGGATTAAAGTGGTATTTCGGAGTTTTAATAAGCACAAAACTCAACACAGTACAACAAAAAATATTTTCTTCAAGAGTTTCTTCATCTGTAGTCAACGTAGTGAGCTCCAGAAGAACGGTAACTCTACACGGAGACAGTAAGATATAACGCACTCACTTGAATCGTAAGAAGAGTGCCGGTCTCTTGTTGGGAAGGCGTGTGACATGCGCGAGTGGCGTGGGGTCCTTAAGGGGCGGTTCGTCGCCAGCCAGCGCGTCCGTGAGCTCGAACAGGTCCGGGTCCCGAGCTACGTGGAAGGCCCGTAGTGCCGCCGCCACCAGCTCGCGCTCGTTCCAGTTGCGGCCCACCACTACGGGCCGGTACAGCCGCCGGGTCCATGCTGCCTCGCCGTCGTACACCTTCACCACTTCTGTTGCATGATAATCACATGCTATATGCATAAATATTGTCAAGATTTCTCGATATTTGGACAGGTCCAGCAATATTATTAGGAGCAAATCGCCTGAATCATTTAGTTTAAACGCGGGGAGAACGTCACGTTAAGTTCTTTACGTTCTGGATTTTAGTAAAATGAAGTGAAAACGCTTGCACGTTGTCGCATTAATTTGAGAATTTTTAGCAAGATGAAGATTGACTTAACGTTACTTTACCTTCATCACGATCATCCGGGGTCCGGTCCCGATGCTGTTTGTGGTCCGGGCGGTGGTCCTGGTCGGCGGGAGCGCCCGTGGAGCCGCCGCCGGAGCCCGAACGGCCCTCGCAGCCCGAACTGAACTCCTCGCTGACGCTGCGCGCTGCAACACCCATATCGCTCACATACACACCCCCGTTCGCCCGCGAGTGCGACCACGGACACACGACGCCATGGAATAGTGGGAATGTATGTTTTATTTAATCCTGCTTTGAGAAGAAATGTGTAGTTTCTTGTGCACCACAAGAAGCTACACGATTATCACACAATGATCACACGTATTGTAACGATGAAGCAGAAACTTTCAAGGCCTAAGTCAGCAGGAATAGCAACTCAAAAGTATTGAAGAACTTCTCTTTGAATTAAGTCGTGTTTTATTCAAATTCATTTTATTATTGCACCAAGCTTTCACGATTTATTATTTAAAGCAGTTTCAGGATTGTTTTTAGTTCAGGACAGCTGTCCTACATAAGCGAACAATGCAGGCGAAAAGGAATGTTTTCAGTTTAAGACTTATATTTTATGTTACTATTTTAATTATTGTTATTTATTTAAATTATCCATGCACCAAGATTGTTTCATAATAAAATACCATTGATAGAGTTAACTTGTTTGTGAGATTTAAAAAAATATTAAAATCTTGATGTAAGGATTTTTTATTGTTTAATTGTATTAATCTACTTACATAAAGTTGTATGATACATTATGTTAGTAACTGTAGTGCAGAACCATCACCAATAGTCAAACAAGGGGATCACAATGTGCAACGGATTTGAAAATAAAAACTTGAATGTTTTCAATTTCAAACCGCACACGACTTGACTGATGATCATACAACTTTTACACACACTGATTTTATGATGCCATTATTAAACACATTATTGATTTATATTTTTTTATACTTAAGATTTGAATAGATATATTTTTTTTACACTTTTTAGATTGATTGAAATTGTTTCTTACATTTATTACGTCAGCTTGTTCACAAAGAAACAAATAAAATAATTTTAGTATGAAGTGTTTTTATAATGACATCTTACACAAAGCAGCGTTGGACACTTAAGCATACATAAATACACACAATGTTTGTCGTTAATATCGCGTTTCTGTCTGTTACCTGCGTGCCGTTGGAATACTGCATCATGAGTATTCTTGGACTGACCGGCCTGAGCGTTTCCAGTGGGTGCGGCCACAGAATAGTCGGGGCTTCACTCAACTACAAGACTAGTGCCGGGACTTTAGCTAAGAGTTCGGTTGAAATGGAAGCTGTGTGATATAAATCGAATGGAAATTCAGGCAAGGACACGTTCAGTCTAAAACCACGGAGGCATCTTATGGAAATTGATAGTGATAGTCATGAACTTTTACATGAAAGATGTACAAAGAATATTTTTATCGATTTAAATTTCATTATACCAATGAATTGTATTTACCCTGATGATATTAATTGAAACTGCACGGCAATATGCTCCAATAATGCACCAAGTTCGGGTGATTTGCATATTTGTTAAATCACGGAACATACTATAGCTTATTAAACAGCTATTGCTCCTGGAATCTAATTGTAGATTTAGAGGTCTTGTAGTTTCATGAAAGGGGATGTCTTACAGAGTGGTATCGAGTCGTGAGGAATAGAAGTGGCGCTCGTGTGCAGTGTCTCGGGTGTTATCAAGCATGTAGTAGCCTCATGCAGACACAGAAACCGAGTGCAACGTAGGAGAGAAAGAGCCTCCAGTTTTAAGGATAGGGATGTATACGAGTTTGATAAACCTTTTCAGTTTGAATGTCTTGAGTGCAATTAGTAATAGACTAAAATATGGATAATTGAATTGCTTTGTAGATATTATCTTGCTACTTCGATCACTAGGATGGTAGCAGTTTTGAGAAGACTAGACAATTATTATTAGATACTATTAGTACTAACATAGATTTCCCGTATACATCCTTAATGGAAAGTAGAAATTGTAGTTTGGTTAACATGATGTGTATAGCATCTAGAAGTAAGAGGTGTAAGAAAGCTTACAGCGAAAGCTTTTAACGTTCATATTGACTCAATCGTAACCACAAGAGTTCAGCCAAGTAGCATGCATGAGTTGTATCGACCAGGGGATCCATGTGAGGAGCACCGACGAGGCTCTACCGAACTGGAAGTATAGAAAGTGCTACGAGCTTTAAGTCGGGACGAAGACTTTTGTCTTCAAAGCTATGCCCTCGATGATGTAGGATTCCCGGTCGATACAGCTGTACGGAGTTGGTGCGGGTGCGCTAGACGCGGGGCGTGGGGGTCGTGGGGGCGTAGGGCTTGGTCGCGGGCGGGTTACCTCTGGAGTAGGGGGGCGAGGCGCCACCGTGCGGGCTGCAGGCGGCGGGCAGCAGGCGCCGCGCCAGCGTCACCAGCCGCGCCGGCGCCCAGCCGCCAGCGCGCGCTGCCCCAACACACACGCTCACGCCACGCCGCTCCACGCATGTGCCAAGCGATTCACCGAGCCTGCCGACCTACACCGCCTACCACGACTATGCCGCCGCCGCTCAGCCACGCACGATCAGGATACCCCTTGACTTCGCTGTCCGTAACGAGTGCACAGTCGACACAGAACAAGGTAAAAGTGTACTGAGGGAGTCAAGCTAAAAGAAGTGTAACTTGAAACGATAACTGCTATAGTCCAAACCCAGTGTGAGATAAAGAATGAATTAGCAAAGCATTCGATAAGAAAAATATGTTGGCAAAAGTTCCTGTGATGATCTTCTACACCTCGAAGCAGCAGATCCCTGACCGTGTGTGCCTGTGACCTCAGAGCGCGATCCGTCGGACTACTTTACAAGCGAGGCCTATACTAAGTAAGCTCGCTGCGAATTGCGTGGCACATGTACGTGGCGGGAAGCGGTGGTTGCCGGGGCCACTGTTTGTGGGACACTTACGGCAGCCGAAGTCGCGCTGCGAGGGCGGCGGCCGCACGTGCACGCCGATGATGGCCTCCATGGGCACCTCCGTGCGCGGGATCGACACCGCCGACGGTGGTAAGAAGATCGGCTGCAGCATCCCGAAGTTGCAATCGTCCGGTATGAGGGCGCGACATCCTGCGTGGCACTGCGGGACGAATGTTCCTTCAGTATTGTGCATGATGATAACCAAGCCAAGCCTAGGTACAGTATCTTACAACCTGCTCGCTAGAGTGAATTGCTTTAAGAACACTTATCTAATGTGATGAGATAACGTATTGAAAGGAATGTTGTTTTCCAAAAGTGCAGTGGAGGCTACGTACCGTGCTGCCGCACCACTCGCAGCGGTAGCCGGTGAGGCACTCGGCCGACCAGCAGGCGCGGCGGCAGGCGGCGCACTTGCTGTTGGCGGGCAGGTTGCCCTCGCGCCAGTGGTGCACGTGGCGCGGCTCGCTGCCCGCGCAGTACGTCGCGTTCTCCTTGCAGTCGGCCGCCGCGAAGTCTACGCATTCTCCGTGTACGTAGTACTCGCATACTGCACCATACACCACACGTTACTCAACTGCTTACGAACTCACGGTTACAGCGCAACACATTAGAGCTGAAACACATCTAGCTTTTAGCAAACACTTCTTGTTCTACTGGATTTGTTTGGGCTTACTTTCTGCAGACTTTAAATCACGTTAATAGCCAAACAAACTCGAGCATTCGTTGGTAGCAGTACAAATAACATCATACATCGTCACAAGTAGCTGTTCTACAAATCAAAATGTCATAATATTTACTCTTTACACCAGCATCTCAACGTGTCACCTATCATAAAAGAAAAACGTTTGTAGTGACTCAAATGAAAGAGTTGTTTCTAAGATAAAGTGTAGTACTCACTCATGCAATGTAAAGCTGGTAATTCATCGAGCCGCTTCCGGCACACCGTACAGAACTTGCGTTTGTGGTGTGTGGGCTCTGACCAGCAGTGAGCCACTGGGTTCTGTATGCCGCAACAAACAAGTATGTCAGTACATGTACACTGATTCTACAAAATAATAAGTGTTGGTGACGTAAGATAATAGCTAATCAAATTGTGTATTGTGTTAAACTAATGTGCGTAATCGACATGAACTATTGTGAATTGACTCTTGACGAAAAACAACATTACAAGCATCCTTGTGTTAACGAAAACCATAATAGGTATGTACTGATATTTTAGTTATTTATGCACTTATGTTTTAATGGTATTTTTACTGTTTCACTGCGTTTCTCTTGGTACCAAGAATATTCCGAAATATTTTTCCATAAGATGTCGACACAAAGACCTTTAAAGTAACAAAATATGATCCTTTAACTGTAACACGCCCTCCGCATTTCCCTACGTATAAATACCGTGATAGCTTACAACTTTTAACTCTTGATTATCAGGATTTTGTAATTGTGTTATGTGCTCTGTGTTGTGGGTTTTAAAGTGTAAATTACCTTGATAAGGCTCGGCGCCACCCCACAGCACGGCGTTACCACTTGCCCCACGCATCGCTCGTGCACGATGAAGTTGCAGACTGAAACAAAAAGGTTTAAATGTTAACTGACGTCATACAAGTTAGGGAGCGTAAGGTGATAATGTCCCCGCGCTGGCTCCGTGTCGTAAATAACGATTAGTGCTGTAATAAATTGGATGGGTGACCATTAACGACGTGGATGTGTTGCTACGTGTACATTCAGACTGATTTTCGTCATAAATTTGACGAAAACACAGTACCAATTGTTTTTAGATTACTCAATCTTTTTAAATTATTATCGGGATAGAGAGAGTCTTTGTAAATTTTTATTGTTTTTAGGTTTCTTTTTGAAGCTTGAGAAATTGTACCTGATTATTTTTATCGATGCTTATCCCAATTACTCGATATGAATAGCTTGATTACTTATCCTATAATGGAACGGCGTATCTGTTCCATAGAAGAAAATATTCAATAAGCTAATAGTACGTAGCAATAATGAAGTGGTTTCAACGCATTACATTAGTCGGCACGCGATGCACCGCCCCTGATCAAGTTCAGACATGCCACACGCTTGGGACGCGGCCCACGCACGGACGGCACTTCCTACCTACTAGCATGGCCCTTTTGGCATACATATTTTGTTATTCAATTATACTAGCTTTACCCTGGGCAATAAAGTATCTAATGTTTTAATCCAAGTTACAAACTATCTGTGTGTCGCATTTCGTCTAAATCCATTATTTTTTTTTGATCACTGGTCGACTAACAGATATCCTAACTTACAAACTAGCAAATTAATAATGTATCTGTTTCAAATCCAGCGTAACATTTAAGTTTATTATAGATATTAATTATCCTACTTATGAGTGGTGGCTATTTTAGTCAACCAAATATATGCAAAATGCAGACAATCAATTATATTCAGCAACCCGATAATGCAAAATGATTTCCCTACTGGCAGCCAACTCGTGTATAAATTAGATACAGTAAACTTATCAACTAGCATTTAATGCAATATTGAGCACTGATTTCAATCTCCAACACTAATTGAATGAGGTCAAACGCTAGTTAATCTGTGGAGTGTATTGTATTACCACGAAACTGTGATAGCTACACAAGCACCTCTACTATAATATCAAATGTAAGAGGTTTGAAGTAGCTGCCAAGATATCAGTAATGTATGGCTTTCTAATAGTTTCTGCCTCTTCGATATCATTTATGAATAAAATTATTTTACTACATCAATGAATATAAAATGAATGGCAAGTAAGAACGATTCTTAACAGCAAAAAAAAATTGCAATGCAAAACTTGAAGTTTATGATGCTTTTATTAAGAAAATGTATTAAGTATTTCAAAATTGGAATTCAAAATTTAAAGCAAACCAAAATTAAAAATTAAAAGGAGTTTTTATTAGTATCTAGTGGCGCCGTCCATAGACTAAATAGTCGGCAGTGCCGGGACATGCACGGCTGGGGCGCTCGAGCGCGGGCCTCTCGTAAAGTCATCTCGAAGCATGGATCGATAGGGGCGCGCATGCTCGCATCTCGCCGCCATCCCACTGGAGACACTGATGTTGCCAATTTATATTGTCCCCGGTAGCTGTAGCAGCCCGGCTCTTGGATAACCTCTTACATTCTTTGATTGGTCTAGCTTTGATGTTTAGACTTTTATTATTAATACAATTCTATAAAAGGTTTACGTAGGGATTATCATTTGGAAGCTTTTTATTTTATGTGAATATTTGTTAATAATTATTTCGATTATCCACTCAGTTCAGTTCTAACCAGCAGTTATTTGATTAGCCATAAAACGTAAAAAAAAGTATAAGGTCTACGAAGTGCTACGGCGTAGCAGGGACCGTGAAATTTTAAATCTTTGCATTCACACTTTATTGATTAAAATTATTTCAATTATATATAGTTTAAACTCAATGGGAATAAAATGACCTCGCTGTAATGACGTACTCAAGACTATGACGTACTCAAAATAGAAAAAATCTAATTAAATGAATGCGCGTGGGTGTACGTAGTAACCGTTGAAATAGGTAAACTATTCCCCTATGAAATCATAATATGTATTTATTACATCATGCGTTTTATGGTTATGAACTAGATGGATTGTTGCCATGCAACCTTTTTACACGATCCAACATCAAAAAGAACTATGATATTTACGTATTTGAAAATAGAATGTTATTTTATCATAATAAAACAAAAAAACCTTTTTTTTATTAAAAAGTAGAAATGTACGAAATCGCTCGCATACATATCCTTTACTTCGCGGCGGTGGCGTACTTACCTACGCGAAACATAATACAAAAGTGTTATTTATAGTTCGCGCTTGTCAATAAACTACAGCGAGTTTTTATACGCGGAAGGGCACAGCCGGATGGGGATCAAGGAAACGTATTAGTGGTGTAGTTCTGACGTTCTACGTCACGGTATTTTAAATAACCTCGGGCGGGTCCGGCCTGTAGTATCTCCCATACGCACGGGCTGGAATAGACGCGGCCAGTCGGCGCGGCACCACCTCCCGGAACATGGCCAGTAATGGCCACTCTTACAATAAGGCAACGAAAAACAAAGATGGAAATACGAGAAAAAAGAGTATAGAGACTTTCTTAGAACTTAGCAATTCAAATCGTTTGTATGACTGAAAATGGGCTCCGCAAATAGGAGCATCTTCGTTTTAATGATATACCTACCTATATTTTTTCTTTCGGAAAGAAACCTCATCCCAGCTTCATAGTTAGCACGATAACTAAACATAGAAATAGTTTACCTTTAGATATAAGAATTTGTATCATCTCAACAATTCCTAATATGGAAATCGTCGTCTAGTATAGAAGTTCTTTGAAAGTATTTTGGTGTGCTGGGCATGAGTCGTAGTGCCAAAGTAAACACTCAGTAGACAAGAACTGAAATAGCCTGAGGGCAATAGCCTGTGATGATGATCATCATCAAGTTCCAGACAACGATTGGGCACCAACCTACGTAGGAATAACTATTTTGAAAGACGTTATTTTATAACGACTGATCTTAAAGTACTATTAGTTATTATACTATTATATCTGGGAAGAAGGTGCCTTATCTATACAGAAACATATAAAAGGATGTAATGACTTTAGAAAAGAATGCACTCTTTCAAAAATCTATACAAATAAAATGCTTCGTCCTGACTGACTGACGGATCAACGCACAGCCTAAACCGCTGATCGTAGAGACCTGAAACTTGGGAGGGTGTGCTCTTTGTATGACGTAGACATTCGATAAGAAAGGATTTTCCGAAATTCTACCCCTAAGGGGGTGAAAATGGGGGACAAAGCTTGTATGAAACTCTGTCATTTCATTTTAATGCTAGCTAGTATAATAATAAATATTATTCAATTGCATCTTTAACTAGGAAGCTACTTGCACTAGGAAGTTGTGGTGGCCTAGTGGTTAAGGCACCTGCCTCTTGTGTGTGAGTATGCGGGATCGAAACCTGGCAAGTACCAATGTGATTTTTCTAAAGTCATATGTACTTTCTTAGTATATCTTAGACACCACTGACTAACAGTGAAGGAAAACATCGTGAGCAAGCGTGGTGATCAGTGCTCATGCCTTCTCTGTATGAGAAGAGGCCTGTGTCCAGCAGTGGGACAGTATATAGGTTGATGATGATGATGATGAATTGCATCTTTAAGAGTACATGCTGAAATTTCTGGTAACTGTGAGTTAATTTTAACCTATACGCCGTAACCTCTCGTAGTCTGGAATAAGGCTAATTAACGTAATGATTCAGAGACACCACAAATAGCGGCAACTCTATATATAGCGCGGGCGCTTGTAAACATGCGTACACGCACGATGGCGACGCGAGCAATTCTGGCGCCTTATTGGGCTCTTTAATATTTATAGAGCGATATTGAACATTGTTCCCTATTCGAATTTTGAATTTGGAACTTTGTTGGCCGCTGACAAAATTGTGACCTTGATTTCTTTCTTTTGATTGATTTTCTCTAAAGTCACTTTCTTTCTATTTAATTATAATGACGACGAAAATTATAATTATTATTCTGTTTTAATATTTTACCATTTATTATTTACCTAACTTATAATAAAATTAAAGCATATTTATTGCAACAAAATAGCAAAATTGACGAAGCCTATCAAATCAATAGCTCAAACATAATAGTTGAAGACCCCAATCGGGTAGGACCGACACTGTCACACTATGGCTAGTGTGACAGTGTGTGGGACAATCACTGGGTGGCCCCAGTCATTATGCCAGTCGCAGTCGCCTGTCACCAGCGCGTCCTTAGCACGCCATACGGCAGCAGTTAATGATGTATCGTAAAAATTCAAGCCACCTGTTGGTATCGCGTGTTTCACTCAATAGGCCTCCATGTCACTCGCTACTTGTTTTACAAGGTGTATTGACTTTACGCGCGAAACAATCGTTATAAACTTAATCGATTTCTTTTTGTACAATCGATTGGGCTTTATTACCACGCACGTATTAGGTTAAAACGTATGGTTAGTGATTATTGTCATATGCCTATTTTTAATATAACCTGTGTATGCATAGACTTTCTTACTAGACATTGAATTTAGATAAAAGGTCCCGTACAATTCATGCCAATCCCTAAGCAAATCTAAGGATAGATTAGCTATTGAATTCTTGAAAAAGTATATAGGGATGAATTTACTTTTAGTTCTGTTAAACAAATGCTTCCAATTTAATTTGTAGAGTGCAGTATATAGGCATTGGAGAATATTTGAATATAAAAGAACCCAAACTAATAAATTCAAGATTTCAGTTCCGCGTAGTCCTAAGGCTGACCAACGACCAAGTTCTATTTTTTATTTGGTAACATTTTCTAACTGGAGATGCTGATATTCGAATGTTATGACGTCCTTACGATTACAGTAAATATAACCGAAAATCAATGAATGTGTGACATTTTAATTTAGTAGCTTATGTAGATAGCCAAAGTTTAAACTGTGCGTCTGAAAAGTTTTGACTGTCCTTTCACTTGTCACAAAAATACCTTCTTCTCGTTGCTAATTAACAATGTTACATGTTATTTTAACGTTTGGTGATTCAATTAGGAGATCTTAATTTAGAGTAAGGCGTGTCGTTATTTAATAAATGATTTCTGACTGTGAAGTATGTACTATTCACACTTTACTGAATCTACATGATTTCAATAAGATTTATCTGAAAATGTGCGTTCATTATTCCAGGAATTGATGATTCGTACCTACGTCGTTGGTACGTACACAAAACCTACAAATAGGCACCTTTACATAGTAGATACTCTCGCAGTCTCGCCCAACACGTGCTAGCCACATTTCGAATCACCGCAGAAATAATTGGATAACACCTTCACCTACAACATTAAAACAATGAAGTCTCAGTGTACGTGGTGAAGAAAAAATCGTTCCGTCCGAAAATCGTGATTATTTTTCAGAAGCGAGTGGCGCGGCCTTCGGAGGGGGGCGCGCGGGGCGAGCGGGGCGCGGCGGGAGGTCGGCATTGACGTCACGCGCGCAAGCCAATCGCGCTCCACCTCGCCGTTCGAATTTGACTTAGCCGCGGGTGGCTTAGCTCTATCCCCATTGGGAGCTTTGGCTGTATAATTTCGATGCCTTTGCATCTTGTTTGCCAGATAAAGATTAGTTAGTTGCGTTCGATAACCTCTTAGGGCTCTACAGATGTGTGATATCGTGGTGCCATCTAATATTGCTGCTAGATTTACAAATAATGTCATAATTGGTAAATGTCATAATAGAAATTATACATGCGTAGGTGTCCAAACATAGTTTGTATAAAAAACTATCGCGTTGATTTAAAAAAGACTAACATCGACAATAATAAATGGTCTATTATGATATTAACTTAATAATCTTAAAAAAAAAGAAACTTTTAAAGAAACATTTTAAATAACATTACGTATACAGAAAAGTATCTCCGTAACTATTAGTCATATCCACATTATTTGTTCAGCGATTCTGAAAAGCTCAAACGCCAAGAAATAGACAGAGCATAGCAGATGCGTCAACTCTTATAACTATTGAATTAGGCACAATTTACAACACAGAAAAATTTATATAGCCTGTAACTACTAAGTACAAAGTACGGCGTCGAGCAGTATTCCCTTTAATCAATGAACAGACAAACAATAGACAATTATAGATGACCATAAAGGTAGTGTAAATAGTTTATGACGGCGTGGGTGAGATCAAACGGTTCTCATGCGGAACTACACGACACCTGCTCTGACGCCCGTAAACAGTCGCATGCAGAACTTGTCAACACATGGACTATGGGTGAAACACCTACATATTTACCCGGATATGGAAATAATTTAATAGGTGGTGTCAGGTAAAGGAACGGAGTACTTTTAACCCGAATAATGAAAATTTGGAGTTCGTTTTTGGTAAGAGAAGAGATATAGTATGTTACTAGCTTCTACCAGCGACTTCGTCCGCGTGGAATAGTGGTGCTCCGCTCATTTCCCTTCACTGCTTTGCTCCTATTGATTGTACCGTGATAAAAAGTATACTATAACCAGCTCAGTAGTATGACAAATAATTGTACCAAGTTTCGTTAAAATCCGTCGAGTAGTTTTTGTTTCTATAACGATTATACAGATATACAGTCAAAAATTTTACTGATTGCATTTTTGGCATCAGTATCGATCCCTAATCACCCCCTGATAGTTATTTTGGAAATATATTTCATGTACAGAATTGACCTCTCTACAGATTTATTATAAGTATAGATTTGATAGTAGTGAGAGAGTAGTTATTTGGGATATGTTCACTAATTAGAAATTGTGACAGCGCCTCACCATAGCTAGCAGAAGGCAGGATAGAAAGCATATACAGATATTTTCTGATGAAACTACGGGTTTTGATATACTTATATCAAATTAAGGTAAAACTATATTTTATTCATTGTCTTGACTATATATATCGTTACATCATGTTTTGTTCGATAAAAACATACCGGTTATTTATGCCACCTCGAGCACTATATTCAGAATCAAATTAGTCAAACCGCGACTTTTGTAAATACATTATGCATGATTAAAGTATGTGTTAATATCGTGAAATTATTTTTAGTGTGTAATAAATATACCCAACATCAATAAAACAATACATTCAAATCTTGTTTAACATAATGATAATGCTGATCATAGTTAATTTGTAGCCCCTCCAGCGTCCTAGTTCCTCCACAGTGTAACATCTCAAATAAAAAAGCTCGTACAATAAATTTGAACGTACTGGGCGGCTGCTCATAATTTAACAGAAGTAGGCCCTAGGAGTGTGAGCCTTGAGATAAATACAAGTGGTGACGTCATCGCCAGTCCGGTGGCTCGGTAAATCTTTCTAACAACCGATAGATCAGCTCCGGCCCGTAAATGTTGCAACACACTTGTTTCACAGGTTCGGAGCAAACACTATTAGCGTGGTACTGGGGCCCTATCAATTGCTGTTTAGATAAACAAAAGTCGTCACCGCTAGCTGAAGACAGTTATGGGAAATGATGCTCAGCTTTCTGCTATATGAGTTATAAAATTAAAATAGAGCGGCCCATATATTAAGTATTTTCAAAACTTTATAGATTTTAACAAAATTGGCTTATTAATATTTAAACAGAGATCTTAGTAATTCATGGTTACTTATAACCTACAGTAAAAGTGACTTTCCAAACCTAATGGAACTCCTTCGAATCGACACATAATTCCAAATTTTCCGAAATAGACACTGTTACGACAGTAAACACAGTTAAAAATAACCGTCAGTTACCGCCAGTGACGTACGCACTTACGTGCTACGTAAAATAGCAGTTTCGCAACAATTTAGACATTGATGGACAATAATGATGCTATTTCAATTGATTTTGAGCATTTTTTCAGTAAAATTTAATCGTATATGACATACGTATGTATGAGACCTTTTAATGCCTTATTTTAATTAGCTAAACATTTACAAACTCTCTTTGAAATGTTTGGACACAATGATTATAATCATACAATTCATCCAAATATTCAATTTATAAATAGAATGAAGGTGATTATTCGCATAATTATGTAATGTAAATAAAAAAACTTATGAGAGACATTTTAGGAGATGATGTCGAAATGTTTTGATACCAAGCTTCGAAAGCTTCTTTGCAGCCCACGTGAAAATTAAAGAAAAATCCAAACCGGAGATTTGGCACGAAAAAGTGTTTTGTAGAGAAAAAAAAATCACACACAGGTTCGTTGACCCATTTAAGAGTTGTGTCTACATAACTAATCAGTCATAATAATTCATAATATTCCGGAGTGGTGGTCGCGAGCGCCGGGGAGCGGCGGGCGGTACCCTATGACGTCACTGGTGACACAGTTCGCGCCTAGCGAGCGGACCGACCGACCCGGTTACGCCGCCGATCGAGATGAGAACCGCCCTATCATCACACACATTTTAACTAAATATACACTGTTTAAAACTGTTATATGTAAACTTTCACGTTTGTACAGATCTGTGTATCTGGACGAGTGGCGCAGGCCGACACACACCTACTATCTAGTGGCGGCGACGCTTTCAGAGCTCTGATCACATTCTGGATAAATATTCTCTTTATTTATTTAGTGCTCCTGCGACACTTATCGCTTGTCATCAAAATTCAAGTCAGTGAGCGACCACTTTTAGACTTTTACCTATTTTTTTGATAATTAGAACACTAGAGTTAGATGTAATAACGATATACACAACATAACGTTTTTTTATATGTTTTGTAAAAATATTTACAAATGTAAATGATATTTTATGTCGTAAAGTAAATAAACGTATATTGTGTAAAACAATAAGTTTTGCTAAAAAGGTCAGTTTTATTATCTATTTTATTAGATAAATATTTTTTGTTGATTAGAAGGCTTTTTACATCATATTTTTTACTGTAAGTTGTTAGTGAATGTTATTTGTAATATGAATTTAGTTGCAATTTTCAAGAAAACAATGTTACGATGTTATAAAACCTATATAAGTGGTTAAAATAAACAAGACATCCTCTCCTAAGCACACAGCCTCATACTAATTTCCTTCAATTAATTCTAAATCAATTTGAGAGCAACTTCGCTGGCCCATGGGAAATCTGAACCGGGACGTGATCCGTGGTTAGCGAGATAAACTTTTATCTTAAAATAGAAGTAGGTAATAGTTACGTCATAAATACATAATGAAGTCGTTAATTACTCGAGTTTATGATCGTTTGTTCTGTGAAGAGCAGTCAATGCGTTACGCAGCCATCTCGTGTGTTTCCTTATCTAAGAGTTACGCGAAACCGATGTGGTGTGGGTAGTCATTTGTACTTCTTGGAAGTGTGGCGGAGTGGAGGGATATATGCGTGTTTTGGTTTGGCAAAGTGCTGGCAATTTTATACGAGAGGTACACATTTCGGGTGTGCATAATAAAGTAATTTCTGAATAATTTGTTTATTTATCGAACAAATGTTTTTAATGAATATATCAATTTTATACAATTAGAAAATATAAAAACTAGATTACGAAAGAAAATCTAATTTACATATTTTTCATTTCATCCAACGAAATAGTGTTTTTCAATTTTCAATTATTTTATTTTTTGTTGCGACGGTGCATAGATACTTTTCCATTTTATTTTATTTTATTTCGCAAATTAAATAAAAGTTAAATTTATCCAATTTATAAGGTTATTAAAGTACTCATTTCCTGTATAATATGAGATTATACGCGATGCGATCGCAGTAGATTATTAGGTCAGCGCCGTGACGTCAGAGATGCACCATCGGGTTATTGCGGTACAAATAAACACTTATACATTAGTTAGATTGAAAGGATAGATACCGAATTAGCTGGTCATCTATTTCATTACTACTTATACTATACTGACTATCTATTTATCTAGGAAACTGATCTGACGTCGCTATCTAGACAAAACGTAGGTTATTATCGATATGGTAATGCATAAAGATGCATAATAATTTATCTCCTATTAAACAATATAAGGTATACGAACTTATATTATAAATACGAAATTGACTTTATTTGTTACGCCTTCACGGTAAAACAGCTGAACTATTTTAGAAGAAACTAACTTTTCGCCAGCGGCTTCGCTCGCGTGGGCTATACGAATTCAAATTAAAAAATGGCAAAGTTTCATACAAACTTTGCCCCCCTTTTTCACCCCCTTAGGAGTAGATTTTTTCTTATCGGATGCCTAAGTTTCACGTCTCTACGATCAGCGGTTTAGGCTGTGCGTTGATCCGTCAGTTATTCAGGACAAAACGTAATATGTATAGATTACTGACCTTGGCGACTGTTATAGGTTACTTTTAACCGGGTGCGTGAAATATATAGTTACCTAAACACGTGGGTAAAACCGCGGGAAAAACTAGTATTTAATAAAAATATGACCACGCCTGCTTATCTAGCACACAGATATAAGCGTAAATATAATTCTGAATATTAAATTTCATTGGTAGAAAAGTTTTGAAGCCAGTCATCCGATAAGTACGTATCAGTCTATAAATAGCTACGCTCTACGGCACGCCGTTGCTACGCGGACCTTGCTACGAAACGCTACGGTACATCTCGTAGTATATTTGTGTAGTATGATGTTTATTTTAAATTTCTTTATATGCGATTTTTTTCTTGTATCAAATAGATTTTTGTGTTGTAATCATCGAGGCATATAGTTTTTTTTAAATCAACAATCCTATACTAATATTACAAATGCAAGAGTTTGTGAGGATGGATGTTTGTTACTCTTTCACGCAAAACTACTGAATGGTTTTGGATGAAATTTGGTACAATTGTTATAACCTTGATAAACATATTAAATACTTTTTATCCAGGTAATGGATCCTATTCTAAGTCATGCTTGTTTTATATAATTACATGCATATTTAAAAAAAAACTAAATTATTTTACTATATTTGTGTAGGTGTATAAAATACTTTGAGGGCTGGTTTTTCAATAGTCAGATAACTATTAACTAAAGAATAATTAAGATAGTTTTATATATTTTCTTTACATACTCTGTCAAACTGACACATTTATTCGTCAGATAAAATTTATCTGACTACTGAAAAATCGGCCGTAAATCAGTTGTAATGATTGAGGGATTACTAATTTGATATTTCACATATTTATGTTTATCCAGAAATTAACATGTCTTTTTGTTTGCCCGGAAATTTAAGTGTACCTAATACTAACACACAGGTACTTTATATCGTTCTTGAGTTATATGTTATTTGTAAGTGTTAAAAGCTCAGCATGTACGTCATTATATCGCGTGTAGTGGTGGGGGAACAGCAAGAATTAGGTCGTATGGTGCTGACGTCACTCGGTACCACAGCCTCATTACCGACAGAGAGCCCCTCCGCTACGTACTGTACTTGAAGTTGCATTCATACTTGCAATTACTGAAGACATAATTCATTATAAAAATAATTTTAATATTGCTACTGATTCCACAGATAATGTCTCTCTCTCTTAATTTTTTCGGGTTTGCTTTTCGCATGTTTCGTTCTCTATTCGGATTATGAACATTTTGCAAACAAAATCTATTACAACGTACTTGTAGTAGTTTTACATTTTTATTTATGTAAATTAAAAATGGCTTTCTATATTTTTTAATAGCGATGCGCTCTAGTTTGTTTACGTCATTATACGCAGACAGAAAGAATATTATTTGATATTTAATTGCAAATATTAGTGGCATATCCCTTTGTCTATTGCTATAGTTACATGGTTATTATGTGAAAACTGTATTTCACAGGCGATGACTACATTTTACGAGTTCCCTTTATACGTATTGCCGCGCCGCCACTGATCCTTATACAGCAATTGGAAACGTTTTTATTAGGAACGTTTGACGCGCGTTACACTCGAGTAGGACGCGTGCGATGCTAACTCCTATTCCACACATACGGGCGAATTTATTTTCGTCTGTGCGTACAGGAATACTGGTGTATTTTAGTTTTACTTTGATATAAATAGAACTATTGTGAGTGCCGAGAATGACCCACATTCGCATCATTGCCAAATTTTAATAGCGCAAAATTTAGGAAGAGTAATTGTAGTTTTATTTGGTTGACATAGTTCTTTTGAGCTGGTCATGTTTTTTAGTAATCTCGTTTGTGTATTTGTTGTTGAATTGTGTTTGAATACTTTGGTAGATAAATGGAAGGTTGTAACAACCAGTTTTTAATTTTTATTGTTCCTATGTGTTAACATTAGTGATTGTTCCTATGTTAGACTTAGGCCTCCCATAATATCTGCTAAATCGCCCGGTCCTTCAATATCTTTGCGAATTATCAGATATGCATATATTGAGTTTTAAGGGAATGATTATTGTTTAAATTGTGGCGTTGGGTTACGAGTTTACGAGGTCTAATCTATCAATATCGCCTAAATTCAAATTCATTCTGAGGAAAAGATTGTCCTAAACGTGGAGTTATTTTAATATATTTTTAAATTTAAATTCATTGAATATTTCCTTGCTTTGTTTGGCAGACTTCCTGTTGAAACATATAACTATAGCTGTTATCATAATGCTATTAAATTTTGTATCCACTTGTAGGTATAGTAGATATAAAATTCCTAAAACTAGTCACAATTAGTAGCAGAATATCTCCAAAACATAAGCAGCAGTCGTTTATTCAAGCGAACACACTTATTGCGCAAACACTAATGAATCCCGAGCATTCACAGATGCTGCGCTGGCGTCTGTGTTCATATCATTAAGACGACAACTCCCCGCACAAAAGGCGGCTGTTGCAACAGAACTGCATTAATAATTGAATAGTGCAAACTTACACAGACACAATGCTTTCTCGTCTGATATAAATAATAGATCGCCCAGTGTTACGGCGTGAAAAGCGAGGACAAAGTTTTTGCCCATTGTGCAAGCTCTTTTGTTAAGTATTGTGCAGTCACATAGAGAATTTTGTGCCTGGCTATACTTTGTGCCTATTGTTCTAATGTAAGCTCATGTGATGAGACGTTGTTTCATTTAAAAGTTGTAGAAGTATAATCATAAATACATGTATACTCTAATATTTTGATAAGCCTTATCAATATGGAAGCCTTCTCACCCATCGCCTATTATGAAGATTTTAATAGCAAAGCGTAGAAATGAAGACATCATAATAAAAATAGCTTTTGCCAACTAGCAAAGCAAAGGTAAAGAAAACTGCCCTAAGCAGTGCAAATAAAGCTTTCTTTTGCAGAGAACTGGCACAATATAAGAAGTAAGGTAGTAATGAGGACGAGCTGGCGAATACTAAACTTAAAGTAACACACCACAAAGAACAAATTAAAGCCGCGGTGAATGCGCGACATTTACATGGCGCACAAAGGCGGCAAGTGCTCCGTGTCGCAAATCTACGCTCCCTTTGACTATACATTTTGAATGCGGCGCGCTGTGCACTGGCTGAATGAAAGCGTGCCTTTGCCTCGGGCGTTTAGTAACAGTTCGATGAATTATTGTTGTTACGCCGTTCTGGCGATATGGTTGATATAAGTTAGTGTAACCAATTCCATTACAACTTTCCTTATATTTTTATATACAAAGCATACATGTCAAGGCCAATTTTCCTAATTACATGCACCTAGCTATAAATAACTTATTGTAATAAAAAATAAGTTTGAATGATTTTTTGGCTCGCCTCCTTCAACCTAGCGGGTGCTGCACTGTTGGGTGCACGGGGCCGGGGCCCGGGCCAGGTGGTGGGGGGGGGGGAGTACCATTGACGCGCGTCTCTCAATGGCGATGGAACTGGGTCATCACCGTGTGACGTCAGAGCTGGCCTACATACGCCGGGCGTAGCCCCGATACCGACCCAACAGCCAGCTTGTACGAATTCAACTTTTTTTAAACTCCGCTTGCAAGACCAAGGAGTTCTATATTTAGAACGTCAATAAGCTTTTGTGGAATCCAAAATAAACATACTTTTATTTATTTTTTGCACTTGAGGGGTTTGTTTTACATTTGCTATAGAAGTTTCGTCATTGGTTCTGTTATTTTATTCTAATTGGTTTGTGCTTATTTTAATTTTTAGGGCAATTAGTTGATGAATAAGTAGTTTCGTGGCGTCGTGTTTATTATTGATTCCATATGTCTTAATGTTTCGTATAAAAATACCGTTACATTTCTCGTAATGTTCTCTTTCTATTTTTATACATCTCTATAATAATTATATGTAAATACTATCCAGAAATAGCCACGTCATGGCGTGTCACACACTGCCCACGGCCGCCATTATTGAAACAAATGGTAAATATGATAGACCGAGGTGTTTCCTGAACGCCCACGAGCTTATACTTCAAGATAAGGTAATTTGAACTTGAAGACCGAGCCATAAGGTGTATAATGCTGTAGTAGGTAATACTGCCTTAATTAAAAATTAAATCTAAATACTAGGCCCGCGTTAAACGTAAGGGAATCATTGCTTGCTGTTAAAGAGTAGTTATTGCGTGTATAATTATAATTAAATCGTGAATTTGTATGAGTTAAAGTTAGTCATATTCGGTTGATTTTCATATGAATGCTTTTAATTTTTCACAAATATGTTACTGTCGAGCGCGAATGTCATTATAGTTACTTTTCCTTTACTATTGCAATTGATAATGAATTTTCACATGAATGCTATTCATTTTCTTTGAAATTTTGCATTCATTCTTTAGAAGTGTGAACTTTTCAGTATTGAAATCAAATTTTAGCAGTGTACAGCTATAAATGGTTCTCCCAAAACAGCAAATACATTGATTTTTAGTATCCATGTTTGCTACATCTCTTTCTCTAACTAATTCGTCACTCAAATGTAGCTACTCGAGGCAAAGTTAATTCTATTCTATCGAACAAAGGTACACGCCACTGTAACTGAACACCGGCTAGTCATAATCATCTGATAAGTGATAAGCGCACAATACACGCGCCTCCTATGACGTCACACGCTTATTCAAAAGAGTTGTCCTAAGGCTGTATCCGCACGCTGCGACAATAAGTTGTCCATTTCCACACGTCGCATCCCTTATCTTAGTCGCACAATAGCGCGACAGCGCGGGCGTGTCGGCGGTCGGACGCGCATTGTCTTGCCGCGCGGCGCTTTGTCGCGCGACATGTGTCGAGATAGTGCGCGTCAACGCGACATAATGAATGTTATTGTTGTTTTGTTCGTCGAATGGTTTTGTTAGAAACTGTCTTGCATGTTGCAGTGACAGTTGTTGTGCACTCCCTACAGGCCTTTGTTTAGACGTGTGATGTTACGCCGCGTATCTGCTGTGGCCCTATTGCTGCTCTGAAGTGTAACTAACAAAATATGGCATTTTGGAATAAAACCATGATAGGTGACGTGATCGGCAATGCTTATGTTTAGAATTATATATTTGCAGTTCGTATGTCATTTTTAATCATTGCTAGTTTTTTTTATAACTACTTCGATTTAAAGAGAATATTTTATAACATCAAAATAGAAACATATGGTGAAGTATCCAGTGAAAATAACATCTACAGCAAAGAACTGAATAAGAAAAAGATCTCTAACCATATTCCTATGTAATGCTAATGAAAAACATGTTACCTAGAACATACTCGAGGAAGATAACGGTATTCGGAGTACAGCACATTGAAAATCAACATCGACATCACTCAAGCTAATTCCAGTAATAACACGTTATAAATACAGAGACTAACAGTTATATTTGTATAATTTACTATGACCTCAAATGCGAAAATGTAAAGTTATTCTTACGAGGACCTTGCTGTAGTGACGTACGACGCCGTAGTAAACGCTTCACATAAATTAGTTAGCGCCAATAAATATAACAAACTATAAATATTATCATACAAATAAAAAAAATGGTTTGTGCATTGTAGGCCTAATACTACGCCGTAGTCCGCTACGAAGAATTACTACAATTCGCTACGTCTACTTTATACGGCGCTACGCAGACCTTGCTACGAATTATGACGATAACGTTCTTGGACAAAGAGAAATCTCTGTATTGAGATTATCTCCATCCACTGTTGGACGGTTTCATGTTTTGAATAATAAAAGTTTGACATAATTTTAATAATTAAGTGAATTTTATTAAAATTATTTGTACCTATTACAAATTAGTCCCATTAACTCTAAGGTTGAGCGGTAGAGGACGCCTTATGGCACTGCTGAACATGAATTTGAATGAATATTTGAATAAAATACCCTTCCATGCGCGGGACTAAGCGACAAGTATCTCTGTATACACTATAGGAATACAGCCATGGACAATCCCTAGCTGTATCCTATTGCAGAAATGGAATGGAAATATTGTAATGGAACAGTTGTGGAGGATATGGGGAACTACGGAAATCTATAGCGCCTTCCAAAATAATGTAATGTTTGCATGTACAAAATGGCTCGCTAACCGGACTATTAAAAATAGTAACTATAATATACTCTATCTATTTTTCTAAATATGTTTGATGATTGCCTAAATATTTTTCTACAAGGTAAATGATTATCATTTTATTTTATAAATCTTATATGATAAATGTATTTTAATCGGAAAATTATTGATCGCATGAATAACTTAATGGGAGTACTAAACCGAGCAGCATTAAAATATGATAATTAAATACATTATCAATAGATTTATTTTGAATGTGAATTTTATATTATAAAAAAATATTTTTTAATGCAGTTTCAACTTTATTTTTTTAGTGAATGCATGCTTAAAGTAAAAAAGTAAAAAGCAATACTAGATACAAAGCTGAAATGCCTCACATGTATTGAGTTAAGTACATTGGATCTAGAAAAAGGCATAGGCTTTTTAATCAGGAGCACAGTAATGCTGGCTGGCGGCAGATATAGGTATAGTGATGCTACTTCTTCGGACGAGCACTTTCACAGAGAGTTCTACTTCTACATTAATGATACTTCTAGGCAAGCGTCCTCAATACATTAGGTGAAATCGTGGACAAATACAAGCCTCCCATCCCATTTCATCATTTATTTATTTATTTATTAATACAGGTACACCAACAGATCATAGACATCATAAAAAATATAGAATAAAAAAATATATAAAAGCTTACTATTCATGCAACAAAGTGCACGCTTAACTGTAGACTATGTTATCTTTTAAACAGATATCAATAATAGGACTTTAGGCATTTATTACGTTTATGCCTATGGGACAAAATCATTACTAATATAACTTAATTATAATGCGAAAGTAACTCTTGTTTGTCTATCGATTACGCTTTCACGATAAACCTGGTATATTAATGTAGATGTTTGGTATGGAGTAAAAATAAAGGACATGGGAAAGCTATTCGGGTGAGAGTTGAAGTTCCCAAAACGCGAGCGAAACAGCAGGAAACAGCTAGTGCGATATAAGTACGTTAAAATTAAATAGCAGCCTACTTAAAATAAAACTATCCTATCTCTTACTTTCCATGTTTTGGCTGAAGATAAGTTTTGGCTACCAATGTTCTGAGTAGTGGAGAGGAGCAGGATAGATGATAAGGAGGAATACTTTGGCGCCTGTACGCATGTACCTTCTACATTATTGCTCCTGTATGACGTAATAGTATTTGTAAGGAGAGGGTTTAAATATTATAAATGCAAAAGTAAATCTGTTCATCTTTTACACTTTCAGGGCTTAACAGCTGAACATACAATTTTTTTAGATAAAAAATTGTATGGGAAAGGGAAAGTTTTTTTATCCTTGTGCGTGAAGTTCTTCCTTCAGGGCGTGATTGAAACCGAGTGAAGTATTGTATATATGATGGTGATTTGATAAATAACTTGACATTTAAATAGTAATTACCTAATCTCTATTTTTGATATTAGAAGTATGTTCGCGCGTACCTTATTTATACGTATTTATTGTTCACTTTTAGATTTAGTACTTATTTTGCGTGCGTGTTTAGATTTACGTAATTAATAATTTTCCTTTCGACATTTTCTTTATTATCTTCACGATTAATTGTTATCTCATCTGTTCAAAACGTTTGGACTTCGGTTTATGGGAATTCAAATTTCACTGGTAACAATGTCGTGTTGGTTTTAGTGCTCCAAATGGCTGGACCAATTCTTATGATCTTGAATTTGTAGGATTTGTCTCCACCCCGAATAGCAAAATAAAGTTATTTTGCAAATGGCTTAAAAAGGCGGTACAAAGTTCGCTGGGTCAGATGGTTTTAGAAAACCTATGAATTATTACGACCTGTGCCATACAAAACTGTGAACAAATAGAGCCTAGTAATATTACCTACATAATAGGGGGGAAACAAATATGGGTTTTTACCGATCATTGTAATATTGTAGGAAAATAACAAAATTTAACTAAATATATTTAGTCACTTTTGGATTTGATAACATTCATTAAAACTTAAGTTTTATAGTAGATTGCCTTTAAAATTATTTTATTTTACTTTTCTTAAAATTGTGGCAACCCAAAGTTACCTCATGGCATGGTGAGTAAACAGTAGGAAAAGGTAATTTTTAAGAACCCAGGTTTTATAAGAATGTTCGTTTCGGATACAGTACTTGTTGACAAAGTTAACTAGATATATAACATACTATTACGTTTATGTACCCCTTTAGCGTAGGCAGAATGGTACGAGTACCTATAACATAAACTCAAAGTGATAGGGGGTGGAACTATAGCCATCACACGGTGACAAATCAAGATCCTGAGTTAAAAATTGTATATACCCATGTATATATATAAGTTACACCCATTTATGGTCAAAATGGGAAGCGTATTAGTTAAGAAAGCTTATACTAAGGAATCAACAGTGTATCTTTAGCAGACTAAAAAAGTAAAGGATTCTTTTGGTCTGTAGATAACAAGAACTTAATAATGCAAGCTAGTAAGTCCGCTGGCTACACCAAATGATTTAGATAAGGAATTACTTTAGCGCTTTTTGTGTTATAGTTGTTTGGTTACGTATGTACTGTACGTGGTTTTATTAAGTGTTTGCAAGTTAATAATTATCGTTTGTTTATAATATATTATAGCTTACGATTGTTACAATTACATATTAACAAAGAAAAAATCTTTTCCAATTCGATTACGTTTTATATTTTAACACGGCAGCTATCAAATTACATAATCGACTATTTGGTTTTAAGCACATCTCTACAACACTAGTTGTGACTCGGTGTTGTATTATACAATTGGAAGTAATCCTAGGCAACGATGTTAACACTGAGTTGGGCGTAGTAAATGTCGAGTAAATGTAGCCGACGTCGTTGTCGTTCTCTATGCCCAATCCCGTTGGGACGCGGCGTGAAGATCGATACGCTACGAGTAGTGAGCTACGCAGCTCAGCCAGAGATGCTAAATTGTTACCATTTCATGTAACTTTTATACAGACAACAGTGCTAATAAGAAATATGTAGGAATATGTTAGCTAGGTTAGAAACATAGTTTTCGTACTGTTTAACATTTTCCGCATTTAAATATTATCTCGGATTCTAAATTTTAACTACTGCTAGTCATATTAGTAATTGTGTTTGTTAACGTGACGTATCGAATATTGAACGCGATATTAGCAGGAAAAAAACTAACAGGATGTTATGTGATGTAGGTAATATTATACTTTTGTAGTTCACGGCAGCAGCTCTACTATATTAATTAACGAATTATTTGCGATTCACATAGACCTACATTTTATGATAAAATTCTTATGAATAAACGTAATGTCACGAACAACGGTGGCGAACTGCCTAATCAGGTGTTAGGTTTATTTTAGACACCCTTTCATGTTTATACTGGTAATATAGCAGTAGACAACAATATTGTTCGGATAAAGATACCTAGAAAGCATTTATTGATTTCCAGTTCGTCGTAAAGGAACTTCGAGAGACCAAAACAAAATACGCAAAAACAAGATGTCTTCTCATCTCGCACCTAATGAACAAGTGATCATTGAGTGCAGCACACGGACACCCTGCGGCTAATGGTCACTTACCACCGCGGTAGGCATGGGACACGTTCACATGATGTGCTTACAGCTAGGGATACACGAGCGGGGGATGCAGCGCCGCGCCCCGCCCCCGCCCCGCCCCGCGACACCGCTACGAAAAAACCTCTTACAAAACAGATCGATCGATGTGCTCCCGAATGCTCACTCGCTTTGCCACCGACACCCTTAGTTTCCAGCTGGTCTAAACTCCCCCGAGCACATCTCACCCCCGACTTAGAGCACCGGAACCCTGTACAAGCTGCCTCACGTGCACCACGTCCAGCTATTGCGGAGAGCCATATGCACGCTGCGGCCTCCCACGTCCTTGAAATTTCAAGTGCAAGGCGATACAAGGCGAGCACGCGACGCGTGCACGTGAACACGAGCGAGGATGGTCCGGGGCGAGGGCCGGGCGTGCGCCGGGGCGGTATCGATCGGGGCGGGCGGTCGGACCGGGGCGGACACGCCCGGGGCCGGGCGCGGGCTCCGGGTTGCATAACGCGCTGGTCGTGCCGGCGGCGGGCGCGCGCCGAGCCGGTATCGACGCGCGCGGGGCGCATGCGCGACGCGTACCTTCGCAGCCGTAGCCCTGCCCGATGAGGCCCCACAGCAGATCCGAGCAGTGGTGGCAGTACGTCGGCTTGTGGAAGGTCTTCTTCGCGAAGGAGTGGGTGCGATGGGGCGCGGGCGCGGCCTGCGCCATGGCGGGCGCGCGGGCCGGGCCGGGCTGGCGCGCTACTCATGCCGCGGCGCCCAGGGGCGCGCCGCGCTCTCCGAGCGGCTGTCGCGGCCCACCATCGCGGCGCGTCTGCCGCCCGCGCCCCGGCCGGCCCGCGCACGCGCCTCGCCCCGCCCGCGCGCCCCGCCGCCGCCGCGCCACGCGCAGCGCCGCACGCAGCCGCGACCTCGTGCCGGCGGCAACACACACCACACTACAATCGATTTCCACTCTTATCTCTGGAAACGTTCCTCAACTTATGACACTAACTTACAACATACTTCGAAGCTTTTCTTCTCTCTTGGCGCAGATTACATACTACACGCTTTGCCGGTACCAACAAAGCGATTGTCAATATTGTGCTGATATGTATCCGCTTAATATTGGTCATAACTTCGCATTGGTTCGGCACTATCCCATAGC
The DNA here is from genome assembly GCA_963891755.1 of Pyrrhia umbra. Lineage (NCBI taxonomy): Eukaryota > Metazoa > Arthropoda > Insecta > Lepidoptera > Noctuidae > Pyrrhia > Pyrrhia umbra. The sequence goes on from OY982928.1 coordinate 13,066,333, forward strand.
CAGATATTGTTACTCCGAGCTATTCAATAGCGTATGTTTAAGCTAACGTTAATGTTGGCGTGTTTGAATAAGTCTGTAAGAATATTTTGGAAGGCAAAGTTTAAAGTTTGTTCAGGTGTTCTACTTTCCGCCCAAGTTTTTTGGTTTGTCAACAACTGGCATGTCACTCTGTTCTAAGTGCGTGTTGCAAGTTTAAATATTATCAAAAGTATAATAAACAATAAATTCAAACAAGAAAAGCTTCAATAAATAAAACAAGCGTGACGTCGCTACAAGTTGTGGTCGTGAGGCGCGTGCGCGGTGCCGCCCACCAATCGAAAAAGCTCTTGTTTACAATATTAAGAGGCGCAGCATCCTCGCGGCGCGGCCCGACACCCAGACGCCACTCGCGCGTACCACACCGACGTACCACGCCGCACACACCGACACACTCACTGACACCAATCTATTATAAAACATGCACTACAATTAATTCTATTGGTCAAAGAAAATAAGCTAATTCTATTCAGCATCCATATTTCTGCTCTCTTTACAAAAGGAATCAAAACTTTTTTTTATAGACGGTATAAAGTCACGACCGCTACTCGGCTATGGCATTCTACACACCATAAGCGTGACAATATCAACGATTTCATTGATTGATAGTCATGTAATGGTAACATTAGCAAAGTCACTTAATTAGGCTGGGAAAGCTAAAAGATTCGAAAGTAAATTAAAGCATTATTTGAGATTTTCATAATATACGTTAAACTGATCCAGACTCTATTGCGAGAAAGGGACGCTACTCTTCGTCCTGTCTAGCTCCATCTCTCCTTTGTACTGAGTGACTTAGACTTGTGGTAATCGCCCCAGAAGTGCAATCAATTGCTACACTAGCTATTTAACTCATCCATCTAGTTCGTAGTAAACTGTCACCGTGGATCTGCTACGACATTTCGTAGGCCGCTACATGTTACAGGCGATCGCTCACGGACGTCTCTTTGCGAACACGCTGGCCGGCCAGCCTTAGGAAACGAACTCCAAGATTGTATACATTGCTTGATTTGTGTGCTAGAGGTTAATAAGCAGCGGTAGTGTATGAGCAATGGATACAATTGTGAATCAAAAATACTATAAACTGTATTTCGGAGTAGGAAAGCGAGACGCAAGTTCGTTTGTATAATTTGTTTGCTTTTAACTATAATATTATTAAGAGCTTAGATGAAACATTTGGTGCAATGGCTAAATGATTGGCAGCTGGGCGTGCGATAAAATGCGCGGGTTGAATTCCCGCGACGAACATAGCCTGTAGAAGAATGTCATAATGTATTCAAATGATTTAGTGATATTTTCTTATAGAATTGATGTATTTTTGTTAGGCAATATTTTTTTCTTTTTAATAATTTATTGTGTTTTGTTTCATTTTTTCTGTCTAGGTAATTGCAAGAAAGACTACGACTTCGTAGCAAGGTCCAAGTGTGCTACGACATTGAAAAAGGCTACGAGTCCGTAGCAGTAACGCTGCGATGTCGTAGTAAAAAGTTTATGAAGAAAGAAATCATCCAAATCATAAACAAGATTGTAAGTAAACAATTATTTGCAGAAAAAGACATCATACACATAATATTATGGTTGAGGGAAAGATATTGCAATTTAATTTAATATTTCATTTCCAGGGGAAATGGAATATTAAAATATTAAAACCAAATAGTGGCCAGTGTTATCACAACCGTCTACTAGTAATTTGCGCAAAACAAATAGAAATGAAAAAGCGCTGTGCTCAGGCAGCGCCACCTGTTGCGTTTGGCACGAACTAGCGGCGAGCGGCGCGACGTGCGATCTCTGCAGGCGCTGCCAAGTAGGTATGTACTACACTGAATAATCACATACGATTTTGTTATTCTTTCTTACGTGATATCAGATGCTGTTTTCAACGTTTTGGTTAGGCTAAGAATCAAAACCGACTTAACCAGTTACAGGGTAACTGGTACCCTGCACAGTTACCCCGTAACTGGTTTGTGGAGTTTAGATAGGCTGTCGCTTCCATATAAAGTACTGGTACTCAGCTATATTCAGTTAGAATGGAGGCAGACCTCAACATAGTTGGGAAAATGACTAAACAAATGATGATGATTACAATTATAAATGTGCGTGTAATTGAAAGTAACGAAAGCTATTATTTACTTTAAATCTTTTTTACTTAATAAATGTTTTTAGTAAACAAATAATTTACAATTGGTCGGAGAATTAGGGTAAAGTCGAATGTTTAGGAAAAAAACTGAAAGTTTTTTTTTCTATGGGACTTTCGATACAATTAAAATTATGAGAACAATACAAGAATTGTCCGGTCAGCTAGTTTCAAATAAATGACCGCAGCAATTTAGTTTCTCTCTCGACCTGTGAGCAGAGGCTAAGGTATCAAGTTTGTGTTGTCTGTGTGTCACGGACAATTGATCCACCGCAACCATATACGCAATACCTTGTAGTACCCACTAGGTATTAAATGATTTATGATATTCTAAGTAAGTTAGGAACATAACAATTTGATTCGATCATGTCTTGGTTACCATCCTAGCGCGTGAATAGTTCCCTCAGGATGCGTCGGCTAATTATATGGTACCTATATTATATTCTTACTACATGGTGTAAATGAGAAGTATTTTTTTTATACTGATTGCATCAGGTCGTCCCTATCCCTCTGTATAAGCATGTCAATATCCCGAGTAGGGTGCAATTGAGCTAAATAGAAACAGTAGGTAGGTTTCTCATTAAAACATAAATAGCTTTCCGCCAGCGGCTTCGCCCTCATGGATTATACGAATTCAAATAAAAAATGTCAGGCTTTCATACAAACTATTATCACACCCTAGAATTTCGGAAAATCCTTTCTTGTCGGATGCCTACGTCATACAAAAAACAAGTTTTAGGTCTCTACGATCTGCGGTTTATGCTGTGCGTTGATCCGTCAGGCATTCAAGACAAAGCATTTTATATGTATAGATAGATAATGTCGATACAGTAAGACTTTTTAAAATAACGAAACTTCTTAGACAAATTCAATCTGTACAAACATATCTAGATAGATTCATAAGTAGCTAAAAACTGTATTCTTTTTGTATGTATCAGATCTCCTGGAAGTGTTCTACCATAACACTGGCGGCAACGGCATTTTCCGCTTGATTTTGACAACAGTTTAAATAAAGAAGGCCACCCAAAGGCTGCGTTCCACTAATATCTTGATCAAACGCTCGCAAAGTGACACGTATTTGAAGTTTAAAGGCGTAAGCGTTCGTCCCACCGCGTCCAAGCAGTCCCCGGTGGGGTGGCACAGATAAATATAGCCGTCGAAAGCGCGCCTCGCCACCCGTGTAGGTTTTCCATACGATTAGTTTCGTTACATGCCACCCCTGCAGCACACACGGAAACTTGTATGTGTTTGTTCGTGTATGTGTGGGTGGCACCTTTTCGGTCAGCTAGAAAATTAACGCAAAATAATAGTAACGAGATGGAATTGAGGAAACTGATAAAAACTTAGATACCCTTTAATACAAAACTCACAGTTGCAGGGATTATTCGTAAGAGTAACCGCGATCCTAGAACGCAATAGGCAATTGAAGGAACACGAATGGGTTTTAGGCAGTTGATTCATGCAGTCCTTCCCTCTATCCTTTCAATTGATAATTTCCCATCCAAAATAATCGACTGGTGTTTTTTTTTTCATAACAAACAGGACACAATAAATATGTAAGTACGAGATGTATGACTGTACGATTTCATTAAACAGGCCTGAAAACTTATAAGTTCGTAAAGTACTAATAGGTATATGGTACACATCGCAGTTATTATAGGCTATAACTAGTGATGTACGCCTGGGAATGTGGCTATAACTTCAAATAGCCACTACTAAGAACTACAGCTACATTATAAATCTAAAAGTAATTGTCTGTCTGTCTATCTGTTATGCTTTTACGGTAAAATTGAGGTGAGCCGGTTTATATGAAAGGTATGGACAATGGAGATAGCTGACTTGAACCCTGGGCAAGGTGTGAAGTTGTTTCATTAGGACGCGGGTAAAACCGCGGGAAATAGCTAGTGTTCGAAAAAATATGCGGATGATAACTCATAAGATGACAATAAAGTGCAAACACAACTCATTTTATCATGTAATCACAAATTAAATGAATTAATTCATCAGATATGTATCTGGTTTTGAAAAAAAAAGTGGAAGATAGGTTTTATTTATTTTATATGGAAATGCTAGCACATCAAAAAGCTTAAAGATCAGATAGACCCATACCTATACTTTTAAACTTCGTGGAGAACATTATTATTATTATCACCGTCACCGCGGCCAATCTGTGCCACCTACTTATCACCTACTAAAATTATGGTCGCAGAATATTCTTAATTGCGCGAAGATAAATGGATCAGGCGCTAGCTCATTTTATCAACGGTTATTTGCTACTTTCTAAATGAATTACCCATTTAACTTTGTATTACAGCTTCATAGGTATATAACTTCAGCATAACTTAGCATATTTAAAACTTCATATGAAGTCTTTAAATGCCAATTCCAATTAAACTTAAGTCCCTACCTACTATAAGTATTTCACCAAAAATGAAACCAACCCATAATATAACTACTTACTGGTCCGGTAATTAAAAAATATACATAAGCTAATATTAGGCGCTTTGTTCAATTAAGCATGTGTACCCACGTTGGTCATTAGTGTGAGGCTATGCTATATAGGTCACTGAACCCGTTCTACCTACCTGTGAGGTAAGCCTCCACGCTATGATTCATACCAAGCATGTTACCTAAAAAGGCTAACAATGCAATGTAACTGTTTTATTGTGTGTCGATCTGCTCGGCTGATTTTCTAGTAGCTAAACATCGAGATCGGTTGGCAGATCATAGGTGTTTTTTTATCATTGAAGATATTTGTTTTATATTTTTTTATAGTAGTAAACAACATTGACTGTTCAAGGTTATTCACTATTAGGTAGGTACATAAATTAATAAAATCAATCTGTGATAGAGGCATAAATAGGTACCTTGGTAGGTAGGTGCTTCGAAGAGCTGATATTTCGTAATTACATTATGACTATGCATCATAATGAGCAGCTCATTTTAAATTAAATCGCTATAAATAAAAGTGACTGCAATGCCTTTTTGAAAATGGTGATACACATATAAAAACTATGAACCAAAAGAAGAGTAAGAAACTAACTAAATGCCGATTGCGTAAATTATTTTCTTCAATAAAATAATAGCAACCTTGCTGGGGATTCTTTATCAAATTGAACCAAACATTCGCTACAGCGATTAATTTGTGTGCTGAGACTAATAAAATACTATAATGATATCGTGAAATCGCGTTGGAATTTTACAAAACGGCATTCAGTCACGAAAGTAAAGTCGATATTGCGTTCCTGAACGCACCACAGAGCTGTGTCACTGCCCGCCCGTGCTGTCAAAATATAAAAAAAATGACTGAGGATTCAAGAAAAACTTTTTTGGGATTTGATTTCAGTACTCAAAGGGTACGTAAAATTATTTTTAAGTTATAGAACAAGTGTTTAATCCTTTTTGTTTTTTTTACTGTCTCGACCAGCCATATCTATGTTTCGCTTGCAATTTTATAGACATTCGCTTTGAGATAATTAATTCCATAAAATTGATAAACAAGTTGATAAGGTTTTAATTAATCAAGTTTGTTACTTTTTTCGGCTACTTTTTATTAATCTCGAGTTCATAAATTTATCTATAAGTTTATATTTGTATTTTAATAATTTGATTTAACTAGTAGTTAGTTTTAAATAATATAATATAATTAAGTTAATAAAACTTAACCAAATAATTTTATTCTAACGGGGACTTTGTCAGTGGCATAAATTATAATTTATTTTGACCTGTGTCTATTTTAAATGTTGATTACACACACCATAAGTATGATATAAATATTATATATAATCATCAATTGTATTAATAATTTAATTAGGAAATTCTTTCAATATATTTCATGCAAGGTTATGTTAGTTAATTAGTGAAGAATATTTAGTTACTTTGTTCTTTTTCAGTTAAAAGCTTTAGTAATTGGTGAAGACTTCGGTGTGCTGCATGAAGCTGATGTCGAATTTGATGTTGACCTGCCAGAATTCAGGTAACTTTAATTTATTTTTCCTCAGTATCATTTTCAAGTGTTGATGGTTTATTGAACTATAAATCCTTTATATTATTAGGGTTTTGAATGTATGTATAGAGAACCGGCTGGCTATTTATCCCTCTGTACCTACTGAGCCGCCATTCCATCACAACACTGGCAGAGATTGATACTGGCTGTTGCCAAGAAGGGAAAAAAATAATAAAGTAATAATTGACTGTGTAACACACCCCACTACACACAGCATAAATTCCAGTTATATAGAGTTTTTGCTGATAAAATAGAAGAAGACTCAATTTTCTAATTCTAGTCACTGCCTTATCACTAAAACTTGTCCATGGATTTCTGGACTATATTCTTTTTCATTGTGGTACAGCCAGTCTAACAGGTACTGAATAATTTAATATTGTGTGAGTAGGACAGCGGGTGGGGTGGTGCGGGGCACAGAGCGGGGTGAGGTGATAGCCCCACCGCTGCTATGGGTGAAGGCACTTGACATGGTGATGGACCGCCTCGTTGTGGCAGGAGTGGACTTCTCCACTATTGAGGCAGTGTCTGGTGCTGGACAGGTAGATAATGTTCTTTGTTGCTTTGTAAGTTTAGTTTTATCAAATTAAAACCTATAAAGTCTATGTTTGTATTGAATAGGCAAGACTGCTATTTTCAAGCATAACAATAGTCAAAACGACTGTTATTTTCGAAGTAAACTCTTTCATATTTTATGGTAATTTTTGGTTACTTATTTTTGTAGCAACATGGTTCAGTATGGTGGTCGAAGGACGCAGAAACAAAGCTTGGCAAGCTATCGCCAGACGAATTCTTGCACACGCAGCTGGCGACTGCGTTTGTGTCTGACTCGCCTGTGTGGATGGACTCCAGCACCACTGCAGACTGTAAGGCGTTAGAGGAAGCCATTGGAGCTGAGGTAAGTTCAAAGGACAGACCCACAAACAGAAGTATGCCCTAACACATGTTTTGTTTCTATTTTAAATATTCCAACAGTATCCATCTGGGCTATGCCTTAGGGTGACAAGAAACTAAATATCATTTTGGTGGTGTGGACTTGACACTTAACTTTGCGGTCATAGAGTGACGTAGATAAAAACAAAAATGAAATGGTATTCAAACTTGATATCAGTTATATGGTAGGTATATGCTTATGCATGGTTCATAATATCATTGGAACTTCACTAATGATAATAATTTAAACTTTTAAACCAATATATCGACCATAGGTCTCCTATGTAGTTTGGACCTTAAATTCTTTTCAGGAGCTTTCAAAGATCACAGGGTCGCGCGCGTACGAGCGTTTCACCGGTCCACAGATCCGCAAGATGTTCCGCACTCGGCCGCGCGTGTACCAGGCGGCTGCCAGGATCTCCCTCGTGTCCTCCTTCGCGTGCTCGCTGCTGGTCGGCAAGATAGCGCCAATAGACCTCTCCGACGGCTCCGGCATGAACCTGCTGGATATACGGACTATGAAGTGGGACGACAAGTGTTTGCAGGTCAGTTCAATTGACTAAGTAGGAATGTTATGTTCCTGCTTTTGATAATACATACCACACATTTTCAGGAGATATTAAAATAGTTCTAGTAGGTACTGTATTTTGTAACCAAATTTAGATGTTCATAGTTTCAAGCTTCTTCAAGTTTCAAAAAAGACCAGCCTAACCATTCAAATTCTGTTCAGTTTTACCAGAAAAAGATTTACAGAGTTAAGTTATTTGTGGGTCATATATTATTGCAGTATATTTCAGCCATTTTCAATTGATTTTGGATTTACAACATGTATTCATCGGCCCTGTTATACCTCAGGCATGTGGAGACGAATCTCTATCAGCTAAGCTGGGCACCCCAGTCCCCAGTGCCACAGTGGTGGGCTCCATTTGCCCGTACTTCGTGGGCCGCTACGGGTTCAAGCCGGAGTGCCGCGTCGTTGCCTTCACTGGTGATAATTGCTCCGCTCTTGCAGGTAGGCTGTCATTGTTTAAAATGTCTTAAACTAAACACCTGATTATGAATGTACTTATAAAAAATCTAGTAGTCATAGCTATTAGACTGAATTATTTAAGGCGGTTAGGCTATTAGGTTTGGAGGTAAGATATGCCCTAACCCCATATTTTAAGCCACATCTGGTTTTGCTAGAAGATGACCACAACATAGTTGATATAAGGCTAGACAACATGTGTAGAATATGAAGATGAATTGAATTTTGAAAGAAAATAGACATTAAATTTGTAGTGAATAAAGGTTTTTAGGTTCTTCGAAATATATTTTGTAAGTGGAAAATTTTGATGGATGTAGAACATGCGCTCTAGAACCAATTATTTGGTGCATGGAAGTCACCCAAAAAATCAACCCATGTCGCCTTAAATGTGAGACTACGACCAATCAGACAGGCTTGAATCCCAAAAGTAACGCATTTTCCAGAGTACTCATATATCTTATATGGTATGGTAATATAATTATGATAATAATACTATCAAAGTCGTCATTATCGACACGTATTTGTCAACAAGTGCGCGTTGTGATAAGACGCTACTTATCTGTAACTACGATTTAATGTGTACTTATCCTACCACCATACGATACGGATATTATGATATAGCATCTTATCTTGACACTATGTTTACTTTATGTACTGAAGAAAATTCTGCTTTATCTGAGTACAATTGTGGCGTGTTCGCTGTTTAAATCAGTTACATAAGTATGCTTTCAGATTATTTCTAAATCTTTTTGGATTCCAACATGACGCAGCGAAATTCTTAAATTGCCTACGTTTTTACTGGCCTAGTCGCTATATTTTGCATACTTAGACGAAACCAGTAGGAGAAAATCCGGGGAAACTGAATAGGATAACTTATGTCAGGTCTGCGCCTGCGCTCGGGCTGGGTGGGGCTGTCCCTGGGCACCAGCGACACGCTGCTGCTGGGGCTGCAGGCCCCTGCCTCGCCGCCCGCCGGCCACGTGCTGGTGGGGCCCACGCCCGACGCGCCCTACATGGCGCTGCTGTGCTTCGCCAACGGCTCGCTCACGCGCCAGAACCACCGCGACCGCCTCGCCGGACACAGCTGGGACGCCTTCAACGAGCTGCTCCGAGCTACCGTCAGGGGGAACATGGGCTACCTGGGTGCGTTTATAAATGACACCATGACTATTTTCTAAATCTGGAAAATAATATGCGAGTGCGAGTGCCTAACTCAACAAGACAATAAAAATAGATATTTTTATTGTCTTGTTGAGTTAGGCACTCGTATTAAGTTGGCTGAGTGATGTCCGTTAGGTATCTACTTCGACACGGCGGAGATAGTTCCGCGCGCGGGCGCGGGGCGCTGGGTGTGGGAGGGCAGCGGGCGGGCGGCCGAGCGGGCGGCGCCGCAGTTCGAGGCGCGCGCACTGCTGGAGGGGCAGGCGCTCGCGCGCCGCGCACACGCTGAGGACATGGGCTGCACACTGGGTGAGTTGCTGAGCATAGTGCCGGCGGCGCTGGGTGTGGGAGGGCAGCGGGCGGGCGGCCGAGCGGGCGGCGCCGCAGTTCGAGGCGCGCGCGCTGCTGGAGGGGCAGGCGCTCGCGCGCCGCGCACACGCTGAGGACATGGGCTGCACACTGGGTGAGTTGCTGAGCATAGTGCCGGCGGCGCTGGGTGTGGGAGGGCAGCGGGCGGGCGGCCGAGCGGGCGGCGCCGCAGTTCGAGGCGCGCGCGCTGCTGGAGGGGCAGGCGCTCGCGCGCCGCGCACACGCTGAGGACATGGGCTGCACACTGGGTGAGTTGCTGAGCATAGTGCCGGCGGCGCTGGGTGTGGGAGGGCAGCGGGCGGGCGGCCGAGCGGGCGGCGCCGCAGTTCGAGGCGCGCGCGCTGCTGGAGGGGCAGGCGCTCGCGCGCCGCGCACACGCTGAGGACATGGGCTGCACACTGGGTGAGTTGCTGAGCATAGTGCCGGCGGCGCTGGGTGTGGGAGGGCAGCGGGCGGGCGGCCGAGCGGGCGGCGCCGCAGTTCGAGGCGCGCGCGCTGCTGGAGGGGCAGGCGCTCGCGCGCCGCGCACACGCTGAGGACATGGGCTGCACACTGGGTGAGTTGCTGAGCATAGTGCCGGCGGCGCTGGGTGTGGGAGGGCAGCGGGCGGGCGGCCGAGCGGGCGGCGCCGCAGTTCGAGGCGCGCGCGCTGCTGGAGGGGCAGGCGCTCGCGCGCCGCGCACACGCTGAGGACATGGGCTGCACACTGGGTGAGTTGCTGAGCATAGTGCCGGCGGCGCTGGGTGTGGGAGGGCAGCGGGCGGGCGGCCGAGCGGGCGGCGCCGCAGTTCGAGGCGCGCGCGCTGCTGGAGGGGCAGGCGCTCGCGCGCCGCGCACACGCTGAGGACATGGGCTGCACACTGGGTGAGTTGCTGAGCATAGTGCCGGCGGCGCTGGGTGTGGGAGGGCAGCGGTTCTTCTTTAAAGACTATTAGAAAAAACACAAATATGTCGGCAGAAAACACCCATAAAGGATTTTTTACTTTCTATATAATGTGTACCTACTTTTTATTTTTTATGATGCGAAATCATCAAGTCAGACTCCTAAAAAAACCGGCCAAGTGCGTGTCGGGCCACGCGCAGTAGGGTTCCGTAGTAGGAGTTAGTTAGTCGACTATAACTCTGTAACCGGTTAAGCCTACTTAGCCGTGATAGTTTTCCTTGTAAGTTCATTACATGTACTACGTCTGTGATTTTTTTCACATTTCTAGGTACAGCCATTCGAAAGTTAGAGGGAGGGTAACTCGTATCGAACAAAAATTTGCACTGAAAAGCTAGATATTTCGCAAATGGCTCGCTTAACCAAAAAATGGTCTTCACACACCCATAATATTTTTGAAATACCTATCTAACGATACCCCACACGGAGGGGTACGCGAGAAAAAAAATATTCATCGCCAATTTACGTGTTTGGGAGCTACCCTAAAAAAATATTTTTCAAAATTTTATTTTACCACTTTCTCGGCGTGATCAATATACATATCCATACCAAATTTCATCTTTTTAGTATCAAGAACCTCGGAGCTATGCCGCGGACAGACAGACAAACAGACAGACAGACGGACATGGCGAAACTATAAGGGTTCCTTGTCGGACTACGGAACCCTAAAAACGCATCCATATCCCTTCCTCAGCCCTTTTTATTCCGGAGGCACGGTAACTCTTTCGAACATCCCGCAGCCCCGGCAGGTTCTGTAGGTACCTACCTAATTGATGTTGTATTTACCTAATACTAATTTTCAGACAAGTCGTCTCGTGTGATAGCGACGGGCGGGGCTTCAGTGAACAAGGAGCTGCTGCAGATATTCTCTGACGTCTTCAACACTCCTGTCTACGTGCAGGTAAACTAACACTACATCTCTACACACTAACAATAGAAATTATGAAGACTTGATTTAATCTAATGATTTAAATTAACTCGATAGTTGTTGCCAAAACCAAATAAAAATATAGATTTGTAACTAGTGAATGGTTTATTCAGGATCAGCACGCGAACGCGGCGTTATTAGGAGCTGCGATACGCGCCGCTGAAGTGTGGACCGCTGAAACTGGCATCAAATTGCCAGGTGAGGATCACTGTTCTGCCTGATTCTGTTTATACCACTACATATCGACAACATACTAGCATTGAAAATGTGCTATTATATTATTATAATCACTTTTAGAGACGTTTCTTAATGTGAAATAATGGAGTAGGTATCTTAGCTATGTTATTAATAAATAAATAATAATCATAGCGAATCATAATTTCGAGTCGCGTGCTCAAACACTCTTCACCATTATAAAATGAATTATTGATTTCTTTGTTACTTCCTTGGCTTACATGACAGTCACTCGCAGAAGCCCTTTTTATAGTTATCTATATAAATAATTTAGACCTGTGTATAATAGAAATTATTTCCCAGGGTCTGAACTGAAGGTGTCCCCAGTGGCGACGCCGTATCCTGACCACGACAAGATCTACACTCCAATGCTGGCTCGCTACAGGCAGGTCATTGAAACCATACCCAAGCTCGGCTAGTGTTAACTCAGTCAAATAACTTTAGTACTAACTACATATCACACTTTACTAGTATGCAAATCATTGTTAAAATCTTGGTGCTGATTAGTGCCTCTATTCCTGCCTTTGAAGAGGAGCTTATAGCTAAATGTAGGTATATTTACATATACAGGGACCGTATTATGATATGAGTATAATTCCATTATGAGAGTGAGATGGAGCTATACATGATGAATATCACCGTCCCATTTTAACAATGGGAACTGGATGATATTTCGATTTTTGTAAGCGATTCTCATCAAGTATGATGTCCTTCCAAACTCGAGTTTTGTGTTCGGTTACTATAGATTACTGATGATCTTGATCATGCCTACTAATTGTTGTGCTACCATGCCACAACAAGTAGTTAGGCCATTGAAGCTCGTTCCAATTGATTTTACGAAAAATTTAAACAAAATCGTAACCTATTTTGTTCTAATTTTCCCATATAAATAAAATGCCATTAAGGTGGATGCTCCAGGGTAGCCCGCGAAATTTAAATTTTCGTAAGTATTTTACAATTTACAGCTCGATATCAGATACCATGATGATAAAATATATATTCGCGGTTGTGAATATATGTGTTTACACAACAATACTTGTTAAAACTATCCACATAGCTCCGCAATTTTGTGAAGATCTACAATGTACCATTTTAGTAAAAACTTGACGTTGTAGAACTTCTCTATCTTACAGAGTTATGTTGATGGTTTTAACAAGTATAACTGAGTAAACACATACATTTAACTACCGCGAATATGTATTTTATCATCATACAATCCGATATCGATCTGTAAATCGCAAAAAACTTACGAAAATTTAAATTTCGCGGGCTATCCTGGAGCATCCACCTTAAATGATGATGTTTAGAGCATGAAATTGACATAAATGCGCCATCCTTACGTGATTTTATGTTAATTTCTGTGGCAGAATTAGAACAAAATAGGTTACGGATTTGTTTACATCTTTCGTAAAATCGATTGGTACAGACTATAGCTATATTACGGGTACGTCCTATATAGCAAACTATTTATACTGACATACTTTTTATATTGATATTGTAACACTCCAGTTAATGCATTTGACTCTGAATGTTTAGCTTATATCAAGCACTTTCTGCTTAATCCTCACATTCGTTGGTAAGTGTAAACATTCCATTTTATTAAATTATTATATATATACAGAATTTTTACTTGTTACGAGTTTATTGTTGAATATTGTTATTGAATCATTCAGAATCTGATGTCATGTGATCGTAGTTTTAAGCGACGAATTTATAAAGACATTTTATTTACATTTTTACTTGACAATCTCATGGTGCTTTGTTGTGCAATATCCAGTTTTAGACATTCCATCAATGGTTATATTTATTTGTAAATGCATAATAATGTTCTAGAAGGCAGATTATTTAAGAGAATAATGAAAAACTTTTGTTTTATAATCATTCATGATCTGCTTACAATTAACTGTTTAAAGCTTTTTGTTATTATATATTGTACTTTTTGTTATTTTTATACATTTTTATAATAAATGTTTGCTAGAAATGCACTAGTTTCAATGTTGGTAAACAAATTAAAAGGCGACTGTATGTCATAGATATTTATTCATTTCATTAATTTGCTTACACTTCACTATAATTATCAAGAATGTCACACTCGCAGCATCATAAAAAAGGTAAAACCTTTTTGACATGATATAAATTGGTGAATAGAAACTAGCCGTGTGAACAGAATGCTTAAAAAAAGAAAGAAAGAAAGTTGTTCTTGCATCTACTTCTTGCGTCCACCGCGCTCCTTCACTTGCAGGTGCAAGACGGCGCCGGGCGGCACGTTGTAGTACGCCAACGTGTTCGTGTCCTTGAAGAACAGACCCTGCAACATTCAATGGATAGATTACAGTAACGATAGCATTATTTTCATAAAAAAAATATAGTTACATCTCTGTAGGGATTTTTTAACTTAATTGGAGAGGATTCGTTTGTTTTTAGCGGACTGTTGTTTGTTTTTCACCCCCGACGCAAAAAGAGTGGCGTTATAAGTTTGACGTCGATGTGTGTGTGTGTGTTTATCTGTCTGTGGCATCGCTCTAGAACGGATGGACCGACTTCGATGCGGTTTTCTTCATCCAGCAGTTTTTTGAAAGCCAGTTTTGCTGCGGTGGTTCTTAGCTACGTTTGGTTAATATCCGTCCAGCAGTATAACAGTATCAGCTCATTTTTGCGTTGGGGGTTATTTAATTTTTTTATTTAATTTTATTTGTCAACATATCATATTGATAGGCATCATAAGAAAGAGACTTCGTACCGTCCTGAGACAATGGAGCTTTATCTCAAATATCTACATTTTACAACAATGCGAGTTGTTTTTTTTTTACCAAAAAGCGACAAGTACACAAGGCAGGTCATCGACCTCTGATGTGTATACACGGCGTGCGTTACCTCGTAGTGCAGCTTCTGCTTGGCGATGGGCATGTTGGTGGAGCGCTGCAGGATGTTCTTGAGCTCGGCCACGCTGCTGGACAGCGCCACGCTCAGCGGCAGCGCGCGCCCGTCCAGCCGCCACTCCGCGCGCTCCGGCAGCGACGGCAGCGCCACCTGCACACAACAACTCATTCTAATTTGCAGACAGAAAAAATAAAGACTAGTTTATCGTACTTAATGCGATTTATCTGTCTGTTTACTCCACGGAGGTCTTAAAAAAGACGGTACCTGTAGCGGCACGGGCCCGGGATGCCTGGCCAGCCAGGAGTGCTCGGGCTCCAGCGCGTCCTCGGTGCGGGCCCGCTTGGCGGCCGGCCCGTCCTCCTCCTCCACCACCGCGCCGAACGGGAAGCCGCCCGCGCTCACCGCACCTACACAACATATCATATCATATTAACATTCTTGGCTAATCACAAAATTTAAAAGACAGTGAACCACAAAAGTGGTCTATCAAATGTCCCGCTGCTGGGATATTAGCTCTTCTCATCGCAGAGAAGGCACAATTATCGATTGTCAATGTTTTTTTAATCCGGATAAGAAATTAAAATTATTTTTAATGCCAATCCTGGTAAATGTTTCACCGTACGTCATTGGCATTTAACACACACACACGCGAGCTTTCTCTAATTAAACTTGAATTATCAACCAAAAATACAGACCTACGGCACCAACAGCACCGACCGCAGTGACCGCTCCAACTGGTGTCGGAATCAGCGGCGGACGAGGAGCCATCGGCGGCAGCACCATCAGCGACGGCAGCGGCTGCAGCAGCACCGGCTGCGGCGCCGGCGGGGCGGGGGCCGCGGGCGGCGGCCGGGGCGGGGGCGCCGGCACCAGGCGCGGCGGCGCCACGCGGGACACGCCCGGCGGACCCACCGGCTTCGGACCGATCTTCTCTTTTTCTTCATCCGGAAGTAGACCTTTGACCTTGTGTATCTGCTGTATCTGGTCCTCGAGCGTGATGTGTGCGCGCGCGGCCCGCGTGGCGGCCTCCACGCTGGACGTGTGCCCGTCCCACGTCACGCGGTCGTCGCGGCGCCGCTCCTCCTCCCCGATCTTCTTACCGATGGCAGTTTCCTCATCACCCACACCGAAAATATCCGTACGACGTTCGGCGAGCTATAAAATAATGAAAAATAAGTTAGTATAAGTCACGCAATTTAAAATCATATAAAGTAAAATGTTAAATGAACATGAAGTGACCTGTTTAAGCGAAGCTTCGATAGCAGCTCCAGGCGCGAGCGCCTCGTCCCGGTCAGTGCGCTCGGCGGCGGCGCGGTCACGCTGCTCCAGCCAGCGCGGGTCCAGCAGTCCGATGCGCACGTGGTCCGCTACCTTGTTCGCCGGGATCTTCTCACCAGTAATAGGAGACACCAGCCATTCTTCCGATGCAGGAGTTGGCTGCGGTCGGGCACGTTTCGGGTCGTACTTCTTGACGACCACACGGTCGGGGCGCGGCGGTAGCGGCGCTTCGTCGCCCGGCGCTCGCGGCCCTGATTCCGGAGGACCCTCGTCATCGGATGACGAGCTGTCCTCCTCCATGTCTTGCACGCGGTTGTCGTCCGGCCGCTGTTGTTGTTGCGTGCGGTCCTCCATCTCAGCCAGATCGTCATCTGTCTCCGATTCTGACTCGGACTCCAACTGCATCTCAGTATCGTCATCCTCATTGCCGTGTGTAATATCCTCCCCTCTTTCTTGTGCCAACACTCGCGCTCCGACTTCGAGAGGTGTTGTAGGAGGTGGGAACTCTCCTGGCTCTCCAGCTGGGTAATCTACAGTTTCGACGACGACAAAGTCGTGCCAATCAATTGATGCGTATGCTAAACGCTCCTTTTCTATCTTCGCTTCATCGGCCGCCTTACGTCGCGCCTGGTGCGAGTGCCAGGCGGCTCTGCTGCGAGCTTGTTCTAACACCCCACTGCGAACTTCAGCAGCAAGTTTTGAGACTAATTCTTTGGGGGGCAATAGAACTTTTGTATATTGCTCTAACAGCCGCGTGAAATATTGAAACAGTGAGTGCTGTGGACGAAGGAAGTCAAACTGGTGATTTCTCTCTTCCTTTTTCATCAAGTCTGTAAGGAACTGTCGCCCATTTCTAGCAACAAACTGAGCAGTGAGTTTGACAATGTCAAGCTCTAATGCTGAGATGGAGGGCGGGTCTGCAATGAATTCGAAGTCTGGTGGAGGG
The DNA here is from genome assembly GCA_963891755.1 of Pyrrhia umbra. NCBI lineage: Eukaryota > Metazoa > Arthropoda > Insecta > Lepidoptera > Noctuidae > Pyrrhia > Pyrrhia umbra. The sequence goes on from OY982928.1 coordinate 13,083,199, forward strand.
TCACGGGGTGGGGGAGGCTCTGTGGGTGCAGCTGCCTTCAGCAGTTCCTGTTGACGAGCAGCTGTAGCTGGTGCAAGACCAGGCCTCTGGATTGCTGGAACTCCTATCAAAGCTGGTGCGCCTGGGTCTGGTCCTAATAATGGGATATGTTCACATTGAAATACCAACTTAGAAGCCTATGTGGCTTCTACTGAGTGAGTACATGAGTACTGAGATTATGGTAGATATTATTAAGTGAGTAAGCTGATATTTTAAAAATTGGATAATGTACAACCCCAATGCATATATACCACTAGCTGTTTCCCGCGGTTTCACCCGCATCCCGAGGGAACTACTTAGCGCACCCTGGTAAAAAGTAGCCTATGTTGTTCCTCAGGGTCTATTCTATCTCTGTACCAAATTTCATTTATATCGGTCCAGTAGTTTTGGCGTGAAAGCGTAACAGACAGACAGACAGACAGACAGAGTTACTTTCGCATTTATAATATTAGTAAGGAAGTAAGGATTTAATGGTGAGGTCATACTTTGTGTTACGAACATAGACAGATAAGATCTAGAAAGAGAGAGGAGGAACAAGATGTGAACGACTATTAAATAATTTTAAAACTAGCAAGATTTAAGGAAATGTGCACTTGTTTTCTTTACAGCACTGATTTTATCTCATTTTTTGTAGCATTTTTTTTTCTGAATTTTTAACAAAATGCCAATAAAAGCACTTTGCTTAGAGCTAACTGCTTGAAATTTAAACATGTTTCATTATTAGTTTAAAGGTTAATCAGTTTTCTCAATAAAATCATAAACTTACCTTTCCCTTCCCTGATCTCCTTGACCTTATGTTGATAGTAAGCATGATATGGGTCTCCAGAGTTGAGAAAGTTGAACTTTGGATTTCCAAGCTCATTCTGCCGGATACGGGCTTCAAACTCAGGTCCATTACGAGCTACGAAGCTTGCAGTCTTGTCAACAATATCTAGAGATAGCGGTTAAGGAAATTTTGTTTTGGATGTGATGAAAATATATTTCAGAAAACAAAAAATATAAAGGTTACCTATTTATCAAGGACATCGTCATGTGTAACAATCATTCTTCAGACTGTTGAATTCTGCAAAATGTTTTGTGTGACTACAAGTGACTGAAAACAAATGAACATAGAATAAATAATAAATTTTACCATCAAAATTATACTCAATCATCATACATGAGCAACCTAACGGTAACAGTACCTTTGGCTATTAGGTATGTAGTAAAACTTGGCAAAGACGCGTTGTTGGACTACAAGCAAACCAAACATTGGAAGAATTTTTGAGGTTATATTGCAAAACCCAGATATATAAACCATGCTCAGTCCTAATCATATACACAGTGTAATGTGTAATGATTTATTCAAAAGGATACTCCTCACTTCTGGTGGAGGATAAATGATTCCAATAACAGGTGCAGGGGGAGCTTGTGGCTCTTCAGGTGGCGGCTCCATCGGCATCCCCGGAGGGGGCAACACGTCGATCGAAGGCATAACTGCTTTTTCCACAATTCTCTACGATTTTGTTGATTCTGAGCTTAAAATTCAACGAATTAATAGCATTTTTATACCAAACAAAAATAATGATGCGAAACTCGAATTGTGAAATCAAACTTTTACCAAAACTGTCAAATAGCAAATTCTGTCAATGTCATGTCAAAGACAAGATAGCTTAAACTTTTTGGGCATAAACAATACAGACCGTTGCTATTTCAGAGTTTGCCACCTTCCATGCTATAATAGAATTAAATTGAATAAAAAAAAACAATTTATAACGAATCACACGTTTTATTACCAGATCACATCACGATTTAATAAGCTATTATGTATCTTGCATGATCTTCGCTAGTTATCAGAGACGTTCCATTGTACCAGTGTATCAAGCCGGTGAAACTCGCCACGGACCGAAAGCTGATGTCAAAGCACATGGTTATAGTCATTACCATTAGATACGTGATCAACCACAGCAATAGAGCGAACACCATCATCCAGAGAGTGGTTTGCCTACTCCATTCTCTTTGAACCTCATTCGGCTCGTATTCTATCAGTCCTAGTTCTTCAGAATATTCATTATTAGGCTGGAAATTCAAATCCATTATTAGGTTTTGGTTGTGTACTTGTCTGAAACACAAACAACTTATCCTACAGCAATAAAAACTGTTACTTACATAGTAAGGATGTTGCGGGCAGTCTTTCAACAGCTCGTTGAGATTCATTTTATTTGGTTTTGCCGTTTTGAAAGTAACGGCGACTTTAAATTTTATATTTTACCCAACAATTATCATTTCGTCGTTATAAAAAGATATATAATATAAAGAAATGTGAATGTTAGTGGAATTTATTGACAAGACGGAAATGTCACAGCAGAGCAAAAGAGTATTACCTAAAAAGCCAGCATTTTGTTACATCCAAAGAGTATCGGATCCATTCACTCACAGGAGGTTCGTTTTTTGTTGTAGATATGTACAGCTTGGCAAAAAAGAGTAGAAATTAATAGGGGCGCCACTTTACCGTTCGTGTGGCAACCCGCTGCGACCGTATAGCGTACCATCCTATCGTCTTGATACTAAGCTGTATTTTTATAAGTAATTAAAATCAGTAAGTATCATAAAATGTAATAACAATGTATTCACGTCATGTAACTGAATACAAATTACTTACAAGCACTAATAATGCAGCAAAGCACTCCTGTGTTTTCAATTTTTTTTTGGGGTAAAAGAAAGGCGTATGAATATAGCATTATTATAATTGATTTCAATAAATCTTCCTCTAAATGTTCCACGCCTGCCACATCCATGTCTTGGCTAGAGCTAGCCATAAACTCATCTGAGTCACACTCAGATTCAAAGGCACTGCGCTATCATGTTGGAGATTCCTATATGACGTTCGGTGCTTCCTATAAAGATAAAAAAAAATGATTAAACCTCTATCAATAATTAATGTAAAAAGTTTACGGTACCTATCAAGTTTTTTTTGTGGTTTTTAAATGCTAGTTATAACAAGTATTATATTATCTTGTGATCACACTCATAGATAAGGTTATGTAGAAATCGAATTTACATATTGCAGAGTATCAAGGCTCAAGCCACTCAAGTATCAAAATAATCTAGTCGCGCTATAGCAAAGTGTCAAAGACAAAACGTAAACATAACCTATATGCTCGATGTTTATTGTTCAAAATTTCACTTATTTCGTATTCAAGCAATTTAAAACCAATTAGAGATCATAAATTAACACTTGATACAACTAAATACATCAAAACAAACTCTTACATACCTGTCATAATGGCGGTAACTTGGTAAATATCGTCGAGATCGGAAAGAAGAGTTTAAGCCTTATGTTCGACCAGATATCGCATATAAACATTATAAATTGTTTCCTTGCTAGTACTCCGAATGGTTTTATTTATTATAACGTGGTTTTATTAACGTTTTGATGGTCGAAATAAAAAAATAAGTAACTCGCGAGCTTTGTTTACATCGAACGACACAGAACCACAGAGTATATAAACAGAACGACATTAATTGCCAGCAATAAAAAAAATTAGTTCCGTTTCTAGACTTTTTTGCCAAGCTGTAGGTAATCAATTTTGATGATTCCTTCTTCGATTATATGACTGCTAAGCACCCCTTGCTTAGTAGTCACGATAATAGTTAATGGTTATCACCGATAGTGGCGCTAGGCTTGAAAGTGTGAAGTGGGACTGGAAAGTAGGTATGCAATTGGCAAAATGAGTAGAAAATAATTGGTATCCTATGGGTGCGTTCCACTAAGCGCCCACAACGATCAAAACGCTCCTTTAGTCGTTCCACATGGCGACCGCGGTCGTTGTGGTCGCGGCGTAAACGTCACTCATGACGTCATGACTTACGCTCACGCGAAGCTCACGACGACCCATCTAAAAAGGTGGGTCGAAGTGATCGTTGAGAAAATAGCGGCATTTTCAAAAGTCAAAACATAAAAAATGGCGACCGTAAAGCTTACGTTATTTCATGCCGAAAAAGATATATTAGTAGAAGTAAATATCCAAGTGCCGCCGCAAAAGACATTTTAATTACATTTGAACGTAAATTAATTAAATACACCACTATTATTAAATATCAAAAAATTAAATTATAATTTTTTTCAATATAAATCGATTTAAACGATAATTAATTAAGTTTATTTTCAAGGCTCACAGATTATAACCTAACCTCTTAAATCTTTTGCATTTTTTTTATTAACTCGCCATTTGTATTATTGACCTCTACGCTCAAAACGCTCTATAATCCATTCCACTTGAGTTTACGACAGTAACGCTCACAAGCAAGTGGAACGGGAAAAACTGCGGTCGTGAGCGTGATCGTTGTGAACGCTTAGTGGAACGCACCCTATATGGTAAAGGGTAAGAACAAAATAAAAAACATGAGAAAAATATATAAAATATATTTTAACAAGGTATAACGTATTCATAACACCAATGAATATATCGTCCAAAAAGTTAATTTATATTAAATTGGTATTAATTAATAATCAGTACAAGTTATTATAAATGAAATCACATAATGAACTATTATTTCTACCGTGAATGACTAAAAAGAAGACGAAGAAGATGAAGACGATGATGATTAAACTTCCATGATCCTACTCTTTCTGTTCTTAAACTATTCTTACCTAATGATTAAATAATTCCGAAATCTTGCTTTTCAGGTCATAAGTACAGATTAACATATTGACCATAGACAAACAAAAATGTTCTAGATTAATCCAGAAAATGCTGCTGTGGGTAAAAGTCCAAAATATGCACGAGTTTTAAAAATCACCTTAAATTCTATTTTTTGTAACATATTATGGATAAAATAATAGGCACAACAATATTATAATTAATAACTAATTCTAAACTACAATAAATTAGTTGAGTCCATTGATAGCTGCTAGATCATCTCGCTGTTCGTACGTAGACCGCGGTGCTATCTTCTCACGTTCTTCATTTCCCGCCAGGAAGATGGCCAAGTGTTCCTGGGAAAGAGGGTAGATAGATAATTTGCGTGGCGCCTTTTACAAGAGGAAAATAATGCAAAGTAAGCTCAAACAATGGGCCAATAATATCGGAATAGGTCTTCCAAAATAAAGACAGATTTACGCCTAGTTGGAGACGCAGCAGTCAATAAAGCCTTTTTCTTATCTTGCCATTTTGTTTGATATAATAGTTACTATTAGATATCACATAATTTTTACGGCTGTGCTCAATAAATTATTATTACTAAAAAAAAAATCGCTTCAATCACACATGACAAACTATTTAAATCGGAAAAATCTAGTCTTTATACTAATGTTCAACACACATTTCTAAACTGTTGATTTGGTTTGGTCAAAGCTGGGCACGTTTAGTGATTCAGATTCCATCGCGAAAGTGAGATATACAGCACCCCTCAAGGGAATAGTTTTACTTACCAAGTAGGTTTTGGACGCAGTCTGCAGGTGCTGCAGCAGGGTCTCCAGCTTGCTACGCCATCCCTTCACTTCAGACAACGCGGTTTCCATGGGAACAGTCTGAAAGTTGCGTCATAAGTAGTGTATATTACATGGTATGGTTTATTATCATAGTAAGAAGAAATTGCTGTTTAGTTAAGTGCTTAAATTTACCTTCATCAAAGCATCGGTTGCAGCATTCAGGGTCTTTGTTATAAGCGTTAGACCTTGACGAACGTTCCTGAAACAATTTAAATATTTTTTTACAGCGCAAAGAAACTAAAAGTAGAAATCTAGTATTTCTCTTTCTATTTTTACTAATAAGAAACTACCCTATTAACGTCAAAGTCAATAATACTCCTCTTACTTGGGCAGATCATTGTGCGTGTAGTTGATAAGGTGCACCATCTTCCTGGCCGTCTCCCTGGCCAGCAGCACCATCAGCTCCTCCAAGGTAGCGGGGCGCGCCTGATTTTCTGGCTCCGCCTGGCTAAGGTTAGCGAACAGCTCCTTAGCCTTCTGCCAAGCGAGGACGGGGTCTGTCGCTACCTGAATTAGGAAGAAATCTGTTAAGTATTTTAAAATAAAATACTGATTTCTTAAGTGTTAGGTGCATTTTTTCCATTTGGAAATTATCGCCATTAATACATAGTTAGTCCTAAACTAATGCCTCAATGGACCTTAAGCATAACTGCAAAGACCAATTCGTTCAGAGAAGAACAAGTGAGATGTTATATTTTATTTTGACAGTTCCGCATTTGCATCTAGGATCAAACGAGGTAACAGAAAGATAACGCATGTTTTTACACAAAATTCTCCAAGTGTATTGCATAAACTTACCAATTCGGCGACGTACACGAGCACGTGGATCTGCTCCTTGATGGCCTTGGCCTCTGCGAGCGCCTGGCGCGTGAGGCGGCGCTGCAGCTTCCTGCGCAGGCGCGCGCCGTGCTGCACGGCCTGCGCGGCGCGCGCGCGCCCGCTGTCGCCGCCGTCCACCGCGTCCGCGCTCGTCACTATGATCACCACTATGGTAAGGACACTAGGTTAGACGCCTTGCCGACACCGATGTTCTAAGGTAGCTTTATTGGCTGTATTCTTAATTTCAATTTGAAAATTCTATTGACTTATTGGGTTTGAATTTATGCCATCGGTGTCGGTGAAGTAGGTATATAAGCAACCCATAATAGGCAGATGTAGTCATAATCATTGTTAAACGGAAGTTTAATCATGCTGGTTGTACCAAGGACCTTTGCGGATTGAAGCTTTGTAGTAGGTAAACAGTATTGTAATATTTAAATATCCATGGTAAAAGAAAAGTAGTAACCGTTTATCCTTTAGTCTAGAAATTGGTGACATAATAACAAAACTAAAGCCATTAAAGCACTATCTTCACATGAATGGGCGCAGAGTCCAGTGCAGTGATATCACATCTAATTTGTCACCGGTTCCAGACAGATAACAGCCAAAAGGAACAATTATGAGTAGTTCCTTAATTAGGGCCTGAACTGATAATATGGTCGTTATTACTTCGGAATATGAACTAATTATAGAGGGACAATAGGTGACATAAGTGCTTCCGTTAATTAGGCGAGCCAGACAGGGTTCAGACCGAAGTTATCAAGTAACCTTGCGACCGATACTTAGAGCTGTCTGGAAACTGCCGAGAGGACACTGAATTGGAAACGTTATTGCTCATAATTTCGTAAGATAATGACATTTTGTGATTTAAGTTGTATGTGATTTATGAGTCGTAATTTAAACCGGGTCGTACGGTTAATTTTATACCCAATGCTTCGCCAATAGGAACAAAATTGGTATTTTTGAAAGATGGTAAACAATTTCAACATTATATACCAATATACCTACTTATGGATATCCTTTAAGATTATGACAAAGGAAATTATGAGATCATTCAACTACTTATAACGTTTGTAAGTTTTTTTTTTTTTTTTTTTTTTTTTATGGCTTCAGTCGATCTAGTCAATGTCGACTACTGCCAACGTCACGTTATGACAGCTAACTGGCTGTCGAACTTTGCGGTAGCTCTAAAATGTTAATAGCTGAAAAGACAACACAGTTTTTGTTAGTCTAACATATAGGTGATTAATTAAATTAAAACATGTATTTATACAATATATAGCAATAAATACATAAATATCTTGACTAATCATTACACACCTTTGGGTTACATTTTAATATTGTTCTCATTTAAAAATTTTGATAAAGTTTTGATTAGCTGAGGAGAAAAATAATATAAAAGGGAATGAAAGTTAATAGGGAGGGGAATTTTAATTTTGGGAAGTTTTTGGTATAAGTCAAAAGATTGAGTATTTAAAGGGCAGGAAAAGAAGATGTGGTCCAGAGAGCCGTCATCGAGCCCGCATTCGCACAGAGAGCTGTCACGAACGCGTATCTTTTTAAGAAACACTGGGCTACAACAATGTCCGAGTCTAAGTCTACACAAAGATGTAACAGTTCTTTTGGATAGTTTCAAACATTTAAAGAACCACGGTTTCCGCTGGATGTTTGGTTGGATACCAGCATAGTAAGCACCTTTAAGTTTGGAGCTTATCTGCCAAACAGCAGTCCAAGCGTTATATAACTTAGTTTTTGTGCCCGCCCGTAAGTCATAACCATGAACCATATAATGTTTGCTATCTACCGAATTGGATGTTGCGAATTTTGCTAGCGTATCTGCGCACTCGTTGCCGGTTATACCCGAGTGACTGGGGATCCACGCTATTTCAACATTCAGTCCTTTATTAGAGCAATTGAGAAGTAAAATTTTGATATCCATAATGATTTTGCTATAAATTTTCGATTTAAGTTGATTTTGTCTTAAGGCTTGAATGCTGCTTAGTGAGTCCGAAAAAATTACAGAGTTGAGAATGTTATGTGTGTAAATGAAATTTATTGCTTCTAAAATACCGATACATTCGCCTGTGAATACAGATACCTCAGGTGGACATTGAAATAATAGACCGATCTTGGAATTTTGAAAATAGGTAGCAACTCCCGTGCATCCTGTGGTTTTAAATTTAGACGCGTCGGTGTAGAATAGATTCCACCCTCTCCAGTATTTCTCAACGACACGGACAAAATCGCCTTTTACGTCCTGGGAACTTTTGGAAATACCAAGACCCAAAACAATTTTAGGCTCAAAATGAATTACCTCGTATGTAGAAGAAAAAACCGGTAAAGTGGAGTATTGACAGATAGGTGAGGAGAGGTTTTTAAGCTCCCTGTACCTATTAATCAACGGCGGAGTTGACTTATTATTCCAATAAGGCGATGCTTCTAAATAAAGATGGATTTGCTCTAAAATGGGAAGTAAAGGATGGGATGTAAGGGTGAAAACTTTAGACATAAAACGGTCCGCTAAATATTGTCTACGGAGATGAAGGGGTGGCTCTGCACATTCCACTTGGAGAGCATTTATGGGAGAGGATTTCATTACACCCATAATAATCCTAAGGCATTTAGCTTGCATGGAGTCTAGTTTGCGGAGTGCTTCTTTATTGCAGGGCTCGATTAGGAAGCTACAGTAGTCCATCACGCTTCTGACCAGAGCATTGTATACTAATTTTAGCGTGGATGGGTGGGCTCCCCACCAGACCCCTGCTAAGGCCTTTAGGACCGATACCGAACGCTCACATTTTTTAACGGTGTTGTTGATGTGCTCAACTCCCGACATTCTATGGTCAAGGGTAACTCCCAGGAACCTAGCCTTATCCTTAAGTGGAATTGTTTGGCCATTGATACTAATATCGATTGGTGGAATGAGTCGCTTGCGAGTAAAAATAACAGCAGCGCTCTTCGGAGCGCTCAAAGATAGCCCGTGATCGAGGAGCCAGTGATTTAATGAGGCCAAAGATATGTTTAAGGACTGAGCGGCATCCTGTATGGAATTGCCAGAGACCAATAACGCAATATCGTCAGCATACTGAAGAATTTTGCAGTCATAATTTAAACAAGAAGGGAGGTCTGAAGTGTACAAATTATATAAAAGGGGACTAATAACAGAACCCTGAGGTAATCCTCTCCAAGTCATTCTGCTCTCAGAGTTTTCTCCTGGGATCCTCAGGTGGAGAGTGCGGTTGGATAGGATATTGCAAATTATCTGAGTAATCCTAACCGGAATTCTCAGCTTATGCAGTTTTTGCCTGAGAACTGGGAGGAGAACTGAGTCATAAGCTGCTGAGATATCCAAAAAAACTGCTACCACCGACTCATTTCTACTCAGCGCCAGCCGGATTTCTGATGTGAGAATGCTAACACTGTCAGTAGTACCCAAACCTTTTCTAAAGCCGAATTGAGTCGCTGGCAACAGCTTCCTATGTTCTACAAGCCATTCTAGGCGATTTTTTATAAGATGTTCTAAAAGTTTAATAAGTATGGACGATAGAGCGATTGGTCTGAACGAACAATGATCACAAGGATCTTTACCGGGTTTTAATAGGGGAATCACCACCTGAACCTTCCATGCTGGGGGAATATAACCGGAGGAGAAACAAAAATTAACCAAGTCTAGGTAATACTGGTGGCATTTTACACCTGCTTTAGTAATAAAAGAGTAGGGGAAACCGTCCACGCCAGGAGCGGAATCCTTAACCCAGCCCAGGACCGATTTAAACTCGCTTAGAGTAAATGGCTCATCTAAAGGGTCGTTGGAGACAATTTCGAAGGCTCCGAAATAGAGCTCATCCACACCAGGAACATAAGCCGGGGCGATTTTGGAGAAAAAAGTATTTCCCAAATCCTCCGACATCAAACCCCCGGAGGGAGGCGACAAACTGGTTCGGAAGCTCTTCACCTTTTTCCATACTACAGACGCCGGGGTGGACGGATTCAAAGAGTTGCAAAACGACTGCCATCCTACTCTTTTCTTTTTCCTTAATAATTTCCTAGACTTAGCCAATATCCGCTTGAAGGCCATCAGATTTTCCAGGTTCATAAATTGGTTAAGTGACTTTTCAGCCTCATTTCTGACCCTGATTATTGAGGTACACTCCCTATCCCACCAAGGCGGAGATGGTATGTTACCAGTGGGTGTCTTTTTTAAAGGGAAACAGTCATCAGCTGTACTAGATATTATTTCCGAAAAAGAAGAAAAACAATCCTCAGCATTCTCTGTAGTTATGGGTGGAAGGGAAGAAACACGTAAGTCTAATAATTTTGAATAGAGGTCCCAATCAGCTGAGTTTAACCTATATTTTAGTAAAGGGGGGAGGGTTGCGGCAGGGATATTTTTAGAGGGAATTTCCACCGTGATGGGGTAGTGATCACTCCCATATGTCATGTTCAAGCGACTCCAGATTAGAAGGCTGGCTATATCAGATGAACAGAATGTCAGGTCGACACAGCTATTGCTCTGTCCTAAATTGGACCTACGTGTAGCACTACCGTCGTTAATGACACACAAATTAAGGTCATCCAACATATCCACCAAGCCTATGCCAGTACTATCACACGATTCCGACCCCCAACGATAGTGATGACAATTGAAGTCACCCATGACAAGCAATGGACCATTAACTTTATCAAGCAAATTTCTTATTATCAAAAGGTCATCCAGATGAGGGTGTGCAATATAAAAGGTAAAGATGTTTATGCCCTCAACCTTAACAGCAACAACATTTATGTTGTCACCAACGAAGGGTAGAGGGATAGGGGAGAATGCAACTTTGTTATTGATGAGCAAAGCACATCCCCCATATCCATCGGATCTATCCTGACGAACAATACTAAAACATGGAATCCTGAAGTTAACTCCAGGACGAAGCCATGTCTCAGCAATGCCGCAGATCGATGGTTTAAACTTATTTATTAAAAAGAGTAGGTCAGGTTTCCTGGGAGAAATACTCCTCACGTTCCATTGTAGGAATGTCAGGGGATGGAACATTATTTATATATTTTAATATGGAGGTCAATTTTTTGGCAACGTGGTCAGGTACGGAATAGGAAGGGTTGGCCAATACTGCCATAAGCATATTGGTTATTACGTTTAAAATATCAGTGGAGCTGTCGGGACTGTTTGCATGTTCCCTATATCCAAGGGCGCAGCCATTTTGGGAAGGAGAGTAGGAATAGTCATGAGTTAGAGCATGATGGGCCTGTTTATCATAACTAGGCGAAAGAGGAGCATGAGTCTTGGGCTTAAGGAAGACCGTTTTACGGTATGACTTTTGGGGAAGTGGGGAAGGAGATTGTATTAGGTTGCTGTGTGGTTTTATTCCATGAGATGTTCTAGACACTTCAGCGTATGACCTTGAAACTGGAGGGAAAACTTTACTGGCTTCTACATAGGAGATTGATTTTTCAGCCATTAGCGCCTTAATTCCTTTCTGACGACCCAATTCAGGGCATGCATTATTGTTTGCAAAATGGTTGCCGGAACAGGAAACACAAAATGCACTATCCTCAGAAACTTGGCATCCATCTCCTGGGTGGTCTTGACCACATTTATAACAACGGGGTTTTGAGCGACAGGATGTACGTGTGTGACCGTAGCGACAGCAGTTGAAACATTGAATTGTTGGGTACATGTACCTGTCGACTGTCAAAGCCGAGTAGAAACAGTATACCCGTTTAGGTAACACCTGGCCATCAAAGGTCAAAACTACTGTTTGAGTAGGTCTCCACTCGGTGACACCAAGTGAGGACACTCTTCGGTTCATTCGCCTCGCTTTAATAACAGGTCCACAACCATCTGGAACAGGGATATTTTCTAATATTTCCTCCTCTGACCATTCAACTGGGATATCTCTGACAATGCCCATACGAGTGACATTGAACTGCGGAATGGAAGCGATGTAATCATTCTGAATTAGGATGCGATTAATAAGAAAGCTGTTAGCATCTTGGTGAGACCTAAATTCAACTGACAGCCGGTTTCTTCCTAGTCGTTTGACGCCGTCCGCGAGTATGTGGTTAAAATTGTTATTCTTTAAGAACATACCAAACTTGACCGGGTGTAGCACAGTGCCGGGCGTCTGGTCGTTTTTCAAAGATATGTAAACAATATACGGAGGATTGTCTCTGGCTGTATATGACTGTCTACCAACAACACTTTTTGCTAATTTCGGAGGGTTGGTAACAGTACTAGGCGGTGGGGAGACAGCAGGTCTTTTCCTACTAAGAAGAGTATCACTATCTGTATTATCTTGTTTCGGATCTGGGAGGGTAACAGTTAACACTGGGGTATATTCGAAGGGATCTGGAGAGTTGGGGGGATCGGGGGGATCTGGGGGTTTTTTTCTATCCATGATGGATAGAAGTAATTATAATAAAAGGAATAGAATAACTAACCTTAATTAGTATGACAAACACCACGAATAATCTCGATTGAGGTTCACACTCAATTACACCACTAAAATCGAAAATATTCTTTACACAAACAAAAGCACGTGTATAGCCTTCACCACTACCGACGAAAGTCAACGTTTGTAAGTTATCGGCCCGATCTGAATACCTACCTATATCAAAATAATTAATCTTATCACAAATTACTGGACGTATCATGCACGAAATATATACTTAAAAGTATATTATAACAACAATGAATAACATTATTTTTTCACCTACTTACGAAATGTACAAGCAATTAATCTTTATAAAGGAAAGCGCAATTGAATCGTGTGAATGGATTGTTGTTAGAACGAGCTATGAATGAATTTTCATGACATAGTTGTGATCAAAAACACTTTTAAGTAAAAGTCGAGAATTATTTGTTTTATATTTGGACTAGTTAATATTTTTTTTTTAGATATTATTGTCTCGCTGTGGTGCAATTATCGCCAGTTGCTCATCTTCGACTATTTAAATAAACTTCAATTATTGGTCAGTAATAATCTTCATAGACAGGCATAGACCAAATTTTGTTTTAACTGCATTACTTTCCTAGATGACAAGTTGAACCATACTTACTATACTAATTTCTAGAACCATCTACGAACAACACTCACCGTCAGTAGCATCCTGGTTGTCAGGCGGCAAGTACTTGTCGACGTACTTGTCGGCGGTGGTGAGCGCGCGGTCCAGCGCCGTGGCGGTGACTGCGGTGACGCGAGAGTCCAGCACAGCGGTGCCCAGCTGCTTCACCGAGTCCGCGCGACGCAACACGAAGCGCCGGGTCTCGGAGTACATCTGTTGGTAAAGGAGATAACGTAATAGTACCTGATGACGTATCAAACGACATCTTTATAGGGCGCTTCATTAAAATTTGATGCCCCAAATTAAAGACTAATAGACGGTGGCAACAAACTCTGCATTATTTACATATTATGTCTCTAGCATGCCAGGGACTACAGAGTCCCGGACCTTTGGGAGGCAAACATGGGGCCGAAGTTTACCTATACTTTCATGAATGTCACTGGATATCAATAATAAGCAAACTTTTATTATGTTTTATGTTTTCATTACATAGGATATAATAATTTAGAAAACATAATATATAACATAAATTATGTATCCTAAATCTAAAAAATGAAAAATACAGAATTTATCTACAATATCTGATGGATGAGAGAGACAATCTCAATTATTTTTTTATCCATTTAGACAGATTTTGAATGACGTTTCATTCGTTACACTTATAAGTAACCTTATATTTTCTGTTGCAACTTGGCGTAGTATGAGGAACCAATATTTCCGTGGTTATGGCTAAATATAATATATGATATGAGATGAAAAATAAAGGTTTATTTAGATCTCATGGTACAAGACCGAGATGAGAGAATAATAATCATTAAAACATGAACTATCTTGACCTAAACCGGAGCCGATAACTTGTAATATCGATGTAGTAATCGTCAACAAATGCCATCATTCAACCGGACATCAATTAACTCGTAGCAGACCAACCTAATTTAGTTACGAAGCCATGCTAACTTACGATAGCCACCAGTCACCATGTACATTCGACAAGAACATAATATTTAAATATAATATCCTATTCTATAATATAATAACTATGTAACTGTGAATCCTAAGGTCCAGGTTACGTCAAAAGTGATAGCGAGGCCATAAGAGAATTTTTAAGCAATTTTCTCAATCTCCTCGCCCCAAACCGCCCGCTTCCAGGACGCTGAATAGGTATTTAGGGAGAACATGCAACAACTCAACAGATTAATAGCAAAAAGTACGCGAAATTTAGCTTTATTTCAAAGAAAAATCTCATCATCATCTGCCTAGCCTTTTCCCAACTATGTTGGGGTCGGCTTCCAGTCTAAACCGGATGCAGCTGAGTACCAGTGTTTTACATGGAGCGACTGCCTATCTGACCTCCACAACCGAGTTACCGGGTACACGGCACTCCTTGGTAAGACTGGTTGTCAGACTTTCTGGCTTCTGACTACCCGTAACGACTGTCAAAGATGTACAAGTGCCAGCCGGGACCAACAGCTTACCGTGCTTTCCGAGGCACGTAGGAGTCTCGCTATGACAAAGATGGTCACCCATCCACGGACCGACCGCGCCAAGCGCAGCTTAACGTGTGATATGGGTCGAACCGTACGGCTGTTACTTAGCCACGAGCTCCTTCAAAGAAAAATCTCAGAAATATCAAATTATTGTGTGGAACGCTGGCATGAAACACTCATCATGTGCTATAAAGATACTGTCTGTTTCCCGCGGTTTCACCCGGGTCCTGAGGGAACTACTAAACGCACCTAGATAAAAAAACTTATAGCCGTCTCCAGAGTCCCATCCATCTCCGTACCAAATTTCGCCCAAGTCGTTCAGGTTCAGCAGTGTTAGCCGTGAAAGCGAAAAAAATAAACGAACTAACTTTTGCATTTATAATTTTAGTTAGGACTAGTTTTCCGACAGCGGCTTCGCCCGCGTTGTATATATGAATTCACATTAAAAGACCTTCATACAAAATTTGCCCCCCTTTTTCACCCCAATTAGGTATAATATTTCGGAAAATTCTTTCTTATCGGACGCTTACATCATACAAAGAACACACCCTCCAAGTTTCAGGTCTCTACGATCAGCGGCTTAGGTATGCGTTAGGACAAAGCTTATATGTATAGATAGAAGATTGTAAACTTACTGCTTGAGGCGGAAGGTTGATAGACGGCACGGTCTTCTCAACGACATCGAGCGACATGCAGAGGAACTTGTCCAGCTGGTGTATGGGCGTCTCGAACAGCAGCACTGCTGGTAACGCCAGCTGCACTCCGGTCGCCAACGACTTCTCTCCGAGCGACAGGTACCAGCGGATCAGTGGGTTCGACTCCTGAATAATAGTACAATGTTATACTTAATGATGATGCCAGTTATAGAAAGTCTTGCAAAATCTAAAAGTCTGTTTTGCTGGGAAGTTTCTTCTTCTTCTTAGCAAAAAGAGTGGTGAAAGATGAGCGTTTTGGTCTTTTGTATTTTTAACGTTTATAAGCGTAATTAAAACACCATGGTGTTTGAATGTTCCAAGCAGTTGCATCGATATGCGTGCCAGTTTCATTGGTATAGGAAATGTTTCTTTAATGGAGAAGTAGGTACTACTGTTCTGGGAAAAAATCCGAAAGCTCGGAAAAGCTCTGAAAAAACTACATCATTTAGTTGTGTGTTAATTAAGTAGTTACCATTTCTAGCTAAATAAGTAAGAATAAGAATAAATTTATTAAAAGAAAATAAGGGTTACATAGTTTTGAATTATGCTTAAAAATTAGATCTCTTTAAAGAGTTACAAATAAAATAAATTTAATTAAGTAACGCGGTCAAGTATGACGTATCAAAATAAATATGAATAGACATAATACAATGCAATAGACATTTACCCTGATCTTATGGTAGACCTTCTCAGTGACTTCGATGCCAGACCCGACGATGGGTATGGCGGCCACTCTCTGCACCACCTCCAGCTTCGGTATAGTTGGTTTTTGAACCTTTGCCACTGTCAAAAAAAATATTTTATTTAAAATGCTTGCAGAAATTTTTACCCACTCATTTCAAACCAAAAAATCGAATTCCAATAGATTCATAAATTTCAAAATGTGAATTAATTAACAAAGCAGAACAAATAACAAGGTATTTTGCTTATAGGTATACAAGGCAGTTTTTTCACTACGTGAATTGCTACGAGCTGTAGCAATCTCGTAGCTAAGTTCGTAGGCTTTATACTACGATCCTGCGTAGAGGTTTAACGGCTCGTCATAATTATTATTGAAATCTCTCATACTTATGTTGTATTCGATATTAATATGCTATATAGTAACTTCGTATTATTATTTAATAAATATGGATGATCTCAAAATACGTCGCAATAATCTTATCGTTGTTTTGACAATATTTTAAGACTTTGTGCAAGAAGGGAAAATATCTCATGTTTCATTTGGATCACGAGAACTAGAGACTATTTGTGTTACCGTAGGTCTCTTTAGAACTACGGTTACATGCATCTGTCAATAATATCTACATTTCTTATACTAGTAGGTACGATAAAGGGATAAATTTGGTAAGTTTGAAATGTAGGATTACGAAACTACTCAACCGATTTGCAATATCCTTTCACTAACAGAATTACACTATTATTGATAAAAGTTTATGTATGTAAGTATATCTACAAAATGCGGTAACACTGTGGACAAGGGCAGAACCTATATTTATAAAAATTGGCTGTACAAATAATAGAAGAACCTTATAAATTAAATTTTATTGTCAGGTTTCGAAATACTCATAAACTTAACTTATTTAAGTTAACGATTTAATTGTATCAAAAAATACTGAAATAATTCCACATTAAAAGTTTTATATTTTCAACTTTCATTAATTACCACCCGCTAGGAAAATCTACACAATAATTGCTCTCTTTCTCTCGTGTTGTATAGAAATAATTATTTTTTAATCAAAGTTAAAGTAAAAAAAAAACTACGAAGTACTGTTGGCATTAAAAGTTAAATAAAACAAACACACCTGGCGGCGTTCCTATACTTTCTTTAACAGCCTTTAAATAAGCTTCAGCTTTTTTAGCTATCGACCCCGTCGTCCTTTTGTTCACACCCAAAGTGCATGTGCCATTAAAACTTTTTTTATAAACGTCACCGTTTTCCGCCATCTTTGTCACTGTAATTTTCGCGCTATATTCGTATGACATTCGAAATTTGAAATGTTTTTTTTTTCAATTTTTTTTAATGGTGCACTGTTTCAAAGATGTTGATTGTATTTTTTCCCGAGACCGACTGTCGTTTGTTACAGAACTTTACAAGAATCCGGTCATTGTTTATTTTATTGCAAAGGTTATCGATGAGTCGGTGAGTTTTTAAATAATTCCAATCTATTGGTAATGAGAGGTTACGAATATCTACTGGCTTTAGAATTAGGTCATCTTTTATTATGGAAATGATTAAAGCCATATTCATCCTCAAGGGTCATGAAATCGTTATAAATGTGCATGATATGTAAGCAGTTTCATAAATTGAATACTTTCAATACCAGCAACATTATTGCTAGTTATATACGACTGTAGAGAAAATTCCATATTATGACTAAGGCTGTGGAAATTTTGATAAACAAGCTTAGTTAACATGTAATTATGTTTATCGCAGTTAGAATAACTTTTACTAGCGCGTGATCGAACACTCGTGAATGAATTGATCTCGTGATATTTTGAAAAAATATGATACTTTTATCCCATTAGGTACTTATATAGAATTTTATTTTTATAACTCATTTAATGTCTTTTCTATTTAATTAATAAATTCGCAGTTTGTTCCCTAAATAGCGGAGAATTATTTACACCGTTTCTGGGTCTCATGTTATCTTAATTATTTCTAACTTAACCTCTGTACATCAGGGCACTAATATCCCTCATAATTCGGTCATAATATCATATATTATGTTCTCTCCCGGAATCGCAGTTATCTCTAAACTTTGTACCTTTAAGTACAACTTTGGTATATAATGTATAGAGTGTATGTAAATACATGTATTGTGTCATTTTATAGTATCGTGACTCATTTGTGAGGAAATTGTTGACGCGATAATTGCTGGATTCTTGATTAATTGGTTATTCATCGTAGGAGAATTTAACAACTTTGTGTTTTAATCAAAAGTAGATAACATGAGTTTTACTCTGACTTGGTTCATTGTATTTTAAAAGGGTTCTAAGATGCGATCTGCAAAGCTTATTATTAGAACGAGAGAAGGAAATCGTTCTCACAGGTACAAAGGGAATTTAAGATTTCCACAATCTTAAATTCCCTTTGAATGTGAAATAGCGAACACACATTCCAGAGTTCCGGCGAACTCAAATCGAAGTTCCTTAAGATTGTTGTGAAAGCTAGAGACGCGATCATAGTTTTTTTTAGGTTAAAGATAAAATTAACACAGATATTTTGCAAACGATCGAGTTTTTGAGGTTCAAATGCAATTTTCTAATGTTCTGTAAAACATAAATAAAATTGACTACTATTTGACAATTACGAAACCTGTGGGCAAATTAATCAATAAGTCGTTGGAGTGCCTAATAAATAAATACCGCCGATAAGCGAGGGTCATGTCACATAAGTTATTGTCCTCTTCAGGATTTTCAGCCCGTTCAATAATTCATTGTACATTAAATTGATAACACTTTAATGGCCACATATTCAAACGACAGTGATTGCAAGGGATTAAAGCGCCATTTAAAACTGAGGGTCTTTTAAATACTAAGGCAATTGAAACTGAACCAGACTCAAAACTCAGCACTTAAAATCAGCAATGAAATAGATCCAAATCCATGTCCAACGCAAGAACTTTGCTTTACAATTGTTCTAGTATATCAGCCTAAGTGTTATCTTTAAAAACGTATCTCTTGTACAATAAATCATCATGTGAACTGTGTAATCTGAGACAATAAAGATTATTATAATAAATCTATTTGAAGTATAAAGTTAAAAGTCCTAATTTAACAGGACAATAAGTCCTGTGGCTTATCGGCGGGTAAATGATGATCACTGTTTGCTTAAACGAGACTTGAACTTTGTCCTTCTCGTTCACATGATCACGATGACAAATGCATGCGCCAACAGTTGGCGTAACTATCTTAATAGCGCGGGTCAAACAAGCAATGGATTTGTTTTAACTTCGCATTGTAATGATAACATGGTATTAGATAATGTGTTCATACCTACGTTATACTGTGGAATAAGATATTTTCATCTAAAAATATCAAGTGTGTTGAATTTCAAAAAATTGGAATCTTACAAATATTATTAACTAGCTGCTTCCCGCGGTTTCACCCGCATCCCGAGGGAACTACTTCGCGGACCCGGATAAAAAGTATCCTATATATTAATCCAGGTTATATATAATACCAAATTTCATCCAAATCCGTTCAGTAGTTTTTTCGTGAAAGAGTAACAAACATACATCCATACTTTCGCGTTTATAATATTAGTAGGATTAACACATAGGATACTTTTTTCCGGGTGCTCAGAGTAATTCCCTCAAGATACCGGTGAAAACCGCGGGAATCAGCTAGCAAGTAATATTTCAACTAACACTAAGTTGCAAAAAATCTAGCCTTTGTCTTATTATTTTTTTTAGAATAAAAGGTAGGATTATCACTAAGTGCTATAGCAATATTTTATGTGCATACAATATGAGAGGCAGATAGGTATTAAGTATTATCAACAACCTTGAAAAGGTCGGTACCTACTGGCTGCAGAATTAAGTGATGTTTTAATTGACTGTACTATGACATTACTTAACTTATAGATCGTGAAGGTAACAAAGTTGTTCTTCATAACTAACTTTATTTACTGAAAAAAAAACTGGTCCCGAAAAACAATTAAAATAGCTTTACAATAAGCAATATACAACAACTATAATAATTTATTATTGTTTACCTAATTGTGCATGTTCTGTGGTGTTAATAATTGTTGCACTAATACAAATCTTATTGTATTGATGTAAACGATTGTTGACTAACCAAATAAATAATTAAAAAATAAGCGGCAAAATCTTAGTAATTGTCCCCTGTTATATCACTTGCAGTTCTCACAATATTTAAGGGTATTATAAAAATATAGAGTTTGAATATAATGAGTTTCAGCAAGTCTATCTAAACACATCAATAATAGTTTCGTGTAGGTAGACGATGCTCAGTATTCTAGAACTATACTCAAACGTGGATTAAACACTATAAAAACCAATTGAATGCGTTCATATCTATGCTCATAACAGTAGGTAGGGTGAGCATCGTTCTAGAATACCAGCCTGCGTAATATTTGCGAATTCCAACCAGTTACTATAGAGATATTATAAATTTCATATAAGCATTCAATCGACAATGCAATAAATCTCAATAAATTACATTGTTTTAATCAATTGTCAATTGTATCGCATTGCGAATTGCCTCGATATAATTCACTTATAACTTCACATACTGACTTCACATTATGTATATACATGGCGTGCTTTTTAAACCAACAATTAACTAATGGTAAATCTAGATTATGTGTCTGCCTATATTAATTGTAAATACCTATATTATGTACACAAGAACAATATTTAACAAAATTATTCAACAACTACTAAATAATGAGCGATCACGAGTACCTAAGGAGCGCTATATGAATCCCTATTAAAATAATTTCACATAAACTATATATTAATTTATCAAACCGGCATAAACAGAAAATAAATATGAAAGTTAAAACTAAAACTTACTTGTGTATTGATAAGGGTGCGTTGATACGTGAACGAGCTGCTCTCGACTGAGATGAGTATTGCGCGGGCGCACGCCCCAGGCCAGCCCACCAGGGAGCAAAGCGGACCTTATCGCGGGTCAATTATTGTTATTTGACAGTAATTGATTTGTTTACAAGAATTAGACTAATTACACCGTTGGCTTGAGTTTTAGGTGATTAGGTTTTACATATGCGAGCGTTGTAACGATTTTTTTTTCCGATCCTTATTTTTACATCTAACATGAAAGTCTTGGCCTTTAATACTTTCCAAGACAAATCGTAGTGCAGTTAATTATATTTCCTGTGCTAACTTTAACGTCCTCTTCACTGCTGTGTACAATTCACTGCTCACGCGCAGCGTCCGTCCTCCAGTCGAGTGAAAGAATAACGATGATAAGGAAAAGAGATAAAAAACCTATTTGTGTTTATATTTACCACCTTTTTATCATCAACGCGTATTTATTTTTCAATGAAGTACAGTTTTAATAGTTACCTACTACATTTTCGTCAGAGAGTCGAGATAAAAAGTGTTTATGATATTTATTACATATTTCTTTTTTCACGTCTATTCAGTATATGCTGCTGATTGCCAGTATCATAAATCAATTACAATACACTTCCCGATTTGTCCCATTTCAAAAATATTTTGTATTGTGTAATTGCCAAGAACTCTATAATTGGGTACTACAAATATATGTATTTAATTAAGTATGTGATGATGACAAGGTAGGTACAATCTTATCAATAAAAATGTATGCAGACATTTTCAATATCTGACTCACAGCTAAATGACCGAAGAGTTTTTTCTGGCTAAAATGACGACAAGATTTGTATGTACAAAGGAGTTCTTTATCAAACAATTTCGTAGATAAGTTAAAAATGGATTTACCATTGTAAAATTATTCCTGGGCCTGCAGTCTCGACATTGATAGCGATGTCATCGCAAACTACCGATCGCTAAATATTAGCGAAAAAATTCGGTTGCCGTAACGACGATAACGATAAATGCAAGTCTCGACAGACGAGATAGCGAACAAAATCACATCATTATGTTGACTTTGCGATGTCAGTACACTTACGAAAATCGTATTTATAGTGCGGAGATTTTATTGTAAAATATTGGCAGTTAACAAAAATCTTTATATTAAAGGGAAAATTGGAGGACAAAATATTCTCAAATAATTATCTTTCTTTGAAAATTGTACAGAAGATAGGTAAACCTTATCATATTAACACTTTTTTTCATCGAAACGTGTAAATAGCTTGAACGGTTTTTAAGAATACAGTTAAACAAAGAACATAATAGTTCGCGTCCTTGCAACACAGACGTTGAACATAACAAACTTTATGTCTCCGACTGAAAGACTCGTTTCTATGGTCATGATGAATAAATTAAAAAAATACATGACAAACTGTCAATGTCAAGTTTGTTTGTTCACAAAATAGATTGAATCCGATCTGTTATAAATACTGATAAAAAACTGTTTTCCGATGTTGGGGGACAATGGCACAGGCGTAGTGTATGCTCATACCTCAACTGGCGTTGTTGTCTGTCCAACACAGACACCTGAAAAACAAACTTCAGCGCACCAAAGCATCTTTCAACGATACCCCTGGCTGAACGATGAGCATTTGTATATTTCCACTCCGGTCCACACACACAGGGCATTGATTCTTTAAAGGAGGCATCAACCATGGTTCCATCGGATATCTATCATCAGTTACAAGAATAAACATAGAAAGTACTTTCAACTGCCAAATGGGAAACCTCTTCTAGCCAGATTATAATGTATATTTATTATTATTTACCAAGCAGCCATGTACTTCACCTACACACTTCCTGGAAATAGCATTCAGTGGCACCTTAACGCACCCGTGTAAAGATAATCGCCTAGCAATAAGACTAGTCTGAATGTGATGGTATAAGAATCTTATGGGAACAGTGGCATGCGGTGTTGTGTCAGTGATACGAGAGCTTGGAGACGGCACCCAGGAAACCCGCAGACGTCACCTACTAAAAGGATTAGAGTAGTAGTTATACATCGAGGGTGGTCTGAAAATGAGGTTTTTCCCCCATGGGGTTAGGACCACCATTATGGTGTATAAAGATCAAGGCGTCATAGAAAACTTTGCTCCAGGAGAGATGACCCTCACGAGAAGAGTTTCCAGGCCATCATTACTCGACAAGTAGAGCCGCACGGCGTCTTTGGGCACATGGGTCTAATTATTATTTACTGATATTGTGTATGTTAGACTAAGGTACATATGTATTACATTTTCGGATAGGGGACTTTATTCCCTATCTCATGATATATGTATAACAAGTGTATTTTATGTAAACTACTGACGAATAAATACAAGCCGCAGAGTTCTACAGTTACATCGCGAAACAAAGTGTTTTATTGCGTCTGTCCCTTGTGTCTCCCGTTTCCTCGGCTGCCAATGTGGTATCCTATCTGATATGATATCTTGTGGTACTCTGTCTTGCTGACTCTTCCGACTACGCATAAAAGGGTGCGTGGGGGCGTAGTGCAACCAGCGCGAAGAGTTCGGGGTTTGCCGAGTGTTGTGTGCAAACGCGACACGAGGCGAGTCACGGCTCGCCGTGTCTGTCACGCCCCATCGATGAAACTGCTGTAGAGCATTTCTAAACTGTTCTTTAAATTCATACCGTTCTTCTTGGATCATGGGAAATTTAACATAGCTTTTCATTAATAGCCAAAGTCACAACATGTATTACTGGGTTTAGTGGCTTTTGGCTTATGCTACAATCCCACTCCAAGCCAACAAGTAGTTGGTAGCACCCACTTGCGTAAAATCGAAGTGCCCTCGGTATCTATTAAGAAAATAATTAGAAGTACTTAGAGACTAGAAAAAATCAAGAAATATTATTTAGGCATGGAGCCTAGACGACTTGGGACTCCATAAAACGTCGGTAACGCCGAATAGATTGGCGAAGTTCACCAACAAGCTCATGAAACAACCTAAGAACCAATGCTAACGATCGTAGCGATCACTTATCGGGCTGCCAAAAATGGTCGCTAGGAAATTCGATAATATTACGATAAAACGGTATCTTAGCAACAATATTTGTCAAGTTTGCGATGACAGTCGATAGCTTTGGCAGTAGAGACTACCAAAAATCGTTGTGATCGGTTCGTTAGCACGTAGCGACCGATTTTTGTCGTAAAGTCATCGCTATCAATGTCGAGACTGCAGGCACTGGGAGGGTTAGACAAGTGGCAAAAACGCTAGAAGAATAGAAAATAAAATGTATGGGAATGACATTTGTTTACGACTAGCTATCTGTCATTCCCATACATTTTGTTTTCTATTCTTCTAGCGTTTTTGCCACTTGTCTAACCTTCCTGGATTTACCACTAGAAAAAAGAGTATGTTTACAAAGAAAACGACTTATATGCAAATTAGCGGAAATCTTACTCCGATTTGCGGGATTTCCCGTTATCACTTGCATTATCTTAGATACCGAATTACCGACGTATTAATACTCAACGTAATAAAAATGGAAGGATGTTCCTCTGCCCAGAATTGAGAGACCCAAAATCTCTAAATTTTCTAATCTCCAAACCTCCAAGTCAAATAATATAACTTTTGTACACCAATACAATTATTCTCTAGAATAGTTTGCGCTGTCTAAGAAGCTATGTATGTATGTTCAACCATCATTATCTTCTATTTTTCCATCAGGGGGTGTTCGTACGTCAGTGCTGTAGTAACCACGTGACCTAGTAGCGTGTTAGGTCACAGGTCACCCGTGTGCGTATATCGTATCTAAGTTTCGTCAATCAGTGATAGTGTTTGAAACTGTCAAACGTGACTGCTTCAGGGGCGTCATCAAGCTTCAGCTTGACTCTTTCTCTTCGTGAAATGCTTATTTGTATTTTTATTATGAAATAAATCGCATAGAGGTGTAACTTCAAAATTGATTTGTTATATACCGTTACAACAACGATGGAATGTCATCTGATAAGAAAATATTGATGCTACTTTTTGAAACTAGTTAGCTCGTCTCGTTCTTATACTTTAGACCAGCGGTCGGCAACCCGCGGCCCGCGGGCCGCATGCGGCCCGCGGATGTCTTACTTGCGGCCCGCGAATGTTTGGTAAAAAAGTTTTTACCAAAATAAAAATACAACAGACTTCCAAAAATACTAATAAGAGTAAAATTAGTTCCATTTAAACGTTAGTCAGTGTCTCTAAGCTACTGTTGTTAGTATTTTGCCACCGAGTCATGAATTAATGAAATACGCTGGATCTAGGCTTCAAGGTAAAAAAAAAACCGGCCAAGTGCGTGTCGGGCACGGCAAATTTTTTTTCGCGTATCCCTTCGTATGTTTTATCACTGGATAGGTCTTTCGAAAATATAATGGGTGTGTCAAGACCATTTTTCGGTTAAGTGGGCCATTTGCGAAACATCTAGTTATTAAATGCTAATTTTTGTTCGATACGAGCACTCCCTCTAACTTTTGAATGGCTAGAAATGTGAAAAAATTCACAAACGTAGCACATGTAATCCACTAACAAGGAAAATTATCACGGCTTAGTAGGCGTAACCGGCAGGGGCGTATTTACCATAGGGCCAAGGGGGCCATGGCCCGGGCCTATTTTTTTTAAATTTCATCATCCTATCATATCAGCCTAATTATTGTGACCCTAAAAAAAAAAATCACGCTCGCTACGCTCGCGCCTTCAACTTATCTTATTTAATTTTTGATTTCTTTACTCCAAACCTTATTATGCAACAAACAAAAACAACTCAAAAGTATTTTTTTTATTGTAATCCTACAAAAAATTGGCTTCGTTCTTTTTTTCTTTTCACATTAACTTTTTGCTACAATTTACGAGTTCTTTACTTCAAATATCGTCATGCAACAAACAAAAACAACTCAAAAGTATAAATTATAATTATTTTATTGTAACCCAAAAAATATGCGCTCGCTTCGCTCGCGCTTTCATCTGTTCTTTTCTTTTAACAGTTTGTTTTACTACAATTTATAGGTCTTTACTCAAAACGTTATCATGCAACAAACAAAAACAACTCAAAAGTGAAAAAAAAACTGTTTTGCAAAAATAAAACCGACTTAAAAATACACTACAAATTGAAAAATAACTAATACATCGTTCTAAAATTCGGTGTCTCCAATCGTTATTGTTTTGTGTTTTTTCGCCACCAACTTCAAGAACGATCCATTAGTTAGGTTCTATTTTTCCATTTTTTTTTTCATTTTTGTTAATGGGGCGGCAAAGGTAACTGGCCCGGGGCGCTAAATCTTTAAATACGCCTCTGGTAACCGGTTACAGAGTTATACTCGTCTAACTAAGACCAACTACGGAACCCTAGTGCGCGTGACCCGACTCGCACTTGGCCGGTTTTTCTATGGGAAATTATACGTGGGTATATCAGGTAGAATCTAGGGTAATATCACAAGTGCGGCCCGCCTATAGTTTATTTTGCTACCTTGTGGCCCTTGCTTGCCAAAAGGTTGCCGACCGCTGCTTTAGACTATGAAAATTCTTTTTTCGGCGACGTCTTCTTCTTTAACTACTTTTTTATTATTCAATGAGAAGAGAACAAATAGATTTAGGACTTACTAAGAGATGGATTTATCAGTTGGAGGGTCTTAGGGTAGGCTGGGATCGATTATAACAATGACTTTCTAAATAGGAAACTTTTAGAAAATGTTTGAGCTTCCACCTTAGTAAATTTAAAATATTAGTTTTTTAAAACAAACTGATAATATATAAAAAGTCAACATTTACGATTTTCTTAAAAATGTTTCAATCGACTCCTGATTTCCCTACCTTTGTAAAACATAAATAACAAGGATAAAAACAGGTTTTTTTTGGGGATATCTTGAGTAGGTAGGTACATATCCTTCTGTTTATTTGATAAGAACTTATCACGCACCTAAAACGGAATTGTCAATACACAAATGGCCGACTAGCTGTTATCAAAGACTATCACCCTTTAATCAATATGTAAAATAAGTAATTATCGCCCAATCTTATCGGTATTGACGATTTTGACAAAAAAATAATACACGTTCGCATTTATCGAAGTGAAACAAAACGATCGGCTAGTGTATTGTTATTAAAATAAGAGTAAATTAGTAATTCTTTTTTGGTGCTATTTGTGTACAGTGCAGTGTTAAAAAAATTACCTAAAATAGGAAATATAGATTAAAAGGTGAGACTATACTATTAATTTCTCCTTAGAACATCCAATCATCCGTATAATCATCCGCAGCCCAATTTCTTTTTCTGCTAAACATGGCCTCCTGTCTTGAGCAAATACTCTTGCACAAGTCTCTAGGTCCGACCCACGCTGTCCAGAATGACATCCACTCGTCCCGGTGTTAGGTAACTGACATTCTACCTCACATCCTTTTAAAGAAGGATCCGTAAAAGGTTTGCTGGAAATAATTTCTGCTTGTTACATGACCCATGGTATAGTAGACGGTCTTGCTGTCACATGGTATTAGTGTGCAATAATCTAAAATATTTTATCTATTCCTCGTACCAGTCCTTGGATTCCATTTACTTATAGCCGCGATATCCCAGATGTCTTCCTTTCAAACTCCTTTTCTCAATAACCATCGTCAGCATCATAGAACTTAGCTGGAAAAAATGTCTCAAAAACGCGTCTGAAACCGCGTAAAACATATTATACTCATATATATAGCGGTTCCAACGATACGTTCCTAAGTTTTCTAGTTGTCAAAAGCAATAGCGTGGTTTTTGTTAGGTATATCCTATCTTACTTGATTCATCGATTAAAATGTACCTATCTGTGCTGATAGATAATATACCATGCCTTTAACCTGTTTCAATTACTCTGTCTAGAAGATGGTACGTCCCTATGTAATGTCTGTAATGTAGTGTTTGCAAGAATTTTTGATTTGTTATCGTGTCTAGAAAGTGCTTCCTTCTTATACCTTTGCAATTTGTTGTGATCTAAATTCTTATCAGAATTATCTTTAATCCGGATTCCTTGATTGTCACGATTGCACAAAATTTTTATGCACTGCTATTGGAATTTTGTTCAAAGAGTTTTTGGGTAATCGACAGTTAAATATGTGTTTTTTAAGAAGGGAATAACGAAATTTATACAGGTGCTTGTTTCAGTCACCATCAAAAATGTCTTTGAACTTTTGTAACTTGGCTATTTTACTTATACCGGTTCCTCATAACTTGAATGAAAGTCCATACAACTTGGTTACCACAAATCACATGGGTCGGTGCTTACCTAAAAATAAAAGCAATATACAGGTTATCCGCCGATCTTTGAGATCTACGATAGTGAAACGTAAGCAACTTACATCGTACGCTTTTAGTAAAAAAGATAACAAAACAAATAGATCCTGTCGTTACCTAAATGATTAAGTATTTTTTTAGAGATTGGATTACTCTATAAGGTGATGGCCATCATCTACTTACCCCTGTTTTTCCTTTACGTGTTAAATACAAGCTTTCCAACTTACAATCAACGAACTTTTCCATGCATCATTGTTATATAGATTCCAATATGTCATGGGAATCCTAAATCGTCCTTTCAAGAAGTCATGTAACAGGCATTTCTTTGTTTGAAATCGCTATGTTGAATGGTATACCTACAGAAAAGATTTAAGTAAATTTAGATATATCTCGAGATTACATAAAACTCACGATATGAATCGCACAAACACAATATGTCTTGTCCTGACTGATTCATAAACGCAGTGTCTAAGCTGCTGGAGCTACAAACGTGAAATTTTGGCAGTTGATGCCTTAAATGTCGTAATCATCCACGAAGTAAGGATTTTAGGATTCGTAAAATATTTTTCTCAGGACGCGGATGAAACCGCGGGAAACAGTATCAGATATATCTTGAGATGTCTCAACCGCTGTGCATTTATTAGATGCTTGATGTTCGAAAGAGTTACCGTGCCCCCGGAACGCCATTGGCCGCGGAAGGAACATGGATGGATTTTAGTCAGTAAGAGTCTGACACTCCCTTCCACCCCACCCACGGCGGGAGGAATCATTCCCGACCGAAAATAAGGTGCTTTATGTACTTGACATCTACCTAACTTTGAAATAAGATAGGTTTGTTCTATGTACCCCTATTTGCGCAAAATCGTTAAATCTCACGGATTGCAGTGAGAAAGTAAACAAGTTGTTTAATATTGCGTGGTATTAAAATGAAGGAGCGTCACGTCAGTGTGCATGATGTGAATCATAACAAATAAACGTGCTGTATATTAAAGTACCATTTTAAGATAAATTGAACATTATATTAAATGTTTATATTTCATTAACTCGCATAATCACTGAGAATAGGCATAACAATAATGAGGAGCTTATAATAAGTACATATACATATAGGAAGATTCACTTAAGTCCAAGAATTCTCTCTTTTGATCTTTAAATGTCAAGTTACTCTATGAACACGATTCGTGAAAGGCTTTGGTGGCATATTATACTTTCAGTCTCAGAATTATTTCGTCAGTAATCTGAAAAAAAAAAACTTTAAATCAAGTATAAATTGGGAATCAATAATATGTGGAGTTTTGGAGATCAACTACCTATATACATATACCTTTAGACATTTTCTTTCTGTCCTTATAAGCGGGCTATATTTGAAGAGCAATAAGAGTTCCCGAATCTTTCATCTCTCCTCGAACTCCAAAGACACATTGTGCAAAATATTGTTTCGTCACCTTTTCCATAGAAAGGTGAATGAAAAGGAACTGTTGTATCTGGCATGATTGTGCAAAATATTGTTTCGTCACCATTTCCATAGAAAGGTGAATGAAAAGGAACTGTTGTATCTGGCATGATGACGTTACCAGAACCATCGAAATCGTCGTGTCCTGAGCTAATTAAAGCTTTTAGTGAGGTATCCAAATTTCGTGAAAAAAGTGGTAATCAAAGACGTCACGTGTTCTTGCTATCACTGTTCAGAAATATGAATGAGACAGAGCTATAAGCGATGTATACACATCCCTTTTCCGCAACGAACATAATGGTGTTTCGAACCATCGTTTTAGGACGGCCCCTGGTCCTCTGAAAGCAATCAATCATCGCAAGCAAATCATAATATATTTTTTTTACAGTGTCGTAATTAATCTAACTGTGGTGATCACCTATACACAAGACACAGAACTATGAGATGGCAGTCGATGTGAGAATATTGACGGCGGCGGTTCTGATACTCGCTGCTAATATAACGTTCGCACAAGGTACCGGATTGTGATATTTTATTAAATTGCACGTATTTGGTCATTGGGTGTTCGGTAATACCTAACTTAAATGTATGTTTTTATTTCCAGATGATAGATGTTCCTATATGGTCGCCATTCCAAGACCACCGAAGCCTGATTTACCTAGTCAAAATTTCCAAGGTACCTATTTCGTAAATTCGTCCATATAACCAATATTATATTAGGTATATAAGATTTATATTCAAGCAAAGGTATATTATATAGGAGTACCTTGGAGCGAGCGACCCCTGATACCAGCCGAAGAACGAGATGACGTATGCATGGACGGGTTCCATCCAGATGCCAGTGACCCCAACGCAGGCTTACAGGTCATCTTCATGGAGGAGGAAATTGAAGGAGACGTAGTCATCGCCAAGCTTAACTACCAAGGTGAGTAAATTCCAAAGAATATAGTAGTCATAAGACTTATGGCATAAGCAGTCGAAGACCGTTTAATAGTTTAGGTATATCTGGCCGACTTTAGCGTCGAAATCATATAATGACAAATTACCTCTATTTTAAATATAACAATCCAATCCCCACCTATCTGATGACCCCGCTAGAGAAGCTGGCCGCTCTTTCAAAGAGGATTTCTAAAGCTGAGTCCACATTAGGACATTTCATTGTGACATGACTCCGTCATCACTACCGATTAGTATTAGTATCGATACTGTGACACGCTTACGTCAGTAACCCATCCCGAGCGCGTGAAGACGCGGCAAAATATGGAGTAAGGATAAATGTTTTGCTGGATTGTTCGAAGGTAGGTATTGTTACACTTGTATTTGTGGTGCCCATTCAAGAGCGTCGGACTTATTGCTATGGTCATGGCATTGATCATGCAGGACCGCGCCGACCCCTGACAGCGCCTGTGTGCGAAACGTATGAAGCGCCTCTTTTTTAACCGACTTTAAAAAAGGAAAAGGTTCTCAAGTCGATTATGTTTTGTGTTTATTACGCGATTACTCCCCCAATTATGAATTGATTTTGATTGTTCTTTTCTTGTTTGGTAAGTCATATTTCAGAGCATTGATTTCAGCGTCTGTGGGCTTTTACCAATTTGTTAATTTTTTCAAGTAGAAAGCGCCAGCGCAGCGAGCGCGGCCTTTTTCTTAACATGACAATATTATTAGGAATAATATTTTTCAATAAATAGTAATAAAAATAGAGTTTGAAAAGAAATATAAACACCTACGTAATCGAAAGCGCAAGCGAAGCGAGCGCGAATTTTTTTAGCATAATAATGAAAGGGTATAATATTATTCAACTAATGGTAACAAAAACTGAGTTCGAAAAGAAACAAAAATACCTACGTAATCGAAAGCGCGAGCGAAGCGAGCGCGAATTTTCTTTAGCATGATAATAGGGAATATCGTTTTTCAGGAAATAGTAACAAAAACAGAATTTGAAAATAAATTAATTGGAAGCGTGAGCGCAAACTTTTTTTTTAAATGTTTTTTTATGAAATGGTAACGAAAAGAAAAGCTGCGAAGAAATTGGAATACGTAATTGAAAGCGCGAGCGAAGCGAGCACGAATTTTTTCTTTAGCAAGATGATTATGGGGAATAATATATTTTTTAATGAGTTGCCTTGATTGATGATGTTGCAACCTATTTTATTTAGTTTCCGAAGATGGGAGAATTTTTCGCTAGTTCAATAAGAGGTTGGCTAATCAGATTTTGCTTGTTGTCCTGGGGCACTGCTCGGCTAGCCTCTGGGTAGCTACACCTCTGCTCACGCTTTTATTTAAGTGATAACTGTAATAAATTAAAGCTTATGTTTCTTTTCCGCAGAAACAATGAAAAATTCTTACATTCTGTGTAGGTTTATGCAAATACCTAGGAGAGCTAGCCTAAAGTTTATATAGGCTTACCTATATAAACTTTCCTGTTCCATTGAGGCTACTCAAAATTTTTACTTTTGTAATTGTTATGGTTCTTCCGCTCGTTAAAATTAGGGAGTACCCGGTGACCACATTTCGCTCGCGTCGCATCGCATCGGATTGAGTTGATAAACTCATTCACGGCACGGCCTTTGTAGTAAAATAATCGCCTATTGTAGTGACTGCGGTGGTTCTTTTGATTTTAATGCAGAGCTCGTAATTCATGTAAACTAATACCCGAAGCATAAACAGTGGGTCAATTCAAATAGTGTAAAATTAAACCACATCATAAATATTTTCTTGGGAGACTTGTATCTACTTAGTCATCGATTCTCAACTATGAGAGAATATGTTGATAAGTGACAACAATAATGTTAATAACTGGCGTTGGCATTTTATCCGGCGCCCCTACTGCCCTGGCGCCTGTGTGCGCCGCACACTTCGCACACAGGGGCGGCGCGGCCCTGTGATCATGATGGATGTCGTGACGAGGACGAGTGATCGATATTTACGTATAAAAAATAAATATCTGCCACGTATTTCACCGTGCATAGATCGAGACCATGTCAGCCATTCGTCCGTCAGACTGTCCACATTTAGCGTAACAAGTCTGTGGTGATATTACGCAATCCGATCCGATAAAGTGTCACCAATCTGAACCCAGTTAAAGATGATTTCATCTAGACAGAAATCGCTTGTTGATTTTTAGTAATCTGTAAGTAATTTGTTAATTTCAGGCACTAAGACGCCGTACGTGGTAATTCCCTTAACGTTTGGAAGCGCTACCATGCTTGGACCAGTCATACGCAGAATACCTGAGGAAGGTGGAGACTGGCATCTCGTCATTACTCAGAGGTAAATGGAAAAACAATAGTCGTTTTTATCAAGATTTAAAATAACTAAAATGCTGAAGTAGGTATTTGCTTGGAGTAGTAGTATCCAATTTTCTATCAGGCAGATGAGTAGATCAAATAAAAGTCAAATTTCAATATAAGTATCTGGGTCCATTCGCAGGCAGGACTACGAGACCCAAGTCATGCAGCAGTATATGTTCGAGGTGAAAGTAGACGATGAGCCGATGGTTGTCATGGTGATGCTGCTGATCGTCAACATCGATGATAACGCACCCATCATACAGATGTTCGAACCTTGTGACATACCTGTGAGTCTTTTACATATTACATACTTTATTTTTGTTTGTACTTACTTACTTTATTTTATTGGTTATGGTACCTAAGATACTTTGGCCCCGCAGCAGCGTTTCATGTACATCCTCAAGTTAGACGAGGGATACTAGCTATAATTTGCCTATATTCAGTTATTACATGAAGCAAGAACTTTGAAATCTTTTTTGAGAATATTACTGCATATAACGTAACAGAAAATATAACGTTTTGGCATAATTAACGTTTAATGGAGAAAAAGCGCAGAAAGTAAAAAAAACTATTTACAATACAAAAGTCTGGAATTGGAAACTGCAGAGGCGAAGATGGCCTATCTCTAATTTGTCAGATATAAATTAAGGTATTTGTTTTCAGGAACTTGGAGAAGCGGGCATCACAACATGCAAGTACGTCGTGAACGATATTGATGGCGAGATCAGTACACGTTTCATGACTTTTGAAATTGACAGCGATCGAAATGATAAGGAATATTTTGAACTCGTCAGAGAGAATGTCCAAGGACAATGGATGTGGCTTTACATGAGACTCATCCTCAAACAACCTCTTGACTATGAGGAGAACCCACTCCATATATTTAGAGTTACAGCTCGGGTGAGTTAGTTCTAGGATGAATTTTGGTTAACTTTTAAATATTATTCAATTCAATTTGATTATCTTGAAACATAAATAATGATAATCTTTAGGACTCCCTGCCAAATGAGCACACGGTAACCATGATGGTGCAAGTCGAGAATGTGGAACACAGACCGCCGCGATGGATGGAAATCTTCGCTGTGCAACAGTTCGATGAGAAGACTAAGCAATCGTTCAGAGTTAGGGCCATAGATGGTGACACGGGGATTAATAAACCTATATACTATAGGCTAGAAACTGCTGAAGAAGGTATAATAAACATACATTTAAACTTTTCAGGTTCAGTTGTTTTATCTATAAAACACAATTTGCTGATTTCGATTACAAAAAATCTAATTTCTTTACAAAGTGCCGTTTTCTATAGAAAACCGGCCAAGTGCGTGTCGGGCCACGCGCAGTAGGGTTCCGTAGTAGGTCTCAGTTAGTCGACTATAACTCTGTAACCGATTAAGCCTACTTAGTCGTGATAGTTTTCCTTGTAAGTTCATTACATGTGCTACGTCCATGATTTTTTTCACATTTCTAGGTACAGCCATTCAAAAGTTAGAGGGGGGGGTAACTCGTATCGAACAAAAAAATCACTTAAAATCTAGATATTTCGCAAATGGCTCGCTTAACCGAAAAATGATCTTCACACACTCATAATATTTTTGAAAGACCTATCTAACAATACCCCACACGAAGGGGTACGCGAGAAAAAAAATATTCATCCCTACTTTACATGTTTGGGAGCTACCCTAAAAAAAAATATTTTTCATAATTTTATTTTACCACTTTTTCGGCGTGATCAATATACATATTCATACCAAATTTCAGCTTTCTAATAACAAAAACCACGGAGCTATGCCGCGGACAGACAGACAGACAGACAGACAGACAGACAGACAGACAGACGGACAGAGCGAAACTATAAGGGTTCCTTGTCGGACTACGGAACCCTAAAAAAAAGCATGACTTAAATGTCGCAGTGTAGTAGTGCAATAATTCTAAATTAACTTTACGGCAAAACAAAAGAAAATAAAATGTTCTTTTCGTTTCAGATAAAGATTTGTTCAGTATTGAAACCATAGAAGGTGGTCGAGATGGAGCTTGGTTTAACGTCGCGCCAATAGACAGAGACACTCTTGAAAGGGAAGTTTTCCACATGTCTATAATAGCGTACAAGTACGGTGATGATGACGAGGAAGGCAGCCCGTCGTACGAGTCGCGAGCCGATATCGTTATCATTGTCAACGATGTTAATGATCAGGCGCCACTGCCTTTTCGTAAGGAATACTTTATTGATATCATGGAGGAAACTGCGATGACCTTGAATTTAGAAGATTTCGGCTTCCACGACCGGGATCTTGTAAGTTTTTTTTAAAATACTTATAAGTCATTGTTACAAGTAGGTAGTCCAGTTTGTGGCTGGTAAACCTGGAATTCATTAGTATATTGTGTAATTTAACTACTTCTCTTCTTAAAATCTTTTGGCTTCCCTAGGGTCCACATGCACAATACCAAGTGCACTTGGAGAGTATAAAACCCCCGGGAGCTCATGAGGCTTTCTACATTGCTCCGGAAGTCGGCTACCAGCGCCAGTCCTTTATCATGGGCACTCAGAACCACCGTATGTTGGATTATGAAGTACCAGCGTTTCAAGAAATACAACTAAGGGTATGTGTCTTTTCCGTTTGCTGATTTTTTAGGTTGGATTCTTAGATCGGGCAAAGAATTATTGGGATTTTTTAGGGTTCCGTAGTCCGACAAGGAACCCTTATAGTTTCGCTCTGTCCGTCTGTCTGTCTGTCTGTCTGTCTGTCTGTCTGTCTGTCCGCGGCATAGCTCCGTGGTTTTTGTTATTAGAAAGCTGAAATTTGGTATGAATATGTATATTGATCACGCCGAAAAAGTGGTAAAATAAAATTATGAAAAATATTTTTTTTTAGGGTAGCTCCCAAACATGTAAAGTAGGGATGAATATTTTTTTTCTCGCGTACCCCTTCGTGTGGGGTATTGTTAGATAGGTCTTTCAAAAATATTATGAGTGTGTGAAGATCATTTTTCGGTTAAGCGAGCCATTTGCGAAATATCTAGATTTTAAGTGAATTTTTTGTTCGATACGAGTTACCCCCCCCCCTCTAACTTTTGAATGGCTGTACCTAGAAATGTGAAAAAAATCATGGACGTAGCACATGTAATGAACTTACAAGGAAAACTATCACGACTAAGTAGGCTTAATCGGTTACAGAGTTATAGTCGACTAACTGAGACCTACTACGGAACCCTACTGCGCGTGGCCCGACACGCACTTGGCCGGTTTTTCATTAGTAGCCCAGAATCAGAATTAATATGCCCAGTTTTTAGGGTTCCGTAGGCCGACAAGGAACCCTTATAGTTTTGCCATGTGCGTATGTCTGTCTGTCCGCGGCATAGCTCAGAGGTTCTTGGTACTAGAAAGATGAAATTTTGTACAGAGATGTAAAGTAATCACGCCGACAAAGTGGTAAAATAAAACTATGGAAAAAATATTTCTTTAGGGTAGCTCCTAAACACGTAAAGTGGGGATGAATATTTTCTCTACTCTGCCGTACTTTCTCTAGAGTACGTACATACATTACGTCTCTAAGTCATTTATCAGCCAAGACTTTTTCTACTATTGCAGGCGGTAGCCATAGATATGGACGATCCGAAATGGGTAGGAATCGCAGTAATAAACATAAACCTGATAAACTGGAACGACGAGCTGCCGATCTTCGAGCACGCCGTGCAGACCGTCTCGTTCAAGGAGACGGAGGGCGCTGGCTTCCATGTGGCCACTGTCCTGGCTGAGGACAGGGATATTGACGATAAAGTCGAGTGAGTACATCATACTAGCGATTTGGTTTATTTCAAACTTCAATATTTTCTACTGCATAGATAGGTTTCGAGGACATATTTGTTACCTTTCCGGCACCCTTGTTACGTAACACACGGCAATCCAGTTGATGTAACTATGCTTTAAAAATTCTATAGGTACAATTAAAATGCATTACTTCATCATTTCTTTATTATTTGAAATTATTTGAAAATAATATCTTCAAAAGTCACTATTTTAACTTCATTCTCAATTATATAAAAACCTTTTTTGCTTTTTCTCCAATATACCTATGTATAAATAAGATTGATGTTTGTTCTCCAGGCATTCTCTGATGGGCAACGCTGTAGACTACCTGAGGATTGATAAAGACACCGGCGAGATCTTCGTGACAGTGGACGATGCGTTTAATTATCACAGACAAAACGAGCTATTTGTTCAGGTACAATGTGAAATATACATATTTTGTCTTAATTTATCCGAGTTAGAAATGCAAGTGTTTAATTTTTTTTTATACATCTACTTTTTCTTCCTTTTCCAGATACGAGCTGATGACACATTGGGCGAGCCTTACAACACTGCTACTTCTCAGCTGGTGATACAGTTGCAAGACATCAACAACACACCTCCCACTCTCAGACTGGTGCGTCACGAATAAAGTGTATAATTATGTCATACTATTATTTAGATACAACTATTCGAGATAACAGTAATGTGAGCTATACTTACAAGTTAGGTTTTGATAAACGAGTACTCGGAGCTTGCAGTTACCGCAACCGCAAAGCCGGATCCTATACTACCACGCGCCACGCTGCTAAGCGCCACAAAGAGACTCTCTTATCTCAGACGATCATATAATCTTTCTCTCTACAATATGAATAAATAATTAACCTAGATTAGTTATTCTGGAGTCGACACAGGCATTTAACTCGGTCCTAACTTCGTAAGTTATGGATTAGCAACTCGGCACCAGGTATCTTCGTGCATAGGTGGTTAAAGTTTAAAAACTCGCTCCTCCGTAGTATTGTCAATCAATCAATTCAGCCAGTCGCAGTCCGCTGCTAGACACAGACTCTCCCAAATTGCGCCTCTGAACCCGGTCTTCCATGTTCGTAATCTTATGATATGTCCATAATTCACATCCATAATTTCACCAGCCGCGCACGACTCCATCTGTAGAAGAGAACGTGCCGGACGGGTTCGTGATAACGCAGGAGTTGACAGCGACGGACCCCGACACCACGGCCGAGCTGCGCTTCGACATCATCTGGGAAACCTCATACGCTACCAAGCAGGGCAGAGACACACCGGCTGAAGAGTTCCACAAGTAAGAATGCTACTGATGCCTCTTCAGATTTGTTTACTACCTACAAGTTCAGAAGTTTTGGTGCCCCAGACATTATTAGATGATAATAAGTAAGAACGATATAAGACTTACACTCTCATTACTGATACTAATGATACTAATGCAAATCCAATTATTTCCAGGTGTGTAGAAATCGAGACGCTATACCCAGACATAAACAGTCGTGGCACAGCCACCGGCCGCGTGGTGGTCCGAGAGATCAGGGAGAAGGTTACCATTGACTACGAGATGTTTGAGGTTCTGTACCTCACCGTCAGGGTCAGGGATCTCAATACTGTCATCGGAGATGACTATGATGTATGTAAGTGACAAAAACAATATGATTTTATTCTATCATCTTCACGAAAAGACAATCCCACCAAAAACATTCTCATGTAAAATACTGCCAAGACTAGACCATAGGACTCGCACTGTAAAAAGTTATCAGGTCTCATGTAGAGCCAAGTTTCTAACTCTACTCGCCCTAACTCGTACAAGGCCTAACGTCACAAACTCAATAACTTAGTCAAAATATGTGGCTTGGCTACATTTCGCTACATTCACATGGTAAGGTGAAAAACTCCACTGTTCATTACTTTTCTGATAAACAATAGTTCTTGTAGTAACGAAACAGTAAAGCCACATATTTTGACTAAGGTGTAGAGTTTGTGAAGTTGGGCCTAGTACGCTACGTGTAATAGGTATATCTAGATTCTCTTCGGAGTGTGTCGGTATATATTGTGATATTGATTCATATCATTATGAAAGGAAAAGAATACACACCAGGCACTGTTTAAAAGGAATAATAACACAACACTGGATAAAACAGAATTTGGGATGCTCGCTCGTGATTCAGATAACCTGTACATTGTTCTCACATCTTTTTTATACCAAATGTAAAACAAATATTGTAAACTAACATGTTGAAAAAGAGTAACCATGGAGTTTCTTGCTCGTTCTTCTCCATAGGAATCTACGCTTTGGAACGAGCAAATAGCTTCAATTTTTCTTTTTTTTGACTAACGGACTGACTCTTAATTATTTGACAATTCAAAAGTGCCTGTAAATGGTCTAATTGAAATAAATGTTTTTTGATTTATTATTTTTTTTTTTTTTTTGAATTTTTGAATTTTTTGATTTTTTTGTGAATGAAGTGAACACGAGGACTAAATTTAAGCTTTCCGTTCCAGCAACATTTACGATCACGATAATAGACATGAACGACAACCCGCCGGTGTGGGTGCCCGGCACGCTGACGCAGGAGTTCCGCGTGCGCGAGGTGGCAGCCAGCGAGGTCGTCATCGGCTCCATGCTCGCCACCGACATTGACGGACCCCTCTACAATCAAGTGCGATATACAATCTTGTAAGTTCCTTACTACAGACATAGTGACATGAAAACCACAGCGTGTACACGCTCTTAACGGGCGATAAAACCGTTATAATTATGTTCTATCAGTCCATCAAGAAGAAGCTGAATTGTCTGAAATTATGTAATGAAGAATGTTTTTTTCTTCATTTTCAGTCCCAGAGAAGACACTCCGGACGACCTGGTGGAAATCAACTTCTACACCGGACAAATCACAGTGAAGAAGCACCAGGCTATCGACGCAGACGAGCCGCCTCGTCACCACTTGTACTACACCGTCATAGCTAGCGATAAATGCTATGCTGAAGATGTGGAGACGTGTCCTCCTGACCCGACCTACTGGGATACTCCTGGAGAGGTACTTACAGAGCTACTAGGCATGTATTGCCTGACATCTCATCGACTCTCTAATATTTTCAAACAAGCAGTAATATTATCAAAAATTGCCAAGTGAACCAGACTAAAAAAATATAAAAAAAGCTGTAATTGAGTTAATACAAAAAAATATCATTTCTACTTTGTTTGATCAGATAACGATCCAGATTACTGACACGAACAACAAAGTGCCTGTAGTGGAAGACGACAAGTTCCATGAGACTGTCTACATCTATGAGGGTGCGGACGATGGCCTTGAGGTCGTCCAGATCTTTGCCAGCGACCTGGATAGAGATGGTAAGCCAACTTAACCTTACAAGGAACTATTAATAAGTTGCCTTTAAATTTCCATCATGCTTGTAGGTATACATTAATAGTGAGTGGGCCAAATACTGATTATTCTTAAAATCAGTACTTCTAATCTTTTTAAACACGATATTTATCACAA
This sequence comes from Pyrrhia umbra, assembly GCA_963891755.1. Classification (NCBI taxonomy): domain Eukaryota; kingdom Metazoa; phylum Arthropoda; class Insecta; order Lepidoptera; family Noctuidae; genus Pyrrhia; species Pyrrhia umbra. Next base: position 13,123,681 of record OY982928.1, read on the forward strand.
ATTTTCAGATATTTACAACAAAGTGCGCTACCAAATCAACTATGCAGTCAACCCTAGGCTCCGCGACTTCTTCGAGGTAGATCTGGATACAGGCATGGTGTTCGTTAACAATACCGCGGGTGAAAAACTGGACAGGGATGGCGAAGAACCCGAGCACCGGATCTTCTTCAACGTGATAGATAACTTCTATGGCGAAGGAGGTATGATACGTGCTATGTTAATTTTCAAATTCTCAGATCAACACTTACTATACCAATAAACAAATTGAAAGTAATATATCTGCATCGATTGTAATTAAACACTGATGATCCAGTTAAACTGGAAGCCGACCCCAATATGTTTAGGGAGAGGCTAGGCAGATGGTGATGATTGATATCTTACACGATTGTTTTGTTTGATTAGATGGCAACCGAAACCAAGTGGAGACACAAGTGTTAGTAGTGTTACTGGACGTTAACGATAACGCACCCGAGCTTCCTGAACCACACGAGCTCTCTTGGACTACCTCTGAGGGCTTGCTACAAGTAATATTAATTTATTTGAAAACCTATTTTTTTTTTTAGCTTTACGAGTCCTACGAGACAAAGTAAAAGGTGATTTTAAATTAGAAATCATCTGATTATACATTCATAATAATCAATGGCAAGCAGTACCCGAAGACACGATACTAGACGTATTGATCAATTCAAACTCATTTAATTTCCAATAAAAAATACAACATAAAATTGCTTCCTACAGGGCGTCCGTCTGGCTCCACACATCTTCGCGCCGGATCGGGACGAACCAGGCACAGATAATTCTCGTGTTGGGTACATGATACTTGGCCTCTCCACGGACAGAGATATTGCGCTGCCAAACTTATTCACCATGATTACAATAGAGACGGAAAAAGGAATAGACCAGACTGGAGAACTTGAGACTGCTATGGATTTAAGAGGATATTGGGGTACCTACGAAATACATATACGGGTAATTACGAGTATTATTCATGAATCACATCCATCCAAATACAATCCTAAACAAGCCAAAATAATCTCTTCTAAAATACTTCGAACTTCGTAAAATGCACTGTATGAAAATAATGCCTTAAATTCATAAAAAAGTATCCCATTCCAGGCATACGACCATGGCGACCCGCAAATGAAGTCGGAACAGAAGTACCCGTTAGTTATTAGACCGTACAATTTCCATGAGCCCGAGTTCGTGTTCCCTCAACACGGATCCACTATCAGACTTTCAAAGGTGAGTTTCTTAAAGAAATTTTTAAACACAAAAAATCTTAGGCAAAGTACCCTGCACTGTATATTCTATGAGTTCCTATTACAAACATTCCTTCCATCTTTAGGAGCGAGCAGTGGCCAACGGAATACTAGCTACAGTAGACGGCGAATTTCTGGATCGAATTGTTGCCACTGACGAAGATGGCTTGGAAGCTGGACTTGTGACTTTTTCAATCTCCGGAGACGGTATGATTGCTTTTTTTTCATCATTGCTCATGACATTGAGGAGCATTTTTAGGTTGTATGGTGCCTGTGTCATTAGAGTTGATCCTTTGCGAAGTTTTAGTCTATTTCACCATGACCTGTTAACGTGCTACCTTTGCCAGATGAGGCGATGGAGTACTTCGACATGTGGAACGACGGAGTGAACTCCGGCACGCTCACTATAAAGCAGCTCTTCCCTGAGGACTTCCGACAGTTTCAGGTCAGTTTTATAATGTTTTCAGTTTAAAGATTCCTTAAATTAATCTGTAAAATCTTTGGCCATTTTAGCTAAACTCTCAACCCTGAATATCAAGATTGTGTAATATACAGTATCAGTATATGTACGGTATATACTCATACTATATTTTTGTTTGTGTTATCAACCATCTTACAATATAAGTATCAACCATCCACTCCTTATACGCCTATACCTGGGCGTAGCGGTATTCTGACAGCTACGTCGGTGGCTACGTGTTACGGCGTAGCAACCGAGAAACTGAATCGTAATGTTTTTCATGAAATCATTTACTTACAATTTTGTTCAGGTGACGATTCGCGCTACAGACGGCGGCACCGAGCCGGGCCCGAAGAGCACAGACTGTGCTATCACCGTAGTGTTCGTTCCTACGCAGGGAGAGCCCGTGTTTGCAACCAACACCTTCACGGTCGCTTTTGTTGGTAAGATATCACTGCCAACGCAACTACTGAGCATAAGATACTTGTGATTTCTAAAGTATATTATTTCTTCACGAATTTACTGGCTAAATATGAACCCACCCTTAGGGGAAAAATTGCGTTTTGATTTGTATTTTATTTTTTATAATTCAAAGCTTCCTTGCTTTGCTTTATATTTTCTTTTCGTCAATAACCCAGTGTTCCTAATTATAGTGAACACAGATTTCTTCTCATTTTTCTGCCATTATTTTAGAAAAAGATGCGGGTATGTTGGAGCGCTTCCAGTTGCCTCTCGCCGAAGACCCAAGGAACATTATGTGTGATGAAGATTGCCACGATACTTATTACAGCATTATCGGTTAGTACACGAGTTTTAACTATTTAATCTTCTTCTTCGTGTGGACGGTAGGTTTACTAACCTAACAAGCTATAGTGTCAGAGTTTTCTCAAATATTTTCTTGTTTCATGTTTTTCACTTAAATTTTACCGTAGTCGGCTTTTAGTTTTTCATCTTATTTTTAATTGTAGTACTTAAAACTTTGGTGAGTGTTTTTCTGTTTAAAAGTTCTTGGCCCCAAAAAAATACGTACGCAACTCGGTACAGCCAGAAAATAATAAAAATCTTTCCTTCTTAAACCAACTTATGCATACCTGTTATATCATTAACGTCGCAGGTGGCAACTCAGCTGGTCACTTCGCAGTAGACCCTAAAGACAATGTGCTCTACCTCGTGACGGAACTGGACCGCTCCGCACAGGAGGTGCACACGCTCCTGATCGGCGCCAGCGACTCTCCCAACCCCGCCACTGTCCTGCAGGTGTCCACCCTCACCGTCACCGTCAACGTGAGTGCTGACTACGGTTTCGTGATCTTTACTTAGTATAAGCAGTTCTAGGAGGGATCGTTTGAGGATCCCTAACTGGGTATCACATAACATGTGTTGATAATTGGTACCGTCATGTCTGTGGTACCGTCTCACCTTATGGTGCAGTCTTGACAATCCTGAAGTAATCTACTGAGTACTGCCCAATCAGGCCACTTAACTCCTGACCATGATCTATCGCTTTTTAAGATTTTTTTGCCAATAGCGAACGAACTGATAACAAAAAAGGTAGCATTTAGAATAAAACAACCGAGGCATCTTACACGTAAAGCTAAACCTTAACTCAGGTTCGAGAGGCAGACCCGCGACCGGTATTCCAGAGGGAGTACTACACAGCCGGCATCTCCACCACCGACACCATCAATAGAGTTCTGCTCACTGTGCACGTATGTATAATTTATCAGCCTACTGCTTTATGCGTCAAATAAATTCCTTCGTCCTAAAATTATTTTTAATCGACCTATTTCAGGCAACACAATCGGAAAGCCTGCCCGTCACGTACTCGTTGAAGCAGGAGACGATGGTTGCAGACTCGACGTTGCAAGCCGTCCAGGACACAGCTTTCAACCTGCACCCTGAGACCGGTGTACTGACACTGAACTTCCAGCCGACCGCCTCCATGCATGGCATGTTCGAGTTTGATGTCGAAGCTATCGATTCAAGTAAGATTTTGGATTTTACAAGAGCAACCAATTGAGAGAACAGAAAAATATAAAAGATTCTCGCTTCGTGGTCATAGAAAGTATCAAGCTAGACGAAATCGTCAATCGTTAATCGATTTCAGTTTACTAAACCAGTAAGGAACATTAAGAATGCCAGACTTTTATTTGTATTTATTAAAATTTTGAAGATCACAGGGGGGTTAGACAAGTGGCAAAACGCTAACGCTCAATGTATGGGAATGACATTCGTTTACGACTAGCTATATGTCATTCCCATAAATTGAGCGTTAGCGTTAGCGTTTTGCCACTTGTCTAACCCCCCAGAAGTCAGATAGATAAAGATAACACATTGATGTCATTCACATCAAGTAATTATAATAATTGTAACAAAAATAATGTGTGCCTGCAATTCAGATGGCGCCAGTGACATCGCTGAAGTGAAGGTGTACCTGATATCGTCACGCAACAGGGTGTACTTCACGTTCAGGAACACGCTAGAACAAGTTGAACCCAATACGGATTTCGTAAGTACAGCTTCTTCTTACAAATCTAGTTTTGAAGATTTTTGAACTCTCTTTTGTGCACTAAAATCGGAACCTCGCTTTATTTTCATAATCTTCTACAAACTATACAATTCTCCGGGAAAGAGTTGATATTTTATTCAAAGCACCTGCAGGCAACTCTTACTCGACCGTTCTCCTTACTCAGCGCTTATTTAAATGTTAATCTAACATTCTAACATTTTTAATTAAATGTATTTCACTTTTTTGTGGACTAGATAGCCCAAACGTTCTCAGCGGGCTTCGCCATGACGTGCAACATAGACCAGACGCTCCCCGCTAGCGATGCGTCCGGCGTGGCCCAAGACGACCTGACTGAAGTGAGGGCCCATTTCATACGAGACGACTTGCCTGTGCCTGCTGAGGATATTGAAGTGTGAGCCTCACTAATAATAACAGCTTATTAGCTTACATCTTACTCTAAAATCTGGGAATCTTACTCTGAACTCACAAATATGAAATCAATCAAAACAATTGGATAACTGGTGCTCAGCTTCTTAAACTCACTGTTGTCGACAGATTGCGGAGTGACTTGACGCTGCTGGCTACAATCCAGCAGACCCTGCTGCTGCAGCAGCTGACGCTGCAGGACCTGTTCACGGGCGACATCCCCATCCTGGGCGGCGAGAGCCAGGCGCGCGCCGTGTACGCGCTGGCCGCGCTCGCCGCGCTTCTCGCCTTGCTGTGCGTCGTGCTCCTCATCATCTTCTTCATCAGGACCAGGGCGTGAGTATCCTTTTCTAAGCAAATATTTGTATCGGTGATCCTAGATTCAAACCAAATCGTGTAAACGATGTGTATGGTATATATGTATCGTATTATACGTATAATTCTTTCGAGAATCAACTAAATCACCTGGCTGACTATCGTCCATGATATTTATACTACTATGTGGTAACTGTTCGATGATTAAATACAATATAGTCAATGAACTCTATACAAATATTTATCACTACATTCAAAGCTTATTTTCTACATAAATTAAACTTATTTATTACTTCTCCACAGTCTGAACCGTCGTCTCGAAGCTCTTTCCATGACCAGATACGGGTCTGTAGACTCAGGACTGAACCGCGTCGCTTTGGCAGCGCCAGGTACCAACAAGCACGCCGTCGAGGGCTCCAATCCCATTTGGAACGAAACACTCAAAGCACCAGACTTTGATGCTCTTAGGTGAGATCAGTAGCGCCATGGCGCCATGCACCATGGTTTTTTAGCGTCATCATTTAAAAAAATCTCCAACTATCTTTCTCCTATGAACTTTTTAGATATAAGTACCTATAACAAACAGCAGTACAAAAAAGCTTTCAGAATTAACCTATTACTTTCCGTTGCAGTGAGGCATCCAACGATTCAGACCTAATCGGCATCGAAGACCTGCCGCAGTTTAGGAACGACTACTTCCCTCCAGACGAGGAGAGCTCCATGCCGGGTGTCGTCAATGAACACGTGGTAAGAGTAAATGCCTAAATTATTTCCAGTTTTTTCTTCGATAACATCCACTACTCATATCTTCATATTTGATTGGTCTTTTCGGCTTTTATAACCGCTTCTCTCTATCTTGTCTTATCTTTATTATTGCATCGCCACGTGTTTCTGAATACCTATCTACATCATCAAACCCCCAAGCTTATGAGACTAGAGACTTAGATTGAAATGAATTTGTAATTCAAGTAAGATTTTTCGTGTGTTTAAAAAGTGTTTTAAAGCATCCCGTGGGTCTGCCTGGATTCTATCCTTGTTCAAATTTATTTTCAAGCAGTAAGAAGCATGTTTATTTTGTTCTAGCCTGGCGCTGACACGATAGCAAGCCATAACAACAACTTCGGGTTCAACGCCACTCCCTTCAGTCCGGAGTTCGCAAACACGCAGTTCCGGAGATAAATCATTTATTTTACTATGCTTCTATATGTATAGAAAGTGATGTAATACATATCTAATATACAGGTCCACATATGTATGAAAACGTAAAAAAAAATTGATATACTCGTATTATTTAAGTGCATTTATTTTTCTAATAAAAAATAATAAAATACTTGTTATAGTATAGCTCTCGTTTTTAATTTTAGATAGAGGAACCCATCTATCTAACCTGTGCATCCGAGGAAATTACTAGTTTACTAGCTGTTTTTTTAAAGCAACAATTGTACAGCAACTGTTAACAGGAGCCTTACCATGACGGGCCAAAGCAGGAATATTTTCGCTGTGAAAAGAGACGGTGCTATACGACGTAAGTAGCTATATCTCGCTCCCACAGCTAAATAGTAATTGCAAAAGCACGTGGTGGTACAGTCTCAGGTCACAGTGTACGCAGGTCTGTGCTAGTCTAACTCCTATAACACTGTTTGTGTGTCTTGCTATCACAGCTTTGCTGAAGTGTATAATTCAAGAGACCTTCGTTAAGTTTATTCTGCAAAGAGTTTGTATTTTGAATATTAAGAAGAAACAAAATGTCATTGACATGTACACCATGTCATTATTAGCGATATTAGTGTCAATTAATATTATTAGTACCTTAATTAGAATATTTAAGTTTGAGACGTTCTGCTGCTTAAATATCACGGTCTTGAGTCAAAAAGGCATATTATTTTATTGACCTAAAATAGTTTAAGATTACAAAAATGCCGCGAAAGAAACACATGTGTGATTTAGATCTTGGTAAGCTCTCTAGTTTAAAGTATTTTATATTTATCCATACAGTCGTGGCTCGTGACCACGTCTACCTCTTTTTTTTCGCCAATGCTTTCTAACTCTCCGATGAGTTCAACGTCTGCAACGCCTGTCAAATACAATCAAAGAGGTTCAAAGTCCTTTCGCATTCAGCCCGCCTCGTGAAACATCAAACATTTAGGTTTAGTAACTTAAAAAAAAAGATTTTCCAAGGTTCTGACAGCATGCTGCCCAAGAAGAGCACCTTTCGTGGGCGTGTCTGTCGTAACCTGCGCAAGCTGGGCCAGCTCACCAAGCTCCATCCCGAAACGTTCGAGCATTTCCGCAGCTACTCCGCCGTAGTTGCCGAACGACAGAGACAGCTGCTAGAGGACGAAGGAAGAGTTATACACCCTTTCAGTGTCATCAGGTAGGTATAGTTATGATCAGTTCTACTGCTCATGCTCTGGCCTACATACTATGATGCTTAAACTTTCCCCGTCCGATTCTATCATCTGATGAATTATCTTTAATTATTTCAGTATGATCTGGATGTCAATCATGATAATAGTGAACATCGCGCACATGACCTTGTCCACTTTCCGCCTGTTCTTCATCCTGCAGCCGGTGGAGCGACTCACCACTCACGCGCTGGACAAACCGATGTTATGCCTCAACATTATCTGCCTGACAGACATACTCCTCAGAGTCAATACGGGATATGTTCACAAAAAACATTCCCACATTGTTATGAGCAGGAAATCTATTTTCTGGTAAGATTTCAGTAAAGTTTAAGCAAGAGTATAGGAAAAGAAAAGAGAAAAATATATAAAAGGAGCATAATTATAGTATAGATACCTAATATAACTCAACTTCTACTAAGCAGCAGTTCCTACATTTTATATATATTACATCACGTGTAAGCTTCATAAGCTCGTACTAATATCTCAATTAACTCAGTAGTAATATTATGCTTTAAATACAGAAGACAAAAATGTGGTTTAATTCTTGTAGTCTCGATTGAGCGAGCATGACGGAGGATTTGGTCGTACGTACACCCACGAGCGACCCGACGTAACATATCCGTAACGTGGAAGGAACATTGCCTTCCACGTTACGGCTACGTTTCCCCCAGTAGGATTCAGTAGGTTCTCGAGTTAAATGTTACTAAATCAGTTAAGTTTTTTCAGCCGCTACCTCCGCCGCTGGTTCATAATAGACTTGGCGTCCAGTTTACCCGTGACGTACATCCTGCTGCGCCTGAATGTTGGCGCGCGGTTCGTCCTCGCGGCCCACTTCATGGCAATACTCCGGATTGCCAGGATCTACACCCTCACCGTTGACCTGAAGACTTTCATAAGAGTACGTCCAATAGTTTTATACACTTGTTTTTTTATTTTATTTTAACGTCTTATGATGCCCCCAGTAGAGTATTTAATTCATTTCAAATAGTGTGTATAACATAACCAAGTAGGTATCTGAGACTAAAATCTTTTCTGTAAAAAAAATATTTAATATTAAATTATTCAATATTTGATTATAGATGAATAAAAATGAACAAAGTCGTTTTATGTATCAGCTGCGTATTTTCTTATTGAACTATAAACCTTTTTTTGATGATAAATATAAACTATTTTACTTTTGCGGAAATATTAAAATAGGTTTTTGAACATGTAGTAAGTACCTCTGTGTCCAGATATTCACCGAGTCGTACATCGTGCACGGCGTGGTGCGGCTGACCTTGCTGTTCCTGCTCACGACGCACTGGTGCAGCGCCCTGCTGTACAGCCCGGCCGTCGTCCATTATTACTGTCAGTATTTTGGCCTGGCCTTTTGGTAGTTTTTACTTATGTATACGCGCACATAGAACATACCCTAAAGTTTGTCTTTAATGTGGAATCCTAAGGCTACCTTTAGACGCCTAAATGATATGCTGGCAGTATTATAATGTGCTGTGGCTACGACCCGGTAAGCGGCCTTTTTGTGAAAAGATTTAACTGTCTACCTACTTAAAGTTTCATTACATACAGTCCGCTGACTGTCAGACGCGGAGGCTTGGCAGGTAATAGGGTCACGTTGGCACCCTTTGGTTACAGAACTCTTCAATATACTTAAATCATATTACAAACTAAAAAAAAATTCTATTGAACCCTTATAAAGTGTGACAACAGGGCCGGATTTAGAGGTCCAGAGCCCTCGGGGTAACAAAGGAGCGGAGGCCCCCCCTTTTCCAAATAAAGTAAACAATTTTTTTACAGTCGAGTTTTTCAATAAATAATTTATTGTGAAATCAAGTAGATTCCCTTAGTATTGAACAAACACATGTAAATATAAACGGAAACAGGAATTATCTGAAATTAAATTTTAGGGATAACGAACGGAACCTTTCGAGCTTTTTTCGGCGAAAAATCGTTGATGATTTCTTTTTTGATGATGATTTGTTAATGATTTGAAAGATATTTTTTTTCCGAAGTCTCTTGTGGGGGCCCCCCGTTTGTGCCCTAAATCCGGCCCTGTGTGACAATATTTTTATGAGCTGAAATCTAAGGCCACCTGAATAATAATAAATAATAAATATCTTTGGACAATTTCACACAGCGCCATCTAGCCCCAAAGTAAGCAATGCAAGCAAGCATGCTTGTGTTATGGGTGCTAGCTTAACGGATATACTACTTATATACTTTTTAAATAAATACATATCATACATAGTAACACCCAGACCCGTTACAGAAATTAAAATTCATCATTTCAATTTCTGCCCGTCCGGGAATCGAACCCGGGACCTCTTGCGTGGTATTCCGGCATGTTGACCATTAAACCACTCAGGTCGTCAAAGTGAATGAAAACCTTTGCATCCAAAATGATTTTTTAAATGCTTTATTTTTCCAATCTGTATTATATTGTGCAGGGACGGGCTCTATGCCGACTCACAAGTATCACATGGGCCTATATGGCACTGGAAACTTAATGCTTGATGACACACATACTCGGTACAATAAAGCTGTTATCATAGCTCTATCTGCGTTCTTTGGTGAGAATTACGACTTTTCTTTGTACACTACCGTGGTCTAGATAACAAAAATTAGGTTTCCATTCCTGCTATCAATATCTCTTCTTCTTTTCTCTCTTCTCATCTTCCTACTACCAGTTACGTTTGAAAACAAAGCTGAAGTTGGTTAACAAACAAAATGTTAGTTTTATCCGATAATATGCGTATGAATATTAACGAAAGTTTTGTCATTCCCAGGTACCGGTTTTACGATGTTCCATTCCTCTGAACCAGATGAGATTTTAATTCATTCCCTTATTATTGTGTATGCAGCAATGTTTATGGTCTTCACGCTAGGTGAGCAGTATTCTCATTTTATTACGTACAAGATTTAGTGGTAGGTATTGCACCCTCAACTATCTCGTACCTTCATATAACCTACCTCTTAATTACCTTTACATACTTCTTAGATATACTGTGGTAAGAACATGGCCATATCTACCATTTTTTATTCGTAGTTTTCCTGATAAAAAGTTACCTGACAATCTTTGGATCTACAATGCGGTACCAAGGGCTTATGAATCAAGTAGAGGTAAGAGTTTACGTTTGCCGCATTTCACTACCATTTGCCGCTATTTTCATTTACTATTTTCGTTATCTGACTTCCAACCGTACAATACTCTTATTCTGAGTTATTTAATTCCATAGATAGACTTCATGCAATGCAACAAAAAAGCTGTAATTGAATGTCTTGCCCACCAGGAATATATGAAATACAGACAGTTCCCGCTTTCTCTTAAGAAGCGAGTCCGTGCCTTTTACCAGTACAGGTACCAAGAGCGATACTTTAAAGAAGAGGCCGATCTCGACTGCCTCTCAGGTAACATTTGAAAACTTTTATCCATTAATTTCATGTTTAACAGGTTTTTGATAATAGCTCACGAATTATTTTATCATTATTTGTCGTACCTATCTTGCTGCTTTTGAAGGATTGGCTTCGATTATTAAGGTGAAGGCAAGGTTTTCAGTACCAGCCCAGGAGCATAAACAGACTTGAAACGCTGAATATGTGCCCGGTTAATCGTAAAATAAGATCGTTTCTTTTCGATCGATAAGTAACAAGATCGTTCCAATTGATAGGGTTGTGTTCAAGGTCGTTAGCAGAGGTGCTAACGGTCTCGAAGACAGCAGGCTGTAATGTAATAAAATGTGTTCTCCAGAGGAGCTACGCGACGAAATCAAACTGCACACGTGTCGCACGTTGGTGCACAAAGTGAAGCTGTTCGAGGATGTGCCAGCGAGCGTGGTGGGCACCGTGCTCGGCTGCCTGCGCCCCGAGGTGTACCTGTCCAATGATCTGGTGGTACGAGCGGGCGACATTGGGGACTGCATGTACTTCATTGCCACGGGGACCGTGGCTGTGTACTCGTTGAAAGGAGTGGAGGTATATACAGGAAAAATATTTAACCAGTGCGCAAATTTTTTTGGTGGTTCGGTATCAGTAACAGAATACATTGCTATGTTTTGTTAATTATTTTTTTTCACTCGTGTCCTAATATGAAATAAGTAAAACATGGGCATAATCTGTTCATAATAGCACTACACTGCCTAGGCATGCGAGAGTGAGCTCACGAGTACAATACGACTCAGCTGATATTTACGAACAAGCCGACCGGCGAGTTTTAAACAAATTTAGTTCTTAAATGAATGTTTCGTAAACGATAACTTTTTTTTAGTACTAAGACCTAACAAACTGAAAAATACGTGTTTGTTAAAAAGTGCTTAAGTTTATTCTGTCAAAATTTGCGCACTGGTTAAAATTCTTTCCTATATGTCATTGGAAAATGAGACCCAGCAGTAACTAGTAGTTGAAAATCATATATTTATCAAACTCGTAATAAACATAATGTGAAAGTTTAAGTTTGCAACTCAATCATCATACGATATAAGTATGGCTAAATAGGTCTGGATGGATATTGGCAATCTCATAAGGTACATTCTGAACTTAATTTAGAAGTCCACGTAGACGTAGATGCTGGATATGTATCGTTAGCACGGTGGCTTAACTTGCAGGTGTGTCACCTGGAGGACGGCACGCACTTCGGCGAGGTGGCGCTGCTCATGAAGGACAGCAAGCGTGTGGCCACCGTGGTCGCCGTGGAGATCACCCAGCTGTACCGACTAGACGCTCAAGACTTTAAGTGCGGTCTATTTTATGGATTTTATTTCAGCAAACAGCATACCTACTTCTTGTCGCTTCCCATAATAACTTAATAGCGACTAACCAGCGCCTGATAGTATTTATTAGCACCTAGAGAAAACGTCGATGCGAATTTTTGATTAAGTACCTACCACAACAAAGACGAATGTCGGTATATTTCGAATTCGTTTTACCTTTTTAAATGTCTGCCTTTACTGCCTAATCAGCCTATTATTACAATAAAATGTAGTTATTGTATACTTAAGGGACCTTTCAGCTGTAAGTAATTACTAAGTACCAATAACAGCACACGTTATTTGAATGCTATAAACTAATAACGCATTTTTATTTTTTCCAGTCGTTTCGTAATGTCTCACTCGACACTGTATGGCCGCATAGAAGCGTTGGCGTCCCGGCGCATGCACGAGACTACACTGCTGGATGATGCGTTCCGCCGCGAACGGGAGAGCCAGCAAGCCGAACAATACCAGACTGATACAACGTCCAATGAAAACTAAGCGTTTGGCTTTATGAACCTCTATGACCATAGTAATCCTTTTTTATTGATGAATTATGTTAAAGACATTGTGTTATAAGGCCTAAAGAAGAAAACTATTTTGTTTCATCGTTCGTTGACAACAGGGGCTATAACATGTCAGCCATATTTTCAATGCAAAAATGGCAATCAGATACAATATAAAATGGCTTAGATGAACATATACAAAAATAATGATAAAGCTACTACAATAGCATTATCACACCCAACTAGAAATTGGAGCGCTGTCTTTCTTGAGTGGTCTACTAGGTTAGGTTAGGTTTAGGCGGGTTTTCCGCAACTCCACGACAAAGCGCGTATTTTGCGTCAGAGGGTGTTGGATAATTATTCGATCCACCCCAACTCGAGAAAAGCCAGCAGATGCTTGGGTCTGCTGACTATCTCTTGGATAGTACCTGTGAGAGAGTGGTCTACTAGCAATTTCTTGCTATTGGATATTATATTTTTTATATTGATAAGAATACAATGAAACAGTTGCTTCTGCTTATCCCATTGGTGGAGACAGAAGAAAATCTTAGATATTGAGTAGGTTTTGTTATCTCACAAATATTTTAAAATATTGATAAGAGAGGATATTCTATAAGTTCTTGTTTATTTTAGTAATAAGTAATCTTTTATGATTATTACAGACTTATAGGTACAAATAATAATTCTTAATTATTAGAAATGTGATAATGTCCATAGCTGAACCGTGTTTTCATTAGCAATAAAACTAAGAAGTAATAAAGTTTTGAAAGTGAGAAATAAAATATTGTTTTCTTAGATCATATAAAATTTATGAATACGAACAAACATTTGGTTAAACAGAACCAATATTCTTGCCAACCACACTAGGAATGCGATACATAACTTACAAACTAACAATTTTAGAGCTATCACACGAAGATGCCAACCCACAACAACAAGAACAGAATCCCGAATCCGGAAAATAGGGAGGCAACCAGTGATAACAATAGCTCTTTGAACAGGTCCCTCGATAATTTGGTGCTTGTGACTTCATAGACGAAGAACCACGCAGTAAAGAAGATGCCGATGCCGAGGAGAAGCAGGGTGAGGTGAGGGAAAACTGCCGGGTTGATCGGAGACGTGTACCGAACCATCGATTCAATTTCCAGCTGAAATAACATTTCGAAACTAAGATTTATGTTCACACATTATTTGAGACTCAAAGTTACATTAAAATATATAAGTACTTACGCTCATTTTAGTAGTTTTTATCTTTATTTCTTTGAATCAAAAATAATACACGATGCCGATTTCAATAGGATACGTCAGTACAATTTTGGCCATAGACAAAATTGTTACAACTTTACAACAAACGTCAGAAAATTTGAATGATAATAGACTATTTCTAAACAGTATGATATTAACTATCAACTCGACTAAACAGCCTGATGTAAATAATTATTGCTTAGAAGGGTTTCTTTAGAGGTTCGTAGCAGTTGCTAAGCTTATAAGTTTAAGGCGCTATCCACACATTTCCGTGCCAGTGTTCCCTTCAGGGACGTGCCATCCGTCACCCGTATTCAAACACGATGTCTTTATTTAATAATGAAGAATTAGCAATGATTGCAATAGCGCTTGAAGAAGTAGCCGATCACTAAGAAGACTATCAGCCGGCAAAAATATATTTATTGAACGGCTGTCAATGTACCTAGATAATAATCGGATAGCAGCTCTGTCAGAGCGTCCGTCCGGATGCCCCTGACACGGAGATGGGTGAACGAGTTCATACAAGTTGTATGTAACCGATTTTTTCCCCGTCCCTGACGGAACACGGCAGGGACGGGTACCCGGAAATGTGTGGATAGCGCCTTTTTCCATAATTCTTTCACTTGTTCTATTTACTTAAAGAAAAAGATATGACATCTATAAAAATCAAATTCATTATCATGAAATTAGTATGTTCAGCACTATTGACTTCTGTCAATTTACTCGTGCTATTTGTCACTGTCACCGTCAGCGTGTCAGCTGTCAATTATTGTAATCTTTTTTATTTAGGATTCTGCCATTTTGCTCACAGTAAAATAAAATCAGCAGCATTTTCGCATTTAAGCACTATAAATTAATTCGTCGTGATCACTCAAGAAGATATTAATTCTTCATTCAAAGGCGTTTTTATTTTAGATTTCTTTGTTCTTAGTTCTGTTCCTAACCAGCCAAAATGAAAATGGCCTCAAATGTTTACAGCTGTTTTGAAAAACATTGTTTTGATTCTAAAAACACAGTGGTACAGTAGTGCCTTTTGTGTCGCTAAATATGTCTACTCAGTGCTACGTTGTAAATGTGAATAAAATGGCGAATCAAAGATCGAATGAAATAAAACCCACGCCGAAAGAGAAGGTCATGTCTTACGAAGAAAAGTCCGTAGGATCTACTCCATTTTTTCAATGTGAAGCCTGCCCGTATATGGCGATGGCGGAGGATGACATAAAGTTTCACCTTTTCACTGTTCATCCAGAATTGGCCAAGAGCAATGGTCTTGCGGACAACATTCAAATCTCTTGTCCCGGCTGCGCCAGCGCGTTTGATGCTGAGGAGACTCTCAGGAACCACCTCCGCAATCATCATAAGATGGGCATCAAAGATGTCAAGAAAATGATTAAAAGTCTAGTTCAAATTGCCCTTAAAAATGCTAAATTGAAAAAAGAGAGCCCCAGCATAGATCCAGCGCTTGCAACACAAATTGGGACTATTGCACAAAATATGGCTGATATAAAGATACCACAAGTGATAGAAATAGTTCCAGATGCTGTGAACATCAATAATGACCTGCCAAAAGGGGTGGCATTTATATCTGTAGATGAATTACATAAGATGAGCACACCTAACTTTGAAAAGGTGGATCCTAAAGAGATAATTCAGGAAGCAAGTATAAATATTGTGTACACAAATGACATTTCCACTCAATTTGTGAGTGTATCTGATGCAGGCTCAATCAATCCATCATGTAACATGATCCAAGTAGGCAGTGGGCCTCCAGACCTCATATCATCAATACAGCCGGGCCTAACCTCCATGGAGACCACACTGTCTCCGACACAAACAAAAGACTTAACACACATTCCACTGCTACTAAAATCTGACCAAATGACTGAAGAGGTTAAACCAAGCAGTATAGAACCAGAGAAGAAATTAGGAACTATGTGCTTAATAAATGGATGTCGAACTTGTTTGAAAGAGGAGCAAACTCTTGCATATCATAGGCAATGTCACCAGAATGGGAAGCTGGTATGTCCCGAGTGTTCTCAGGTGTGTGGGGCTGTTGATGCATTGCACACACACCTGTGGAAGGTCCATGAGCTGGACATGGAGCTGCCCACCTGTGATGTGTGCGGCTTCAAAACATATAATAGATATAGACTGCACAATGTCCACATGAAATGCCATAAGAAATTAAAAGTTTTTATATGTAAGTATAATTAAGTAGTATATCAATTACAGAATATATTTTCAACATTAAACCAGCAAATACTTAAATTTTTTTGTTTGTTTAGAGCATACATGGAGTTTCTTGCTGGCTCTTCTCTATAAGACCTTGCCTTAAAAAACCCCTTTTTATGGATGGGAAATCATCAAATGACCCCTCCCGCCTTGGGTGGGCGGAAGAGAGTGTCAGACTATTACTTTCTAAAACCCATCCATGTTCCTTCCTCAGCCCTTTATGTTCTGGGGGCGCGGTAACTCTTTCGAACATCTTGCAGCGACCTTAAAAATGAGAGATGCATAACGGCTTTCTATTAAGAAATCAAAAATACTTAAGATAATGTCTTAAACAGTTTTACTCACAACCACCCAGTATACGTAATAATATAGTATCTATCATTTTTATTTCATATTTGCTGGTACATTCTTAGAAATATCATTTCCAGGTTCAATATGCTCAAAGGGATTTAAGAACTCCAACCAACTGTCCAAACACAAGCTGATTCACAAGGAGCCGTCCACCCCGGCCTGCTGTACGATCTGCCAGCGGGAGTTCGCGAGTGAGCGCCGGCTGAGGGTGCATGTGGCCGAGGTACACAGCAAGGTGAAGCCCTACACTTGCTCCCACTGCGACTATTCCACAGCCAGGAAGGAACAGCTCAAACTTCATATAAGGTCACATACTGGTGGGTATTGTTGTTGTTTATTACTTGTAGGCCTTATATGTGGTGATGCATTTTTTTTACTCAATTCTTTGAAATAAAATATGAACTCGTGTCGCGCAGCACTGCAGCCAATTTCTCAGCGACTGTGCCAAAAAAAATCCGTCTAATCTAACTAGAAATAGGTAGCTATATTTTGCATTTTTTTTTCTATTTCCAGGTGACAGACCTTATGAATGCAATCAATGTAGCTACAGAACGGGCGACCACAACGCGTTGCGGCGACACAAAAAACAACATTCAAAAGAAAACGTGTACAAATGTAAACATTGCCCGTACACCACCATACAGTCCACGGTGTTCACGACACACATGATCTCCAAACACCCGAACATCGCCAACAGCGACGTACATCGGTGTCCGTACTGCCCCTTCAAGTGTGTCAGCAAAGACAAGTACGTCCAACATCTAACTACGCACTCGGACAAAGAAGGAGTACAAGTATTTATAGAAATGAACAAAGGCAAGGCCAACAAGCCCGCGTGGACGATACCCAGCGAAGCCGAAAAATCCAACGAAAAACCTATCATAAGCAGCGAGGCGAATGTAGAGTCCATCCCGAAGACTGTCAACGAAATACCGATCGAGGTGTACGACTGCGACAGTTACTCGGAGAGCTTGCCGCAGAACTTCGTCAAGAACTACTGCACCACCTCCAGCAGCAGCGCTCAGCAGTCAGACTACAGCAGCCAAATAATGGTCACTGACCTGAGCAAAGAGGACAACAACTCGGACTGCCTCATTTCCGAAAGCTCTAACGACACGATGATGGAGCGCCACCAGTACCAAGCGCAACACCCGCTGCTTACCTACGACGGCACCCCGTCCAACCTACTTGGTTTCCTCAAGCCTTCTGTATCGATGGAGCAAAGTCTTTTACAAAATAATAACGTTAATTCTCTCACTTCAAACCACTGCTCCATACCTAGCAATATGAACAACAACATTATGGCGAACTTCCCAATTAGACTGCCCCCCGTGCCTCAAATATCCCTGCGCAACAATATCACGCTGAAACCCGTCGACAAGATATCTCTGTCCAGCACTAAAATGATGGGACCGATAATAAAACCGACGCAGATATTGCCCGTACCGTCTTCCAGTAATTCTCCCGTAAACATATCCATGGAACCAGAGGGGATTCCTAGAAAGAAGCCAAAAATATCAGTGAAGAGCAATCTAATACTAAAAGGACCTGACCAGGAGAATATGTTCCATTCGCAACAGAAGATGGCTTTCAGGAGATTGGAGGACAATGAGAGGTTCGGACTAGGCGGACCCGTCACCTTCAACAATTTGATTACGACGCAGTTCATGCAGCTGCAGCCGGAGCCGTCGCTGAGCCAATCTCCTAGCAACATAATGGTTTACCCACAAGAGCCTATGTTGGCGGACGCGGCGACCACGCCCGTCGACAGCGAGTTGAACAACAACCCACAAATATTCTCATTCAACCAACAGATTAACGTCAACGCCATGACGATGCTCCCGCCGCCGCAGAAGATACAAAGTAACGACCCCAGCTACATCAAACTGGAGAGTACAATCAAACAAAACACGCAGTCGCCCAGCTTGGAGAGAATGTGTAACGCTAACCTTCTCAACAACTCGGCTATAGCCCGCGAGTACAAAGCGTCGCCGCCGCTCGAAGATATACATAAGAATATGAGCGAAATTAAAAACGAAGTCAAATCAGACTCATTCTACAATTTACCAATCAACAACGAAGCAGCGACCCCGTCTGCTATGGACAACTTTTTTTTAGACAGCTTGATGGGGGAAAAGTACTCGGCCGGACTCATGGATTTGTCCGGAGTTACCCTTCAAGAGATATCGGAAGAGCAGAATGACGTCATAGAGATTGACGACAACTCGGACGATAACAAACTGCTGCCGCGGCTAGACATGTACTACAGCCTGGAGGGGCTGTACCCGCACAACGACTTCCACTTCCTAGACACCGACCCCGGCTTCCAGCAGGACGACATCAACAGGATGGTCAGCGAAGTGCCCATTATAAACCAAAAGGACCTGTTGGAGTCTGTAAGTGAGGGCTCCGGGAACGATTTGCCGATTTGCACTCAAAGTGTGATTGATCCCATGATGAACACTGCGGTGAGACCAACCACTAACAAGATAAATGTGAAAAATATTGAGCTCATGAAAAATTAATTATAAGCATCTCCTTGTAGCTATTTCTGTGATGTTGTTGTTAGTATCTCCACTTGTTTGTTAAGCAATATTACCTCGCGTTGGATTATATTTTTGAAATATGATTAATAAACGATAGAAACTAAGTTGTACATAGCTCAAAGTGAATGTTGCTTGACAAATAATATTGTTGTTGTAAAACCGTGTTTAAAGTCTGGGCCACGCTTCGCCGGCGGGACACTACAGTGCGGCCGTCGAAGTTTATTTATCAAAAGACTGTTAATCATTTAATCAATGTAAATATTTATTTATTAAATGGAATGTGTTTCTATGTCTTGTTTTGTATACACTGCTATGTAATCCCCACTGCTCCTTATTTCTTGCGACTTGTAGAGGACCCAATCATCCGTGACGTCATCGAAAGGTTTGGGGTCAGTATGTACCCCTTTCATATGCGGGCCGATGATTATCAACACAGTCCCCTTATAGTACTTCAGATAATCATCAAATGCCTTCCGATTGTTGAAGTAACAGAACAGGACTGCAGTCTTTTTATTGTTCTGCAGTAAAGTGATTGTGTCCTTGTCTATCTGGGCGGGAGTGAAGTGGAGAGGTATAAAGGTGGGCGGGGCGTACTTGCAGCGCCACCACGCTCCGTCTACCTCGATACCTGACACGGGCACACCTGAAATATGTTTGTATTTTATCTCTTGCAAGTTTTCAAGAAAATATACTAATACTATAAATCAACAACAATATTAATTTATAGCACCATTATAAACGTCTTTCAAAAACCCGAAGGTGTGTGAAGGAAACAAAACATGCACGTTTTTTTTTGTAAGTTCCGTTGTAAATACTTTAAATACACACAATCAAAATTATTAAATTTACCAGTAGCCTGCGTGATCATCCACTCCAGTAGGCCACTCCCGCAGCCTATGCTCACGATCCTATCGCACTGCAACTCCGCCAAGCATGTCTTCACGAACCCGAAGTTCTCCTCACTGGGATACACCCACAGCACCTTATTCCTGTCAGGATGGTCATGATAGCGATGGACTATCTCCTTCCAGTTGTTCTCCTTGTACAGATCTGTAATATTCGCGACAATGTCCATCGCCGACAGAATGCGGACGTACGTAGTAACATTGACTGTGACCGGGAGTACACTGGGCTGAGCTTACATAATACCCTTCCTGTGATTTATCTGTGAACTAGCCGACAGAGATGTATTTAGTGGAAAAAATTTTTTTCGCAAAAGAATTTAATAGGCATCAATAACGGCGCATAGCTTATTTGGAATGGAACATCTCGTTTACGCCGTCTGAAAAACTATCAACTTTGATGAATTACAAACTTTACCCAATGTCTTTCAACACCTTTGGCAGTGAAACCTGAAATTCCTGCCCTACCCGGTTAGATCAATGGTTGACTGCTAGGCTGCTAAAAGTTTCAGTTCAATTTTCACTTCAATAAGAACGATAAAAAAGAGCTCGGTTAACTGCGTGTTTTTAGGGTTCCGTAGCCAAATGGCAAAAACGGAACCCTTATAGATTCGTCATGTCTGTCTGTCTGTTTGTCTGTCTGTCTGTCTGTCCGTCCGTATGTCACAGCCATTTTTTTCAGAAACTATAAGAACAATTCTGTTGAAATTTGGCACGTAGATGTATTCTGTGAACCGCTTTTAGATTTTGACACAAAAATAGAAAAAAAGCAATAAATTTTGGGGGTCCCCATACTTAGAACTGAAACTCAAAAATTTTTTTTTCGTCAAACCCATACGTGTGGGGTATCTATGGAAAGGTCTTCAAAAATTATATTGAGGTTTCTAATATCATTTTTTTCTAAACTGAATAGTTTGCGCGAGAGGCACTTCCAAAGTGGTAAAAATTGTGTCCCCCCCCCTGTAACTTCTAAAATAAGAGAATGATAAAACTAAAAAAAATATATGATGTAGATTACCATGCAAACTTCCATTGAAAATTGGTTTGAACGAGATCTAGCAGGTAGTTTTTAAGTAATCAGCAATTTTCCTCTAAAAACAAACTTAATTATGCGGTCGGAAAAAAAACAAGATAATTGCGACTTTATTGCGTATTTTTTCTTTGCAATGGTCGGAACCCTCGGTGCGCGAGTCCGACTCGCACTTGGCCGGTTTTTTTTTTGTTGTAGTTTTAAACCGTAATAAACAGTGAAAAAATAAATATTTAGTTCGCCTCTGTACATTTCCCTAATACGCTACAAGAAAAAATTGGCCACTACCCAAGAATATTGTTTCAACTGGCAATAGATACAGGTAGCGATCAACACTCATTGGTCATTAATAACAATAAAAACAACACAAGAAATCGTTTCAATTCATTTATTTGCATCTAAATTCATCAATAGTTACAAAAATGTTAAGATATAAAATATGTATTAGCAAAATACAATACCAATATAGTAAAATACGCATTTCATGTTCAAGGTTACACTTGTGATCGGTAAAATATTAATGTATCAGTAAAAAGGCTTCATTATTTATCTCGTAAGTTTATGGTACTTGTAAAGGTACCTCGTTCACTTATTGCCATTATGGTACTTTATTTACATGATTAGGTATAAAAGCGTATGGAATTATTGTGGTTTATCACAACCTCGGTTACATTATGCCTTTATATAATAAGGCCCAAGTTCACCGACAAGATCAACAGTTCGATCAACTAAAACAGCTGTTTACTGTAAGTTCAAATCTTTAAGTTCAAGAAACACTATCATCCGAGCTTTTTATTTCTAAAACAGTCGATTAAAAACACGAGTTTATACTAGAAATGGATAACACGAAAATTCTCACTTCGTGGTTAAAAAACGTTGTTTAACGGCCCGATTACCAAACCATTTGTTGGTGAACTTGGTCCTAAAACATCTCATACGGACTCGCTGACAGCGATTAAGGGACTTCAATGGCTCATTTGTGCACTTCTTGTCTTAAAAGAATCAGCAGTGACAAGTGAACGAGTTCTGCAAATGGTACCGCGCAATAATGTTAAACATCAACTTAAAATACGTGAGATCAACTTACATCAGAGATCATGATCTTCAGTCGACATTATAAAAACTAATATTACATATTTATTTATATATTTTTTTCACAAATTTCCAGACTATGACCGCTTTTATCACATACTTAGAATCTTTTGGCAGACCAATCTACGATATGAGCATTTTATATAGATGATATTACAAAAAAAACAATCACCTATTCTTAATCGGCAGTTATTGCTTACGTTACCATACAAAAGTATTAATATTATATAATATTTGTGTTAAATAGATATATATATAATATATGCAATAGGACATTTTCAGTATATGATTCAAAAGTTACTCCGCTATGATACCTACCCACATTACAATCAGTCTCAAACCCCGTCATCTCAGTCCCAAAAAACTCAATTTAAATCAATATAAATGTCAATTCGTTAATAAAACCTTTAGCGAGATCAAAACATAAAAACAACTTTTGGTCCTTTGCCAGAAACTTCCAATCTATAATTTAATATAATCATTTGAATTTAAAACTTTTCGAATAACAAGTTAAAATCTGATATATATTTCATAATACATGGATAATAATAATAATTGTCACAGCATATGTAACGTCTTAAAGCTAACGCGTCTTGGACGCACTTACGGCTAGTGTTAGTAACATTGACTGGTTAAGTTTCGCATAGCAGCAGCATTAAACATACCTAGAACAGTATCCCTAACACGAACTTCTAGCTGCCCTGCTCCAGGGGCCTCACCATGACGTGCCAAAGTAGGAATAGTTCCGTTGTGGAAGAGAGACGGTGCTATACAACGCTATAGTCTGTTCCAATCGATTTTACGATAGATGTAAAAAAAATCATAACCTATTTTGTTCTATTGACATAAATGCGCCATCCTTACGCAATTTTGTTAATTTCTGTGGCAGAATTAGAACAAAATAGGTTACGAGTTTGTTTACATTTATCATAAAATCTACCGGTACCGACAATAGTAGCTGTGTCTCGCTCTCACACGCGAATAGTGATTGCAAAAACCTGTGGTGGTACGGCCCCAGGAAGAAACACCAGACAAAACTGTCGTGTTTCTTATAGAGCTTTATCATTCGAAGGCATTTTGATCTAAACAACTATTTTTGCAAATATTATATGGAAGGAGTCTAGCGCAACGAGCTACGTGGATTAATATAATACAATTCGTGCTAGGGGTACTGACAAATTACGAATATAACTATTCTAATTATCGAACTGGCTAGGTACTATTGCTATGGTTTATTAAGGAAG
The DNA here is from genome assembly GCA_963891755.1 of Pyrrhia umbra. Classification (NCBI taxonomy): domain Eukaryota; kingdom Metazoa; phylum Arthropoda; class Insecta; order Lepidoptera; family Noctuidae; genus Pyrrhia; species Pyrrhia umbra. The sequence continues at coordinate 13,146,948 of OY982928.1, forward strand.
TGCGTTGGAAAAATCCAATCAACTATAGTAATGTGATTGCCACGATTTGTATACATAGACTATTTCATTTTCTTTAACTTAATATGCATTAAATACATATAAAATTGATTGTATGCTACAAAAACTGCCTTTTCTTGCCCTGCTTAAAATTTCAGCCTTCATATCATTTCAAATCTGTAATGAGAAAAACACTGATCATTTCAATAGGTATTCACTGCAATTTAGTCTAACAAGTTTAATTAAATATTGCTACTTTAAATATTAACTGAGATTTTACAACATTAGGTGTATGTTGGTAAATTTCCGTTAATATTTCAAAAATCAGTCCTATACCATATTAATGTAATGATTTTTTGTATTCTTTAAACTTTTAACTCAGGCTCAAAAACATGCCCAAAGATTTAAAGACTCCATGTATGTGGCTGACAGGTGAACTAACGCTAGCCACCATTTTGAAATGTCATATTTGGTGCTACCAGCCAATGCATACCCAACTCTATGTAAAAAAAAGGATTGTGTGGTTTTATGAAACCACGGTAACATTTATTTAGATTTAAACTTTATGTGCATGTCTTTAAAGTGTTCTCTTGAATTAAAAAATTGCTGTATTTGGATAGACTGGATTTTGTTCCCAAAATAGTTAATAAGGGTACTGACTGGTTAGATTTATAATTACAAACGTAATCAAGTGACAACAAACTTACCTATAGACACTGATTGCTTCAGCTTCCTCCTCCAATGCACCCCGGCAGGACCAGAATCAACGTTCGAATCGTCATGATCTCTCTTATCTCTCTCCCTGTCCCCATACAAAATCTTTTCATACAAAGTCTTCTTATCTTTCGGAGGAGCACCCAAATCCAAATTATTTAAATTAGTTTGTTCTTCTAATTCTATCATTTTCCGCAAATCTATCGGTGGTAAAGGTATTATGGAAGCCTTTCTTATTTTATGTACATATTCACATTCCTGCGAGGGACTAGTCACAGCTTTCGCTTCTACGTTCGCCGTTTTGTTACCAACGATGACGCTCTGGCGCGCGTTGTTGGCGACTAGAATGTAAGACTTGTCAATGGTTATGTCTGGCTTGGCTTCATCTGGTTTGTTGCCATTCTCGTGCATATGTTTCTGTATTAATTCTTGCGGTAGTGGCGGAAGGGGGTTAAGTATCTCTAGTTTGAATTTCTCGTCTTTTTGGTAGTCGTCAAGTTTAGTGGGGTGTCCGTTGGCCCGGATCTGCTTGAGGACGGCCTCGTCGCAATCAACCGCGGTCGCAGGCACGTAGTCAGGATGCGTGTTGCGAATGTGCCGATCGAGATTGTCTTTTCTTCTGAAGCGTCGGCTGCACACTTTACAGCGGAAAGGTTTGGAATCTGTAAATACATTTATGACACTGCATAAGCAGTCTTTTTCCTTCCAACGCAAATTTGAAATGTGTATAAATGAATAAGTGATAAGTGTGTGCGTACCGGTGTGCACGGCGGCGTGGCGGCGCATGTCCTTGCCGGAGTGGAAGGCCTGCGGGCAGCGCGGGCACTGGTGCGGCCGGCGCGGCGCGGCCCGGGCCCCCGCGCAGCCCGCGGGCCCCGCGCACCCCCCGCGCCCGCACCCGCCCCACCCGCCGCAAGCGCACTTCCTTTCTACGACATACTAGCTTGCATACATTCGAACTATGCTACGCTTCAATATTTAATCGACAAGACTTTAAGCAAATGTTGCCCAGACTATCTCGGATTTTAGGCATGCTTTACAATACTTCTTTTTCCGATCTCATTGTCATAAAATATAACTTTACATTAGCTTTTTATATTCACTAAACAACACGGGAACATTAGGAATCGCAAAATATGATATGGCTCTGGTCCAAAAGCAGACATTTACATGTATTTTTTCTTCTATAAGACCTCTTGCAGTGTGCTTCTAACAGCATTCGACCTACTCAACCGGACAATGTGGCGTTTGATTATTTACTATTTATAGCAAGTACTTGATCATCAACTCCACCCACCATGGCCCTATTTAGGAACAAATAAATCGATCATCTCACCGTGTTTGCGGATGTGCTTCCTCAAGTTGGAACTGTCCCGGAACCTGCTCCCGCATGTGGGACACGCGTAGGGCCGCTCGTCTGTGTGTGTGAGCCCGTGCTTACGTAGTGACGTTAGGTTATTGAACGCCTTGTTGCATTCACTACATGCAAACTTTTTTTCCTCTGCGAAAATATGTATTGTTTAAAACAAATTAAAACTACAATACTCACTCGATTAGATAATTTAAAATAACAGGGTAACACACTCTGCAATATGGGTGTACCCCAAGGTTCAATTCTGTGCCCAACCATTTTTTTAAACCTGATTTAATTGAAAAGTAATACTCACTAGTATGCTTTAATTTGTGTCTCTGCAACTTAGACATCTGGAAGAACCCCTCGCCGCACACATCACACGCGTACGTGCGCTCGTTGCGGTGCACGCGCATGTGGTACTTATAGTGCGACATTGTTGCAAATGTCTGGAAAATGTAGAACATAATAGTATTGTAAAGTTTTTCTTTTTAAAAACCATTAATTTTGATGTCAGGCAGTGTATGGTTTAAAGTTAACAACTGAAGATGGAAGATTCTTTGGGATCTTAAGTTTATGAACTTTGGCACCCTACTAATATTATAATTGCGAATGTTTGTGAGGATCCATACTCAACCTGTTTTGCATTTTATGGTTTTTCTTGCAAAAACTTTGGTTTGGATATTTGGTACACACAAAGTTTATATAAATAACAGATGGGATACTTTTTATCTGGGTTCGCGAGGTATGCGTAAGAATGGCAATCAACTAGTTTCTAATAAGAAAGATGAAATAAAAAGCTACTTAAACAGATTCACTGTGATCACCAATTACACAATTTGCACAATTTTATTGAAAACCTGAGCTGAGCTAGAGCCAAGTAATCCAACCAAAGAGCTGAATATATAAATAGACTGATCATTTGCCAATCAATTTAACTTTCACTTTCTGTATCTCAAATTCAATTGCACCCAGAAACGCTCACTGACAACAATGGCTTAATTGAAGACCAACCAAGAGACATTAACAGCCCATCCAAGAATATTTTCCTGGTGGATTTATTCAGTCTTTTTTGTTGATATTTTTTTACTTTGGTGTAGTAATATTAAAACATAATAGATCACCTAATTGTTTCCAAAAAAGTATTCATGGTGTATATTTGCTATATTTGATCCAAATCCATAGAGATGTAACTAATTAAAAACTTACAAACATCTAATTTAATATGGCCTTGCCTTTTTCCATTTACGTTAGGTTCAGCTTCCAGTCTAACCGGATGTAGCTGAGTATCAGTGTTTTACATAGAGCCACTGTCTACCTGACCTCCACAGCCTAGTTACAGGGTACCCCATGGTAATTGTTATAGATCTAAAATGACAGCCAGCCAATGACTTAACATGTTTTTCAAGGCATAGAGAAGTCTAACATCCAATCTATGTTTATATTATTAGTAGGATTGTTACCTTGTTACATTCTGGACATTGGTATGGTTTCCTCTGTCCATTGCAGTAAGCATGGTAAGCCACCTGGCTTCGAGCATGGAATTTCTTCTTGCATACAGTGCATACAAACATTTTGCCATTTGCATCTGAAACATAAGAGTTTTGAAAGTTATTATACTATGACATTGTTTATAAACAACCTTCATGAATTCAGTGTTGAGAAATGGTTTAATACATAATTAGAATATAATTTATGTAGGTACATATTTATGTAATTTATATGTTCTTATCATAGGAATACCTATGGTAACTGACAACTAATATACATATTATATTGGCTTTTTCTGACATAATATACTTTTATTTTTTACTCTCTTCTTTTGTATTGTTTACACATAATGTTTATCACATTATTATACAGAAACTAACTCTTATAGGATTATTATTGAATAACACTGTAGAATGAATGTTATTACCTGTTTCTACTTTAATATGTGATGTCTCCAGTTTCTTCTTCTTATAAAACTCATCTATCTCACACTGGATCTCCTTGTCGATGTCGTCGTCATACGACTTGTCATCAGGCTCAGCCGGTGGGCTCTCGTCCGCCGGTTCCTCCTCTATACTTTGATTCAAAGCCTCTTCAATCGTCGGCTTCGTCTTCTCATTAAGGCAAGCTTGGCAACCAGTCTTCTCGTTCAGCAAACAGTCCATACATTTCACGTGACCACAGCTCTCCGTGACCAGTCTGTTATCAGTACAATTCACGGGCTTCTCGTTACGACAATTCGCACAAACTTGCGGATTCATAATGCTAACAAACTGAGGTTATATGATGGCTATTAAGTTATTTAATTATTCTTAATAATTACATTACAAGAATGAAGGTAAATGTTCTATTAGCTAAGTATCTAAATATCATTGCAATATTAAAAATCTCAAAAAACACTATTATTTATTGTTTTCACATTTTCGCGAAGTGCGAAGCTAAAGCTAAAATGCTAATGCGTTCATAAGTCTAGCAAGGCATCAGACATAAAGTTTGATAAATCGACTTTGAGAGTATTTTTAGCGTAGGCGGCCTATAACAACCAATTTAAACACAACTAATAAGCAACTTTAAAAACAACTATTTTGTTTATTAACTACATATCAGCATTAGACCTTGGTTTAAATGCGTTTACCACAAAACAACAAATAAATCTATACAAGTTAAAGTTTTAGAACGCACACGTTACTGACGCCTGCGTTAGTCGGCGCAGAATATTAATCTGTAATCACTTTGTTTTCTGTGATCACTATCGGCTGCATGCCTGCACCATAATATCCGCAATTCCGCAATTGTACTCTTGAAAGTAAATTCGCATTATAAAATTAAACATGTTTTTGATGGATTGATGGATTTCAGAATAAAAGATTTATATCGATAAAATTAATGCATTAGTTTGCGTGTATCAAAACGTATTTTTCATTAAATTAATATTTGGGTATTTATAATCTGTGGCGACGGAGGCGCGTCGTGTTTTCGAGTACGATGATTCTTGTTTGATGTCATTGTCTCGATTAAAATTATTCGATTTTAAAGAGCAAAATTCTTGAATTGATGGCTAATTGGATCTTGGCTTGAAAATTGGCGATTTATAACTTAAAAATAATAATAACTTTGAACTCAAACAGAACCTCCATTAGTTAAAAGTAACTCAAATGTTCAGCTAGTTTTAAGGTTTCATTTTTAAGTTGTCCTCCCTTTACTGCTACATTCATATCATACGCTGTAACTGCACGAGCGCCATTCTAGAGGGTTTTTGAACTATTATCTACAGCTGGACACTTTTTAGCTTATTCCCCATATATTACGAGATCGTTTTCCTTACCTGTTTAATGTTAGCGTGATTATAAATGGAAGTAGATTTATGAATTCTCGATTATTCCATTAACATTTTGAGTTGAAATCGATTAGCAATATCAGATAGTCGTCTAAGCTACGTAATATAATTAATCTGTGGAGTCTTGCAGTTGTCATTTCGTTAAATTTCATTTCGTAGGTACGCCTTGGAGAGTTTTTTTCCTAAAAATAAATAGATAATATATAATAAATATAAACTCAACATGGTAAGTTTCCAGGAGCATGCATTTGGATATAACTGTGACTAACGAATTGTGTAATCAGTGCTCTATTGACGTGCGATTTTCCCTTGAAAGATGTAACCTCAAAAATGGAATTTGTTTTCAGGATGTCTTTCTAATGATTAGGCGAAAAAAATTAACCATCTTTACCGACGCGAAGGACACGACAACTGTGCTAGAATTGAAGAAAATGATCGAAGGTGGGTGCGATTATTGCGATATGAGAAAATTCTATTTATAGGCGGGATACAATGTCGGGCGCGCAGCGTAGGTTTTGTTGTTAAGCCTTGTGTTATTCTTCATTGTTCATGAATGTTTAATGTGCTGGATATGTACTCTAACACGATATTTTCCGATGGAAATAATGACTCATTGCATTATCCAGGTGTGTTGCTAAAACAGAAGCTCTATATGTATGTAGGTTTGTGTTGAAAATAGTAAAAATGTTGATAGAATTTACAGTATCGCAAAGGACCTTTGTGTACAAGTGCACTGATGAATGTATTGTTCAGAGTTCACTTTCTTTGTGTGCTAGACTTTGGACTGAGATTAGTGTGAATATAATCAATTTGAGCCAAGATAAGTAAGCCACACTCACATGCAACTGATCTATGATATGAGCAATGCAACTGAACAAAACTGTTAATGCTTTTTAGATTTTCTAAAATAGGAAGATATTGAATACACACAAACAAAGAGTATGGAATATTATATTGTTGCAAAAGGGATATTGTTTATCTTGATAAGTAATAATGAATAATATTTCACTCCTGTTTCCCCTGTTACTAGAATTTCCTGTATGTTATTGATAATCAAAATCTAAAGAGATAATGCCGTTTCCTGTGGTTCCACCTGTATCCTGAGGGAGCTACTTGATGTACCCAGATAAAAAACCCTACAACATTCCAGGGTGCAAGCTATCTCCATACAAAATGTCATCTAAATTCATTCAGCCATTTTACAGTGGAAGTGATATTAGTTGGATATTACTGCAATATTGTGACGATGATTTTTTTTGCATTATCATTAAAAAATCTGTCTTCAAGTTCAGTGTCCAGTTTATGCAGACACAACAGAACTATCTTGTGATGTATTCTTCTTTAAAAGTAAATTGATAACATAACATGTAAGATAATAATTACTTAGTGTAACAGTTATGCTTCAATTAAGCTCTTTTGACCAGCCCTTACAAAACATCAAGCTTTAGTTGCATGATTCAAAGCCTTTGTAAAAATATTCTTTTAACCAAAATTCAACAATGAATAGTGTCTTGTTTGAAAAATTCTCTGAAGATTCCTTATCACCAAAAGTTAGCAATTTCTTGCTGAATCTCTAAGATCCCAGATAGCTGCCAACATTTTAAAGAAAAGACCACTAGAGCCTATGCATATGATCCTGACTTATATAAATTGTTACCTATGCTATGGGATACTAAATTAGTTCTGAATAGTTGAGCAATAGGCTGAATAAGTCTGCATGTCTCTCAGTCCAGACCATTTCTTTTAAAATGTCATTTAATTAAACTCCAGAAGTATCTTTACTTTTATCAGCAGAAAGGTTTATAATAATTATTATAAACCTTTATTTTTATTATAAACCTTTAGTTTATAATATTATGCTTAATAATGACTGTCCTTTTCTGCAATACAATAGTAATTCCAATTCTTGTATCTAGATTGAAGTTATTAATTAATATTAATTTGAATCGACAGGTATCTTGAAAGTGACACCACAAAGTCAGATGCTGTTCAATAAGGATAGCCAGCTGATGGAGGATGAGAAGACCCTGGCTGAGTATGGCCTAACATCGGCCACAGCCAAGGCTCAGTGTCCCGCACCTATTGGATTGGCTTTAAGGTATGATTTTTCAAAACTATCATCATCCACTTGGCCTTTTCCCAAGTAAGTTGGGGTGGGTCCATGGAGTCATGGAGTCAACTGTCTGTCTGACCTCCACAACCCAGTTACTAGGTTAATATAATGCCTCTAGGTAAGGCTAGTTGTCAGACTTTCTGGCTTCTGACTACTCATAATGACTCTTAGAGATTTAAAAATCACCAGCTAGACCAGTGGCATCACACGCTTTTTGATGCACAGAGAAGTCTCGGTATGACAGGAGGCACCCATCCACGGACTGACCGCGGCAAGCGCAAGCTTAACCTTGATCCATCGACTAGAGCGCCTGTTACTTAGCAACAAGATCCTCTTTTAATAGAAAAAAAAACACATTTGAATTTATCATTAAAAATCTAGATGTGGGTTTAAACACAAAATGTGTTTGTATTATGCAGTCAGCTGTTTGACTTACTCTGTTAAACTGCAAGTACATTGCTAACTACCTATATTATAATTTTCTTAAATGTGTGAATGGAATATTTTTGACATTCTAAGTGCATATAATAAAACAAAACTCTTTCAGCAATATATTAAAAATAATGTATTTGTATGACAGTCAACATTTACAGCTGCTCTGACGTAGTTAGCAGGAAATTGAGTGCTCAAACAGTTCTAAATGGCTGCTTAATATGTCCTTATATGCTGTATCTGTAGGCCCATGACCTCACCTCGAAAATGTATTGATAAATTTGTATTTAACAATTTTCCTCTTGCTACTAAATGCCATAATTGAAAATATTAGCTAATTTCAGATAGCACATTACATATTACAAGCAATGTTAGAATTGTGAATTAGGAGACTTCCTATTTTTCTCTATACATGAGAAAAACAACATATTATTATGTGATCTGTAAAATCATTTGCGTCGCTTGAAATGTATCATCTTCATCTATACAACGTGTAAAAAAAATAAGCAATAAAATTTAAGCGGGCTACACATACGGTGATAACAAATCTTTTGCGCCGTATTAGGAACTGGAAATCTTATGGGATCTTATAGTTTTAGAACAAAAAGAAGTTACAGTTTTTGTTAAAAAAAAATAGGTTACAGCCCTGAAAATGGGTTAATAAACTCAAATTTATAGATCAATAATGCCGAGTTCGTAAATAAGTTACCTCTTATTTTCTACCTATTCGTCAACTAGCCTAATAAGCCTATTAAAATTTAGTGAAAAAAAAAATATGAAAAAAAAAGTTAACAGATTTAATAATAAGATTTTGTCAGTAGCATCTATACTTGACATATGTACATACCCTTAAATATTATTGCTTATTTTTTTTACACGTTGTATATATAAAAATTAATCCCTATTTCCCTTGGTCACGGCATCACGCGTGAACGGCTGGACCGATTTGTATCGAATTTGGTACGGAGATTGAGGGGACCCTGGAGCAGGTTATAAGCTACTTTTTATCCGGGTGCGTGAAGTAGTTCCCCCGGGACGCGGGTGAAACCGCGGGCAACAGCTAGTCATGATATATAAAAGTCCTTTTAGGTCCTTCCCCTATCTATCTATTTTCTTACTCATCAAGTCTGTCAATGACTCGAAAAAATTGTATTCGATTGTTGATACCATAAATAAAAAGTATATTTACCAAACATGTTCTGGGATTTCCCAAAAAGCGTGCCAATGAGACCTTATGACCTTTGTTGTCAGTATGTCTGCCAGTATGCTTGTATCTCAAGAAGCATTATAGATAGACAGTTGAAATTGTATGTATTGCAGTGTGTATTTCTATTGCCGCTACACCAGAAAATAATAAATTTTAAAAGGATCGTGCTGTTTCAGCGTTTTCGTGTTAAATTAAATCTTGTACGACGTCATGTGACGTACGTAACCCTTCTTCATGTGCGGTTCTGACTCGAACTTGACCGGTTTCTTTAACTAAGTAGACCTTGTCTACCATCACAATAATTTAAAAACGGCCAAGTGCGAGTCGGACTCGCGCGCAAAGGGCTCCGTACCATTATCGATGAAAACGGCAAAAGAATCATGTTTGTTGTAAATATTTATTTTATTTTGTTTTTAGTATTTGTTGTTATAGCGGCAACAGAAATAAGTACATAATTTGTGAAAATTTCAACTGTCTAGCTATCGCGGTTCTTGAGATACAGCCTGGTGACAGACAAACGGACAGACAGACAGCGAAGTCTTAGTAATAGGGTCCCGTTTTTACCCTTTAGGTACAGAACCCTAAAAATGTGAAGTTGGCTTACCAATGTAATGATATTGACTGCAATGTGTGGCTAAATAATTGAGTGCTGTTGGTTTTCTCAGCCTTGACCTAATAATCGATTTTGTGTCAATGCTGCATGTTTGCATTTAAATATATGAAAGTGCACACGCCATGTAACTGATGTAGCACAATGGTATTGATAAAAAAACTGAAAGTACCTAAAATTATTCCGATTTTAGTGAGTAATTGTGAACGAAATTATCATGAAAATAGCTTCTGCCCGCGACTTCGTCAGCGTGGAATAGTGGTGCTCCGCTCCTATTGGTTTTAGCGTGATGATATATAGCCTATAGTCTTCCTTAATAAATTAGCTATCTAACACTGAAAGAATTTTTCAAATCGTACCAGTTGTTCCTGAGATTAGCGCGTTCAAACAAACAAACTCTTCAGCTTTATAATATTAGTATAGATTTAAGTAAAGTCAAAAGAAAAAAAAGCAATCAATACTGAATCAATATTTGTAGAAATAATTCAATCAATGTAAAATTCTTGTTATAACGTAGATATAAGTCACGCTGATGTTCCGAAAATATAACGAATTCGTGGCAAAACATAATCTAGCTTTCCAACCATGTTAATTCAAATGTTTAGGTATGAGCCTGTATAGTACGTGATTAACTTCATGTGCTAATTGCCATTGATTTGTTGCATAATTGCATAGGTATTTATTGTACCTACATGTAGTTACGTAGAGCGCAGGTTGCAGAATAATAACAAATTTATTTTAAGTAAATTTTGAAGGTGCTCAGTTTTTTTTTATTATGTACCTAATTATCATTTTGTCAAACCTTTGACCATCCATCTGCCTAGTCGTTTCCTAACTATGTTGGGGGTCGGCTTCCAGTCTTAACCGGATGCAGATGAATACCAGTGTTTTACATGGAGCGACTGCCTATCTGACCTCCGCAACCCAGTTTAATTACCGGGTAACACGATACTCCTTGGTAAAACTGGTTATCAGACTGACTGAGTACCTATAACGTCTGTAAAAAAATACAATCGGCACCATCAGCTGAACGTGCTTTCCGAGGCATGAAGGAGTCTCGCTATGACATAGATGATCACCCAAAATTCAATTTTAGCATTTTTAGCCTTTAATTCTGTCATATGTTTATGACCGCTACGGTCAAAAGATTAAAGGCACACCAAATATTATTCCCGAAATAACTCGACATCATAGCGACCATGTAACTTTGATATTTATTACATTTTTACACACAACATTAATAATCCAATGTGTTTTTGATACAGGAAGGAAAATGGTGAGTTTGAGGCCTTGGACCTGACTCCGTACTCTTCGCCGCCAGACTTGCCTGATGTGATGAAGTCACAGGAGACCAATGGACAGGAACAAGTATGTATCCTCAAATCATCCACTCATTTAAGCTACCAAACGTTTTTCTTCTAAAATATTTGAATACAACCTTTACTTGGTTAACGGTTCCTAATAAGTCAATGATAATAACTATGCTCAGCCACCGACTTTGTCTGCATGGATTTCAAATTGAGTCCAGATATTTGTATAAAAAGATGTCGGTTAAATGCGTGTGCCTAATGTCACCTAAATCAGTTTAGTAGTTTTTCCGTGAAAAAAGTAAAAAAATCTATTCATCCAAGCAAATGATCATATTGGTAGGATTCTATTTTGAACCAAGTAGATTAGATGCCATTAGATGGATTAGGTGCCAGGGATTATGCCGGGGCTGCGGGATGTTCGAGAGAGTTACGGCACCCCCGGAGCGCAAAGGTCCGAGGAAGGATATGGATGGGTTTTACTCAGTAAGAGTCTGACACTCTCTTCCGCACCACCCTCACGGCGGAAGGAGTCATTGGTGTATCTAATCCGTTTGGCATAGGCGCTTCCACTCGGGGACACTATGTGAATTTACTCAATTCTTATAATTAAAATATCACATTGTCCCACTTCCAGATGGATCAACACTAAACGACTCGGCTGTGGTTTGGACGAAACTGATGCACGCACCAACTTTGCATCGCAAGGATTTTGTAATATACCTAGTTCATACAAGTGAACTAACTCGCTCGGAGGCCTCCACCATCGGTCCGCGAACGACACCTTAATTATATTTTTTTGCATATAACATATTTTGTTATTAATTTATCGATCATTTTGCTCGATTTTAACATATTCTGTTACATCTACACGTTTCTTTGTAGTATTTTTGTGATGCTTTGTACGAAGGGAGTGTAGCTTTTTGTAGTTTATTGCGAAAATGTCAACCACGACTACTCTGTGGTTGCCAACTGTAAGTGATTGATACGAGTTTTGTTACAATTAGATGTTGAGGGACTTCTGTGCCGCGCAGCTCAGCCCGACGGCGCCGCCGCGTGCGGGCAGGGTAGGGATGTATCGGTAGTCGAGTATTAGTCAACTAGTCTACAATAACTTCAACGTTTACTTAAAGACGCGCATGGAATATTACAGGTTTACGAATGAATTACATCGATTAAGTTAGCTCAATTGAAAACTTAGGTTCTAGTGCTAATAATATTTATTTTAAATATAGTTGGTTGAAGATATGGCAGCCGGTACATCTCTAGCGAGCGGGCGTCAATTCGTGTGCGTGGTCCTCGCGGAAATGCGCGGTGCGGTTCACTACTTATTGGCACAATTGATATTAATCATTCATCATCTATTGCGGCTTTATTAGACTACCTAGGCCATGACATCACACCATTGGGAATTATAACTAAACTATAATAACTGAATGGTATCTCGACTCCTAAAGTGAATGTTAGAAAGTTTGTGCCTATCGTTTTTCGCACTTAACTAGTTGATAAATATTTAAACAATCTATGTTACTAACTCCGCGACACTATTTGATTTTAATAGCTTGACGCTTCAACTTGTACCGTTTTGTCATATACGAGGGTACCCTTGTTGTTAACTCATCTTCACGATAGCATTGTATGCGTAGTCGGTGTGGACAACTGTTTATTTGTAGCGTGATCTATACAGCCGTATTTTGGATGCCAAAATAGGTTGCTAAGTTTGTATATTCCCAGTACACGATATAGTATAATGGTCAATAATTTTATGCTATCTACGAAACATAATGACACGTTGAGCTACAAATAAACAGATTGGATAATTTTAATATACAGATTTGTTAGAAGCATAAAGTAATACTGAGAAACAATCATTGCTCGAGTGAAACTGATCTCGTAACGTCTCATTTTGTACGTGGATATTTTTTATTTTTATTCTATTTCACTGTTTCACATAATAAAGCAAGTTCATTCGGCTTTAATTATTTCCGCTAGGTTTTGAATTTGTAGGTAGATCAATGGAGGTACTGTTGTGGTCATTGTGATGGACAGTGTGTACGCTCAAGTAGTCGGCGAGCCCGAGGGCGTTTGTCAGTGTTACTTTACCTTTTACTCACGCGGTGTCCTGCGTGAGCGACGAACGCGACGCGACGCGACACGTCGCGACGTAATGTGACTAACGCGACTGTCACATAGGCCGCAAGTAGGGTAGCCGTTGAGTTGATCGCGTTCGTCGCGTTTGCAGCGTCGCGTTCGTCGCTCACGCAGGACACCGCGTCACGTTCATCTGTACACATTATAAATATGAGTTTTAAATAAAATTAATGATACGGTATTTAACTGAGATAGTATAGAATGGACTATAGATAGTAGCTAATTTAATAGGGGTAAAATAGGGGCTTTTTATATTTCATAACTACAAAAACAATCTTTGTTTCTCTGCAACATTCTTTATTGTGATTTATGAAAAACGTTGTATCGCCAACTAATTTGAATAATGTTTCTAGTTCCTGTCAACGAAACAATTTTTTTCTCTATTTTTTATGTAATTTTTCTATTGCACCTTTATTGATGTAAGATGTTTTGTATATTTTGGTTGGGGTTCATCCATTATATACGGTGGCTACCGGCTAGCTGGCTCGGGACCGCCGGCAGACTAGCCGCTTACGGTGCATAGCTAGATAATAACATACGAAAATCTCTGTGAGTCAGACTTGCTACCAAATACATTTTCTTTTCAATTCAAATCCAAAAATAGTAGGATAGTTGGGTAACGATATTGCACCTTATTGCACCTAAAATAAGATTGAGAATTGAAGAACCATGTTGTGATTCGAAACACCACTACCATGAGTTTACGATCAGTATTTACGTGTCGTGATAAGTCAGTGTTTTTGTACCATATGCTTTCTCTCTATCGAATTTCTAGTGTCCAAGTAAACCGTGGTAGTGGGGATGAAGTTCCCGAACTAGTCGAGTTTAAGGTGTATCAAACAATACAGTGGTTAGCTGTCACTTCTCATATTACTCAACTTTTGTTTTACTATGCTGGTACAAGTTCTACTGTGATGGAAGTACTCGGCACCAACATTATTTAAATATGTATTTATTCGTTTTAACATTAAGCTATTGTAATCTAAGGTCTCACAACGGAGAGGGTTTTGTATACCAATTAATTAATAATTAAATAAATTGAACAAAACCGCTTGAAATACATAATGAGACTTAGACAAAGAATACCTAGTGTAGTTTCAAAAATCCACAGATGAGCCAGCAGGAAATAAAGCTGTTTTGATTTGTTTTGTCGCGTTTTATTTACAACTAGTTTTATGAGTAAGATATTCGAGTATACACCCTTGTACATACCTACGTACATATAAATGAAAACACGTTTATTAAATACTATCCATACTGCGAGCGCCCTTTTAAAGTAACGACTAAAGGCAATATAATCGTGCATAAACTGCAGACTGCAGGAACTGTTTCCGGACCACTAACAGTGCGTGCCAAACTGATTTAAACCCCGACGCGAAAAGAGAGTTGTGTTGTGAGAACTTTGACCGCTGTTTGTCTGTCTGTGGCTTTTAAACAAGTGAACCGATTTGGGGATGATTTTTACTTCTTCTTCTACTCTTACACATGTTTTATCAAAATTAATTTAGCCGTTGACCCGTTTAAGTTTTAATTTAATATCTTTTATTTATCTTAATTCTCACTTTTGAATAGAAAAGACGATTACAGAAAATAAGCGTATAAAGCCATTGAGCATCCATTGATCGTATGTGGCAACGATACGACCTATTGTACAAACGTACGATTATTATTTTGTCCTAATTTTGATTATTTGCCGTTTCGACTGTAGAGAGGGAACCTATTGGTAATTTGTACCATTCGCTGATGCATAGATGGGGATCACCCTAAAGCGCTAATAGAATTTTCTTTCCCAGAGTGAATCCAAAGCTAGGGTTTTTAAACGAAACGATTAGATAAAATGTTTTACAAAACGTTTTCAAACTAAATTTACTGTGTCAGTCTCTGCTGTCAAGTGTCAATGACTTTTTTGACAAGTCTAGTGCTGTGCATGTTATAACCTCAAAATAAATAATAAACTCGTGGAAGTTGTAGATTTTTAAGAGCAAATGAGATTGTAATACATAATTTATGTATTTAATAAACATATGAAATAAATTTAACGTGTATATACAAGCAGCAATTTGTTATTATCGTAATTTAAAGTACAATTTACAATGGGTAAACGTAAAGGTAAATGTGTGAAAAAGAATCCAGCTACTAAAGAGTCGCTGGAGCCCGAGAACCTGGTGAAGGCGCCGCACTCGTTCGTGATCCACCGCGGACAGTGCAGCAAGGAACTCATCGACTTGATGAAGGACTTCAGGAAAGTTATGGAACCTTTTACTGCTTCACAATTGAAGGTTAGTTTTGGTTTGTTTTTGTTCGTCTTATAGGCCCTACCAGGCAGGGCCATAGCCTGCCAGAGGTACGGGATGTTCGAAAAGTTTACCGCGCTCCGGAATATAAAGAGTTGAGGAAGGAACATGGACGGATTTTAGTCAGTCAGAGTCTGACACTCCCTCTTGCCCCATCCACGGCTGGACGTCCGTATTACAGAAGATAAATCATCAGCCAATTTAATGTCTTCAAATTTATGCTCAAGACAAGATCTACGCTTGAGTATCAGTATGTAAAATAGGCCTAAGGGTGTCCCTACATTACAAACAGAGAATTAATCCAAATTATTTAGAAACTTTGTCAAAAATAGTTTTGATAAAGTTCTGTTTACATTTAACAAAATAATGTAAAATTTGTTTTTATTACTAAAACACATTAAATAGCTATAAAAATGTTACTACCTAGTATTGTTATTCTTAAATTTATATTTTTACTATTAAACACAGTCATTGGAGTACTAGATCATCATCATAAACATAATTTATATAAAATCTGATCACACACATTAATCGTCTAGTTAGATATTAATAATAACCCAACAAATAATATAGGATAGGTATCAAATAAATCTTGAATAAAATCTTTTATATTCCAGGAAAGAAAAAAGAACACAATTAAGGACTTTGTGTCAATATCTGGCTACCTCCACGTGTCCCACATGATGTTGTTCACAGAGACAGAACTCGGCTCCTACATGCGGATGGCTCGCTTGCCTCGCGGACCTACACTCACATTCCGCATACATAGTGTAAGAATTATGTAAAATAGTTAATTATTTTAAAGTTTCTTTTTCACCTCTTAGAATAAGTCATATAAAGAATGTCTTTAAAATAATTTGGTGTAAGTGTAAAAATCCTTTTTTGTCCTTACTACTAATAATATAAATGCGAAAGTAAGTCTGTTTGTTTCACTTTCACATTTAAAGGCTGCACTAATTTATATGATATGCTTGATCCTTGGGGAAGAACTTTTTATCTAGATGCATTATAGTGTCCTTACACCGGCAAAACCGTTAGAAACAGTAAATTATAAACACACAAATATTGTTAGTTTTATGATATACTCGTATGTTTAGATTTTAGTGTAAATTATTTTTTAGTATAATCCTGCATTCTTTATCTCCAGTACACCTTAGCCCGCGACGTGATCTCATCACTCCGCAAGCAGTACGTGATGATGCGCGCCTTCCAGAACGCGCCGCTCATAGTGCTGAACAGCTTCTCGGGCGAGGGCATGCACATGAAGCTCATGGCCACCATGTTCCAGAACATGTTCCCCACAATCAACATAACTACTGTGAGTATCATCATCAGCCTATATTGTCCCACTGCTGGGCACAGGCCTCTTCTCATACAGAGAAGGCATAAGCATTGATCATCACGCTTGCTCAAGGCGGATTGGCGATTTCCAACTTTTGAAGTCGTAAGTAAGGTTTTCCTTTTTCTTTAGTCAGTGACGTCTAAGATATACTTAGCAAGTTTAATATTTCAGGTAAAGTTAAAAAACATCCGTCGTTGCGTGCTGATGAACTACAACCCGTCTACGAAACTCGTCGACATGAGACACTACGCTATCAGAGCCACGCCAGTCGGACTTAACAAAGGAACTAAAAAGGCAAGAAGAACGAAGATCTTACATCGCGATAATGTTATATTACTGTATGTTAATCAATGTTTAATGTTTTTTTGCAGATGGTGCAAGGTAAAATTCCTAATTTAAACCGTTGTAAGGACATGTCGGAATTCTTCGACAAGTAAGTATTCTTGCTAGTTATTACTCCATACAAAAGCATAATTTCAGAGACATAATGGTCATACTTTTATGTATTGCTTTGCAGAGCTGGAATGCTGTCAGAGAGTGAATTCGAAGACGATCCCAATGCGCAAGTGATCCTGCCACAAAACCTAGCGTCGAGAGGCGCCGCCGCAGAATCCAAGTCCGCTATCAGACTGTTTGAATTAGGACCTAGGATATCCTTCCAACTTATAAAGGTATTGCAGTAACTTCGAGAATCAAACCCATCACACACAATGCAGTAGCTCTATAACTAATCCACTGTGCCAACTGTATCATTTTAATGAAGTCAGGAAATGAAATGAAATTATTTATTCTGTAACTAGGATATTTAAATCACTTTTACACGTCAATAGTTTTGTTATTTTATGAGAACGGCCGAATCGCCGGCATTTCCTTTCTGACTACCTCTGAGAAGAAATGCCGAAACAAACTCAGGGGTTGTGGTCTCTTTTAAAGACCAAACAAAGATGGGACTTTTCTGCCTTGTCATGTCTGTTACTGTCTTCAGCTCAAAAGCTAATCATTAATTAATAGGTAGAAGATGGATTGATGGATGGTGAAGTGCTGTTCCATGAACTGGTAGAGAAAACAGAAGAAGAGAAAGCATTGATTAAAAAGAAAAGAGAACAAAAGAGGTGAGGTGTTACATACTTTTCAAAATTAACTTTGTTGGTGCAAGTTAAAAACTAGCTATAATAAAACTACGTGCCTAGTTTTATTCTTTCAAAATTATAATTAACTTTATGAGAATACCTTATCAATCAATAAAAATATATGTATACTCCATTACAGACGTCTGAAAGAGAAACGCAAAGCACAACAAGACGAGAATGTCAAACGGAAACAGCAGGAGAGAGAAGATCTCAAACAGAAATCACTTGAAGGCATGAAGAAGAAGAAAGATGTTACTGAGAGCCAGAGGTAAGCCATACAAATGAATATGTTCTGTGTATATACCACTATGTACAATTTTGCACATATTTATTGACACATATTTTCAAAACAAATTCAAGCCTGGTTCCCATAGTGATGATAAGCTGCAATACCTATAAAACACCTGTAACAATTGATTATGCAAACACATGTAACAATTGATTATACGAAAAATGTAAACAAAATCATAACCTATTTTGTTCTAATTTTCCCACATAGATAAATAAAAAAGCAGTAAATAATTAATGATAATGCTTAGAACATTAAATTGACATTAATGCGCCATCCTTACGTCATTTTATTAATTTCTGTGACAGAATGGAACAAAATAAGTTACGAGTTTGTTTACATTTTTCGTATAATCAAATGGTACAGACTATAAGATCATAAATCTTTTGCTTCGTCCACATTCACACATAGGTAGGTATATAACATTCTCTAAGGAAACAAATAAAGAGTCTCCAAGTAAAAAAATAATCAGATGCATTTTCCAGTCTGTAGTGTCGTGATGGCCTATTGGTTAAAGCACCTGCCTCTCGTGTACGAGTGTGCGGGTTCGAAACCTGGCAAGTACCAATGTGACTTTTCTAAAGTCATATGTACTTTCTAAGTATATCTTAGACACTACTGACTAACGGTGAAGGAAAACATCGTGAGGAAACCTGGACTTAAGTCTGAAATCGCCAATCCGCCTTGAGCAAGCGTGGTGATCAATGCTCATGCCTTCTCTGTATGAGAAGAGGCCTGTGCCCAGCAGTGGGACAATATATAGGCTGATGATGGTGATTTTCCTGTCTAGATCTAATTTATCCTATTTTGCAGGTTAATGGAGTTAGCAAATGCGGAGTCGCAGCATGCTGACATGGACCAGGATAATGAGGACGACGACGCGGACTACTACCGGCAGGAGGTCGGCGTGGAGCCAGAGAAAGGTGTGTTGTTTATCCCTATAGTAACACAAGCTAGTGATTGTGTAGTAAAAGTTCTTGCTCGGCTTTTAATTGTC
This sequence comes from Pyrrhia umbra, assembly GCA_963891755.1. Taxonomy (NCBI): domain Eukaryota; kingdom Metazoa; phylum Arthropoda; class Insecta; order Lepidoptera; family Noctuidae; genus Pyrrhia; species Pyrrhia umbra. The sequence continues at coordinate 13,166,210 of OY982928.1, forward strand.
GGTCTGATGATAAATAAGCTATAACTTTCCTTAACGATTGACCTACATAACATGTCCGATTTTCTAAATTCGACTGCTAGTGCCAGATTAAACAAACTCTTCAGTTTTATGTTATAGATAGATAATATAAATTATAATTTTACCCTGTTATCCATTTAAATTAAAATTAGGAAAAATAAACCGATTTTGAGTTCTATTCCGTACAGATAAGGATGGTTTTGATAACAAAATAATGTTTACAATATCAAATATATTCAGCATCTATTCTGTTTTTTGTCATGTCACCTTAGCAAGAAAGGTCAAAATCGTTTGAACTACATGTTATTTTAAAAAGAGTACCTATAGGTTCTAAATTAAAAAGCGGTGATTATGACCCCTTATCTCGTTCCATTTTCCAGATCTCTTCACACGCGACTCCACGAAAAAACGGAAAGGAGATGAAGACGGGCCACGAGGCTTCAAAAAGATGAGATTAGACAAAAAACTAAAAAAGAAGTTCCAAAGGAATCAAGATCCAAGCAACGCACAAAACAGACAAGATGGCAAGAGGCCTTTCAAAGGAAACCAAAAAGATGGCAGAAACTTCCAGAATGATAAGAAAGGCGGCAGAAAGTTCCAGAACGACAAAAAAGGCGGTAGGAAGTTCCAAAGAGATGGAAACGAAGGACAGAAACCTTTCAATAAACAAAAGAAAGTATTTGGCGGTAAAATAAACAAGTTCGGTAAAGGTAAAGGGAGGGAAGGACACAGCAAAGGCAAAGGGAAAAAAGGTAGAAAATGACAGACAAACACTAATTAGATATTAAGGATTTGTGTATTTAATAAAAAAAATATGATTGTATTATTCAGATGTTTTATTGTCAATCATAGTTTACCTCGATTTATCAATTACAATAGGCACTTTCCATTTCACCTTATCCTATAACAACTTATAACAGTAACATGAACAAAAGATATGAAAATACAAAAATAATTGTCTTAATCTTATTTTAGGCGGCTGTTACAAATTAGTGATGTTATTTTCACTTAATTATTAATCAATCAATCAGACAATTAATGGCTTGGACTTAATGAACGTAATCAGTGAAGTGTATCGTGGTCTATTTCAATACTAGAACTAAATCTTTGTTTTCAACTATGGCTAGCCAACTTACTGTAAGTTTCAAATCACACAGTTTCTATGACAAGGAAAAGTGAACATTTGGCTCTTACAATACTATCAGTAACAATCCTAAATCGCATCCACGGCCTACAATGCAACTTTGTGTCGTATGTACACAACATACGGCTTGAATTGCGGCAGACTTGCAGATCTAAAACTTAGATCAAGAACACGATGTCGTCGGCCATCATGACTTGATTGTCTTGAGTCATCTTGTCGAGCGCGGCGTGTATCTCTCCGTCGTCGAATGTCTCGTGCGAGTATTTATCGTTGACGTAAGCCGTCACGCGAGTTAGGGGAAGGGAGTTGGCGCGCTCTTCTCTGAACAGCTGCTGGAGAGCTGACTTGAATTGAGTTAATCTAGAAAATATTTAAATGATTAGTACAGTAATCCAGGAAGTCGCAGTGGCTTACCGTCTAAGGCACCTGCCTCTCGAGTACGAGTGTGCGGGTTCGAAACCCGGCAAGTACCAATGTGACTTTTCTAAAGTTATATGTACTTTCTAAGTATATCTTAGACGTCACTGACTAACAGTGAAGGAAAACATCGTGAGGAAACCTGGACTTAAAAAGTCTGAATTTGCCAATCCGCCTTGAGCAAGAGTGGTGATCAATGCTCATGCCTTCTCTGTATGAGAAGAGGCCTCTGCCCAGAAGTGGGACAATGTATAGGCTGATGATGATGATGACAGTAATCCATGCGCTATTTATTCAAGAATTGCTAGGATTAAGTGAGATTTTGATGACGATTTAGATTTGAAAAAAGTGGTGGGCGGTGGATGGGCTTACCCCAAAGAGCGCAAACATGCGGTTTGGCTGGCGCTCTTTGGGGTGAGCCTACGGCGGCAGTTGACGGCGATAGGCCTGATATGATTTCGAGAAAACATTTACGGCTCAAAATGGAATCGAGTAGACTCCCGTCTTCAGTCCGTCAGACATTTCAGTCCTGTCCTATCTTTGAGCAGCTCACCTGTTGGTGTCGATAGTCTTCAGCGAGGACCTGGTGGTACGCTGCGGCGGCTCCGGCTGCGAGGAGCGCGCGGCCCGCAGCACGGGCTCGGCCTCCTCGTCCGACGAGAACGTGTAGGGGTCCTCGCCTTGTGCACCCTCCTGCGGAGCGAACATAGTAGCAAGTGATTATTATTATTTTTTAATCATTTTTATATGGCTCATGCCGACAATAATTGAGCCAGCCAGCAATCAGCCGTACCACGGTACGTGGCTTAGGGTGCACTGTAATAATCATTGAAAATAAAATAAAACACATGAGACTCTTCTATACAATTTCATTGCTGACATTGCAGAATACTTATTACAAGAAAAAAGGAATATAAATATATAAAAGGCATTTACCGTTCTCCTAGACTTCTTAGCGCGCGGGGGAGCGGGCTGCTCGGGCTCAGCCGCCTCCTCCTCGTCGGACGACGCGCGACGCTTACGACGCTTCTCTTTTGTCAACACCTGCATAATACAATACACTCATATTATATAAAGAAGTTAGAATGGTCTTCTTTTCTTTTTGAGTCGGCACAAACTATACAGAAGTTTAGTTCGTGGCGTAGTTACAAAATAAGTCAGTCTGTAGGCTGTATGTATATTTGGTTTTGATCAAGACTTGTTGCACAAAAAAGGTCAGAGCTCGGATCCATGGATTGGCGAGCGAAGTTCACCTGGGCCTATCACGGTCAATCCATTAATTTACTTGAAATATTCGGAACACTGGTCGTACTTATAAAAAATCTGTAATCTGAAGTTTAACCATTTCTCACCTAATCCTATTACGTGGTAATCCAGGATTAAGCTACAAACTTAAGTTCAGATTAACGCTAAACAGCATTTATGAGTGAGATTATAGCTAATCCTTTGCTATGCAGCAGATTAATCGCACTTTATAAGTAAGAAGCTGCTTGTTACAAGAAAATTGATCCTCGTTTTAATAAATACAACATTTAGGGATATTTTTCAACACATAGTGTGTACCTTCTTGAAGTATGCGAACTGCACGAGCTCGATGGCGGCGAGCGCGTCGTCGTGCGCGACCTGGAAGCTCAGCCGGCACTTCGCGTGCGCCGTCGCCAGGCGGATCAGCGTCTCCAGCGTCCGCGCCGTCACCGGCTGCGTCTGCTCCCAGCGACATACGACAAGCAGATGATGGGTGCTTTTATCACGAAAAATATACCTAACTAGCTTTCCACACGCGTGGACATTTATTTTTACACCTTGGGTTACATTATTCAAGTTTTAGTAGGAATCCCTTATTATTTCTAGAAATAAATATAGCCTATGATACTTCGCAAAGATGTAGCTTTCTAACGGTGAAAGAATTTTTAAAATCGATCCAGTGGTTTTTTAGTTAAAACCCTACAAACAAACAAACAAATCATACCTCTTTACAATATTAGTATAGATGATTTCATTGTTGAGCCGTGAACAAATAACAGTTCATATGTGCAAAGAAATATGTGTGCAGGTAAATCTTATAATTATCTTATTCCACTTCCAATACAAGATATTTAATTTAAATAATATATTTAATAAACTAAAAAAAAGTTTCCGTACGTGCGTCACGAGAAGAACCATATTTTAATTCATAACTATCCTAACTTTGTTCGTTACGCTTTCACGGTAATACAGCTGAACCAATTTTGAAAATATTTATGAAGATAGACAGAACCCTGTAAAAGGCTACTTTTTAACCAATTGCGTTAAGTATTTCCCTCAGTACGCAAGTGAAACCGCGAAAAACAGCTAGTTAAAATAATTCCGATGAAACTAGCACGAATGCCTAGCGACATACTGATACCGACCCTGGCGACATCGCTGTCCATCATGTCCTGGTTCCGGAGCCGCGCGTACTCGTCGGCGATGGCGTCGCACGCGTCCTGCGTGAGCTTGGGCTTCATGAGCCGCGCGATGTGGATGTACTTGCGCATGAACTTGGTGTTGAGGTACTGCTCCTTCTTGCTGCGCGTGTTGCCGTGCAGCAGCGGGTCGTACTTCTCGTAGATTGAAGAGTTCGTCTCCTGCAACCGGGGATGAGGAAAACAGCTGTATTTGATATTTTTCTGGTGAATAAAACTTGATGTTTTTATGGCTGTTGCTAAAGCAATCAATCATAGGATACTTTTTACTGGATACATGAGGTGGTTCCCTTCCATGCCCTCCCGATCCTAGTTCGACGAGCCAGCCCGCGAGCTGAGCTAATAGCTATAAAATTTTCGCTTAAAATAATCATATATATTCTGATCCAGCCTGTCCCTTGCTGTCCTCCCCCAGCGACGCCGTAAGCCGAAGCCCGTACCCCACTAGCGGGCGCCCTTAGCGTGTAGTCGCTTAATTTTGTTTTGGCCCTAAATTCATTTAAGGCACTTCACAGGCAAGCCCGGTTAAGCAGTCGACAACCTTCTAGGTTGACCTGCAAGATGCCATACAAAAAAAAATGAGGTGGTTCCCTCAGTAATTATAATACATGTTGGAGATATTACCTCAGCTTCTTCATTGTCTGGATTCTCAGTTGACAGCATCTCCACAGTAGAGCCCATTGGTAAGACTTCACCATCTTGCTCTTTTGGATTTCTGAAAAAGAAATAAAGAATAATGAAATAATAGCTCTTTTTAATATATATAAATTATTTTTTACCCGCCTCGAATAAACGTATGCAATGCCCTGTACGCAGATACTATAATAAAGGAGGTTGGTCATTTGACCCCTATTTATCAAAGATCACTATAAGATGGGACAAATATACAACGTTCAAAGGGTTAATGAATTAGAAATTGTTTTAAATTTTTTTGAATTTTCAGTTGGCGTTTCATAGTGACCTGTATCGGTGCATCCTCAGCACGTGCTCGGATATCATGTTGTCGTGGTCCGCGTCCGCGATGTCCAGCATCACGAACAGCAGGTCGAAACGAGACAGCAGCGAGTCCTGCAGACCTATGTTCTCCATAGGCGTTTTATACTGGTCGTACTGTAGGAGAAATAAAATAGAATAATATTAATTTTCGTCAAACATGTAAAAGACATTAAGGCCCAAGTTCACCGACAAGATAACGGCCCGAGTAACTAAAAACAGCTGTTTACCAATAAATTCAAACTTCCAACTTTCGATGTGTAACGTATTTTAGATTTTCATTCCTGAAACGGTCGGTTATCAAACCAGGGTTGAACTAGAAGTAGGTAACACGAAAGTTCCAGCTTCCTGGTTAATAAAACGTCTTCGTTTAACGGACCGATTACGAAACCATCAGTTGGTGAACTTGGCCCTAATTAGTTAGGGACATTATTTTCGCCATACGAAGCTATAAGATATTGTTTCATGGCTATTTTTTTTTAATATTTCTATTGAAACTATTGATGTCTTCTGAAAATTCCCATGTCAACTGACTGAAAGATTATTTTCTGCAAGCAAATAGGGTGTTTGTTAGCCTTATTTTCTAGCTTCATTATTCTCTCGCTTTTAACCACGGCGGACTGGAGAGGACACTGTGACTATTTTCGGTATAAGTTGAATAGTGTTACTGACTCGCCCGTAGACGGGGTTGGCGGCGGCGAGCACGCAGCAGCGCGCGTTGAGCGTGGCGTGCACGCCGGCCTTCGCGATAGTGACGCGGCCCTGCTCCATCACCTCGTGGATGGCCGTGCGGTCGATGTCCGACATCTTGTCGAACTCGTCGATGCACACCACGCCGCGGTCCGCCAGCACCATGGCGCCGGCTTCCAGTCTGGAAACATTCCCTTCATTTTAAAAGCGATCAAAATGTTTTAATAGTATTTTAGAAGGAAAAAATCATTCACACAAGTCACAATTATCAAGACAGTGAATGCTAAAGGCTTCAATTTTATTCGGGTCAGTTTATTTATCAATCATCATCAGTCAGTTAATAATTATTAATGTAAATATATAATTGACTAGCTATTTCGCGCGTTTTCACCCGCCTTCTGAGGGAACTACCTACTTCACTAACCAGTTTATTAATTATTATTAATTAACTTTGTAGAAGATAGGTAGAAGGTATTTTGAAAAGTTTACTGTAACTCAGTAATGTGTTCCTGTTGAAGATAATAAAAAAGTTACAGGCCTGTTTTACAATATAAGTAGTCAGTACAAACCAAGTTAAAATAATGGAACAAAATACACATAAAATGTTCTGCTGTAAATGTTTTCTGTTTTCATAGCTAACCTCCGGTCCCCAGTCTCAGGGTCAGTGGTGACGGCGGCCGTCAGCCCGACGCCGGAGGAGCCCCGGCCCGTCGTCGTGATAGCGCGCGGCGCCGTCTGCAGCACGTAGCGCAGCAGCTGGGACTTCGCCACTGACGGGTCGCCGATAAGAAGGATGTTGATGTCACTGAGGGGAAATAGGTGATGTTATGTTCTGTGAGTATTGAAAAAATAAAAAAAGGAAAACATCCATATATGAAGCAATGAAAAGAAGACATCAATATATATAAAAATCAATGCCACTATTCCTTGTAATTTTGTAAGTCAAGAACGGGCTCACCTATCCAAACCAAATGTTTAGGCTTTGATTGGACTATTTAGTAGATGGTTTATGTGAAGTTTGCACAAAATCGGTCGAGCAGTTCATTTTTAATTTGAATTCATACATATAGCCCACGCGGGCGAAGCCGCTGGCGGAAAGCTAGTTTCTTACTTTTTTTTATGTCTATCTGGTTAAGATTTAACTAAAAAATATTCCAAGGTATTTGGAGAGAGACTCACTTGCTCAATGTTATTACTTCTAGGTTGTGGATATAGTAGGTTTGAACCCAGGCAGACAATTCTATCCACAAGGATGAAATAAAATTAACCTCTTGTATGCTGGAAGCGTGGATCCACAGGAGACACAATTGATTTCTATTTATTGTCTTTAATTACCCGGCATACAATAGGTTAAGGAATAACTTGGTGAGTTAAGTACCAAAATACTCAGTAACTCAACAAAGTATTTCTAAATACTAAAAGCCCCTCACCCTCTGAGTCTCGTGCCATTAGGCAGCACCTTCTCCATGCCGCCCAGCAGCAGGCACAGTATAGCCTTCTTAATATAGTCGTGTCCGTGTATAGACGGCGCCAGCGACTTGCTGAGCAGGTCGAACATGTCGGTAGTGCCGCGCTTCGCCAATCTCTTGCAAAGCTTGACGTCTTCCAGAGTAATGTTCATGTTCATGTCTTTGTTGATTTGGGTTACATTGTTGGCTATAAGGATTGTCCTGGGAAACAACATGTGAGAAATAGATGGTTGTATTGTGAAATAGTTGGAGATACATAATATTTACTTGTTTAGCTGATGATGATGAAAAATATTACAACGATTGAAAGCTTTACAAGCACCAAAGATAATTCTGCAGTTTTTAATTTCTCCACAATTGAGAGATGTTTTACGTATTTCGTTTTACGTATTTTCTAATTGATAATAATATTTTTTTAATAAAAACAATGCAGAACAGAGTTTGTCATTGAAATACACATTGTCACTCATATTCTTTGTGTGTTATCTAGTATCTGGTTTGGGTATAGCTGTTTCACTCAATTACTGTAATTGGTCAATACCATAGTAATTAAACAAATATTTTTTCTATGTACACAATATCATTTGTATGCATAGATACATATACATCATATATTTACCTAAAAGTACCAGCAGTGAAGCTACCCTGCTTGTTAGGCAGACACCTATAGTTGCCCACAATCTGCACCCTGTCTCCAGGCTTGCACTTGTCCACCAGGTCATCATCACAGATGATGTCCACACTCCTGGGCAGCTGGCCAGCAGGGGCCCGCTCCGGCATCTCCTGGACTGTGAGGGTCTGGTGGTCTTTGTAGCGAGAGAGACCATACTCAGTCTCTAACGGATTGCCTTCATCGTCCTGTGTGGAAAAGGCAAATACTTTTAAGAATAATGTAGTAATCTATGTGCAAATGGTTCATCTTCTAAATAGTGCAACATTAATAATAATAAAGTGCTAGTTTTCTCTGAAAATATAATTATCTAGATATTAACTCGAGTTATCTAACGCGGTGTCCTGCGTGAGCGACGAACGCGACACGACGCAACACGTCGCGACGTAATGCGACGCGATGCTACACGCGACAAATGTCCTACGTGATTTTAGTCATTACTTCTCGAACCATGGAGAAGTACAGTACAATTTTGCTCGAAAGTTCATATTTAAAGTACAGACTTTTAAAAAAATATCGTAAAAAGCACAGAAAGAAAACGCTTCTGAATCAACCACTTCGAGTTCGTGGTGTCGCGTCTGGTCGCCCTCAAAACAAGTCCGCGTTACGTCGCGTCTTGCCGCAGACTGTCATATAGGCCGCAAGTAGGGTATGCCGTTGAGTTGATCGCGTTCGTCGCGTTCGCAGCGTCGCGTTGCGTCGCGTTCGTCGCTCACGCAGGACACCGCGTTAGAGGCACAGGCTTATGTGTCAATCAATGATTGAGGTCAAGATAATCTTGCCCTATGGTTATAGATGGATGACCTTCCTTTTTATAACAATGGTCCTTCATTCACCTGCATCTGGTTAGAGACTGAAAGCTGACCCCAACAGCTTAGCCCTAAGGTAAATAGCTAGCCAGATGATATCAAAGTTACCTTAGTCGGGTACACAGCAGAAGTAGGGAAGGCTTCAAACGATGTTAGGTCTGTGTATTTCCTCTCCATGACCTTCTTAGTGGCGGGGCAGTAGTGCACGCTGCGCACTACCTTAGGCCGCACCAGTGACACCCTGGTCACTATGCCTTCTACACATATTAGGTTGCCTAAGTACCTGAAAAACAAGTTATTAAGTTTGTAGGTATTAAAATTGAAGTTGAGTGTCCTATAATAATTCCTTAGCAGTACCCCAACAGACAATAACACCCGCCTGGCCAGAAGCCAGAAAGTCTGACAACCATTCCTATAATGGGGTATTGTGTTACCTGGTAACTGGGTTATGGAGGTCAGATAGGCAGTCGCTCTATTTAAAACACTAGTACTCAGCTGCATCCAGTTTAGACTGGAAGCTGACCCCAACATTGTTGGGAAAAGGCTAGGCAGATGATGTACTATAACAATTCCTTAATTTAGATGAGTTATTCTTATTATCTAAAAAGTCTTCAGAAGACCCAATAACTCTGGCTTAAGTTAGATGCAGCTCAGAAGAAATAAAATTTATTAACACATAAACACATATAATCCACAGGGTTAAATGACAGTATAACTATCATGAATGCTACCATGAAGCATTTAAATGTATCTAATTTAGTTAAAATTGGTAAGTAACTTACCTAGATGTCAAACTACGAGGGGTAACATGTTTATTACCGAAGCTACCATTAAAGGCGACAAAGAACTCCTCCTGCTCCTTCGCGTACGTAGGGTCGATGGATGAGACGTACTCTTTTAAAGCTTTTTGGAACGCTATCTGCTCCTCAAACGCGTTGTCGAGCAGAGTTCGAGCACGTTCCGGATTCTTTCGCCTCAGGTCATTTACGCTCACAACTAATCTTTGCGATTTATCTGCTATCATCTGTTTCACCTTCTCCATATATATTCCCTGATCTTCCTAAAAGTTCATAAAACAAATCGTTAATTACCGGCGGTCAACATTAAGGTTAGTTTATATTTGTCTAAAACTTACCTCATCATCTAGGAACTCTAAATATTCCCTTTGTAAATCTCTCAAACGTTGATCGAAATCACCGTCCTCCATTATCTTGTTTGAACTCTAAATAATCAAAAAATATAAATAAATCCAAACTAAACAATGCTCATTCAAGTTTTCACACAACGATTTGACAGTTGCTTGGTTTTTGGCGCCAAATATGACTAGAGCTGTACAAATATTTTTGCACTATTCAATAGTTAGTCGATTTTGTTTAGTTTATTTTGGTAGATTCTGTAACAATAATTTGGCAACACTTAGAAATAAAAGCGTTCCAGGTTCAGAGTTCAAATCTTTTACTGCTTTTCTACATTTTTAGCATAAATATGTGATAAAACCTACGTTAGTTTTACGATAAAAATTGCTTTGTTTTGCTAAGCTCTAAGCACTATTAACTTATTTCTCTAGAAATATTTAGTACTTAAAGTAGAGAAGACGTCACTACAACTAGCAGTACACAAAACTGAATTTAATACAAATACATAGTGAAATAATTCCAAGATCATATTAACCTAACCTCTCAAAATAAATAAACATACGCTTTTAATCAAATTAGTGCATCGATTTCATGACATAAACTATACGTTACTGAAGAGATTTACTCGCAGTATAATGACAGAACCAAATTCCAGTTCTAACCAATCTCCGCCACAAAACAACAAGGAGAAGGACCCTGACCGGCGTAAGCTGAAGATCCTTGCTCTGCATGGCTACAGGCAGAATGGGGCAGTGTTCAGAGCGAAGATCGGTTCCTTCCGCAAAGCTGTTGCGAAGTACGCGCAGCTCGTGTTTGTGTCAGCGCCACATAAAGTTGTAAACGAAGATGGAGGCGGCGATGAAGGTAACACACTTTTTTATTTCCATTTATTCGGACCATTTGGGCCATTCTACTTGATCTGCAAAATGTCGAACATCGCGCATGCCTACAACAACAAAATGATCAAGTGTCCAATTGTACTTTAGAGACCACCCACTGTTCCGATACCGGTTTTAATAATTAACTTAGACTCATATTTGGTTGTGTATTATAATAACCTTTGTGAACAAGTTTCTTAGCTCCTGCAAGTAAGAACTGATTTCTAGTAAGAACTGACCTCTGTTTGCAGATTCCCGGTCTTGGTGGTTCAATGCTGAAGACAACACCTTCAGTGGGAAGTGCCTTGGGGGGCCAGCACTTGGATTTGAAGAAACCTTAGATGTCATAAAGAAAGTTGTGGAAGAACATGGCCCGTTTGATGGGTTCATGGGCTTCTCGCAGGGAGCCTGTCTTGTGGGACTGTTGGCTGCTATGCAGCAAAAAGGGTGTAAGTTTTTATTAGTATTATTTTTTATTACTAACACTAAATTCTAGTAAATTTCCTTAATAACAAAATCCTTGACATATTTAGGCTTAAAACTTGTATTTTATCTAAGTCTTAGATTTTTGGTAATTCCACAAACTTTAATCTAAAACTGTTGTGTGTGTTTTGTGATTAAATAGAGTACAGGCACTTTACTAAAGACACTACAGAAAATATATTTTATGTTCCAGATCTCCCATACACATTCAAGTTTGCAATATTCACATCAGGGTTCAGATCAGGCAGCCTAGTCCACAAAGGCTTCTATGATGAAGAGATCACTTTGCCATCACTACATGTCTATGGAGAGAGTGATTCTATTATTCCCAAAGGTAAACTTACCTCGATCTAATGTTTTTAACAGAGATCAAAATATTTTTTTAATATAAGGGCACCAGTTACTTCAAACTTATTTTCGCTTTTCCAGAGATGAGTGAATCTTTGATCAACCTGTTCATCAAGCCAGTAGTGGAGGAGCACTCTGGAGGCCACTACGTTGCCTGTTCTGGACACGTCAAGAATGCTTACCAAGAATTCCTCAGCGACAGATATCAAGAAATTCTTGAAGCCAATCATGTAGAAGAGGAGAAAACCTCATAGCATAGCGCCCTGGGACCCCACCCACTGTTGACCAAACTTTTGGCTAAACATAACCCTTTTTGGGTCTAGGATTTATAACATCTCGTGAAATCGAGAGGGAATATTCTGGGTGTGTTCCATAATTAATATACCCGCTGGCGTAAGGTGGTGTATTAACATAATAAAAAAATATTTAATTAGCAGTGTTTATTTTGTTGGACATTAGTAAGATAACTTAAGCAGATTGAACCTAAATAGATTCGTAACAACAGTGGCTACTGTTGCGATTCTTGGGGAAGACCTATGTTTGTGTCGATGGTGAAAGTGTCATGGATGATGTAGTTAGAAAATATTTTAGAAACAGAAAAATTATGATTTGTAAGTTCATTTTATGGGATTTTGTAAATTTTTAATCAATTTTACTTAAAATATATCGGATTAAGTAAAATAAGACTAAGTATTTTTTAAGTGGCATGTTTCTTTATTCAATAAATGAATCAAAGTAAGTGGGTCATCAGTCCCGCAAGTTCATAAATCTAATGGTACAGGTAAGGTAAATCCTAATTCCCTTGCTGATATTTCAGTAATTTTATTTGATGTTGGCCGATGGTCTGGCCTAGTGCTGGTTGTGCCATTGTTAAGTAAAAGAAACACTGCTTGATATGACAAGCTGTCACTGATTGTCAATGTCACTATACGGAGTGACACTCTGCGGCAGACAGCAGCAGTCAAGTCACGTCGGGAACGTCAGATTTCGGATGAAATCGTTGAGGTTATGTTTTGATAACAGTAACTTACTTTCAAACAAAACCGAATGAAAATAAATGTAAAAGTAGCGTTTTTTAAAACTAACACGCTATGCAAATCGAGGACAAAATGTGGCGAAGGTATTTGATGTGGTTTGCTCACGAACACATTGATTTTCGTCATGCAGTAAGTTTTGTAAACATTTATGTTTTACTAGTTTAGTGCTTTCAACTTATAATATAAATTAACTTTTCTCTAGGAAATGCAAAGTATTATATCTCTACTCAATATACCAGTCAAGTTTGTTGAGAAGCCCTGCGTTCAGAAGCCGTATTGGATAGTTGAATTGCCTTCAGAGGATTGTGTTAGGAAAATTGCTTCTAGGTCTGTACTGATGAAAAACTGCATAGAGTTGTGGTCTAGAGCTAGAACTGAAGCACAATTACATGTTAACTTGAAGAATTCCCTGAAAAATTCGACAGGAACTTGGATTGTAGGGGAAAATAAGGATGGAATTAGTGATAACTGTTTGTGCCCCAAAGAGTTGATACAATCTAGTTGTTCTCCAAAAAAGTCTTTTAAGGTGGAAGTCGAAACATTCTGCAAACATTTTACTATGAAAGAGAAGGTTGAAAAGATTGAGGTAAGTTATCACAAACCACACTTGGTTTCTGCTTATCTTTTTTTAAAGCAACCTACCATATATGTAAAGGTATTGAAATGTTCCTTATAGCTGAAATTTATCTATTTGGTTTTATGTGATTAGGTAAAAATACATACGGCAACTCATTTGTGGGTTTAATAAAAATATTCTTCAGTTTAGACTTTTACAGTTACCACATTTTTTTTTTTTTTTTTTTTTTTTTTTGGGTTTTATCTTGCAATCAGTCGGTAGACTATGAGCAGATGAGATGAAATAAAATTGGCTTTCACAGAGTAAAATCCCCTCTAGGAATATCTCCATAGTTCATTATGTGCAGTCGTCCATTTCCAAAATATGCCGCCTTTTCAGTCTTCGTATAGCTTCTGGAATGGTTAATTGCACTGCTAGCTGGTTCGGGTGTTTTGCAAGTCGTGCTTTGTACTTGGAGCAGGATGATTTTATCTCATCCTTGATTGTCCTGATGTTAAGCAGATCATGTAATTCCGAGATCTTTAGGAACCACGGGGAGTTGGAAATTTGTTTCAGGATGTAATTTTGAGCCCTCTGAATTATGCTTATACTGGAGTCACAGGCTGATCCCCATAGTTCAATTCCATATGTCCAGATTGGTTTGAGCATGGTCTTGTAAATAAGGAGCTTGTTGTCTAGGGATAGCTTAGAGTTCCTTCCCAGTAGCCAGAAGAGTCCTTTGTATTTTAAATTTATCTCATCCCTTTTTTTTCCTAAGTGTTTCCTCCATGTAAGTCTTCGATCTAAGTACATCCCCAGATATTTGGCTGAATCACTTTGTGGAAGCTGATTATTACGCAGCGAGACAGGTGGGCAATTTTCCCTTCGTAGTGCGAATGTTACATGGACTGATTTAGTGGTACTCGGTTTTATTCTCCATTTTTTCAGCCACTCGTCAATATTGTTCAAAGCATTCTGCAACATTATGGAAGCTTCTGTAGGACAATGGCTACATGCAAGAATAGCTGTGTCGTCTGCATAGGTCGCTACTGTAACATTGTCACCTTGTGGCAGATCGGACGTGTATAAAGTGTATAACACAGGGCCCAGGACTGATCCCTGTGGCACTCCAGCCAAAATTGGGTGAAATTTTGATGAACATTCATCTTCCTTTATTTGGAATATTCTATCTTGGAGATAGGATTCTATGATAGCATAAAATGATGATGGTAGCAGGGATTTGATCTTGCATAACAGCCCTTTATGCCAGACCCTATCAAATGCTTGTTGGATGTCGAGGAATGCGGAGGAGCAATATTTTTTGTGTTCAAGTGCTTGTCTGATCTTTTTACAGACTCTGTGGATCTGTTCCACGGTGCCATGTTGCTGTCTGAATCCGAATTGGTGGTCTGGAATCAGGGATCTCTGGCCAATTTCATCCAGAAGTCTAGTTAGCAATACTTTCTCGAGTAGTTTTGAAGTTATTGGTAATAGGCTAATTGGCCTGTATGATGTGATTTCATGGGGTGGTTTTCCGGGTTTAGGAACCATTATAACTTGCGAGACCTTCCATAGTGCCGGAAAGTATCCGGTTCTCAAAATTCCATTAAATAGTGTAGCAAGAAACAAAATGGCCTTTCTTGAGAGCTCCATAAGAACTTTTTTGTCAATGAGATCGAAGCCAGGTGCCTTTTTTTCTTTCATTTTTCTGATAGTTTTCGTTATCTCTCTTGGACTAACATGTTTCAGTGGTAGTTCCAGTTGAAATGGTTGGTTTAAAATGTTGTTAATATCAGAGTCGTCAATATCGGGATCGGCTTCGTTTGGACTAAATACATTTGCCAAATGTATACCAAAGGCATCAGCCTTTTCCTGTTTCGTCCTAACCCATAGGTTCTCTTGTAATCGGATTGGTGGCTTGGGATCTGTGGGTTTGTTAAGAGTTTTACAGGCACGCCAGAGTGAGTAATTAGTAGCACTGGTGGCAGTAAGTGAACCGAAGAGGACCTCCACGGAGTCATTGCTGGATTTTGCAATAGATATTTTGAGTTCCTTAATTGCCTTATTGAGAGCAGTTTTATCATTTGGGTGTCTGCTGATTTGCCATACTCTCCTTAATCTCCTTTTTTCAAGTATTTGCTGTCTTATATCAGCTGGAATCTTATTTTTCCTTGGAGTTAGGTTTGAGATTTCCGGAGTACATTTCCAACAGGCTGATTGAATTGTCATAGTGAATTTAGATGTTGCCTCGTCTATTTCATCTTCAGTTTTTAGAGCTACATGAAGACTTAGTTCTTTATCTATTATTTCGCGAACGGCTTCCCAGTCAGTATTTTTGTTATACAATGACGGTCGATTTTCTTGTGTGAGTACCTTAGTACTGACTGTTAGTATAACGGGAATATGGTTAGACGACCCGTCAAGGCTGGACTCAATTTTAAAGAAAAGCCTAGACAATCCCTTCATTATAAAGAAGTCCAGTACGTCAGGAAGCCTGTTTGGGTCGGTTGGCCAATGTGTTGGTTCTGGTGTTGAGATAGTGGTCAAGCAGTGTTTATCTATGCTGCTTTTCAGACCTCTACCACGAGTTGTTATTAATCTAGAACCCCAGGACAGGTGTTTGGCATTCCAGTCACCTCCAGCCAAGAATCGAGATCCCAGACTCTTAAAGAACTCATTAAACTGCTCCTCTGTTATTCTATGTTTTGGAGGGCAGTATACAGCTGTGATGTTGAAGTTTCCATGTTTATCCGAAATTGCAACGGAGGTGCCCTGAATATGGTTTGAACAGAATTTCGGGAGTTCATAGTGTTTAATGAAAGACCTTATTATAACTGCCGTTCCGCCGTGTGCTGTTCCATCGGGGTGGTTCGTGGAGTAAACATAGTACCCTTTAATTCTAATTAGGCTGTTGGCGACGAAGTGGGTTTCCGATATAAGCAAAATGTCAAGATCATGTAGGTGCAGTAACATTTCTACTTCATCCTTATTGGGTGCTAAACCATTGATGTTCCAGGTTGCTATTTTTAGTGCTGTCATTTGGACAGTTTGGAGACGAGTGTAGTTATGAGTTGTAAAAGCATACTCATTTGTTGTAAGACAAGATCTAATTTTTCGGATTGTTTAACAAATACGTTTTCTATTAATTTGAACGAATCTTGTTGTGCGTTTATAATATTTTGGGGTTGGTCTGAACAGACAGCTTCAGCATATGACTTCTTATATTTCTGCTTATTATTTTTCTTCTCGGATTCCCCGCCGTTGGATCTCATAGCATTCTCTGCTAAATTCTTGATATTGTCGGTAATCTTGGAGGCAGTGAATTCTTCTTTTTTATGCCTAAAAGATAATCGCTGGAGGGTTTTTCTACCGAGAATTTCTTTATAAACCTCGCAACCTTTATAATTAGCTGGATGGGGTCCTAAGCACAGAGCACACGTGGCTGGTGAATTACGGTCGATTTTCTTGCATTCTGACGTTTTATGGGCCTCGGCGCATTTTACGCAGCGATAAGGTTTCATACAGTAGTTCTTGGTATGTCCATATTGTTGGCATCTTTGGCATTGTACTACCGATTTTCTTTTCCTGGGGTCTTCTATTACCACAGACTGGTGGTAGATAACTTTTAGCTCCTTTGCTGCTTTATTGTTAGGGTTTGGTAACAAGTTCGCAAAAAATGTAGATGTAGGTTTCTTGTCAGGACCAAATTTGGCATTTATTATTTCACCTGACACTGTATTACCCGTTTCTTCCAGGGCCTCTTTTATAACACTTAATGGAGTGGTATGGTGTAGATTGCGTATGACTATTCTATAACATTTGGTGTCTTTACGATTAAAGGTGTGTCCTATTAGTCCATGTTCACGTATGACGGATATGACTTTCTTGTACACTTCAACATCAATTGTTATGATCTTGAGTTGATTTCTATTGATAATTTTATATGTCAGTTTTGATGTATCTGTAGCTGTCCCCAGGAGTTGTGTGAGCTTATTCACACCCTCAATTCCGTACAAAATGATTGGTGGTGGTCTATTGATACGTTTGGTTGTTTGTGGTTGTTGTTCTGGTTCATGATTCTCTTCAGTGAGGTCAACCGTTAGACCACTGAAGCTATTAGAGGTTTCTATCTGCTCAGGTGAATCTGTTATTTTTCTCCTTTTTGGGTTTCTTATTGTGGGAACTCTTTGCCAGGTTGGGGGTTGAATGACTTTTACGTCTAATTGTTGTTCTTCGGAGGAATCTTTTATGTTAGCGGTGGGTAAGTTGCTCATGGATGCACTCCGAGTTCTAGACACAAACAGGCCTGGATGAAATGCCTGCTGCACAAGTTTTTTTTTTTGTGTTTCCAGTAGCATTCACACATCAGATCACAGTTACCACATAATAAATAATTTAATTATTTATCTTTAACTTTGTTACTCTTTCAGACATTTAGTTATTTACCACTTGATGGGCCAGTAAAACTCAAGAATCCTGATGTGACCCTTGCATACTTGGAGTTCTATGGCGTGGACCCTAATGATGTCCCTGAACAGCCCTATGATGTGTTTTTTGGAAAATGGGTGAGAAGATTACACTATTTTCAAGCCAACACACACATCTGGCGATAACCAGTAAGAGAAAGAGAGAGTCACACCACTCCACCAGGTGACGTGCGGTAATCCCTAACTCACACATCCGCAACACAACAAGCATTGGAGGAGATACATCTGTCTGTGATTGCAGGTTTATATTTTATATAAAAATAAATTATGCCACATAGGTAGCTGATGGTCAACGCGACCTGATCCAAGTGCACTCACTGAAGAAGCGCCAGTTCATCGGCAACACCAGCATGGACGCGCAGCTGGCGATCATCATGGCAAACCAGGCCCAAGTGAAGGTTGGCGACATAGTCCTCGACCCCTTCGTCGGCTCCGGATCCTTGCTTGTCGCTGCTGCACATTTTGGAGGTGAATATTGTCAGATTTAATTTTAATCACGAAAGGGCCAGTAACATGGCTAGAATTTTTACAAAAAATAACTTCATGTGCACTCTTTGTCGTGATTTTCACCTTTCCACATTACCTATATCGCCATGGTTAGTGCTTGGGACAGTTACAGTAGTTTTCATTCCATTTTTAACTAGCAAGTTATGCGATAAACTCTCTCCGTTTAAGTAAATAGCAATGATATAATAAGCTAAAGACAATCTCAGACAATGACAACATAAAATGAAGGTAATTGACCTAATTCCATTGACCAGCTTGCCGCAATCAATCGCAACGTAACTAACGATGTGTAGTGAGCCTTCTCTGATATACCGTACGATGTCATTAATTTTCTTTCCCTTTCATCTCGCATGTAAGTATCCCAGTATTTACGCTGTTATTGAGAGCCATGATGTTGGGGAATGACGAGTCTATATTATAATATGTCATCGGTAAATAGGGCTTAATTTATCAATTAGGTAAGGTATAGGGTATGTCAGTGAGTCCTATGTTGTTTTACAGCATATGTGTGGGGCTCGGATATTGACTACATGATGCTGCACGCGAGGACGCGGCCCACTCGCGTCGGTCAAAAGGTAACAAAGTATGTATTGCTGAGGTTAAGGTGCTTATTAATGGTAACTACTAATACAATGTAGCTAATTCGAGTTGTTTGTACTAGAAATACTAAATTACGACCTACGGGCCGTGAATATTTACATTAAGGTGATTAAATTAGGCGTCTCGATCTATATTTTACTACCTATGCTTAATAAGATTTGTATTTTTTTTTACACTCACGATTACTAATTATCCAATCATGAATCAACGTTAAAAAAAAAAAAATTGCGAGATTTTTATTTTCTTTAGATATGGTCTAAGTTCGCACTAACAGCAAGAAGCGTGAAAAACGAATACATGCCATAATTTTATTTATATTGCATACTTCGATTGCTACCTACATAATAATATGTATTTTAGATACGAACCAAAGAGGAGAGCATACGAGGGAACATGAGACAGTATGGAACAGAGTCCAGGTACCTGGACGTCGTCGTGAGCGACTTCTCCCTGCACAATTGGAGATCAGACTTGAAGTTTGATGCAATCATTACTGATCGTAAGTTTTTAGTATGCCTTTGTTTGAATTTAAAGATCACGGCTTAGGTACTTAGTTGGAATGTTCTAAGGTCGTGAGTTTGAATTCAGGCATTAGCCCTAGATGTGCTTGTGCAATCAAGACTCTCCCCGCTGTGGGCGGAACGGGGGGATGTGTCAGACTTTTACTGACTAAAATCCACCCATGTTCTGGGACCGCGGAAATTCTTTCAAACAATCCAGCAGCCCCGGCACGGGTAGTGCTACATTGTTACATTTGTAACATGTAAACATACTCCTCCTTGTTACATTTGTAGGCGAGTACAGTATAAGTTTGCTATCGTGGCCCAGGACTTGTTCCAGGGTCTATAGCAAATCTGAGGCCCATTAATGACGTCATTATGCGTACTTAAGTTAGCTGAAATTAATCAATTGTTTCAGCGCCTTACGGTGTTCGGGAACCGACAGAGAAGATCGGTATAGAACGAGAGAACTACACGATATCAGAAGAGCAGCTAGCTAACCACGTCCCTTCGAAAGTAGAGTATGGCTTATCCCATATCTACAGTGATCTGCTCAACTTTGCCGCCACACATCTCGACATGGGGAGGCGTTTGGTCTGCTGGTTTCCATTAGTGAGGTAAGGTTATTCTGTATTTAAATAAATTTGATTTATTGTTCCCTGTCAATGTACTTCGGGTCATCAGTGAACGAAATAGGAACTTTGCTTGATATGCGAAAGTTAGCTACTTTATCTTTTCTGAAAGAAATATTTAGGCTAAAATGAAAGAAGTAACTAAAATCCTCAAGTAACTAGACTACAATCAAATAGGTAAACTGGCAGCCTCTAATTATGACCACATTATTTTTAATTTGTGATAAGTGTAAAATAAGTTCCACCTCCAGGGAAGAATACCAGGAGTCCCAGCTGCCGTCGCACCCGTGCCTGAAGCTGGTGGGCAACTCGGAGCAGGTGCTGTCCAAGCTGGCGGCGCGGCGGCTGCTGACGTACGAGAAGGTGCTCGACGACGTGCCCAACATGCCGCTCGACCCTCACGCCGGGGTACACAACTTTAGGTGAGCTTTAGAATACTAGCTACACTGACGTTGATGTTGATGCGTTCCAATGTCACGTTTTTTTAGGCCAGAGACCTTCGAGTGGGTACACAGACGAAGCCACCAAAGTTTCATCACAATTGGTTGAAAAGAAAAACGAATCAACACACCAGTCGAATAAACTTAGTACTATCTAAATTCTACTAGAATTTAAATCTAAATTCTACTAGAATTTAAATAGTACGCTAGTTTTACTATATTATTATGTAATTTTATTACGTCAAGAAAAACAATAGTTTTGTGAGCTCAATATTTAAGCTACTATTGCATACTTGTGAAAGATTTAAAAAGAGAATTCTCTTTTTCCAGGGAAAAGTACTTCACAATGGGTGAGATGACAAGGCGAGAGAGAAAAGAGAAACGAGCTGGAGAAGTGGCCGCCTACCTCGCGAGCAAGATGGCGGCCATGAGAGATGACGTCACATGACACGTTCGTTGTAACTAGAAAAGTTTATAGATTTTATTAAAGAAATAAGATTTATGTGTTGTTTAACTACATTTGACCAATTGATTTATAATGAAATAAGGGCTTGGTGGTAACATAACATAAATTTATTTTAAATAATTCATACCCAAACGAGCAATCCAGTAAAATTAGACTAACTTAAGGTTTACACACAATCAAAAACATACCATACACCATTATATGCACTCGCTATCGATAAATTAACATACCCTTATAATCTAATGCATATATAACTATAATAACATAATAATAAAATAAAATTATACATAAAATATTTAGAATAATTTTCTTGGTACATTTTCTAATTAGGTCAACTTAGGAAAGGACCTTTCTATGTCGGCCTCGGAACGAGCCCTACAAGTACTAAGTTCGAGAAACACTTTAATTCAGACAAAAAATGTCCCGGTGGTCGATAGAGCAGTAAGTCAAGAAAAGGCGGTTTCCAGAAAACAGTGTGCAAATGTTTCAATAAAATATAGCATTTGTGATAAAACTATACACTCGGTTTTTATGTCTATATGTCGAAAGAAAGAGATATTTTTTTTTACAGTACACCTAAATGCTGCTTTGCCTTACTGTCCTCTCGATTACCACGGCAGAATAACAAATCAGCGTTTGGTCGCCAGTGTCCAGGTCCTTTCCTCTGAGCATAGTGATAGTATCTAAGTGGTGCTCGCACTAGTCGGTGATGGCGAGCGCCAGCATCATGTGCGTGAGGTCGGGCGTGGGCGGCAGCGCGCGCGCGGCCCGCTGTCGCCGCGCCGCCGAGGACTGCGCCCACTGGCACAGCTTCCACACCTCCTTGCGCTTGGAGCTGTTCCCCGCAGACTTGTAGTGGTTCAGCAGGTTGTTTGTTACCTGCAGCACAGAGACATGATTATCTACTTTGTTAATGTATTTAATTCTAATTAATCTCTTTTTATGTTTGGGAAAAAAGAGAAATATAAATCGGATTTAATTTACAGCTTGGCAAAAAAGTCTAGAAACGGAACTAATTTTTTTTATTGCTGGCAATTAATGTCGTTCTGTGTCGTTCGATGTAAACAAAGTTCGCGAGTTACTTATTTTTTTATTTCGACCATCAAAACGTTAAAAAACCACGTTATAATAAATAAAACCATTCGGAGTACTAGCAAGGAAACAATTTATAATGTTTATAGGCGATATCTGGTCGAACATGAGGCTTAAACTCTTCTTTCCGATCTCGACGATATTTACCAAAGTACCGCCATTATGACAGGTATGTAAGAGTTTGTTTTGTTGTATTTAGTTGTATCAAGTGTTAATTTATGATCTCTATTTAGTTTTGAATTGCTTGAATACGAAATAAGTGAAATTTGAACAATAAACATCGAGCATATAGGTTATGTTTACGTTTTGTCTTTGACACTTTGGTATAGCGCGACTAGATAATATTGATACTTGAGTGGCTTGAGCCTTGATACTCTGCAATATGTAAATTCGAATTCTACATAACTTTATCTACGAGTGTGATCACAAGATAATATAATACTTGACTTGTTATAACTAGCATTTAAAAATCACAAAAAAATAGATAGGTACCGTAAAAATTTTACGTTTAATATTGATAGAGGTTTAATCAATTTTTTTATCTTTATAGGAAGCACCGAACGTGCATTTCAATCTATAACCGAGTAGGATTTCAAAAAAATTCATGCCAGCATGTTAACAAAATAGAAAAGGAGTATTATGAATTTATGAGAGGGCTCGTACTTGGACATAAAACGTTTAGGAATCAATCTCCAACATGATAGCGCAGTGCCTTTGAATCTGAGTGTGACTCAGATGAGTTTATGGCTAGCTCTAGCCAAGACATGGATGTGGCGGGCGTGGAATATTTAGAGGAAGATTTATTGAAATCAAATATAATAACGCTATATTCATACGCCTTTTTTTATACCCAAAAAAAATTGTAAACACAGGAGTGCTTACATTATTAGTGCTTATAAGTAATTTGTATTCAGTTACATGACGTGAATACTTGTTATTACATTTTATAATACTTACTGATTTTAATTAATTATAGAAATACAGCTTAGTATCAAGATGATAGGATGGTACGCTATACGGTCGCAGCGGGTTGCCACGCGAACGGTAAAGTGGCGCCCCTATTAATTTCTACTCTTTGTTGCCAAGCTGTAAGTTGTCCGTTCCAAAAAGTACCTATGGCCCATTGTTCAAAATGGGCACAAAAATCGCATGGTGACTTTTTTAAAATAAGTTTTAACATTTTTTATGCATACATAAAATAATGACAGACAAAGATCATGTAGAATCAAAATGGAAAAAATAGGGAAACTAGGATATCTATTGGTTGCTATATGGTATTCATATTTACCTATTTTTTAAATATTTTTTTACAGTAAATATTCCAAGGTATAATCTATAATAAGATATATAAGAAGTTTGACTATGCTGACTAGTACTAGGAGGGCTCCGTGCCGAGCGTATTTACGATAGTTGTAATGTACCTACCAAGAATAGTCCAAGCATAGCCCTCATATTCTCAGGGTTGAGTTTCAATGCTTGACAGTAGTAAGTCTTGGCTAGTTCCATGTTCTCAACACCACCCTAAAACAAATAGTGATATATTTTAAACACTTATTTTTTAAATAGATTATACAATGGTGCATTGCAGAAGACTCCTTCTACTTTTTCTATTTTATGGGGGAAATTTTCTGTCTGGTGCATATTTATATTACTGAAGATTTCACAGTCTTACAGGGTAAAAATACATACCATAGTGTAGCGAATATCGGCAAGTCGTTGGTGCATCAAGTGGTTATGGGGCTGGTGCAGTATCAGCTCCTCGGCGCAGAAGGCGGCGCGGGAGTACTCCTGCACCTGCAGGTATAGCGAGCACAGCTCCTGCCAAGCTTCGACGTCGGACATGAATCTGACAACAAGAATGTTTTGATAATATAAATTATGTTATTAGATTTGGTGAAGATTGAAGTCAATGAATAGGGACAGGTTTTTTTGCCTGCATACCAGAAGAACTACTTCTTAGATAGAAGTATCCTTCTTCCACTTATGAAAGAATATAATCTTACAATAGGTTATGCGGTAATAGGTTACGTTGATAGATAGAATTATTTTCACATTACATATTATATGTTAGTGTCTGCCACTTCATACAGCTTACTTTTTCAGATAATCCACAAGTTCCTTGATGGCTTCAGAGATCAATCCTTGCGCCTTCAATATGGCGACGCGGCGTTTCCTGGCCGCCGCGTTGGTCTCGTCAGCTTTGATTATACTGTCCAATACTTCTAGTGCTTCTTCATACCTGAAATTATGAGCAAATGACAATAATATAAAGAAGAAAAGTAACTGCTGCCATCACTTCTTTAATTGTTTGTATAAATGAGTACCATACCTTGATTACATCATGTTCTTAGCTTATACTAATGTAACCAAGTTATTGTGAACACCATTTTTTTTAAAGAGTATCAATGGACTTTCTTGCCTGTTCTTCTCCATAGGACCTACTCTTTGGAACCATGCAACTAGTGTGACTTTTCATAAGAGCCTGCAAAGGCCTATTTGAAATATATTTTTTTACTTTTGACTTATTTACCTAACATGTTTCATTATGCTATTTGACTAAGTGCAAAGGTTAGGGCTGCACCAAGTGGTAGCTGTAGGTATTTTGTTCTAATAATGCTAAATGGCAAGAGAAGGTTGACAACCCTTGCTACACTTGCAGGCAATTCATTAAGAAAAGAGGCTGCATCAACTGGTTCAGCTGGATGGACCCAAGATAGAGACAAGTGCCTTCTAGAATCCCTATGTCGCTGATAAGTTATAAGAAGATATTAACATAAAATATCATCAAAGTTGTATGTTTGAATGCAAAAATCTACACCTATCCTGTTCTAAATTAGTATTTACACATTCTACAGGGTTCCCAGTTCTGACACAGAAGTACAGCCTCTACCAGATTCGATACTTACTTCTCCTCGGCCTCCAGCAGAGCTGCCTTGTACCTCATGACCCGCATGCTCCCCGGGAACTCATTGGACAGCAAGTAGATACACATGGTGGCCACTCCATAGGCATGGCAGTCCAGAGCTGCATATATTACTTGCTCCAACACCAAATGCTCTGAAAGTCGTAGATAGTTATTGGTAAATGCTGGAAGACTTGTTATATCTGATATGGAAGCAATATCTGGTGTTAGCAGTCCATGCTGCTAAGTTGAATGTTGGTTTCCTATTCCTACCTCAAACAAATTGTTTGTATGTGCTTGAGATTAAAATCCAGACAGCCCGTTTAAGCTAGCTTGAGTCCAGTAGTCTCTTGCAATTATGATGTTAGTCTAGAATCTAGACTTACACTAACATCATAAATGCAGTATGTTATGTTGGTACACTTATTCTTCTCCAGTCCTTCCAGATCCTTACTATTGTTACAAATGTAAAGCAATTTAGATAAAGTATGGTATCAAGCCAGACATCTGAGCAAGGACAGGTACAGGTTTGGTCTGAGTGTATGAAGCAGTTCACGGAGGATACGAAACAATGATTTTAACTATAGTTTGTTAGATCATGCTTAGTCTCATTTCTGTTTAATAGAAATCAAATTTCATATATTTTAGTTATTTCTTATTTGTGTTAAAAAACTGATACATACTCTCATTCCCAAGTTTGGCCAGGTCATCGCTGAAGAGTGTCGTCCACAGCTCCATCACATCTTCACTCCGTCTTTCATTGTTCTCTCTCCACTGGCGGAGCAAGTCTCTGGCTTCTGAATGTAATGATTATTATTTGTTAATACAATTAACTTTTTTATAATTCAAAGTATGTATCGAAAAAAAAAACTATTTTCTTCTACATTGACAATCTTAGCTACCGACTTATTTAACGTGTTTTATTATCATAATAGGTTACTCATAGGTTTGAAAATGACGTAAGATATTGACGAAAATTTTAATGTTTCTGACTAAATTTGATAATCAACTCAATAATTATTATATAGTTACACCAAGGAAAGGCTTCTTTTTAATTATTTCAGGAACCTGTAATTAAAATCCATTACATACCGTTACAAGTTAACTCTTCGAAGTTGTAAGACATTTTTAAATGAGCTTTTTACACATATGAAACGTTAACTTAGTCTGATAAATTCTGCTAAGCTTTTGTTTAACTAAATTTCTAAGCAACTTATTGAAAATTTAAGAACAATTTAAAGCATCAAAAAACAGCAGGACGAGGAAGGATGACATGACAACATGACAGGATAAGCATACATCACATTGACGTTTGTCATTTTTGAAAACTACGTTTGACAATGTCAATTTCAGATATTATCTGTCCAATTTCGGTATTTTTCATGCTGGCAGTGTTACCAACTTAGGGGTTTTCCCCCTAAATTTAGGGGGTAAATAAGTGGGTTGGGATTTTTTTAGGGGCGTTCTATCTTTAGGGGGATTTTTAGGGTTTTTTTTCTTCTTATATTTTTCCTTATTTTTTATATTTCTCATATTTTTTTATTAAAATAATAAAAGAATGAGTGAAAATATTAGTACGGTTCCTCAATACTAAGAAAAATTGCTTAATAAACACAAGACTGGTGGTCTTTGCTTACTGGAAATACGTTAGATGTTGTTTATTTGTTTAATTTTTCTATTGTACTGTTGTGTCGACCAGCGATTTGTTAATAATGCCTAAAGGAAATAGAAATACATTCAAAAGTATACAAAGATTTGGGAAACAGATCCAGATCATATGTCACATAAATGACGTATATTTCTTTTTCCCGGATATGTACTTTTTCAGTTTGGGTACTAATTTATTTTTTACTCTTATTTTATTTAAAAAATTTAGGGGGATTTTCATGTAATTGTGGCAGTTTTAGGGGTTTTTAACTTAGCTTTAGGGATAAATATTTCTGGGAGTTGGTAACACTGCATGCTGATTTGACCTCTTGCACCACGCAGGCCACGCACGGTTGCCTGTTCCTCACCTCTTGACCTCTTGCCCTTGCCAATCTATTTATAATTCAACTTGAAAATAAGCTGTTATAACAAGCTAAACACATCAATTTACGGGTATCTCCAAAAATGATGATCCAAGATAGCTGTCAGGGACATTAGTTCCACTTCTCATCGCTTTTAGAAAGTTTTGTCGCTTGCTGTTTGAATTCATTACAGAATATTAAAAATTACTTCTATTTTTCTTTACCATGAAACTAAAATAAAAAATGAGTCTAATTAATTTATTCTTTGTCGAAATAAGATTAAAGTGATAAATCTAGTTTTACTTTTCTCTATGGATTGGTTATGCATAGGTTCCGTTTCACGCATAAATGATTAGCGTTATTTCCTCTGTTTGCGAAAAACCTATAGAAATTCAATTATAGCACATCGCCACGAGCGCATATCGATATTTTGGGTTCGTGTATCGGAATATAAAAGTTTGTGTGTGAACGTGAACAAGACGTCTGCAATATGTCTGACTATTTGGAAATATTTTTAGATTTAGCTTAGTCGTAAATAATTAACGGATCTATTTAGAGTAATCGATGTCATGGACTATACATGACAAAAAA
The DNA here is from genome assembly GCA_963891755.1 of Pyrrhia umbra. NCBI lineage: Eukaryota > Metazoa > Arthropoda > Insecta > Lepidoptera > Noctuidae > Pyrrhia > Pyrrhia umbra. The sequence goes on from OY982928.1 coordinate 13,193,528, forward strand.
TATAATAGGTGAGTCCGTTCGTGTGTTTCTGGTACAAAATCGTTATTCAGTTCAGTCTTCATTGTACATAATGCTCGCCTTTTTTATGTCCCAATGGCCTTTATCTTGGGGTTTTGTTTTCTTTTGTCCTCTGTTTGCACGTTGAACAAGTTTGTAGAATGTGATGTTGTGGATTTAGTGTCGTATATTTATACAGAGTATTTTGTCTGACAGATCGATAAGAAGAGGACGTGCAACGAAGTTATGTATTGTTGTGGGTCGAGCGGAGCCTTACGTACATGTGAATAGTAGATATGCGCGTCACGGACATTGTGCGGCCTGCCTCTGCGGACTGAGTGCGCGTGTTGTGACGACATTATATTGATACGATCGCGGTGCGAGCCACCCCGCCGCTGCTTTTGTCACCGTGAGAACACCAAGTGACGTCAACATGGACCAGCTCGTGCAGTGTCCCGTGTGCACGCTGTTCCTACACAATGGGATTACCCTGGAGTCCCACTTGGACACACATCCCAAAGACCAGGTTATAAAAGCTTTGTGCAATATAGCAACAAGCAAGGGTTCTAATTTTGCAAGCAGGACTTCAACGCCAGTACATTCTGAGCGGTCATACAGGAGCAGGTCACGGACACCTGCGACTGATGACAGTACCAAATGGGCAGGATCACGGAGTACAGAACATGACCGCTATTGGCGTAGAACACCTAGTAGAACCCCTAAGAGTACATGTAACACATCTAGAAATGGCACTCCTGATATTAGAATGCTTGATGTAAACTTTGAGAACCATGCTCTTGCTGCTGCCAATGCTGGTCAACATGTAAACAATCCATTTCTTTTAAAAACTGATAAGCTTCAGCAGACCTTCCAGTCTCCTCCAGTACCAGATTTTGATCAACAGTTTGTTTACTACCCAGAGAACCAAGAGGACAGAGAGATCAAGTTTTCACGTAGTGCTGAGTATAATGCAATGGATAATAGCAACAATTTGTTTTCTTACAATGTGCCAAATATGGCGGGCCCAGGTATGAAATTGTTACCAGCAATGCCTAGGAAAGCAAATGACCTTGTCAAAGTTTTACCAAAACCAAATAACATACTCCTTAAGGCCAACATGGGTGGTGTGCAATATATAGGTCCAGGGGTCAAACCCATGCATGTTATGGTGCCATCAGCTCCCACGTTTGTGCAGAAGAATGTGCAAAACAATATGATAATGACTGGCAGCGTACCCACGCCGCAGATGCACATTGATACCAAAACAGCTTCACCCCCTTTAGCTAGCAACCAACTGAACCAAATGACTTCCGGTGCATTTACTCCAGGAACAACTGTTGTTACCCAAAACTCCCAAATTATTTACAGAGAAATGGTGCACAACATAGATGGTAAGCCTTTTATAACCACCATGCCCACAGTTCTAGGTAGCCATGAAAATGTCGCTAATTTAGCTCAAGCTAGCTCCATGTACCAGAATGTAATGGTTGTAGACCAGTTTGGAAACACCTCCTGTATGTACACAACACCTCAACAAATGATGAACAAAGTGTGTCCTACTTCAATTTATAATGATTCTGGGAATCTGATGCCTAGTGTACACATTGATAAATCTGTACCAAACATGAATGATCCTAAAACACTTATTATAGAGGTTGGTCCCCTCATAGCTCCTGCTCATGAGAATATTTGTGAGGATTCAAGTCCCACCATACCACAACCTGATCAAAGCGGTGACAACACTGAAAGACCTGTAGAGCTACTGGACCCAAAGTTTGACATGCCAGGTGGTACTAAGGGCTTAAAAATCCTAAGTAATATTAAGGTTGAAGTTCCAGTGCAACATCATAAGAATATGGTAAATACTGTCATGGATCTGACTGGCCCTACTGAGGTGGAGTATCCTGTAGGACGAGTAGATACCCCTGATAAGATCCTGCCTGACTTAGAGGATAACAACCAACTGTCATCCGATGACACCCAGCCATCTATGTCTAGTGGCGATAGCATGGTGTCCCATACATTTTCTGTGATAAAGAATGTTGGTAATCCAAGTAAAAGTTCTGTTGACAATAAGTTGGATACAGACTTCTCTGACAGCTGTCCTGTGCCAGATTTAATATGTAATGAGAAGCCTTCCATATCACCTTGTAGTGAGTTGTCAGAAAATGGTGACAACTCAACCGATCGTACCTCAATATCTCCCAAACCTGAGAGTAATCAAGTTAGCCATAGTAACATAGGACTTCCAGAAAAGAAAAATCTGCTCTCCCAAAAACCATACAGGCACAACACACTAAGACTGAACAATATTTTTGTGAAGAAGCACAAGAAAGTTCTGCAAATTAAGAATGCCAAGTCATTTCCTGTGAACACTACAAAGAAGTCTGAACAAAGAGATAATGTTCCAACTTCATCAACATGCAGATCACCTGAAAATTTTACCATGAATAAAAAGCACCAAGCAGATAAAATAGATAGTAAGGAAAAGACTAACCTATTGCAAACTATATCTGTGGAAGAGATCAAGGACAATGATGAAAATAATGACTTTGATGATGACATAGAAGGACAATCTATGAACATAGAACCGGTAGCTGCACCCAGTTTAAATCAGCCGGAGTTTTCTGACAACATTGATATGATACAGGTGAAGGAGGAAATAAATTCAAGTAATGAAGGAGGCTTTAGTAACGAGCCATTGACTACAGACCGCATGCTAACTCCACTAGAGACACTGCGACCTATTAACGTTATTAACTATGGTAATATGTCCAATGAAGACTTCAACGAAGACTCTAATGACAGGGAGCTACTGGACCTCGAAGCGGCGTCTAAAAACAAGCAGTTCGTCAGCATGATGAACGAAAATTATTTCGGAGACAATATTTACGCTGATTACTTTACTCCCGACCGCGTGGAAGGGTTTGACACCGAGCGCGACGTTTCGGCGTTCAAGGAGGGAGCGAAAGATGGTATGTACCTCTGGGGTGAGCCTTCACAGAAGGACAACGAGTTTGTACTGCCCAACTTTATACACGAGAGTTACAAAATTGCTGAGAGTACTGGCATAGATTATTCTGAGTTAGGTGCTAGAGAAGTGCAGGTAGATGTGGAGGTGGACGGGTGCGAGCGGGACAGCAAGGCCGACGTGCTGAGCGAGGGCCGCAGCGAGAGCGACGCGCCCATGAACATCTGCGCCGACGAGTGCATGCCGCCGCGCGGGGAGCTCAGCGGCCAGGAGAGCAACGGGGACATGGAGTCGCCATGGAGCGGGGTAACGCAATACACAATGTTCTTTATAACCCTAGTTTTTTTGATCAAATCATAAATCCAAAATAACAAATTACTTTTTCTTATTGTTTATTAGAAATGTTATCTCACCATATCAGAATAGTTTGGCTTTATTATTTTCATATTTCATTGTTTTTAATTTATTTTATGAACCAACAATACCAACATCAAATCATTTTCTTTCATGCATACATGATATGAATGAATGAATGACTAATTTCTGTAAGTTGGTCTTTTTACAAATCTTATTTATATTATGTTAAAGTTAAAACCATACATAATTGAGTTGACATGCCACAGGGTTCTGCTTAGACGTGTTAGGTTAAAATGTTCATAGTATAAACTGTAACATGATATCTGCTTGATCCTAAAGAACTTCATAATGGCAAAGCTGTAACATTTGGGTGTCATGGAAAGTTTATGTAAAAGTGCCTAGGTGCCAAGGCTGGCATACTGTCATCATAAGAAGAAAGGTCGTAACATTTTTTTTTCGTAAACTCAATATTGCTACAAAGAAATAACTTTGTGGCGAGATGTTTTACAAATCAATTCCTCGATAGATAGGTATATAATAAAATGTAGAATATTTATTCTAATGTCTTGCATGGTTTAATTGATGTATTAATTTTAAGAGTCATTTTTTGAAGTTAACTTTGAGATATTTCATGTGTGTGTTGGTTTCTCCAGATGTACACAGAGGTGACGCCCGCGGAGCCCTACGACCTGATCGCCAGAGAAAGCTGGGTGTCGGACGGCTCGGAGGTGGACGCCAGTGAGAAGAGGGAACCCATGTTAGTAAAGTAACCTCTTTTCAATAGTTTCATTATTTGCCTAGTCTTTTCTCAACTAACTTGAGGTCGGCTTCCAGTCTAACTGGATGCAGCTAAATACCCAAATGACAGCTGATATCAACGACTTTACGTGCTCTCCGAAGCACGGAGAAGTCTCGCTATGACATAGATGGTCACTCATCCATGGACCAACCACAACAAGCATAGTTTAAGATATTTTTAATCGCTAGGGCTAAGTACATCCGCGTTCTGAAAAAACCTTCAGGTAATCCGGATAAAAAGTTGCCATCTTCGTCTCATCTATCTCCATACCGAATTTCATCATATCGGTTCAGACGTTTAACCGTGAAAGCGTAAGAAACAAATAATCATACTTTTGCCTTTATAATATGAGGATTGTCGAGAAGTGGCCCGCACTGACGCGACGTTTCCCCGGCAGTTCCGAGGAGCTAGCGCTGCCGCTGGCGGGCGTGTTCCCGCGCGCGCGCGCGTGCGGCGCGTGCGGCGTGTCGTGCGCGACCGCGCGGCAGCTGCGCGCGCACCGCGCCCGCGCGCACGCGCCCTACGCGCGCCGCCGCCCCGCCAGACCCATCAAGAAGGAGGAGAAGCCTGACACCAGTACGTCACCTTCATTTTGTCTCTTTCTGCTCCCATTGAAGTTCGATTTGTTTGACAAACTATTAAAAATTTTCGTCATCACCTCATTTTTCCGCATGGTCGAGAGAAAACAGTCAGAAAGTGTGGGGCCTTATCCTGACGTGCCCAAACAAGATTATTTTTGTTATGAAATAGAGGAGCTATACGACGATACGACGTTAGTAGCTGTGTCACGCTCTCAAACTTGAATAGTGATTGCAAAAACACGTGGTGGTACAGCCCCTGATGACGAATTTGACTTGTTCTTCATTAATATTGAATCATTTCAGCAATTTCAGACAACCTCCTACCGGCGATAGACTCTAAGGAGTCGATATCATCGACGATCCTACAAGTGTACGAGAGCATTCAAGTAGAGGAGGCCAAGCCTAAGATCGAAGTAGACCGCCTGATCAAGCAGGAAGTGAAGCGCAGGCGAAAGGACTACGTGTGTCCCACGTGCAAAGTGGACCAGCTCACCGACGCCGGCTTCCACGCGCATCTCAAGATACATCCGCTGGAGTGCCTCACGTGCGGGAAGTGTTTCTACAGGAGAGCGAACCTGGCGTTACATATAAAGACACATTTAGGAATTAAGAATTATAAGTAAGTGTGGTTGGTGCACTTTTATTATTTATTCAAAGTAACTTAGAAATCAAATCTTTGTAATTTTTATAAAAAGAATAATATTTCAATATACAACATAAAAGTACATTATCATAGGTTCTAAAAGATGAACCGTCTTTCCTGAATGATAGCTTGAACAGTTGCTTTTGTTGAATAATGTAGTCAAAATTACCACTTTAGTTAAACTGATTGGTAACAAAGAGCAACATTACTTGGCATAAAAGTCGTGTAACAATTTACTTGTGTCTGTTGCAGATGCGACGTGTGCGAGAAGCGGTTCGTGACGCGGCAGAAGCTGATGGAGCACCACAACGTGCACACGGGCCGCGCGCCCGTCAAGTGCACCATGTGCGACGACACCTTCCGCCGCTACTCCAACATGGTGCAGCACAGGTACGCGCTACACCGCCGGTATCGTGTAATGTTACGACACCACTGGACCACACCGCTGGAGTATCTTCTATATAGATAAAAATGAATCCCTATTTCCCTTGGTCACGGCATCACGCGTGAAATTTGGTACGGAAATAGAGAGGACCCTGGAGGAGGTTTTAGGTTCTACTTTTTATCTAAGTGCGTGAAGGAGTTCCTTCGGGACGCGGGTGACACGGCGGGAAACAACTAGTCGTTTATAAATATTTTTTTGGGAACCATACCATCGTAATGAAGTTATAATACAAAACTTTGTTTTTATCGATATCAATTATTACACGTTACACACCACTAGTCGGCAATGGTGTGGTTACGAAAAAGTAATTGGTTACGATACCTCACTGGTGTCGTTATAGTACAGACTGCCGTAATAGACTATTATGGTTCAGCATAATACCCTAATTACCTAGCACCCTAATCACGTAACTCAATATATTTTCGACAGTTCATTGATATCCATTACGTCGTTACGGCTACCAATGAGATAAACTTTTAAAAATTAACAGAAACTTGTAACTGAACTGCTAGGAAGGGTGTTTAGTATAAGTATATTTGGTACCCCTTTTTGCGTGGGACTAAAATGAGTAAATTAGACAAAAGATTGGATCTCAGTTTTAATCGATATTGCGTTCGCGGACCAAATTGCAGATATATCTGTCTCGTTCACTCGAATACTCACAAATATGCTATTACAAAACAGTGACGTTAATATTTTTCCAAAAAGGAGGTAAAAGTTAGGTTCATCATCAGTCTATTCATAGAATAGAGTTATTAAACATGCGTTTGTAAATAATAATATTATGTACAATAAATGTAAACGCGATAAAGATAATGAAGATTGCGTTTTGTTTACCCTCTAGCATAGAGGGCGTACAAAGTAAGTAAGTATCTATGTATCCATCCTACACTCGGATCGGCTCCGTCGTCGCTACACTCTAGGTATAGTAGTGCTGGACGATCCTTCGCCATTCCTCATTTGCAGTGGCTGTAGCCACGAAATAACCTTTAACCGTAGCTTTTATTGAGTCAGACGAACGCATATGAATAGACAAATCAATCTCACATTTATTAAATATGTAAATCGTGATGTTACACATACTGTCGGCGTTGGCATACGCTAGGCGTTAAAATTTCGGCAATTTTTACATTTAGGTTAATCTGTATTCTCTCTATAGTTTTGGAAATACAAAACTTTTTCCCACCTCTGTAGTTAAATGGTTAAAAAAAAAACCGACGTAATACAAAAAAAATATAGAAACATCAAAAAGACAGTTTTATGTCAGAATCAGAATTGTTTACGTAATTGTTATATTTTTTAAGAAAAAGTTTTATTTTTATGAGAATTTAATTTAGAATACGTGGAATTTTATTTGGATTTATAAGTTATTTTTTCAAAAAATGCTGTGAGTATGCTGTACGTAATTATGGAGGAAATTCTTAGTTTCCGCGATGTAAGGTATTTCGAAGTAGGCGTCTGTTTGATCCACTCAGCTATAGTCTCCGGCTGCTATACTCATAACATGCGTACCGTTGTGTGTCAGGGACCGGCACCACCTGTCCAAGCGCGCGAAGGTGCGGGACTACGTGTGCCAGTGCGGGCTGGTGTTCCACTCAGCTATAGTCTCCGGCTGCTATACTCATAACATGCGTACCGTTGTGTGTCAGGGACCGGCACCACCTGTCCAAGCGCGCGAAGGTGCGGGACTACGTGTGCCAGTGCGGGCTGGTGTTCCACTCAGCTATAGTCTCCGGCTGCTATACTCATAACATGCGTACCGTTGTGTGTCAGGGACCGGCACCACCTGTCCAAGCGCGCGAAGGTGCGGGACTACGTGTGCCAGTGCGGGCTGGTGTTCCACTCAGCTATAGTCTCCGGCTGCTATACTCATAACATGCGTACCGTTGTGTGTCAGGGACCGGCACCACCTGTCCAAGCGCGCGAAGGTGCGGGACTACGTGTGCCAGTGCGGGCTGGTGTTCCACTCAGCTATAGTCTCCGGCTGCTATACTCATAACATGCGTACCGTTGTGTGTCAGGGACCGGCACCACCTGTCCAAGCGCGCGAAGGTGCGGGACTACGTGTGCCAGTGCGGGCTGGTGTTCCACTCAGCTATAGTCTCCGGCTGCTATACTCATAACATGCGTACCGTTGTGTGTCAGGGACCGGCACCACCTGTCCAAGCGCGCGAAGGTGCGGGACTACGTGTGCCAGTGCGGGCTGGTGTTCCACTCAGCTATAGTCTCCGGCTGCTATACTCATAACATGCGTACCGTTGTGTGTGAGGGACCGGCACCACCTGTCCAAGCGCGCGAAGGTGCGGGACTACGTGTGCCAGTGCGGGCTGGTGTTCCACTCAGCTATAGTCTCCGGCTGCTATACTCATAACATGCGTACCGTTGTGTGTCAGGGACCGGCACCACCTGTCCAAGCGCGCGAAGGTGCGGGACTACGTGTGCCAGTGCGGGCTGGTGTTCCACTCAGCTATAGTCTCCGGCTGCTATACTCATAACATGCGTACCGTTGTGTGTCAGGGACCGGCACCACCTGTCCAAGCGCGCGAAGGTGCGGGACTACGTGTGCCAGTGCGGGCTGGTGTTCCACTCAGCTATAGTCTCCGGCTGCTATACTCATAACATGCGTACCGTTGTGTGTCAGGGACCGGCACCACCTGTCCAAGCGCGCGAAGGTGCGGGACTACGTGTGCCAGTGCGGGCTGGTGTTCCACTCAGCTATAGTCTCCGGCTGCTATACTCATAACATGCGTACCGTTGTGTGTCAGGGACCGGCACCACCTGTCCAAGCGCGCGAAGGTGCGGGACTACGTGTGCCAGTGCGGGCTGGTGTTCCACTCAGCTATAGTCTCCGGCTGCTATACTCATAACATGCGTACCGTTGTGTGTCAGGGACCGGCACCACCTGTCCAAGCGCGCGAAGGTGCGGGACTACGTGTGCCAGTGCGGGCTGGTGTTCCACTCGCGCGCCAAGCTGCGCTGGCACCAGGAGACGCACGCCGAGCGGCCGCGCGCCTGCCTGTACTGCAGCGACAAGTTCGTGCACGCCGCCTCGCTCACGCGGCACGTGCGCCGCTCGCACAACGAGTACTTCCTGGCCGACCGCCTCAAGGGCAAGTCCGAGAACGTGCAGTGCCCCGTCTGCAAGCAGGTCAGTCCCGCCCCCTACCGCCCCCTACCGCCCGCTGCCGCCACCGCGACGACTGCTGACCGCGTGTTCCTTACGTTGCAGGTGTACCTGAGGTCGAACCTCCGCACGCACCTGCAGACGCACAGCGGCCAGCGGCCGTACATGTGCATCATCTGCAACAAGTCCTTCACCACCAAGTGGAACCTCAAGCTGCACCGCTGGACGCACATGAGCCGCTCGGCGAAGCCTTTCAAGTGCAACTTGTGCAAGGGCGCCTTCATCCGACACACCGAGTACATATCACACATGAACTCGCACAAGTCCGTGCGCCCCTACACCTGCAACATCTGCGGCTGCCAGTTCATCCGGAAGTACAACTGTCAGCGACACGTGCGGGAACACGAGATGGCCAAAAAGTACGTGTGCAAGGTGCCCGAGTGCGGTAAGTCGTTCCACAGGAGCTACTACCTGTCCGAGCACATGAAGGTGCACAGCGGAGTGCGCCCCTTCTCCTGCAACATCTGCGGGAAGACCTCGAGCAATAAGTCCAACCATAACAAGCACGTAAAGATACATCACGCGCGGGAGCCCGTAGCCACTGAGGCGTAAGAGTTCACGCACGGGCACCTGCGGCCAATGAGGTGTCAGATACATCACGCGCCGGGACACGTGCCAATAAGATGTCAGATACATCACGCGTGCGAACCCGTAGCCACTGAGGCGTATAGCTAAGCGAAACGTTGTTGTTAACACTAGCGTATACCCGGGTGCTGCAAGACTGCGACTATTTCGCTCGATTTTTGACGATCTATTGTATTCCAACTGTAAAGGTTCCGTAAAACTATTCGAATTAAGTTCACATATTTCGAATAGTTTATGGAACCTATACGAGTGTTGCTAAAAGTCATAAGAATATTGTTTTCATACGCATCTATGGGTAACGTAGTCAGCAACAACAAGGCTCGCTGTGCGCCATGTAAATATCTAGTTAAATTTGAATTTATTATAATTGTTGTAAATACAGGACCAAGCGTGTACATTTGGGGTGGAGTTGTGTGGTGACGAGCATTTCGAAGTCAACAGCGTGACGCACCACACGTTATGTACGGGAACTTCATTCGTATATTATAAAACATTTGTTCGTAGATTTGTTAACGTCGAAAGAAGCTTTAATTGCGAAACCCTACGAAATGATAACGTGCGTGATAGAACGCCGTAGTTTGATTTTGTGCCTTATAGATTGAACGGTGGGAGTTTTTTTGTAATTTCTACTGGCTGGCGAAATATTGGAATTATGGGAACCTGACTGCTTGTCACAGCAACTTGTATCACTTCACTTGTGGTGTTACGTGTACATGTCGTAGCTTTCTCCCCGATGACTCGGGGCTCTGGTTGTGAAATACATTTAGTGCACTGTGCATAATGTGTGGTGCGTCATAATCAAGCATAACATAGTCAAATTAATAAAGGGCATTTCGGTATAGGTACCCCGCTACACTTATATTATTTTCTACTTATATTAACATAATTTCACTATGCTTCCATTTTATAAGCTTGGTTACTGAGGTTGTGGCTCGCTGTATTTGGTTCAAGTATCAGAAATATTTTTTAACTGAAATATTTTATCTTTCTGACGTCTTAAACCACAGTAATAAAATAATGGTTTATATTTTCTCTAACATTACCAGTAGGTATTCTGCTAGTTTGACAATTTACTGCTATAAATGCTCAACTCGATATACAACGATTATTTTCTACACTACACTAGAAAGGCGAGAGTTTCTTAGGTTGTACATATCAAAGCAATATTTATAAATAGTTTGAATAGATTTGTAGTTCAGGACTGGCGAGCGCGACAGGACTAGAAACATTAATCGTGTCTGCCTAGTTTCCGTGCTAAGGAGAAGCCAACTCCTCGGGGATGTAAGTTGCTCTTGCTGAGTAGGCTCCTCGTGCTCGGTAGTAGGCGGGATGTCGCCGTGACTTGACCATGACGCGCGGCCACACCCCTCAGTCGCGAGCTATAACTTGTAACTTTTTAAATTTTAGTCAAATTGACATGCCCAAAGGGACATACTAATAACTCATTGTAAAAGTATTTTAATATTTACGTTATTTAGATTACTTTATGTAAATATCACTTTAATTACATTTAATTTATTATTATTACACTTTTGTATTGTTACTACGTATTATTCCGTTTTTTATACGTAAGGTGTGAGGTGATTACAACGTGTGCTCTAAACACTAGTTGTAGTGTATAGATGTTCCGCTGTGCGACAGAGATTGAGTTATAAATATTGTTGTCTCCTTCTCTCACTCGTGGTGTTATTTCTATTCAGCATTATTGGTTGTTTTTAATTCGGAGCTGTTTGTAAATCCCACGTTCGTTCTGCAATACTGTACGAATGTCTACAGAGTCGACTTCTAATTAAAAACAAACAGTATTAACAAAGCACATGTTACCAAATTTTAAGCTTTTTCTGACGCATTATAGTGACATTTTATCGGTTAACTTTATTTTAATGATCTTTTCGTTTCACAAATATTATTTCTATTCATTTGTTTGGTATTTGTCTAAAATATTTAGTCGAGTAGTGCAATCGCATTTGTTGTTAACTCAATTGTTATTTAATATTGATGAAGGAAAATGTGAAAGTCACCCGGCCATGTATCATCAACATTGTTCTCAAAGATATGTAGCAATAATGTGATTTATATCAATAATTTATTTATTTTTATCAAGAAGAGTCTTCTTTGTCGATAATGTTAATACATGGTCGGTGCGCATTACTTTGGAAAAGTCGATATTAATGAGGTCGAAACCTCTGATAAAACCGTAATGTTACATAACAATTAGTTTACAAAATGTAATGTTAGGTATATTTTTCTATAATGTTGGTATAAATTCTGTAATGAATCACGCCAGCTGTGTTCATAAAAGCTCTGAGCTGACAAAGAGCTCGACGACTTGATGTCGGCACACTTAATGTGGTACTTAGCAATTCTATTTTGTATTACACGCCATATTGATTCGTCAGCGGCATGCCGCTGGGGCATTTCCTAACTGATGACCACCGAGAAGAATTTCCGGAACAAACTCAGACGTAAAGGTGTTTTTAGGGTTCGGAACCAAATGTAAAAGAAACCTTTATAGTTTCACTTCGTCTGTCTGTCTGTCACAGCTGATTATTTCAGGAACCCACTAATGCTATGGACTTGAAATTTGTAACAGTTATAAAGAATGATTGTCCATATGTATTGTGAATGAAAAAAGTGTGAAAATTATATTGATTATTAAATATTGATGGCTTTTATCGAAAAATGTGTGAAATGGGTTTTTAAAATTTTGACATGTAGTTAATAGGTCATGTTGAATTCTCTCATGTGGACTGATAGAGAGAAGAAGTGAAACCATAAATCATTTTGGGTTCGGAATCCTATAAGTAATAAATAACACAATAAGCAAAGAAGCATGTAAAAGATATCACTAATTTAGCGTATAGCCCAATTCCAAGCAATTTTATCATCAATCAGATACTTTTTAATATATATTTTTTTTAAGGCTGACTTTCTATGCAGATTTTTAATTTCTTAATCATTACATTGCAAAATGAAAAATAGTAAGTTTGTTGTAAAAGCGTGTTAGCTACCCATGAATGAGTTGCTGCCTCTGTAGAGGCGAGTAGCGACAGTGCGAGTAGGTAGCAAATACAAGAATTTAAAATGTACTTACTTTTTTTTCGGATGGGAGGACTCAGTCAGTGTCAGACTCTTACTGACTACAGCCCTTTTACGTTCCGGGGGCGCGGTAACTATGTCGAACATCCCTGGCTTTAACGGTGAAGGTTAGGTTGTGTGTTTGTTGTGTTGTGTGTAGGTGCATACATATTTGTGTTCGTAGAACCCCACCCTTGCCCGAACACTTGCTAATAGTGGTTGCTTCCGTGCATGTGCTTAAAAGAATTGATTCATGAGAATTTGTGAAGCGTTATGTAATGTCCATAAGCATACGGATGTACCTACACTGACGGACTAATAAACTCCATCAATGTTCAACACGCACCTACCTTTGAAAAAAACATTTTTACCAAGTATTCCAACTTTTTATACAAATTTAAACTGAAACCTATACTTTGGTTCGTTAACTTCATAACAGCTTAGTATCATTATCCCTAAGTGTATGTTTGTTTACTGGAAAAGGCATTATTTTTTTAAACAAAAACTTTGATGCAGTTTCTTTGCCTGGGGGTATATTATATTTCTTGTGTTTTATATTTATGGATGACTTGAATTATAAGTAAGAGTTTTTTTATAAATGGTGCGCCGTATTAAGTCGTCGGTTCTGACGAAGCGTGGGCTGAAACGATGTATGGTATATATTTTACACATAAAACAATGATCTCGTATTTTATAAACACAATGTAAAACAAATTTTATGTTTTTTTTGTTTATGTTGTATTTAAATCGTTTGTATAGCGCAAGTTGACGCAACAGCCCGCCACATCTTAACAGTTTCATATTTAATGTATAGAAAATGTTGCCAACTTAATAAAAATACTAATAGTAATGGTAGTATTTTGTGACTGGTTAAAAAAACTTGTATTTAAATAAACATAGGTACTGCCTAGACATATTGTATCTACCAAGTAATTCTAAAACTTCGAGTAATGGAATTGTCGAAGCCGTCAATTTGCGCTGAGCTTACACACAGGGTGTGCGCTCTTGCATTCGGAATATATATTTTATTTACCATACCTCTATAGCATAATAACTAAGGAATCGGATAATCTTAATTAAACCATGTTCGAATTAAGTATATTTTGAACTGTTGAAGTTATTATTTATTATGTTATAGTGTTGTGATTCTTAATCCAATAAGGTTGAATTTTACGATGCAACCGTAGAATTTGTCTACAATGCAAGAGTTACATCGTGTGTGTAAGTTGTAAAAACGATGTAAATAGCTGTAATCTTGCGTAACTCAGTTATTAGAAGAAATTGGTTATTTATTTTATTTTAAGTTATTTGAATAAGTTCTTAGTTCTAATGTACATAATGTTAGGTAATTTTGTAATTGATCGTAAGATGTGGGTGGTACTCCAAATTCAGTTCGGCGGGGTCACTGGACTGAACAGTTTGTGTCTGCAATAAATTATATTAAGAACTTATATATTGACTCGTTTTTATTACACTGCTCCTTAATCATCAATTCTCTGCCAAAAGTAGGATTCGTTTCGTTATTAGGGTTCTGTACCAAAAATGTAAAAAGGAGCCCTTATGGTTTCACTTCGTCTGTCTGTCCGTCTGTCTGTCACAACTGATTATTTCAGGAACTACCATATATATTAAAACGGTAGTAAATAATAAATCTATGGGAACTACACATGCTATCGACTTGATTTTTTTATTGTTGTTGATGTGTCAAGCTGAAGACCGGACGATATGGCACTACTTCAGGTGAGGATTATGTCAATGTGCGGCCCATGACGATCATTGACGTGATCTATTTGTTTGACATAGACGCGATTGTTAAATGAGTTCTGATCTATTGCCTTTTTATCTATAGATTGCAGTTTCCCTTTTCCTGATACGTGTTGTACAACGCAAGCGATATCAGAATGCAAACGATAGTCCCGCACGCACGGCTAGCTCGCATGACACCACCGGCCGTCACCGCTACCCTCTATTTACACTAACACACACATTTTCCAGCTTCTGGGAACTCAATTCATGGATTTTCATTACGTTATCAATAATGCTGTAGAGGTCGTCCCAGATATAACATCGGATCATTGCTGCCGATATATAAACATAAATATTATAGTTATTTTCCATCAAGAGTTTTATTTTTAGCTTGTCATGCAACAATAGTTGGGTTTGCGTCAATGAGCTTTATGTAACGCGGTCCACTTGACAGCGGGGAGTATCATCAGCGATTTGTTGTGTTTGTCTGAAGTATATCCTAAATTCCTAACTTATAATATGCGAAAGTAAGTTCGTTTATTTGTCAGCTTGTTACGCTTTCACGGTAAAATAGCTCAACTGATTTCGATGAATGAATTCGGTATGGAGGTAGAAGGGACCATGGAGACGAATCTACTTTTTATCCGGGTGTTCTAAGTATTTCCTTCGGGTTGCGGGTGAAACCTCAGGAAACAGCTTGTATTGTATAGAAAAAATAAAAAGCGACATCAACGCAAAATATTAATAGTAGTTGAGGAAACAGATAAAGTTAAATAAAGAACAAATCTAGACGAAAATAAAAAAATACAGATTTTAATGCAATATAAACAAGGAATTCCTGTTGACAAACAGATTGATATAGGCCTATTTACTGTACCTGATAAAGTATCCGCCTGTGTCATCACCACGGCCCTCGCCCGCGGCCAGTGGGGCCACGACTTTACCAGCGTGAATGAAAAAAATCGAATATGATAAAAATGATTATTTATTGCCGCAATAAAATAAATCGTATCGCCTATCGGGTAATTGACCTCTGAATAAGAACAAACGTTTTAAAAGTAACGTCAATACTACATGATAACCTTTGCAAGCGAGTTTTGCGTATCAATTATCTTAATTAAAGACATCTTTTTTTTACGCATTGGGTCGTAGTGAGTACCAGTCAAGCTGACATGAACAAGCGAGATGAGGTTTAGGTTTTGACGCTTTATTTTAATTGCACTTCGGCAATTCAAGTTATTAACGGGATATATACATCAATTTATGGGGACGTAGATAGAATCCGTATTTAACCATTCCATTTAAAAGTAGATAGATAGTACAAGTCCTTTTTTGTAAGGAACGATCCTGTATAAAAAATAATTGAACATTACATCGGAACCCGACTTATTGGATTAAAAGCCTTTCCTAAAGGGCTCGGCAGCCTGTAGGTATGTATAAAGTGACTACTTGAGTATTTTTGGTGCAAACAAGAGTTGTACTTGGTTAGCAAGGTCCAGTTTATCAGTCTATATGGTTAGGATATTGGAATAATCTGCTGAGCACCGCCCTGTAGATATTACCAGAGCTTGTCTGACTCAGTGGATACCGGTTCAACCTGCTGTATGGAAATAACACTATCTGTATCAGTATTTAACATTTGGTGGAGTAGAGAGATAAAAATATCACCAATCTGGTGCATTACAACCTTCGAAGTTCATTGAAAATGATCTCAACAAAATATAAAAATCGCGCACTCATACTGCGCACCACTACGGATATACTACAGAAATATCTATCCATGATATGTAATTCCAATTATTCAAGGTCACTCATTATTTTATCATTTATTATTAATAATAAATACTTTTTAATTCGATATTTCGTTTAGTTTTCGAAATATCCGACGATCGAAGCGACTTGATGATAAAAGTCAGGTAAAAAGTAAAACATTTTTCGAATGCGTATAACCATATAAGTACCGTAATATTTTATACCGTTTGGCCTCTTCAATAATCTTTAAAATAAGATGTTGAAAGGTGCAGAACCAATGGTGTAACCACGAATAAAATGTACAGCTCTAAAATATCTTGAACTGTTTGTTTGCTTCAACGATAGTCATATTTTTATTAGGAAAATCTCTACGGCTACGGCGTAGCAGCTTCTACGAGAATACGAATTAATGCCAAAAACTAGAGAACTTTATACCTACCAGTTTAGGGATTAATAAACTGGGTAATAAAGTGACTTATTGGGTAGGTACTTATCTGGCTTATGGAAAACATTTTAGAATGAACGTCAAATATTTTGTCCAACTTTTAATAAACCTACAGAATTATTAAAGTAATCGAAATATTTTGTTTACCTTTCACCTAAATCCTACCTATGTATTATAATGGCTGCCACACAGCCGTCATAGTTTTAAAAAACTTTAATTGAAGCGCCTACCTACGCTTGCAGTAAATAGATACATCTACTTGGCTTGGTAGGTGCGTAAGTAACCTACGTAGGTACAATAGCAAAAACAATGCGATAAACTATTACAACAACATTACGTGAACGGTGAACGTGTATCGCATTTATTGTTTTATCTGAGAAATTTCCCAAACTGCCCTCCTATCTGACGACTGTGGACTGCGCTGTCTATTGTCACATAAGAAGATAACTCAGAAGTTACGCTGCTAATACAGTTTAGCATACGTGCCTACGATTTACCCAACTTCAGGAAAACCATAAGAAAGTGTTATGTTTTGGCAGTCTATGTATGTATTTACGTATTTTCAACCGTAGTGCCTAGCTACTGATCCGATATTGAATATTCGATTTTAAATATCGATATATATCCGATTTTAAATAAAATGCCAATGGTCTCGTTATTAGTGTGATAAACTAGTAAAATTCAACGAAATGCGATAAGTATTTATTTTGAAATAAATTAGAGCCCAAAGCAAAAGCAAAAAGTTACGCAAAGTTAGCCTCCTGAAATTACAGTCTTGAAGTATCTATTTGCAGTTGTTGCTTTAGTCACTTTATGCAAAGTAGTTAAGGAACATTGTTACGAGTTGATCTACTCGAGGTATTCTGCGTTATCACGCGCTTACGTCAAACAATTGTCATTGCTGTGGTGTTTATAAAAAGCGCTGCATGGGTCAGCGAGACACACCCTAACACGTGCCTCGTGTTTATGTTACGTCGTGTTATTGTTGCTGATAGCGCTGATAATGTAGTTGATAAGCGATTGTGAGAGAGGAGCATTACATTCAATGTTTCTGAGGACTCTATGATTCAGTGCCAAGAGGCGCGTGTATTTCCACGTGATTGTTACCAAGTCAGAGTCTAATAGATGTACCTATAATATATTCTGTTGTAGCTAGGTACTTTTAAATAGAAATAAAAACTAAAAGGCATAGTCCATTTTTAAGGCTCTGTACCCGAACGGGACCTTATTACGAATCCTTCGTTGTCCATGCGTCCGTCTGGCAGCAGGGTGTATCCCATGAACCGTAAAAGGAAGAGAGAAATCAGTTATAGAGTGTACAGGTATTTCTATTGCCACTACTTAACAACGAATAAAAAAACATAATCATCAACCCCATAATGTTTAATCATATCTTCTGCGATGGTACGGAGCAGTTAACCGGTTTTTCGAAGGGACTGTAAGTCGTAGTCTCTTGCGGTGTTCTTATTTTTAAGCTTCAGGCACCTGACGGACACAGACGACCTTGTATTTACTTTGAAGAGCTTACACGCATCAGCATCATTCCCTCATAGTTGCCGGTCCCAAGCTCCGAATCGGACTCTCACCGGTTGTGATAGGTAAACATAGACAGAAGGAAAGTTGACCATTACCTTATTGTAAACCTATCTATGCTTTGACGGGGCCCATCTCCAGGGCCAATGCCTGCCGGGACTGCGGGCATTATTCGAAAGAGTCACCGCGGCCTTGGAACGTAGGTATAGGGCGAATGAAGGAACATGGATGGGTTTTAGTACAGTAATAGTCTGATAATTCCTCCCACATCGCCCACAGCGGGGGGGACATTTGATGATTTCCCAATCCTATAAAAATAAATCATATACCCAAGGTTAGAAAATAAGTAGTGAAAAAGATGACGGTAGTCTTCCTACTACCGTCATCTTTTTCTATCACAATAAGCATGCTCTCTATCCAACACAACAGCTAACGCAAACAGACAAAATGCATCATCATATCACAATACACGTGGCGCTCTGCATCATTTGCTGGGAAGGGTCGACTGTCGTTGTCTTTATTATACAAGCAACAATCGAACGATGGGTGCGATAGCTTATCTCCGTCCCAACATTTTATTTACAAAGCCTTATGTTGATAAAGCAGCCTTACGACCTACGACTGATGATTCGCTTGAACTGCAGTTTATTTTAGAACTAGAAGGTTCTAGAATGTAAGTGGTTGATTTGATTGGTCATTGAAACAAAGCAATGAGTTGCCGGAGAACTAAGTGAGGATTCATTCGTTAGGCTTTTCAGGAGAGATAAGATACATACGCGGGTTTCTCTGAATTGAGATTAATCGTAAACCGGCTGATAGGTAGATATTATTTTATCTAACACAATTTTTATTCTTAATGGTTTTATGTTGATTTAGCAAATAAATCACTAACGGTTACAGCAAGTGGCGTATAAAGATTTTTCAGTATATAGATACTTAGGTAAGCTCACTGAAATACGATACAGTGGTCGATAATACGGTTGTATTCATTATTGACTTATATGGCTGCATTATAAAATCGGTAAAAATAAATAAATAGCATTACAACCTACGTATCTTTTGAAAACAATATGATGCGTGACAGAAAATTGTAAATATGGTAAAGTTTTTTTTTATAGTGGAGTTATCTACTGTTAGGTAGGTACCGCACGATTAGTGTCATAATAAAGATTTTTTTAATATAATAAACTTATATCGGTGTGCCCATTGAAGGTCATTGACATTATTACACTGGCTAAAACCCCGTTTAAGGAACTATAATATTATGTTCGGTATTTAGGTATGTAACCTATTTTAATTTATTTTTTAACACGCGTCTACAAAAACCCCCACGGGGTTTTTACAATAAAATACGGAAAAATTATCTACCATAGGTAATAGTTATTTAGGATAACAAAAATATTTTTGTTGACGGACCACATGTTGTAATATTTTTAGGTAAATATGGAATATTTGTGAAGCGCAATATTTGCCAATAATATTTTTAAATGTAGTTTTCCGTTTCTGTGATAAAGAATTGTATTTTTAACATTGATATATTGAATCAATGATTTTTAAACATTAAGTGGTATTCTTCCACTGTTGTCATAAAGTTGAAAAGAACCCAAATATCGTATTCTACGAATTTTTAAAGTCGAGAGTTGTATGAGGGCAAATGGTAGGAATCCTTTGTTTGGATGAGAAATAATCAAATGGCCCCTCTGGACGTTAGTGTCTTACTGACCCATCCATGTTCCTTCTTGAGCCCTTTGTATTCCGGGGGCGTGGTAACTCTTTCGAACATCCCGCAGAAACGGAAAAACATAGGGCTCTTACCGTTACTTATATTTTATCTAGGTACTGTGATTAGTTGTCCTCATATTAATTATCTATCAATTATACCTAATTAACTTTATTCCAATGATAAAGCTTAGCTTATACAAGATGAACTTACAGGAAAAGTTAAAATGGAATATGTAGGTTCTCATACCCGTTAGTATCTCATACCAGTGAGCATCCCTACTGTAGTGACGTAGTAGGTAATTTGAATTTAAATGAACAAAATAGTTTTTTTTGGTTAATTGTAACATGAACGTTATCAGGAAGTAAATACTTAAAAGTACCTAAAGCGTAAATTAGTAAGTTTCCATATAGGTTTTAGTGCGGTAAGGTACAAACAATACAAACATATAAACAATACAAAATTATATAACGAACTACCCTCACCAATAAAAAAAGAAGAGAAAATTAACATACTTTTAAAAAAATCGACACTGTCGTAGAACAAAGTCAGATGTGATAATACAACGAAATTGTGATTTTTTCAAAATCAGCTTCAACTAAACATAATCTATCGATATAAGCAAGAAAAAAAATTATATATCTGGTACTTTCCGAGATATTAAGACGAACAAAGTCGTATTTCCAATACGTTCCAAAGAAAATCAAAACTTTAAAGTGCTCTCCTGTAAAGTAGCTATTTTGTAGATCCGACTTTGTTCTACGACAGTGTCGAAATACTCTACATACATCGACACTGCCGTAGAACAAAGCCAGATGTGATAATACAACGAAATTGAGATTTTTACAAAATCAGCTTCAACTAAGCATAATCTATCGATATAAGCAAGAAAAAAAATTATATATCTGATACTTTCCGAGATATTGAAACGAACAAAGTTGTATTTCAAATACGTTCCAAAGAACATCGTCGTAAGGTCAATAGCGCCACTGTCGCTTGGGTATCAGCGACGCGCGCCGTGCGTCGTTCGTCACAAGCGGCGATGTTCAACGGAAAGCGATGGTGCTTATCAAGAATATGATTGACGATTGATTTGGGTGTTATTGCTTGTACTATGTAATCTTTTTTTACTTTCTGTATTAAAATCGACGTGAAAAATGACACGAATACAAAAAATATTAAATTTAATTATTAATAATGAAGAAATAAGAAAGCGATTCGCGGAGCACTCTAGTATTTTAAGAAAATCTACGGAAAATGCACATTATTCTGGTAAGTTAATTTATAAATATTTATTTGTGATGAATAACAGTACTATTATTTTCGAGTTTATTGTTTTTGAATCATTGGTTGACATTTTATGCCGGAACATTCAAATTTCATATCGTATCATAACAACCGACAGTGTTCTTCGGAATTTAAAAAAATAATAATTTACTAGATAAAATTATTTTTAATGCTGTTTGTTTTATGTACATTCGTTACGTAATTAATATTTTTGTTTTCTGGGATTTGATTTTTCAGACCTCGTATGTAATTATGCTTCGTTTTTCTTCTCAATTATATGGATTGCTTGTGCACATCCGACGTTATTCTTCGAAATTTTATCACGTTTTTGATGTAGCATATTGAGAACTAACTATGTACTTCGGTATAATATCACATAGGTTTTTGTTCAGCATGTTCAAACGCCAATAAAACACGTATAAATTACCCGATTTATTTTATTGTTATTCATTTATTCCATTAACATGTATCTTTAAATATTTTACTATGTTGCAGGTCCGGGGGTTGAAAAACCCGAATCACCATTACTACCAGGGGGTGTTACCACCATTACACCATTACTACATAACTCATCGAAAACGAAGATTCGATTGATGTTCCGTTCGTTTTCTTATAAATGTTTTATATGGGTAGTATAAGTATATCCCTCTATGTGCAGAGCATCAGATTCCACCTTAGGTACTGCACCACAATATATAATAATAATAAAGTTATCACTTATTCTTGTCCTTGTAGGCTCCCAGGATCGGAAACATAGCCAATCAGTTAAGGGAAGAAGCGCAGGAATATGTGTTATATTTGGAGATGGTGAGGAACACCTCAATTAAATTAACTTAAATATAGTAAATTTAAGAATCACTTCTTGGCATAGATTATGTTTTGACTTTGGCTTCCCCACCACTGAATATGGAGTAAAAGATTTTTTTGGACAGACATTTATAATCAATTTAAAAATAAAGATGATATTAATGTATGGGTTAAAAAATAGATATAGGAAGAGAAGAAGAGGCAGATAGAAGAAGTCCATGTTAATAAAAATGAGCCCAAAAAATTATATTATAAATATAATCTCAAAGAAAGTAATACTACAATGAACTAATAGCTAACTAGCTATATGGTTATTGGATCTAGTACCAGATACTCATCACCTTTACCTAATTTGGAACCTATTTCTAAAAGTTTGATAAATATAGAAAGATAAAATTATAACGACCTTTTTCATATGTGCAAACCACTAGAATAATTATTTCTGACATCAACCTATTATTTCAAATCCCTATCTTTTGTAAAATAATCGTGGTCTTATTATCAACGATAATGATACAGATGATGAGTGACTTTACAAATATTCCTTTCTTACCAGATTCAATTACGTTTCATTTTAAGTTGATAACATGTGATTCATTTGATTCGGAATGAAAACTCATTGTTTTTTTATTACCTATATAAAGAGATTTCAGACAGCTTTGAGTCAAGTGCAATAATTACATACATTACTATATTTTTGGCGATATGACCTGACTGAAGGTTGATTTTTGTATTGTTAGGATTTTTTGGAAATGCTTTTTAGTATTTCAAGGTTACTTTATTTAATCATAATTGTTGTTTTCTTTAAGTACCAAAATAAAAGTTTATAATCATGTTGTAAGTTAAATGTAATTTTTTTTAATAATTTTATACAACTAGGTAAACACTCATACTATATCTATTGTTATTTTGTCTTATAGGTATAGCAGAGATAAATAATATTGTGTTTATGATTGATTTCAATTGTGATAAAAATTGATTTAAGTTACTTTTAAAATCTTTTAAAACTGATTCAGACTGATTATCTTGTTTCCTACTAAGACTGATGAAGAGCCATACTATGTATTAATATTACGACTTCTAATAACCTAGGTATTTGTTTGATGTAGAAATTTTCAAAATATATTTGAATTAAAAATAAAAGTATTGATTGTAATTTTATGTTTCTCTCTATAATATTTTTGATATAATAGAATAAATAATGTATAATAAATAATATATGTGTGTGTATAATAGTTCTTCATAAAGTTTTTTTATACATATCCATATTTTTTATTTACTCAGAAATAACATACGACACCAAATTTTTATGTAACTCCATATAACAGTGTGGCATGTATACATACGTCGTAGTAGTTTCCGTAGAAAAACGTCGGAAAGTCACAAAAAACATCCTAAGCTACGTAGTACAACGTCGGATTGTTACATGTGAAGGCATTTTTTTTATTTAATAAAGATTTTTTTAATATCATTATCTATTAATAACCCTTAATAAGAGACAAAAGGCTATTGCTAATTTTCTTTTCATTAATATGATAGCAAAAAATATTATGCCGAAAATTGTGAACTCAAAACTTTAAAGTGCTCTCCTGTAAAGTAGCTATTTTGTAGATCCGACTTTGTTCTACGACAGTGTCGACATACTCTTAAACAATTCTTACTAAATAAAAGCTACTATTCGGTAAACGAATATCTAAGTGATAAACAAATAAAATCATAACTTATAATATAAAATAAGAACCCGAGACCACAGATTTACCAAGACTTACTATTTTATTTTTATTTATATTATTACATCTCTCTTAGTCTCTCTACCTGATTAGAATTATATTTCATGTTCTAACTTACCTCGAATAGTACGTTCACCATTATTATTAATTATAATATAGTATTTAGTTTGCAAATTAATGTTACCTATATCCTTAATTAAGAAATGCTTCCTCTCTCATACCACACTTATTTTGCTGTGCCCGACAGGGTCCATGTGATCTAATCATAAGTTTACCACCTAAGAATACCTACATGTGGAATGCAATAAAAGTATTGAGTATTGAGTATACAGAGCACCAGATCGCACCTAACCGCACCAAAAAAAAAGTTATTGTCTATTCTCGGTCTTTCCGAAGTTTCGTTGCGGTGAGATAGAGTAGGCCCCCAATAAAGTTCTATGCAAGTCATTATTGATTATGATAATTGTCTGGACCAATTTGCGTTCGCTGACTTCGGATAGGTACAACGTTACGTCAGCGTCTAGACTCCAGACTAATTAATTCAAACGTAACTATTTCAAGGTACACCCTTATCTCCGTCTTCGAGGTTATTTCCAGACTATTTCGCAGCATACCTACACATTATTACGAGTAATACGGTACGGTTAGCATAAAATTTAAACTTTCATCATCATCTGGCTAACCTTTTCCCAGGTATGTTGGGGTTGGCTTCCAATCTGACCAGATGCAGTTGAGTACCAGTGTTTGACATGGAGCGAAATCCTATCTGACCTCCACGAAGCAGTTACCGGGTAACACGATACCTCTTAGTAAGACTGGTTCCAGACTTTCTGGCTTATGATCCTCAATGACTGTCAAAAATTAATAGCTTAACGGGCAAGGCACAGCACAAATACAAACAAGTTATGATTGAGAAGTGCCAAAACTTAGCCAGCTTGAGGATGAATTTACTTTTCAAAGATAAATATCTTTCTGTCGAGGCTTTTATAATGCTCTTAGTAGAAGAAAATATATCAGCTTACACTAGGAATAACAAATAAGTACTTACTTCGTTATTCTAGCTGTATTCACAAACGATTATAAAACGATAATCGTTTGTGAATACAGCTAAACGATTGTAGTTTTCCAAAAGTTGCATTAAATAACGGCTGGAACTTAGGCAATTAATCGCAAAACAAAGGCACGAAACTGGATTGCCACACAAATATAGCGATAATGTGTCGTTAGAGTTACACAATTCGATAAAATTTTCATGAAGCCTCCACTGCTGAAGCTCGTGATTTCCATTCGTTTGATAATGAACCTTACGTGATAATATTAAGCGTTTATAATCGCAAATGTTCCTAATTAATGAAAAATACCACGGCGTTATTGCCTGTATCGATAAAAATATAAAAATAAGTCTCGTCATATTGTGTAATATAGTATATCTATTACCTATATATCGTATGATTGGTGTATGTTTTTTTAACATAATCAGCTGAAAATGTTTCCAAAACTTGGATTTCCGCTTCTCCATGGCAGTGGGTCCAATATAGGTTAGATGGAAGGTACCTGAGACTTAGAATTTATGGCTATGAAATTAAATGAAATTCTTTACGTTGCAAATTGGATAAGGTATCACTTTTACACTTCAATAATTTGTTTTTTAAAAGAACTTTGGTGCATTTCCTAACTGACGAAATGCCGAAACAAATTCAGGGGTCTCAAGTACAGACAATATTAAATTGTATTAATGCGAGTGGAATTATGCAGGGCAAAGTCTGGAATCGCCTTTTGAGGAAAGAGCGATAGCAGCTTTGAGTTGACCCATTCCGACAGACGGCATGAGTGCATCAGTCATCGTGTAACTGACCCGCAGTTCAGTTCAGTTGTGGTTCAAAACAAATAGTAGAATAGCTTTTAAGGTTATAATCGAAACAAAATGGGAATCTAACTACTGATACTGAACTTGTATCGGTGTTAAAATAGTAGAATTGGATATCGGAATACATGCATTATCCGCATTGACCACACCTATGTCATCAACTAAAAAACAACTTTGAGAAGGAATTTGCTGGAGTACATACTTATTGTTTGTTATGATATGAATGTTGTTTATTTTCTTTTTTTTAACAGACTTTTGAGATAAAGTAAAAAAAGGCTGATTTTCTTTAGCTTTAAATTTATATATTATATTGCATGCTTACTTAAAGTATTCCCGTCGACAGTGATGCGGATTTTCATGCCTAATTTCTTTAGTAGGTTATTCTTATGTTTGATATTATTTGTAAATATAGATTATAAAAATAACTGAAAGTTATTAATAGATGAAAAAATGAAAAATCACGCAATTACGCAATCAAAGCAAGCATGACAGAAGGCAGACCTACAAGCTAAGATGATGACGTGGATGACGCGGACATCATACCGAAATAGTTTCACGTATAGGTCGTATTAAAGCTGTTATCAATAATGAGGCATTATTTATTATATTTATAGGGATTATAATGATTATTACCGTTAATATCATTTATTATTTATAAGGATTATAATAATTATCGATCGATACACCATCTTCATCAGGTGTATGACGAACATAAGTAATTTTATCTGTATTAAGTATCTCAAATCGTTATATATTACCTTTCTACCTATCTAAAATTTAAATGGATATAAATGTTTATTCTTGGTCTGCCTTATTTTGGATCCAGAAGTACTAAAATTATAGTTATACAAAATAATTGCACCGTAGTAGAATAAAACCCGCCAGCTACAGCACCGAAAAAAGGTGAAAATTAATTGAATTAAGAAGTTCATTTACACCCAGAGCTTTTGATGCTAGAAATAATAATGTAAATCAAATGTCACGGTTACCTTCTTTCAAAGAAAACCTACCTCTGCAGGAGGGGTACAGAAAATAATTGCGAGGATTATAACATTTTAAAGATCTGGCTTCGACCAGCCTGTATTGGTCTTGCTAAGTAATTTGACCTATCATACAGGGAGGGGCTTACAGCGAACACAAGCAACGAACAATAGGCTCATTTTATGATCATATTTATTTTTTACCATATTTAATTTTTGATAGGTAATTTTTAACCCTGATTTACCCTTTAGGTAAGTCCTGACCTAGGGTGTAAGGGGGGCTTTGAAAGCCTTGTAAAAAATTCATAAAATGTACCTTCATACCACAACACCCTGAGTTATAATATACTCAGGTGTTTAATTATATTTTGTAAACTAGCTTCTGCCAGCGACTTCGTCTGCGTGGAATAGTCGTGCTCCGCCTCTATTGGTCTTAGCGTGATTATATATAGCCTATAGCCTTCCTCGATAAATGGACTATCTAACACTGAAAGAATTATTTAAATCGGACCAGCGGTTCCTGAGATTAGCGCGTTTAAACAAAATGACAACATTTCCTTTCACTGCTCTGCTCCTATTGATTGTAGCGTGATGAAAAGTATACTATAACCATCTCAGGAGTATGACAAATAATTGTACCAAGTTTCGTTAAAATCCGTCGAGTAGTTTTTGTTTCTATAGAGTTTATACAGACAGACAGACAGACGGACGGACAGACAGACAGACAAAAATTTTACTTATTGCATTTTTGGTATCAGTATCGATCCCTAATCACCCCCTGATAGTTATTTTGGAAATATATTTAATGTACAGAATTAACCTCTCTACAGATTTATTATAAGTATAGATAAGTGACTCACTGTAATCACCTGCATTTATTTTTAATATCTAATAATAATAATTGGTTCAGATAATTTAAATATTACAAATCAGGTGGAAGATTATGTTCTACTTAATTTTATCGTTCATGAGTCATGCTATGGCACCTGCAGGTATTATTCAAATTTTCAGAATACATCTGAGCTGTGATAAAATTAATCCCTTTTACTTAAAAAATGTTGTTGCTCACATGCATCTTTAGTAATTTTATTGTGTGTTTGATTGCGATGTCAATATGTTCATGATTCAAAATTAATCAATTTTATTGGTCTGTTTGTTGCTATTATTTTCCTAACACGAAATAAATGAGAAAAATTGCAAGTTTGTTACAACATTATTTTGCTACATAACGTTATCGTAGACGCCAAAATGTTTACGATAAACCCACAAAAGCAACTCGAAATCTCATATTTTACACATAAAATAAAAACGTAAAACTACTAGCACACTACAAGTATCATAGTAAACAAGTGAACTTGAATCATGAGCGCCTGGGCACCTACCCATCGCACGCGTCCGTCGACCTCGCAAATTTGATGCGGACCATTTATTAACTTAATTATTCGTTACATCATCACACGCCCACGCCGGACACGCGCTGACCGATATCCTGATAACACATAGATATTATAAAAAACCACAGTCACGTGTTTATTTGGGTTCGTCTGCGATGTACGTCTCAGTCTCGTGCGATGGTACCAAAAATAGAACTTGCTTAGGCAACTGGCTTGGTCGTGTCGTAAGCTTATCTTTAATTAGTTTTGTGTTACAAGTATTTTTGGCATGCTTTACGATAGATTGGTTATTTATTTTTCTACGGTGATAGGAAGGGGAATAAAGAATCATTGAGGCTGGTCACGTGGGTGTCGTACGAGTATTTGTAATGTTTGTGGTATACCTACCTAAAATATATATTCTATTAACATTTAAGATAACGAGTATTTTAACGAGTATTTTTAACTTTTCTCTATTAGCAATTTTTGATAATAAATGGGTGATAGCGAAAAGTTAAAAATACTCATCCTACAAATATTATAAATGCGAAAGTTTGCGAGGATGTATCATATGTTTGCAAAGCAAAACAACTGAATAGATTTGGATGAAATTAGGTGGGTCCTAGTAGGGACACATAATGTATAACCTGGATGAACATAAGGGATATATTTTATCCAGGCATCCGGACCCAATTCTACGTCCACGTAGACGAAATCGCGGCCAGAAGCTAGTTTAGACAGTAAATGAGTTATAGAAAAAAGATTAAAATAGTTACTAGTTTCAAAAACATTATTGTATAGGTAGGTACCTGTGGGTCCCGCGATTTCACTCTGCGTCCTCAAGGAACTGCTTACTTCACGCACCTGCATAAAAACTATCGTATAACCCTCCCGCTATATCCATACAATATTTCGTCTTAATCGGTTCGGCCGATTTGCTGTGAAAGTGTGACCAACAAACTCAGTAGCATTTATTATTTTATCAGTTAGGAATAGGATACACTCAAAAACTCGAAATATGTTTTTGCATACTAAGGTATAGCAGGTCTTGAATATAACTTATTGTAAAGCTTAGCTTAGCTTTTTCAGGCAATGCAAATTTCGAGGGACTAGTAGATATAATAGAATCTTGATTAGGTTAATCTTAATCTTAATATACTTATATAATAAACTAGTGGCCCGCCCCGGCTTCGCACGGGTAGGTAGTCTTTGTTTTTTAACCGATTTCAAAAAAGGTGGTTCTGTATTTGACCCGTATGCATGTGTTTGTATGTCCCCGATTTTCTCAAAAACTACTGATCTGAATTGGATAAAAGTTGTCGTTCTTCAAATGCATAGTTTTCAAGAAAGGTTTTAGTACAATATATACAATTATTGGGATCTGTTGAATTTCTTCGTAAATAACCAATGGAACTCTTCAATTACTAATAGCAAATGAACCACGATTGTTGCGATCGTATGCCTGTGATTGTTTTCACTGTTCTATAACATAACAACACACCTCTATGCTTTAAAGGAGAAAACAGACATATAGAGTTCACCCTTATTAAAGGTGATGAACATTTGTCTAGACATTAGGATATTGTAATTTATCTAAATTACAAACTGAGCCACTAAAAAGAGAACTGAAAAACTTTTTTTCAAAAAACATCTGGCTTGGAACACAATACAAATTTAAAAATAACTAATAGACATCATTCTAGAAGTCGGTGTCTCCAATTAAGTATTGTGTATTTGCATTCTATTTTTGCAAAAAAAAAATGTTTTCTTTTAGGAATGAAAAATCATGTCCCGAGTCTTCCCGCTGATTAGGCCCGTCCTAATCCTTACCGGACGGTTAGCCACTTATTGCTCAAAGTCTGCAGGCCGGACCTACAGTGGCCTGGAGTCGATTCCTGGCTCCAAATGTTGATGACGTGGCTGCATGGGGCGTGAGATTTGTCTCTCCCTCACGCAACCCGCTATCTCCTTTTCCAGCATGACTGGTTAGCATTAGAAGGTGACTGCTTCCTATTCCCACTCTATTTGGACCATGGTTTGAACCAGGGCTGAAAGTGAGAGATCGCCGCCCAAGTGGGGCAGACCCCCACCGTATGTTCCACCGTGACCTCCAGGTGATCCTCACAGTGTCGACACCCCGACATTTCCACTCGCTTGATTCGATCCAGGAACCTCCCAAAATAACCGTGTCCAGTGAGAACCTGCGTCAGGCGTAGGCATTGGATCTGCGGTAGGTCAAGATGCCGTGTTGCCTCCTTAGCCACTCCGCGAAGAGAGGATTTAACGCCACAACAATCCCCACGCAGGTTCATCCGTGGCCTTATAATTTGTTTATTAGCAAAGGGAATTCTAGATTCTTAATTTCTGAAGTGTGGAATAGAATGAATTCAATGGAAAGCGCATTTTTTTTTAGTTTATAATTATCCCGCTCTTATGTATGAAAAGAGGCCCTATTCATACATGGAACGCATGGGCATTAATCACCATGGAATAACATCTACACATTATGACTTGAAAGCGCTTACTTTTAACAAATTCGCAACTTAATTCTTGAAGCCGTTAAGGTGAAAGATATTATAATATGATATCAACCAAAAAAAATAATAAAAAAATAGTAAATACCAATCTCAAAAAAAAAACCAAAAATATGTGGGATTTGAACTCGATGTAACCGATTCGCATGATCATGAATACAGCCCCTGCACTACAGCGCTCCTTGACATTTTAGGTAAAATTGACATTCTAACACAACGTGTTTTCAATTTGAATTAAGTACTGCTTATCTTCTTTACAAACGGGCGTGATGATTTTCATGTCAAAGATAATAGCGAATATGCATATAGGTAATTATAAAAACTTGATAGGTCATCCCATTACAAACTTATTTCAATACCTCACTGCTCATTCCCCATAATATATAGTGTGATGATTTGTAGCCTAAAACTTGAACCGATTCATAACAAATATCTTTGGTGAATTTCAAGTAAAACTGTTCAGACGTTTTGGCGTAAAGCTAAAACAGATTTTTTCTCTTACAAACTTAAAATCATAATTTTTCACCCTAGGGATAAAATCTTGAAAAACTGTGAAACACGTGTTTAATTATTTTCATTTTAGAGTGTCCCTACAAAATTTGAGTTTAATCGAATAAGAAATAAAACTTACTCCATACAAACTTTCAAGCCTATTTTAATATACTTAGGGTCGGAATTTCCAAAAATCCTTTCTTATTACTTGTCTAGGACATAAAACGTACCTCCTGTCCAAATTTCATTACTCTAGGTCCAGCCATTTCGGCTCCGCGTTGATGAGTCAGTCATTCAGTGTATGAGGTTGTCATTTTATATAATAGTATAGATTAACACAAGTCAGTATAGCCTACCTGTAAACGGTAAGGTGAAGCAGCCCACTTCTCAAGCAAGGGTTCGTTACCGGTAACACCGTACCATTATCGACACTCGACTATAATAAAAAAAAGTACCTACTACAAAACTTCAAATATTTTGCAAATGGATTCTTGAATCGAACAATGATCTTCACATACCCTCAACATTTTTGAACGACCAACGTTATGCCCCATACGACGGCGTGAAAAAAAAATGTCATCCAAACTTTACGTTTAGGGGAATTACTATTATTTTGTTTATTTATTTTTATGCAAAATTAATAAACAAAACGACGCATTTAATGGGGGCTCGTGGGTTGATAACTGCCATTATCGATCGATTAAGAAACTCAAGATTAAGCTGCGCCTACTTTGATTAAAATTCAGTGCATTTAGGTATTGTTTTTGTTAATATTTTGCTCAGTACAATTATCATAGAAAGGCACAGGGACCAACACGTGCTTTTGCAATTACTATTCAGGTGTAAGAGCGAGACACGGCTACTAACGTTGTATAGTACCGTCTCTTTTGTACAATGAAAGTATTCCTGCTTTGGCACGTTATGGTAAGGTCCCAAGACACTGGAAAGGTGGTTAAATATTGTTTGGTACAGTTCGGAACAGCTAGAACTTTGTACTAAGCTAACATGAGAAACTGCAATAATTGAGAAAATCCTCAATTTGCCTATGTATATATCTGAATTATTGAGGAAGATTCTTGATTCCTTAAGAAATTGCGATTATCTGATAACAGTTTAGACAGAGGAGTATCTAAAGGAGTAGGTACCCCTTTTTGTCTTAATATTTAATAGCTCATTAACAAGTCTGTGAGTGATTGAAGTTTATCTATAAAAAGAAAAAATATATAATTGTTACAAAGTGTAACATTTACCTACAGAGAATTCTAGACGGATTTTATGTACTTAAGATATGATAACCCACACGGTTATTTTAATTGTTCAGCACGTGCCCCCGTGTCAAACTGACATTTTTAAGCTGATTCAATATCTCACGCTATTGCATCATCCATTTTAAAAACTTCTATTAAATTTCGTCATGAACATCGGTTTTTTTTTGCCAAATTAACTGCGCATTAAAATGTTAGCAAACTGACAAATTATCATTTTCCTCTTCTAACGGCTGGCTGCTGAATCACTGGCCTGATATTAGATAATTACTTTGATAATGTTGATTTTATCGTAATCTGGGGGATAATTAATGTAATTATATGCTTAAAAATAGTCCCATATCTTGTGCTGATTATTTTGATTGCTGAGTAAGTCGTTAATACTCTACATTCAAAAGGTTAGGGTCACATGAATAAAAACTATTACTAGCTATTATCACAGCTCTAGCAAGGGAGCCTCGGATTGGATAGGATGCCTTCCTTCAATATTGAATGATAAAGTAATTTGCCGTAAAGTTGTGCCTGTGTCTAGAATCTAGACTCTAGATAAAAGTCGTAGGTATCTGGTTGGCTATAATATATGTAGGTTATTCTACTCAAGAGTACCAGTTAACAATCTTCATTTTTAATGGGTAGGAGTTAGTACCTAACAATAAATAAATATTGGTGGGAAATAATCCTTTGGTAAAACACTTATTAACATACATTATTGACATGCCTGTTTTCGGCAAAGAATATCCGAAAACGTTTGTTAAGGTTATTAAGTTATTCCGAATACAAATTATATCAATATTGGACTTTATTTTTACCTTTATTTATTTTATGAACTTAATTAACAAATTATTATCGTTGCAGAAAGTGCCCAACCCGATACCTAACGGGAAAAGAATAAGCCCCCCTTTTTTGCCGATGAGGAAAATAAACAGATGTGGTTTATATTCCCTATTTCGTGCTTAACGTTCATAAATTCAGATAAGTGTATTGTGACCTGGTTCAAGAAAAAACATATATATTCTTTCTGGATATCTCATGTCCATACCCGAAACATCTGTTACCATCCGGAAAACGGATCGCTCTGAGACCCTGATAGCGTTAACTTGTCTCTAGTTTATTTTGATCGGCCGCACCGTTGTTAACCTAGATAGATAAACAGATACAGGGGTCTAAATGTTCACGTTATTTACTGTAAAATGAACCAAGGTTTTTAAATCTCATTGACCTAATTAGTGTGCCGAGGTGGGACGAGAGGTCGCGCTGTGGCGGCGCCCCGGACACGAGACATCTCGTCTAATGATACGTCCACAAACTTTCTTGGTTATGGCCGATGGCCGGTCTTTTACTGAAGTAATAATATGAAAGAAATATAATTAATATCCTATTAATTATGAATGCGAAAGGAAGAGGATGTATATGTTTGTTTCTCTTTCACGCAAGAATTACGGAATGGCTTTGGCTGAAGTTTGGTGATACATAATTTGTTACCTAGATTAACACATAGGATAGTTTTATCCGGCTGCGCGTAGTAGTTTCCTCAGGATACGGGTGAAAACGCGGGAAATAGCCAGTAATAAAAAAAACATAAACCACCAACCATAACGAACATAAACCATGGAATGTTTTGTCCTCAGATTCATCTGCCAACTTTTAAGCAGCAGCCATTTCTTTAATCTTATATACTTCGTGGACTTCGAAAATGTTTTAAGTTAATTATTTTAAACATTTCGTATGTTTTCCATTAAAAATATAGTAGGTATGGCTATTTTACCTAAGTGGTTCGGACGAAATACGTAGCTATATTTTGTCTAGTTACGTAAGTAATATCCATGTTTCTGGCCACGTTATAGGAACGTGTGTAATGACAAGGAAGACCTACTGAGAGTTTATCGATGGGTGTTCTATCCACAAGTTAAAATATCCTGAACTGTCGACTGACCCTATTATATTTTAGTTCGTATCTGCCCGAAACCGGTACGAAACGCTACCTATTAAAAATATCTGGTTTGATCGAAATATTATTATGTAATTATGATGGATTTATTTATTTATTGGGTACTTACCTAAAATCTAGTGGCGGCGCAAGACCTAAACTTAATGTGTGCCAGGTACATTTTGCGAGGCCCTCTGATGACGCAAAAAACCTACAACCGACTTCCAAAAATTCCAAAAACTGAAACGAGAAAAATATGTTTTATTTAAACGCTAGTGGACCAATACATCGCCCTAGAAGTTGGTGTCTCTAAGTTTTCGGCTGTGAGGCGCGAGGCCCTTAGCGCCGCGCCGCGAGGCCGTGGGCGGTGTGGGTCACTGGCTCTGCTAAAAGCATTTTCTTTGGGTGTTCGGTATCAAAAATTTACGCCGGTTGTGATATTTATACCTAATAATGTTTATACATTGTGACAATGTATAGACATTGATGTTATGTATCATATCATTATACTTACGAGTATTTCGCCTGAACAGCACAGCAGTAGTGTGGGTACTTAACTGCCTCACGCACAGTCGGAAGATATTTTGCTTGTTTAAATCTCATGCCATTGTTGATTTGTATCAATAATCTGGACTGTTGTTAAGCAATTTCTAATAGAGAAACTCTTTGCCGCACCTGGGAGGCGAATTTAAGGCCTCATTTCTGCAGTAACGCTATCGAACCAATAGAGCAGCTAGTTAAACAAAATATTGAATGGTTTTAAACATCTGAGTAATTGATGGATTTTTTTACTACAGTCCATATTAATATATTCAAAAAAATAACACGGGTCACGCATGACGCGACCCGATCTTGTAATGGAACGTTTTTTTTAAATAAAGTTTTGTTCGAATTTTAAATATTTGAGCCACAGATAACGTATCATGTAGTTAGATGAAGATGGCGACGCCCTACTTTGGCGGGAACATGGCTGAATGAATTAAACTCATGATAATAATGAGTAATCTCGTGTATGATTTGATTAGTTTTTTATATAAGTTTAGGTTTAAAAAATATTTATTCAGACAATGTAGGTAAATCCGCGATTTTCTGAAAAACTATTGAAACAAACAGGAATAAAAGTAGGTTAATCTTAGGCTTTACCGTAGTTCAGGCTTTTACAGTAGCATCTATTACATATACCTAAGGTCGAAATTCAAATGAAATATTATTTTACTAACAATGTCCCGCGGTTTCACCCGCGTCCCGAGGGAACAACTTAACGCACCCAGATAAATATGTAGCCTTTGTCAGGGACCCATCTATCTCTGTACCAAATTTCATTCAAATCAGTACAGCCGTTTCACCGGGAAAGCGTAACAAACTAACTCACTTTCGCATTTATAATATTAGTTTTTTTTTTGAATTTTGCAAATTACAAAGTTGCAGTTGAAAGACCATTACGTATAATAACAATCGTAGTGGATGCAGTTCATTTACTTTCTTATAAAATATATTTAAATGACCGTTATCACTAGATAGTTGGGACGGGTTGCTGATGCAATGCCAACAAGATATTTAAAATGCCCAGGTAGTAATAATTATAATAAAGGTCGAAAAAAAAATATGCTATCGATATCTCTTTGGTTTCCTGTTACATCATGAATGATGTAATAGACACGAACTGTGAGTGGGTATCTACTAAATTTAGATTATATTTTATTGCCATTTCAAGCAAACAGCCTTACTGTTTGGGAGAGAGAGAGAGAGAGAGAGTACTGGGTAGGAGACCGTCATGAAATATCTATTATGTGCGAAAGTATCTTTGAGGAAGTGTGGGTGTAGTAAGTAATTATACTCGTACTTAGTATGAATTGGGATTTTTGTTAATCAGCCAAGCTTTGAGGGATGAACGAATTTAATAAAATTTTAGCACATAAATTATTATTTCCAAAACTATTTCGGTCACAGCGACCAATGTTAATGTAGACTAGTCAGGAACGCAGAAGATATTATAATGCAGACACAGGTGCACTCTCATGCTCAGATGGGAGAGAGGGGAGATCAGGCGCAGGACAGCTTTACGTGCTCTCCAAGTCACCGAGGGGTTCGCTATGTTATAAAAACGGTCACCCATCCATGGACTGACCGCGGCTTGCGCAGCTTTACCTTACCAATCTATAGATCCGCGCGGCTGTTACTTAGCTACGAGCCACTCACATTAGTGATAGAAATTTAGCACATAATTATACCAGGGCATAGTATACGTTTTATCCCCGAAATATGTAGGTAGGTATTGAACCGGGTAGGCCGGGAGAGACTGCGGGAATTATCTTAACTATGAACACTTGCAGCTTATCAAATAAAGAAAATGAAAGGAAAGATTTTCACTTAGGTAATGGATAAACAAATAACTTCATCAATTGCGATAATTTGATGACAGACATGATAAGATATTGTTTGCTGCAAAGATATAAGCTTTCTAAAGATATTGAGGTAGGTTGCATCTACCTCTGATCAACTACTATGCATCGCTTTAGGTATCTTAAACAAGTTTCTAAAGTAGGTTTATTTCGGCAAGCATATTTAAAAGCTTTACGATATGACTGAATTTCGGGGAAGGAAAAATATATTCGACTTTGATGGGGATCATAGTACCTAGTTATGTCGAAATCGATAATAATATTAAAGGTATACACGGTTCTGTGTATGTGTTGAGTATATTAACGTAACTACAACGTATTGAGCAATTAATATTAAGTACAATAGAGTCAACCCCGACATCTTTATGAGAAAATCACGTTGGTTTTAGAGAATTATTTTTGGTGTGAGCGTGCGCCGCCACGGGCACATTACCTAGTTACGATAATTTTACTACAATGGCTATCTCGCGAGTGACATTGAGGCGCAGTCATCGAACCTCGCCGCTATCGGCTATTTCATTTCGGTGGGTTATCAGCCACGCGCGAGATAACCCCGCCGCCTATATAACTCGAGCATCTTAACAGAATCATCAGTACACAACCAAGCGGTCAACGATAAACACCAAACAGCTACATACACTGTGCTTTTGGAAATTATATTCAAGCTTCGCGAGTACTTATTCTGTGAAAAATAAATAATCAAGATGCGTTTCCTGCACTTCATAATTGTTATCCTGAGCGTGCTGCTCCTTGCGTCGGTGGGGGAGGCGCGCCCGCACCAGAGGAACCACAAGCAGAAGCGTGCGTCGTTCTGCATGCTGAAGATCTGCAGCTACATGCCGATGGCGCACAAGGTGCAGAGCCTGCGGTAGTGGCGCACGAGGCCGCGCCGGCCGCCCGCCGTGCGCCGCGCTGCAGGCGACTTGCCGAACACACCGCGAGCAGTTTCATTGCTAACTCTACTCGGCTGGAACCCGTCCATTGCGTAGAAGATATCTGCAATCAAAGATCGAGAAGGAGACAGTTCATCCAAGTGAGGGGGACCAGCAATGCGTCATGAAACCTGGACGCAACGGATAGGTTTTCTATTAATTTTGTGGAAAATTAATAGTTTACTTTTTTTTCATTATCCAAGTATTAACTTGATAATTTTGGCCTATATTAGGCTGCCGCCTAACAGAAGTATTCTGTACTTAATATGCAAATGTAGTATTTTTAATTTAGGTGTTTAATACAAGAGTCATAGTAAACAATCAGTAATTTGTAGAACGTTCCTTTTATCGTAGACTTATGTAACCATAGTATTGTTTTGGTTATTGTTTTAAAGTAAATTAAATATTTATTGTTTGGTTTAAGATAATGGTTTGATAGGCAATAAAATTAAATTGGTATCTTATTAAATGTGTCTCGTTATTGTATCATGTCCTCACCTTCATTAAAAATCAGAGTTAAGTAGAGATAAACTCTGTACAAAAAATCTTCTCAAATTAATGCGAAATATTGGCAGATTACACATTAAGTTCCCTATTACATCACACACTAATTCACTAAAAGCATTGAGAATCCTACAGATACACTACCCTACTTGTTTCTAAATATAGAATGCACACAACTTCACAGATTAATTATAAAAGTCTCCTCACCTTTGTAATTAATTAAGCGAGAAGAGTTGAAAGTCAATATCGCTAGTAAGTTCATAGGCAGCTGAACTAATCAGCTCGCTGTAGGCAACTGATACAGAGCGAATAGGCACTAAATAATTCGTACATTCATGTCAATGTTATCGTGTCTAAAGCGTGCCGTTTTTTAATGAATGAACATGTTGATTAATTAGTCATTGAGTGATTTTTCCCCGTCTGTTTACTTTATAGACTTTTATAATAGAACTAGCTGTATCCCACGGCATCGCCCGCGTCCTGAAGGAACTCATTCACGCACTTGAGTAAAAAGTTGGCTATAACCTTCCTTAAGTTCCATCTATCTCTGTACCAAATTTCACATTAATAGGTTCAGCCGTTTTGCCGTGAAAACGTAGCAAATTAACAAGCTCACATTCGTATTAGTTAAGATGCCTGTTTCGTGGTTGCAACCTTGATTGCTTCGCCTGAGATGCTCAGTTCGACAGTCAGGTCAGACAGTGTTAGTGGGTTAGTTCATGTAGTAGAATATCTAAGCAGTCCAGAGCCAGCATTTATGACTATTTGATGACAATAGGACGCTACTATATTTGTTTTAACATAGCTGGCGAATAGTGGGTGTACCATATGCAGGGCACCTCTGCCTAGCCATTCGCAGTAAACAGGCATGATGTTACACAATACAGTCTGCTATATACGTGTTAAATGTCCTTCTGTAAGTATATCTATAAGGAATATCGAAATATATTCCAATTCACACATCATTTGAGCAACAACACTATGTTTAAATATAATTTCAGAAGCGTGGAAACTCTAAGAACACAATTCTACAAGTTTCCTCATAAAATTATGCGTACGTGGTCGCAAGACCGTCGTAAATCAATAGTGAATTAACAAACATATTGGTTTACATACGTAAATGTGACGTTAAGACTCTAGATTTATCTCGTAAAATGCCTGTTGGTCAACCATGATTACAATAAACGTGTGCGTCCATTTTTGCTAAGAGAGCGTCAGTTGTGCGTTATGTAATCTTGATTGTGTGCAACTCAAAATATTATTGCATACCTACGTATCTTCGATTGGTTGACTTCTGACTTTTTATTTTTAACTAGCTTCTGCCAGCGACTTCGTCCGCGTGGAATAGTGGTGCTCCGCTCCTTTTGGTCTTAGCGTGATGATATATAGCCTATAGCCTTCCTCGATAAATGGACTATCTAACACTGAAAGAATTATTTAAATCGGACCAGCGGTTCCTGAGATTAGCGCGTTTAAACAAAATGACAACATTTCCCTTCACTGCTCTGCTCCTATTGATTGTAGCGTGATGAAAAGTATACTATAACCATCTCAGGAGTATGACAAATAATTGTACCAAGTTTCGTTAAAATCCGTCGAGTAGTTTTTGTTTCTATAGAGTTTATACAGACAGACAGACAGACAGACAGACAGACAAAAATTTTACTGATTGCATTTTTGGCATCAGTATCGATCCCTAATCACCCCCTGATAGTTATTTTGGAAATATATTTCATGTACAGAATTGACCTCGCTACAGATTTATTATAAGTATAGATAGATATCGGATTAAATTAAAGGTCACTTAAGACAAAGGCATGTAGAAAATGTGTCATTGATTGAGAAAAGGAATAAGTAGTATAAATCTATCTATCTATACTTATAATAAATCTGTAGAGAGGTCAATTCTGTACATTAAATATATTTCCAAAATAACTATCAGGGGGTGATAAGGGATCGATACTGATGCCAAAAATGCAATCAGTAATTTTTTTGTCTGTCTGTCTGTATAAACTCTATAGACACAAAAACTACTCGACGGATTTTAACGAAACTTGGTACAATTATTTGTCATACTCCTGAGCTGGTTATAGTATACTTTTCATCACGCTACAATCAATAGGAGCAGAGCAGTGAAGAGAAATGTTGTCATTTTATTTAAAAGCGCTAATCTCAGGAACCGCTGGTCCGATTTATATAATTCTATCAGTGTTAGATAGTCCATTTATCGAGGAAGGATATAGGCTATATATATCATCACGCTAAGACCAATAGGAGCGGAGCACCACTATTCCACGCCGACGAAGTCGCTGGCAGAAGCTAGTATTAATTAGTTTAATAATGACAGTTTAAAAAAATAATTCAATATTATTTATATATTGAAGTTTATCTAAATACCACCATATTTTTTATTTTATCTCAATATCACCTGGCGCTTAAAATTATAAGGCCTTTCTAAGCATTTTAAATATATACTCTCAAAGGTAATAATATTTTTTTTCCTGCAATTATATGGGACAGAAAACTGCAGCGGCCTAGGGGTAGATAGTCATTGTCGTTTTTAAACTTCCGAAATGAAAACTTAACCACGGTTTAGTATTGCTAATAGAATGTACCTACTGCTTTGCTGTAATATGACAAAAGAAATTAACAGTGTCAAAGTTGTGTTTTTTTAAGTATGATTTAGATATACCAAAGAAGTATGCAAAAAACATTGTCATGAAAACGCGAACGGACAATCGCATCTACTTACATTTTATTCTTATTGAACAAGCAAAGCCCCGGGCTAATAATAGCTATCGTATACAAATGAACTAGAAACTAACCTATCACTTGACCAATTGCAAGAACGTACAGAATGGTGCGATATCACAGCAACTAACAATAGGCCCTTTCGCCACGCAATCGTGAATTCTATTCCCTCGCAATAAGATCTCCCAGCGGTATCAATTTACGGTAGTTACAATGACTGTTATAAAGCGACCTATCTGACCTGCGGTTCTTTTCAGTGTCGTAAAGATAGTCGACGTGGGTGGGACAAGCAGATAAATAGATAGTGGAAATGTGTTATAAAGTTATTAAACAATAGTTTTTTAAATGTTATTCTTTTCTTATCCTAAAAAGAGAGAAAGAGTATGAATAATAGTACCTACATAACCTTCTAATTAGAGTAAGTTGTATGAGTCAGTTGAGATAAGAAATGAATGAACACCATTAAGCAGCTGCTGTCCAGAGTAGCCACGTGATGCAGCAAACAGCCCCAATCTAGTTGTAGACATACCAGTCATCTTTCCAGCCGTGCCTTTTACTCATCAATCATGTCAGTTAGCTGTCATCTGCTACCGACTGAGCAAAGTTTCTAAAGTGTACGGTTTTCATATCGACACACAATCGGCGGGTTAATGTCCGGGGCTGTGAGATTATTCGAGAAGTTACCGCGCCCCCGGAATGCGCAGGGTGAAGGAAGGAACATGGGTGGGTTTTAGTCATAAGAGTCTAACATTTTCTCCCGCTCCGCCCACAGTAAAGGTAAAAATTACACCAGGCATCGAAGGCTCTGCATCCAACCTCCAGATGCGGCAGCCAGGAAGGCGGAGCTGTACGAGGGATACAGAGGGGCCAAGGCCGCCCTCCAGGAGGCTATCATGTGGGCCAAGGATCTGGTGACTCTGGATGGAGACTTGAGGGACTTTCTAGTACCAAGAACCTCTGAGCTATGCCGCGGACAAACAGACAGACATATGACCAACGGACATGGCGATATTATAAGGGTTCCTTGTCGACTATGGAACCCTAAAAAGAAGGAACTTTTTAAGTCTATGCTTTAGGCATACAAGTGTCCATAACTACCCATTGACAGTGTTTGCGCGCAAAATGCAAGTGCACAATGTCACAATTCAAATGACCCGACCGATTGTGAGCGATCTGTAATGTTTTAATAACAGATGTTGCGGACGCACTATCTAGGCGCACTTACGTCAAGATCACCGGGTCAGATCACATTATAAGATAAGCCGCTTTGTTATTAGATTTTAATTCTACAATCGTAATCTGCAAACACGTAGAAAGTTATCA
This sequence comes from Pyrrhia umbra, assembly GCA_963891755.1. Classification (NCBI taxonomy): domain Eukaryota; kingdom Metazoa; phylum Arthropoda; class Insecta; order Lepidoptera; family Noctuidae; genus Pyrrhia; species Pyrrhia umbra. Next base: position 13,235,538 of record OY982928.1, read on the forward strand.
ATAGAACATAATGTACTAGTGAGTTAGCCTTGGTTGGGGTGCGGTTGCACTGGGCCGGTGCGCGTGCACTGGGTCTCTACGCACACAGGCAGCGTGTGAGCGGGGCCCACACGCACACGAGGTCGTCGGACGTCCATACCAACACGTAATGTACTGGGCCGCTCAGTGAATACGCGGCGTGTAGCTAGGAGGAACGTACGCGGGACACGTGCACTCCGCTTGCGCTATAAGTACGAATGCACGTTGCGATCATCTTCGGAACTATTCAATGATGCATACGAATATAAATAAATCATTATTTGTTACTAATCTATGCATATGTTTCCTGTCTTGCCTTCTCCCTAGGATTTAATCAGCTATTCGGTAAAAACTAACCGCGCTCTTTTAAAAGCAGATGTATCTCGGAAGATAATTATGGTTAAGTTATTAATTAAAACAGAGACATTATTTTTTACTATTAGCATTCGTATCCTACACAGTCATTTACAATCGATACAGGGGTTAGTTTATTATAGAGGTGGATGAGAGTAAGCCATGAGCGAACAACATGACGCGTGGTTGGATAGCCCATGGATAGGCCTATATCCAGCAATTTAACATTATAGATTTATGATTTTATTTATTTATTTTACTCGAAACATACAAATAACCTAACAGACGATTTACATTACGATACTTTATTACTTAAATCTTTATTAAAAATGTAGTTCCACTGTTTGACTAGTACAAATGTTTTTCAAAGACATAATTTGTACTTTCTATTATTTTATCTTTGACGCCACTGACTGACGTAAAGGAAAAACATTGTGAGGAAACATGGACGTAGAAATTGCCGCCTTGAGCAAGCGTGATGATCAATGCTTTTTCTGTATATATAAGAGGAGGTCTTTGCACAGTAGGCTGACGTTAAACAGGCTAATGATACTGATGAGTAATTGACCTCTGAGAATATCTTTACGTAGTCCAACAAAAAGTCGCATGAAGCTATACACGCTGCCGAAGACCGTGACAAGTGGAAAGCGATTTTCCAAGAAATAATTCGTGGAGGTCACGACCCTCAGTATTGAGGAATACGACACAAGGAGGAGGAGTCTAAAACAAAGTCGCTCCTGCTGATTGTTCGCTTGGATCTTTTAATATACGCAACGCATTTTAATGAAGTTTTCGGCAATAGATAGTTTTAGAGGTTTATATGTATAATACATGCATATCATAGTACAGAATCGGGACGTGTCGCTAGTGTGAAATAAAAGTCTGTATTTATCTACACGCTTTACTATAAACCCGAATGTCATACTTATTTTACAACCGTGGCGTACAAAACTCAATGAAAAATTACTTAATGACCGACACATTGAATATATGTTTACAAAAACAGGCACCAACATATTATGTAAATACAATAATATATTTACAAAACTATCATTGCTGACATCGTCTTTCTTAACAAAAACTAATTTTGTTTCAGTTTATATAGAACTACAGTTTTAGTTACCTATTCATTGAGGTTATTTGGTGACGACGGGCTGATTGGTAAAATAATATTCGTCTGTCTTTGTGATTGTATCAGTGAAAATAAATTAGCAAAGTCGTTAGAAGAAAGGGCATTTTAGAATTAACTCAACTGGCGATGCACAGCTAACAGCAAAACGACGGTGGTCTAGGTAAGACTGGACTTGGAATAATCAGATAGAGTTTCTTCTACCTTAAAAAGATGATCTGGTACGTTTGCTCACTAGACCGGAGAAAGCTGATATCAAGTTTGAAAACCCCAATCAGCCTCGCAGTGTCCAAATAACTTCAGTCTGCAACGTTTTAAATCTACATTTACATTTTCAATATTTTTGTGTTTATATGCTGTAGTATTTTTTTAATGTATTATTTGTATTTTTTACAATCAGAACAGCACTAAAAGATTCGAAATACATTGTTCTCGTTTCATGGAGTACTGTTAGAGGTGATTTTTTGATAAAAAATTAAGCAAATTATTTTATTTATAACGTTATAAAAAAAACTCATAAGAAACTATGAAATATTTTGGGAGCTATATCAAAACTGGTCTCTAACGAATGTAACTGTATCTTAAGACATCAGAATGCTGGTAAAATTCACCACATGAAGGGACAGACCCTGGCGCGTCACAGCCGAAGTGACACGCACTACTACTCCACGACACACCTCGCCGAGGCTGGTCACCGCTGGCCGGTGACGTCATCTGCTCTCAGGGGGCCCGCACAGCAGCAGCTGGTCGTATTTCTTCATCTGTCTGGACGCCACTTCGACGTCCACGTCCGTCAGGTAGTACGCCTCGAAGTTTGAGAGTGGACGCAGCATTGAGTATAGCCGTTCAGCGTATTTTCTGTGAGAGATGTTACTTGTCACGAGTTTTTAGGTATAACTGAGTAAATTAATATTTAATTATATTAGATTAAGTTAGTATAGTTATGTGTTAAGAAACACTAATTTCTCACCATACCTGGCATCAGTACTCTTATCATCCAGTAGCGAGGCGAGTGAGCGCAGCGCATGCTTGCGTGCGCACGCGGCGGTAGGGGGGCGCGCGCGTAGCAAGTCCCGCCCACCGCCTCCCAGCGCGCAGCACACCACTAGCAGCCGGGCTGCTGCGCACCGCACTAGAGCGCTCTTATGGCTGGCCGTGCAGTAAACGTTAAATATTAAATTCATATAAAAATAATGAAGTCTTTTCAAAACATACCTACTATTTTGAATTCCATTTAATGTTATTATCTCTGACATACGTGTCAAAGTCCGTGCGTGTAATTCTGTAGATTACGAACAACATGAAAAATGAAAAAAAATCACGAATAGTCAGGTCTAATAGAAGGGCTACGGACTACGGCCTACGAGATGTTTGGCTACGGGCTACGAGCTACGTACTACGGCTGGCTACGTGTCCTATTTGGAGCGTAGTCAGGTAATGCTACGATTTTACGAATTTTTATACCGTTCTGCATAGACTCACCCGGAGCCATGAATGCATAACGCAGTGACTGCGTGACTCAAGTCTACGCCACAAACGATGTCGTCCAAGGCTACATTCGCGGCGCGTCTGACCGGGCGACTAAAGCTGCCTGTCTTGATCAGTAAGATTGTCACGGCTTCGTAGAAGTCCTAAGTTGAGATTTAATCGTAAAATTAATCTCGCATATTTTTAGGAAAACTTAAAAAATAATATTCAATATATTTATTAACTATTTATTTTTTATCCGTGACAACATTGTCGAACTTATTAGATATTGCATGTTCGACAGAGTGCACATTTTTCTTCATTTTGGGGATAATTTTGCGACTGTCACGTAAGCTATTTGCACTGCATGTTACTTAGTATTTACTCTTATTTTTGCTAAATTACAACAAGTTACTACATACGGGCTTTTTAGTGTAGTTGGTGTTCTTGAGTATGACGGCGAGGGTGCTGCACGCGGCGCGCGCTACTTGCGTCCGCGGGGATTCTACGTGAGCCGTCACCTTCACAGAGAACGAACTGGCTTTCACTACATTGACCTACTTTAGAGCATTGGTACTTCAATAGCAAGAAAAATAAAGTCGTCTTAGGAATATCTAGCAAAAAACAGCATTCGTACGCTTTGGGAACATGAGAATTTTAACATAAGTAACAATATTTCAGATTTACTTGTCTTATAAGATCTGCAATCCTATGTTCCGTTATGACGCCCCAAAACTTCTCCAAGACACGATGCAGATCCTCTAGAGCATCTGCTACTTCAAACCTATTGAAAAGCAATGAACAACGTAATTAGTATGTTAGTTGTATGTTATTTTCGGTGCAAATTTACAGCTGATGTATTTATACACGATGTTCGCGTCTAACTGCTTTTAACTCCGGATTGGCTGCAGGAACGCGATGATGTCTTACCACGAGTGCGAGCGCAGTCTCTTCAGCAACTCCACGCAGAGTAGCTCACATCCTCGCTCCGCCGCGTCTGTCAGTCGACTTTCGTCAGGAGACACCGTGCTGGGAGAACCGCTCCTACTGTCTGTTCCACTGGTGACGTATAAGACAATGTTCAACAGTCTATTAATATTATCTAACCAGGTGGACTCTTCTAGCTAAAGGTTTATCGATGTGGTTACTACTGCAGTATGAGATATTCTGCCATCAAATAGTAGTGTGACAGCAATTAGTTTCAAGTTTCTTATGAAATTACCGGCCATGTTGAGACTTAATTGCTGTAGTCATAGGATGACGAGTATAGTGCAGTGCAACACAGAACTTTGCAACGGTGCTGAGTTGCAGCGCGTTTAATTAAATGTATCAATTATCGTCATTCGTTACCATAAAATACAAAGCTACTTCCTACATAATATACGTGGGACTTATTTGTAGTGTCAATGACGGATAGTAAAGAACAAAATTCTTAACCACTCACTGCATATACTTGGAATGGCTCCAAGTATTCCGTGGCCTGTGGCTCAACTTGAGCTCTTTGATTTTCTCCTTGATACTGATGGGGCAAGTGGTCTCTAATGTCAGTATCTCTGCCTTGCTCACGTTGGGCACGTGGTGGTCAGGCTTACTAGAGCAGTTCGTGATGTGGCCCTCCGCGTGGATGGGAGGGAGCTGGACGACCGCGTGCGATGCTCTATCGGACTCTGGGGTGACGTCATTAGGATACATTAGTTACGACTTCAGGGCTATTATCGATACATTAATTATATTTACTATTAAAGAGAGTACACTAATTTGAAATTGAAAACTTGCTTAAAATGTTTTTACATCATCGTGTTAGTTACTGTTTTTATAAATATTACCGACTAATTTATGTATTTTACTTTACCCACTAATTTAAACTTACCACTTCTACCACTGATAAGTGGACTTTCACCTGATGCTAGTTCCTTACTTCCTATTTCCCACCTATCAACACTTCTGTCTTTTCGTTCTTCATGAACGCACGGTAGGTTGCCAGTCTTGGGCACCATTTTATTATGATTAGATATTGAAAATAAGAAATTTAAATTACCACCTTCTGAACAGTTGTAGTTGCCCTGTATGGGTGGTAATTTAAAGCTCTCAGATTCTTTGCTATTTTCCGATTTTGGAAACATCTTAACTTTTATTCCGGCACTATTTGTAAACAGTACATCATCTTCATCATTTTGGCCGGTGACATTGTTGCCTGGTGCGCCGACGATTACGTCGACAGGACTATCTTTCTTTGCAACTGATTCTTCAGTCAAAGGAGTCAAGTATCCAAGACGTTTTTTCTCATGATCAGACGAAGCGTGCATGTGGAATTCCAAGCTCTCAGATAATTTGTTGTACAGTTCAGCAACGTCGTTATCAACAGATCGCGGCGTATTGCTGCTGTCACTTTTGTTATCACTCTTGTTAACTTTACGTTTAGGTTCCATGAGGGAGTCTTCTTCTATGTCAGTGATATCTGGTGATTGTTCGAACTCACTCGTGTTCTCGTACTCGTTTTGGTCGTCACACAATATATTTTCCTTTGAATCATCATTAACAATGTTTGGATTTTTATCATTGGTATGTGAACTATTGTCGCTAGTGCACTCGTCGGTTTTTTCGTTTTCTGTTTCAGATATAACAAACTTCGAAGAACCGTCATCGAGAGAATTAGGAAATATTTGATGACAATTGGTATTATGATTAGAGTTATCGCCTGAATCGCCGATGCTTTCATTTCTTGGAAAGTTTTGCGTAGCAGCTGCCACTTGTATTCGATACTCTACAGTTTTATTTTCCGTTATTGATATGAATGAGGTTTGCGTTTCTAACGTTTTGCTACCGATTGGTTTTCGAACTGCGCCGTCGCTCTCAGCTAGCTCAATGATAGTTTTGCTGGTCTGGGTGAATATTTCTTGTGCAATAATGGTGCATTTATTTAGGCTGGTGGACGAAGCTTTGCTGATTTTCCTGGCAGTTTCACATTGTGCGTCTTTGTTGATGAGAACAGGTTTGGCGGGTCTGTCTTTCATGTTGATGATGCTAACGTTGCCTTGCAGAGCGGAGGATTCGCTGTCTTCGCTGTCCCACTCTAACACGTATGTTTCCATTCCCGAGGAGTTATGTTTCTCAGAGCTGCTGTCCGTGAAGTCCATTGAGTACACATTCGACATGGCTACACTTTTTTGTGATTCTGTAAGCTTTACATCGCCTACGACATCTTCTATTTCATCATCCTGGAAAATCGTAATAGCAATGATGATGAGGTTATGGATTTTGTGTTTGGATTTTAACATTTCATACATTGCAGTTATTACATTGCACACCTATGTAGTGGGTGTGCAATGTAATGTAATGCGTCAGTGTTATGTTTGTTGAGAATTACGAAATTTATATATACTTAATACCTTCGTCAAAATGACGCAGCTTTGTTATCTAAGCTTAAGATATGATTCCTATGTAGGTACTTGTTGACTTTACTCGGGTGATTTTATTCTCGGCATACCAACAATATACACGATACTTACCATATTGTAACAATTTAGAACAAAAATAATATAAATTATAACATCAGCCACTAATGTAACCACATAAACGAGTACTCTTATGTATTTACAAATATTTCAGTGCAATTCTGACAGGCCATGACAACTTTGAACTGAGAAACTGTCATCGTATGTTTTGTTTTATTTTCGAAAACTATGGTCCAAGGTCTCAAGGGCGCCTGACGTTCCTTATTTTATCAATGTATGGGATAAAGTAGTGTTTGGAGTAACGTAAACCATAAAGTTCACAGTGAATACCTAAGTCATATTCTTTTCCAGTATATTGTTTAAACAAATATCTATTCCATGTTGGGTTTTTCTCTTACTGTGATGGTAGGCGAGACTTTCCATGAGTTAAAAATTTGCTTGAAACTTGCACATTAACCTTAACAAGGGTTTATTAGTCATTTCTCAAAATGGTGACAGTAAGCAATGAATAATAATAAATAAACGTATGAGATCTTGGTAGGCCCACTATTGATGGAACAGAATAACTATGCATGAAGGAACGTGCTATTCCTTTCTCCTAATAGAACTATTACCGCGTTTATATGTTGGTGGTGGTACTGTCTGTTGTTTTAGTCCGTGGTCCCGCTGGATTCTCGGGCATAGCCTCTGCCTGTACAGCCTGTAGACTTTACCTACTAGCTAAGCGACTTATTGCAAGTAGGTCCTTGTGATAGATCAAACATTTTTTTATTTAGGATGGTATATCCATAGATGGATGAACACAACAAACATATTGACTTTTGGAGGGATATTTCATTCACGCCTCGGAGGACCATTTTTTGAGAAGGCTTGCGTCCACTAGCAACGAATCGGTACGGGTCGATTGGACCGCGCCGCTGTGAAAATTCATTGCCCCCTGCTTCGTCACTGGTGAACGATATTTCATACAAAACTAGGCAAGCGTATTTTTGCGTTGCGATGCGACCCGACAAAAGCCACCTGGTGGACGCCAGCCTTAATGATGAATTGAATTAAGGATTAAAATAAAACAAGGTTTACATTAAAATATGCCAAAGTATTTAATCCACGTGTAGTAAAGTCTCGTTGAGTAGCATAGACACAGTAAAGTATCACAACGATATACCCATGTTAGATAAACTCGCCGTTTACTTACAATATGGAACTGTAGGCACAATACTTAGGTAAAGTCGAATAAAAATAGTGCTTTCGTCACTACTGTAGCCAATACTTCATACAACTTACATACTTGAACGTAGATGGTTGACGATTAGAGCACATGTTGCCCTCTCTATTTGTTCAATTATGAATAGGTGAGTAATGAGATGACGGGACGAAAGCATTACTTTTATCCAAATGGTGTTGTAGCGTGAGAACACGGTGTAGTATTCAAAATTGATTGTAATGAAAGTGTCATCAATCAACTATAAGGACGATTTATAAATAACTACATAACTGAAAGTATTCTTGTGAATACCACTAAAACCTTCACAATAAGACGTATTGTTTTTAGTTAATAATTTTAGTTACTATTTGGTTGTTGATTTTTATTATATTACTAGATGACCCGGTGAACTTGGTATCACCTACACTTATCTTAACCTTTCTCACCGTTTAAACCTTCCCTGAACCTTACATTTCAGAACTAAAATCAGCTACATCGGATCAACCGTTCTCGAGTTTTAGCGAGACTTACGAACAGCAATTCACTTTTTATATTTAAGAAGAAGATTATCGATAGTTCCCACATTTGTAATTAAAAAAACTCAGAAAGATTGTGTCTCACGCTACTGTAACCTCAGTCTAGAATTAAGCCTACCTGTCCAGTATTGTGCTGAAACAATGCCATCGTGAAAATGTCCGCAACTACATAATCAATATAGTAAAAAAAACTGCTATATTAATTTTATACTACTAGCGTAAAAGGTGAAATTTAATAGTTTTATCCCCGGAACTGTATAGATTAGTTTAACATCCAACTTATAGAATAGTAACTTCTATAGACGTAATGCATAGACTCAACCGCATATTGATGTTTACAACAAGCCTAAAAATCGGCGACATACAAACATACATACATGTCGAATATAGAACCCTTTTTTTAAGTCGCTAAAAAGAACCTTTTTGCAAACAGAAAAAAATAAACCGTAAATTATAATAAGTAGGTATTATGTTACCATGGCATGCAGTTAACTTTAAAAATCCATGCTCAGTCTCATGAAATAAAATTACGAGATGCTTTTAATTGCATTATGTAGACGCGTATATTTCACGACGGCGAAGAAGTTGATTTGTTAAAAATTGTAATCGACCTTATTGTCAAGTACATAAGGATGATATTACAACATACAGATAGTACAACTAGATGCTTAGAATATATGGATTTAATACTTGAAGAACACGGGAACCGCTTACCCATACATCAACGTTTCATAAAATATGATATAATAGTTATAAAACATGATATTACACTTACACAATCAAGCGTTTGCGTGTGTGCGTGGGTTCCTGCTTTTTAATATAATATTGTTCAAAAAAATCTCATAACAAAAATATCAAATACATTTATTTGATATTTTTGTTATGAGATATAGTACAGCATTATCAATGATATCTTCGATTGACGACACCAGACGTCAAGACACTTCGTTTCCAGAGTCGCCAAATTACAACTACTTCTTAAAATAATGTCTACTTTGGTGTTCCTTTTACGTTAACTCTAGTTGCATACCTATTGAGGCAAAGAATCCCACCCACACGCACAAACTAACAAACAGGTATAATATCTATCTACATAGAACATTCTATAAGTCTGATATAAACACCACTCCGGCACAACATCTATACGATAAATACCCTTTTATATCCAAATACACACATTTACTTATAATTTAAACACAGCACTTAATACATTTTCCAAATTATTTTACTTGACATTTTAAATGATATAAATAAAGCAACTTTTGTTGTGACAAAAACAATTTCTAACTATATAAATAGGTATAGGAGGTTTTTTTTAAACAAAGCCCAAGTGTCAACAAAGTATTTAATCATTACGATTTCGCTCTTATTCCATGTCGATATTCGAGTTCAAACCTAACCGAATAAAATGATTCAACAGTCTTTGAAAAAGGGGGTTGTATATTCGAGTTCTTTAAGTACACTGTACATAAGATCGAATTTATGTACATGCATTTATTTAAATTTCCAGGACAAGATTTGGTACAGTTCAACAAAAAATTTATGCGAAATCGTAATTGAAAATTAATAAATTAAAGTTAAAACAATTCATCAACAATAATAATTTCGAGAGTAAAAAATAATAATATTAAGTTAACTTCCAACAGTCGCTGTCTCTGCTTCCCTCATTTTGGAGTGTGTAAATATCGAATGACCTCTACAGGTACACAATGGCAGCTCCAAGGATCTTCCGAAAGATCCCTTAACATTTTTGACAAGTATAATATTTAAAGGCTTGTTATTATATTTTGATTACTGCCCAAAGCATTGACATCTAGGAGTGCCTGCCTTCCCCCAGGGCATTTTGATAATTTCCCATCCGAAATAAAACGCCCTGGATCAAGGTAGAAGGAGATAGTCTTTCGGCGCCCTTTTGTAGAGTTTGATTCTAATCTGGAAACACTGGTCTTACGCCTCTCAAAAGGTGCCATATTTTTTTTATTTTGTGCTGGATATTTGAAAATCTTTGACAATTCAAAAGTGCCTGTAAATGGTCTAATTGAAATAAATGATTCGAATTTTGAAATTGTTTTTTGAATTTGGGTTTTGGGTCTCCTTGTTATCGGACTCAGAGCGACCAGGGCAGGCGCTGGATGCGGTCACTTGGCTTAAAAAGTAACAAGACTTGTCTGTATTCAGAAGATTCTGGAGCATAGGCTATGTTATGTTGGCGCCAGAACTGAATAGAACAGGTAAACTAACCTGCCCTTTCAGACACGTCAAATTACAACCTTCTCGTCAAAATAATATTCTGGTGCCTTCTTTAGAAGTCATTCTATTTAGACTTTATCTATCAATATTCAAAAATATTGTATACCACTAAATCGATTAAAAACTTTGAATAATCAACTATGATTATATAAAAGACTATCCACCAATATGTGTACAGAATGAAGATATCCTGATGGAGCACCGTTAGATATTCTACAAAGATTTTGCGTAAACCATATTCTATTACGTACAAAACATACTTAGAGTAGATTCGACCAAACCTGAATTTATATGAAAAAGAAAAAACACGGGAAATAATATATACCACGATTTTATTCTCGAGTAAATCATCAGTCGTTTTTCCATGCAATCTAGCGTATAGCTATACTTATATAAGCTACTAACGAGTAGCGAAGTGAATGTGAACGAATGTAATACACGGCCAAAAAAAGTTGTTCTACAAACGGGAGGGTGCAGAAGCATAACTCATGTCAACTCTGATTAGTCGTATTATAGCGTGGAAAAGTAGCTGCCAAGCGACAAAGCCCTTTAAATAAATAAAAAATAAATAAAATGTCAGTGAATTGGTCTGTCATTTTATGACAGCATAAAACAATAGGACGCCATTTTATTATTCCTGGATTAAGGCTTCTTATTCCATGCAAAATGGTGGTATAGTGACTATTCCTCAAAAGACTCGTTATTCCTCGAATTGTAGTTGGTTAAACGTGAAATTGATTTATTCTCGAGTGATAAGCGATTTACGCCGAGAGTAAAATTTCTTCCTGTTTGGTCGAATCGGCCCTCAAAGAAATATCTTGGTCTTAAGTCATAATGTGTCAATTGTAACGATGCAAAAGTCCACATTGATAACGTACGGAACTTGTAGAAAGAAAGAGATGACGCTCTAAAATATGGTGCTATCTTTGTCTGCCAGTTTCGCAGAACATTGTGATTACACATAGGTCCCTGCCTCGAATATATGTTTGGATAATAATTTTTAAAAAGATGAACTCGATCGAGAATAACTTGATCGAACCGGTCTCCCGCTATCACTTTACTTTATCAACAAAATTAATTGTGTTCAAATTATCAGTAGAATGACTAACATACGAATATTATGAATAACGTCAACGCTTGAACAATAAATAAACATTTGAAACGGTCTCGTACACGCCAACAATTGTGTGCTTCTGATATGTAAAAATCTTCAGTATATATACGAAATTTAAACTTTTAATCTCCATCTATGATGATAAAATATTAAATCCAATAACAGAACGATCAAAACATTACTAGTTATAACTAACATTCTAGAAGAAATGCTTTTAAAACTATACACTAATGAGTTTCGAAATAAGGCATTTGAAAATAAGGCTTTACATCGAGATTTTACGTTTTATCGATAAGAGTACTTTCGAAAAATCGTAACAACTCGATAGTTTTAGTTAACAGTAGAATGCTATCTTACTTTTTGCATCTTATAAAGTCCTGGTCCTGAAGAATACATTAAGTTAGAAATAGAAACAAGCCCTATAGCTATTTACACGATACAACATTGAACCTTAAAATCAATGAAACACCTTTATAAACTTATGTAAATAAATATTATAATTAAAATCTAAATTAGTCGTTATTAAAAGAAATTCGTGTAGATTATTTTGCATGTTGGATATTAATATAATGTTTTCAGACAAAATGCAAAATGGTCTATACAATCAGTTTATATCTCCATTTTATTAATCTACGACAGAGGTGCAAGTGATTCACACAGCTACCTAATTACGTAACACAATGTCCTTACTTTTTATGATAGATATTTTATGTATTTGATATACATTTCATGTATATCAAATACATGAAATGTATATCATAAAAAGTCAAAATGAAATTAATTTATTGATATTTGTTACATCATTAGGACGCTGTTCTCCCCTTAATAATATGTTACAATTTTAAAATTCTAACACTCTATAATTAGTAATAATGCTCTGCTATAAAAACTAATAAAAGAATATTATTAATTGTTCGTGTGACACCAAAATGCGATTTGTATGTAGGCTCACCTGCACCTAAGGCCCTGTCAAACTTAATGGTACAGTAACCTGTATTACACTAATATCTGAGATTTGTCTACACATCAAACCATTTACTAACAACTAAAACGTTTCTATTAACAACAGAAACGGATAATAATTTATTTACAGAATTAGTTTTGTCTCCAACGACATCTTGCGGATTTTTATCGTACTAAAAAGGTACAGCCTCAATCCGCTTTTAATATAATATGATTGATCTTTTAAAATACATTTTTGTTGCTAACAGTGTTGCCTACCATAAAATACAATTAATAAATATTACCATTACGATATATGTATTTTTTATTTATTTTTAATATAATAAACATTTAAAATCCTATTGGAAGTTCTTGATAGATATATTTGAATATTATTTATATTTTATTTACAGTCGATATTGTTACACTTAGATATACGATCCATAGTTATTTAACGTTATAGATATACAAAATCTAGTCACAGACGTTACTGGGGCACATGAGAGGTATTATCTAAACTTTTTTATTTTTTTCATATAAACATATGATATTATTCAAGGAGGTCGTGTGGGGAGCAGTGTTGATTCATGTGAAATTATTTAGTATCAGCCATATCAGAGTCTGGAAAAGCCCGGTTGATTGCAATAGGCTCATATTACATGGGACTTTACTACGAAAAATAGGCGAAAAGTTATATACGATAAAATTCCTGTAATATTTACAGAAATATCAGCTTATTTATGTTAGAACCGATTTCATCAGCCAAACCCTTTGTTTTTCAGCGCCCATGCCGCCATATTATAACGTAGATGACCTCAATATAGCCGAGGGCTATCTCTATCGTAACGAATGATTTGACTCATAACCCATTTGCTGGGAGTCAATGAACTAATTCAACTGATTGAGTTTATTTTCATTGACACTCTTTTTTTTACTGATATTTGTTTTTCTTTCTGAAGTATGTTTATATTTTTGTAAGCATACATTATTGGTACAATTTACGCATAAAACAGCCGAAGTTTTTAAGTGTTTTTGATGTGAAACATTTATTGGCGCACATTTGGGGTAAGACCGATTCGTATGCACTGACGGCAAACGGTATGACGTTAGTATTTGCCATCATGTCTACTCCACGACGCTAATATAGCGTGTGTGCGTAGCTAATATATTTTGTTACTTCTCTGTATGAGTGTGTGTGTGTATTGGGTTTCAGATGTTTCACATCAGCAGGGCGTCCCGTGACGGCTTTATTTGTTATAATATGGCGTCAAAAAATCTTCTCAATTACCAGAATGAGCTTGAAGTAAGATCAGGTGTAATTAAAGTTAGGTAGTGTAACTTTAAATCAATATTAACTATGATCGAAGTTAGTTCTTGCTTGGCTAAGGTATGTTTCCGTCTCAGTCTTACTGTTTTGATTTGACAGTTGAGCGACAGTGACAGGGATACAGCTAAGTCAAAGCATGAGATAGGTTACTTTTATTTGGATTAGCTTTAAGTTCAAGGAAGAAAAACTTAAATTGTAGATAAAGTTCAATTATTATTCATATGTTTATATCAGAAAGCAGTGGAAACGCTTAATTTATGTCATTACCGATATCATTTCACCAATAATCGTGGTCCTAAAACCAATAATCTCATCAAAGCAAATGAATACATCGTTTGAAAACAAGGTGAAGATAATTACAGTAATATCGTCGACATAAAGCCGCAGATAGCAGCTTGTCAGACTCATTTATCCTCATAAGAGCCTACGAGGTAATAAACTTGATATAAGTCGTTAAACTACATAGTTATTTTACTGCAGTCGACATTCGAATACAGTTTACATTGTTTCAGGAATACTTATAAGTATACAAACAGATAAAACACTGAGATGTAAAATATTCACAATTTATCGTGATCGTTAAGTGTTTACTTTAGTGTGTGATCACACACACTAATGTATCGAACGCGCGACCGCTCGCACTCGAGTGTCGTTACACGCACGTCGGTTTGTAATAACCGTAAACGTTTTTTGCACACCACAGCTGTTATCTGCAATAACACAGCTGTAGCGTGATAATCAATCTTCCATAAAATAGCGCGCAGTATGTAAATTTTAACGCGCGTAACATTCATTGCTTGGCGAGACAAGCCTGTTTGTTACATATAAACACGGGGAACACATAAACAGTAGTAAAATACACATTAACACATAGTCATTAGCAATCTTCAGTGACATCATTTTAACAAACACGTTCAACTTACAGCTACCACTCGTAGTCCGTAAACGCGCGTCTGCTCCCTTGCAAAGATGTAGTATGACTTACTACTTGTAGACTGAAAAAACACGCGACTGGTCGCTCGCAAACATATAGTTAATGTTTACCACTAGTAGTTCGAAAAACGCGCGACTGCTCGCTTGAAGTTTAAGTTTGTGTTTACCATGACAGATGAGAGTTTAGGGCGGGGGTGTGGTGGTGGGGTGGTGGGGCAGGGTCGCGCCGCATGCCTACTGGCTGGTGAGGTAGAGGCGGCGGCGCGGGCGCTCGCATCAGCGCGGCGAGCGCGGCGGCGACACGGGCTCGCCCGCCAGCCGCATGTGCAGCGCGTGCACGCGCACTATCTCGCACACGATCGACGACTCGATGTCCACGCCTACGCAACAACACCCCATAGAATCACATTTAAATTGTTTTCTTATAAAAATATGTTAAATCTGTATTTTATGAAATAAATTTATTTATTCTTAAATTATAATTATTACTCTTATTGAATTGAAAGATCATTTATTCAAACTAGGCTGAAAATTTTGAACATCAAAAATGTACAAAAGACAGCCTCCAGAATGCCCGCTCATTACCACTTCTTATTTATTTTTGCTGGCACAACAAACTCTCCAACAACCCACATCTGTCTGTAAGGTTTGAAGAACAGGCTATCATACAATATTTATATTATATATTTACAAGTTTGTATAAATATTACGTTTAGGTCAGTAACTTTCCCTTATGCTGTAGTAACTTAAGCATTCAATTAATAAAATCAAATATTTATATAGAAATTTATAACAAATCTTACATGTGGTAAATAATATGAATACCGGGCGTAGCCTTGAATCATTCAACTCAATTCAACAAACAGTTTCAAAAGCAGTTAAGTATATTGACTAACAGTGTCATCATCTGCCTAGCCTTTTCCCAACTATGTTAGGGTCGGCTTCCAGTCTAAACCGGATGCAGCTGAGTACCAGTGTTTTACATGGAGCGACTGCCTATCTGACCTCCACAACCCAGTTACCGGGTAACACGGTACCCCTTGGTAAGACTGGTTGTCAGGCTTTCTGGCTTCTGACTACCCGTAACGACTGTCAAAGATGGACAAATGACAACCGGGACCAACAGCTTAACGTGCTTTCCGAGGTACGGAGGAGTCTCGCTATGACATAGATGGTCACCCATCCACGGACCGACCGCGCCAAGCGCAGCTTAACCTTTGATCGGTCGAACCGTGCGGCTGTTACTTAGCCACGAGCTCCTGACTAACAGTGTATAGGTCTATTATTGCGGGTACGACATAGTCGTCCGTAGTTCCATTCTTAAGTTATTAGTATAAAATATGCTTACTAATAATCATCGTATTGTATTCATATTCTCTTTTCATCATATTATTATTTTCTTTTTCATACAAAAATTAAAAAGTGATGATTATTTATACCTTGTTTCTAGAAAAATAGATTTAATAAAAGCACAATAGTCTTACCCGCGTGCACCTCTTCCCTGGTGAGCACGATCTCCTGCGAGATGTCGGGCGACACTAAGATCACTCGGTGGTGACGCGTCTGCAGCAAGTTGGCCACCACCATCTGGGCAATTGGAGAACATTCCAGTATGTATAGTGGAACACGTAAAAAATGACAGCTGTAGGGTATATGATCCTACATTGAGCGTACAAATTAGTCCAAACAGGTTGGTAAGAATTGTATTGTCTTAAGTTCTAGCTATTTTTAACCGACTTAAAACAAAGAGGTTCTGTATTCGATCCGTATGTTTGCCCATGACTTTCTCAAAAACTACTAATCCGATTTTTCGTAACTATTGTCGAGACGTTCATGATATTCTAGCATTCGCCCGCGACTTTCTTCGAATTAGGTCCAGATACGGAGATAAAAAGTATCCGACTAATTTCATCCAAATCTATACATATAAAATGCTTTGTCCTGAATGACTGACGGATCAACGCACAGCCTAAACCGCTGTTCGTAGAGACTTGAAACTTGCAGAGTGTGTTCTTTGTATGACGTAAACATCCGATACGAAAGGAATTTCCGAATTCTTCCGAAGGGGATAAAGTTTGTATGAAACTCTGTAATTTTTTATTTGAATTCATACAGACTACACGGGCGAAGCTGCTGGCGGACAGCTGGTTGGTAATAAAATAGTAGAAGAATATCACTGGCATGTTTATTCCCTTACTTGGCTCGCAGAACAAATGAGGTGTCTTTCGACTGATCGTCCTATAATCACAGATCACGATTAGTTCGTTGGCACGGTTAACTCAGCTCACCTTATGCTTATACTTCTCGAGCGCGGCCCTCGCTTTGGGTATGAGCAGATTCTCATCGGTCTCCAGCTTGAAGGAGACCACGTAGGCCTCCGGCACCCACAGGTTGACGAGCGGCGCCAGCATCTTGGGCACCAGGTGCAGCTGGATGATGGGCGCGCCGCATGCCGACTGCATCTTGTGGGTAGGCTGGGGAGGGACAATATTAATATTTAAACTTGGACACTACACTGATTTTCGGAATTACATGTCAGACTCAATAGCCGGTGTTATTGGTTTAACACCTCTAAAGCTTCATTCCTCCATAGTTCATGTAAGTTATACATAAAATTGACAACAAAAAGGTATACCAAATTTGGGTATTGGCCTACCAACCAACGTACTAAAATTCAATGAAATGAAAATCATCATTCAATTAAATATTTTTAAGGTATAACAAGAAAACGTAGTGCAATTTTTTTATTAAATCAATGGAAAACTAAAGACACACTTTAGAAGTTTTTGGAGGGGAACTACCCATCCTTGTCACACGAAACGTCATTTGTTTGAGGAACTATGGAGTAAATCAGCGTTTTGACATGTTGACGTCATATTTAAATAGTGCTTTATTTCCTAGTAACGACTTTTTGAACGCTTATAACTTGGCCGTTTTTTTACGATATTTCATTCGTATTTTCACTGTTGTTTATGATTATGGTTATTTAATAAAAACAAAGACATATTGTCTATCCAAATATACTTAACCACTCTATCCTTAGGTATGTAGAAGTCCGAGACGGCGGCGGCGAGGTACAGCATGGCCCGCGCGCCCAGGTTGGCGAGGCACTCGCAGGCGGCGCGCAGCAGCCAGAAGTACTCCGACACCGTGGTGAAGGACACGTGCAGGATCGCGCCGGCCGCGTGCGCCGCCTTGTAGCGCAGCAGCACCGGCGCCAGCACGTCCACGCTGTCCGGTTTCACTGGACAATTCAGACGGGCGACATTAAAATACTTTACGATAATCATTTAGGGCCGTGCTGATCGACAGATTAGCAACGTTAAACTACGCTGAATGAGGCTATCAGTCAGTCGATGGATGATTGACCATTTTCTTATCTCAACGAGAGCACGTAAGCTGTCGGTCCTGCGCCTGATCTCTCCTTGTTGCACCTGCCTGTGCATGCGCTTTTGCACTATAATATCTCATGCGTACCTGGCTAGTCTTCATTGAGATAAGCTGTAAGCGAAATCGGTCTGGGGAGATTGATCTGCAAACGCTCAAGCTATCTAGGACTTTTAGGGTTTCTTCGAAATCAGACTATAAGACATTTTACGAAGTATAACTTTGGACACAGGTAATTTTTTATCCGGGTACGCAAAGTTAGGATCGCTGATTGATGAAGCACTCAGGATTCGGGTAAAACGACAGAACATAGCTAATAGTTTATAACCACGATAAGAACACAGTCTACCAACTCACCTGAAATAGAAGTATTAGGTCCTCGATCCTGAATCTCAAGCATATCCAGAAGCTTCTGTCCAGTGAAGTGCCTGGTGAAGGGTTCCAGCGACTTCTGGCGGTGCATGAAGATGACCGCGTACCCCTGCTCGAGGAAGTACTCGGCAGACGCTGAGCCGCGCGTGCCCGCACTGAAGTTGTCTACGAAACGCACCGTGTTGTGCTCCAGAGGGACCGTCGTGCCGCCAGACTGGAACGGGAGTGGGGGTTAAACGTAATTTATAGATCGTGTACAGCGATGTTAATGACTGTAGGCGCCGGCGGGCGAGTCTGACATCAGAAATGCCTAAATATAGGTACGTGTTACAAATGAGCGGGCATGGTCCCATAAAAGAAAACGATCCAAAAGATAAAAATATTGATATAACAATACATAAACACAATAGGTATAATATAAGAAATGGATATTAATTTCTTAATAAGGAACAATCATAATTATGTGTCCGTTGTTGTGCCAAATAGATCCTGTTCAGCGTTATGTTAGACAAAACCAATCATTCTACTTTCGATGCTGGGAATGTCAAAGATCCAAACATACCTCTACTAGGTATGTAAATAATAAATCCGTTAGCCAAGGTAGCTGAGCGCCACTTTATTCGCTGTGATAGTCTCGCTAGTGCTTTGAGTCTCGGGGGACACTTGATTGTGGCTGAACACGCAACAAGTTTGCGCTGTAATGTGTTCGCGGCAAAATAGCTGTTTGTTTTGCTACATAATTGATGATTGTCAAATGTTTCTTTGCGTGCAACGTGACTATTTTTTAACCAATGAAAAAAACGTAGGAGGTTTACGAGTCGACGCGTATATTTTTTTACACCCGCGCCCCGACGGAAAAAGAGATGTCTTAAAACCGCTAAGTATGTGTGTGTGTCTATCTGTGGCACGATAGCTCTTAAACGGGTGAACCGATTTGGGTCAGATTCGTTAATCAAAAGGTTTTCTAGCGGTGTTTTTGGGAGATGTTCTAGCAAGTTGAGGAACTTTAAAATATACACGCGGAAGAAGTGGCGAGCAAAGTGCTAGTATTTTCATGTAGTTCAAGTTTTAACTGTTAGATCCTCGATAGAGTAGCTAGTCCAGACTTCCAGACCTTCAACCGTGACATATATTGCTAACATTACCCGGGCCATTGCCTGATGTTTATTGCCAGAATCTCGCGGCTAACGCTATTTACCTAAAGGGCAAGGTCTTGCTAATCTACCTTGGCTAATTACTTAATTGCCTATTTCAACAATAATGTCTCTGCAAAAATAAATCTGTCTCCAAATTGCATTTGTCAATTTTATAATATTTAATGGTAAAACTGCTGTCAGGCTATATGTGGTAAGTGGTCAATACTAAAGGCATACACAGATGACGTTATACGGTCGTATTATGAGACGTTAAAATGATCCATAATATTGCGGAAAAAGTTTGAGCTACTAATTCTATCATGCCATAAACAAGTATTTATTTTTTCTTCTAGCTGTTTCCCGCGGTTTCACCCGCACGCCGAGGGAACTACTTCGCGCACTCGGGTAAAAAGTAGCCTACGTCCTTTCTCAGGCTCTAGACTATCTGTGTACCAAATTTCATATAAATCGGTTCAGTAGTTTTGGCGTGAAAGCGCGACAGACAGACAGTTACTTTCGCATTTATAATATTAGTAAGGATTATACGAGTATGCGTGATTAACTGATGGTAAAACTAAAGTTTAAATATTTAACTTCAGACAGTGATAATGATAAACATTTTGTATAGTATTCAGATGCTTTTAAAAATAGTGTGCTGCAGTACTTAGATGTTGTATAAACTGACTGGAACATGCCCATAATATGATTAACCTACATTAGTAGAGACCATAATTGTGAATAAAGTACTGTAAATAGATGCTCATATTAAGGAATTACGTATAATCAACTTCTTTGTTTAATTTATGTAGAGGCTTTATAAAAACAAATACATCATGGCCATGGTAATGTTTTGACAATAACAAAATCATTACTTTTTAAGACAACATGATCAATAGTTTTAACCAACTTCCAAAAAGAAGAGGTTCTCAAATCTACTGTTTTATTTTTGTTATTGCATGAGGAAGAAATAATTCTACATAATTATCTACAAGTTTACACAAATTTTCCATGTGGGTAGTATTTTTTGTATATGTCAGACAAGAATTTTTAACTAAACATTGCTTTAGTATTTCTTATCAGAATTACCATCATTCAGTTTTGTAGACAAATAGATTATTTATTTAAAAATATAAGACATATTTTAAAAAATATTTTTTAAATTATTATACTAATCAACATATAAAATTGTTAATACTCACAGTAACAAGCACAATTTTGTTGCCGTACTGGTCATGCCTTTCACAGAACTCCTTCAGCAGCGAACGGTTGTCTTCAAAATCCGGTGGGGGCAGGTGAACCGCAAAGAATTCCTCCCACGTACTACTCGCCATTTTGGAGATTTACTTTTGAGGTTATTGGGAACTGAGGGAAAACACATTGTTTACAGTGACAGTTCGAAGTGTCATGGTGTAACTGGTTGAATCTACAATATTTTGCTGTTTGGTTTCCGAATAGTCTAACCTTATCACCAACTGTAGTTGAAATTGTATAATGTACAAGCTTAAAATTACATATCGAGGGGTAACGGGCTATTTGGAATCAGCTATTTTTGCTGATTCCAAATAGCCCGTATATATAATTCAATATCACCCAAAATGACGCTTAAACCAAATAGCCCATTACCCCTCGATATTATGTTAAATAATGAAATAGATATAACCTTTTAATGTAGGTAAATAATGAATTTTATATGAGTAAGCAAACAGTGTTGAAAAACAAACCGCATATTTTTGTAGATTCACCCCACTGTACAACACCACGGGTACCCAGCCCTGGATTTGTCAATAGGCCGTATAGGCCGCGGCCTAGGGGCGGCAGCGTCCTAGGGGCGGCAAATTTCAGAGGACGCTCACTCGATTTCAGAGGATAAAAGTCAAACAAGTTCACTGGTTTTCTCATGGTTTTTTTACACTAATACGTTAAATCCCTATAGAAACTTATCCCTATCGAAAATTATCCATCTTAGGTATCTACTGTTATGTTATTGTACCTATTTTATCTATATTACTGCGTGAGTGTTGGATGAGAGCGGGGGGCGGGTGGCAGGGGGCGGCATTTTTCATTGTTTTCGTGGAAAAGCAACAAACGCTTTAATTTGTTACAGTTATCACTTACATAAAAGCGTAAGCAGAGGCTTAGCTACCCAGGGGCTAGGCGGGGCAGTGCCCCGGGGCTCCCAAAAGCTGATTAGCCAACCTTACTGAACTTAACCTTATAGAACTAGCGAAAAATTCTCCCACCTTCGGAAACTAAATAAAATAGGTCGCAACATCAATCATGGCAACCCATTAAAAAAATATTATTCCCCTAATTATCTTGCTAACAAAGAAATTCGCGCTCGCTTCGCTCGCGTTTTCAATTACCTATTCTTATTTCTCTCAGATTCTGTTTTCGTTACAATTTATTGAAAAATATAATTATCATGTAAAAAAAAGTTAGCGCTCGCGCTTCTGATCACGTATATATTATTTATTTTCAGATTCTGTTTTTGATACAATTTATTGAAAAATGTTATTCCCTATAATTATCATGCTAAAAAAATTTGCGCTCGCTTCGCTCGCGGCACGATTACATGAGTATTTGTATTTCTTTACAAGCTCTGTTTTTGTTACCATTTATTTAAAAATATTATTCCCTATAATTAACATGCTAAAAAATTTTCGCTCGCTTCGCTCGCGCTATCGTTTACGTACGAGTAACTTTTAACCGCTGTTTTTGTTACTATTTTTTGAAAAATATGATATTCCTAATAATGGTTCAGCTGATTATTTCAGGAACTACTCATGCTGGCAACCGTTATGAAGAACGATTGTGCATGCGTATTGTATTGTAAATGAAAATAGATGAAAAAACATCTTTTATAGAAAAGTGCGGGTTTAAAATATATTTAGGCATCATATATTAAATTATTTAAATTATTCTTTACACATTCGAATATAATTTTAATTTTTCTGGTATGTCTTTTAATTTTGAAATTATAATAGAGTCCGCAAAATTCGTTCTTATCTCCGAAGATTGAGAACAGAAAAATCTGAAATAATTAGGGCTGATAGACATTAGCCTAAATATTACAGAAAAAAAAAACTATGATTTGTATCGTATTGTAGTTTTTAAGTAATCAGTAATTTTCCTCAACATACTTAATTATGCGGTCTATAAGAGGAGCTCGTGGCTAAGTAACAGCCGCACGGTTCGACCGATCAAAGGTTAAGCTACGCTTGGCGCGGTTGGTCCGTGGATGGGTGACCATCTTTGTCATAGCGAGACTCCTCCGTGCCTCGGAAAGCACGTTAAGCTGTTGGTCCCGGTTGTCATTTGTACATCTTTGACAGTCGTTATGGGTAGTCAGAAGCCAGAAAGTCTGACAACCAGTCTTACCAAGGGGTACCGTGTTACCCGGTAACTGGGTTGTGGAGGTCAGATAGGCAGTCGCTCCATGTAAAATACTGGTACTCAGCTGCATCCGGTTTAGACTGGAAGCCGACCCCAACATAGTTGGGAAAAGGCTAGGCAGATGATGATGACTTAATTATGCGGTCGAAAAAAAAAACAAGATCCCGACTCGCACTTGGCCGGTTTATTTTATTTAACTTTAGTGTTTTTCTTACTACAAATGTAAAATTATTATTTTAAGAAGGTACATGGGCGGCGGAAATAAAGTGGCCTATACTCATAAAAAATATAAATCCGGCACTGCGGGTACCATAAACATTCTTATACAATAGGTTAAACAACATTGCATAATTTACCAAGTATATTTAGCTAGTTAAATTGTATGTATTGAGTCATTAATTTCTTGCCAACGTACCAGGTTTGAACATTATATCAAAAAGGAAGTCTTTGAATATTTATTGTGTAATAAAATACTTTAAGAGTAAAAGTAAATTGCACACTTAACCTGCACAGTAAATAGCTTTAAATAAAACTCATTGCTCACTATTTGTTCAAGATGTATAATATAAGTATAAAGTTTGATGAATAGCAAAGGCTTGTGAGGTTTTGAAACACAAACTCTTTTTTTTAAATTTCAAATATGCCTGTAAGTACAATGCTATGCTTATTAAACATCAAGTACCAGTTTCAGTCTTGTACAAAAGCCTTAGAAAATAAACTAATAAAAGAATAAAAATATATAACTTTTTCTAATGAACCAAAATTTTAAGTTTCCGTAAATAACCAGAGAACAGATACAGAGCAATATTGAGTTTTAACTTTCTCTATTTGTAGTGTCACACAATATTTTGATAACTACAACAAATACAATACGTTAAACACTCATTAATTAAACAAGGGCAAATGCATTTGAACTACATAACAGAACTTCACGGAGGCAATACTGCATGTTTTGTCTATGGACTCTATGGTAACAGGATTACCTAATTTTAAAATGGATCAGCTGTCACTTGATATGGCTGATTAAGCTTAGCTCTTGTGGGATTTCATGTTAGTCAAACAATTGATTTCATGCCCGTAGTATGTAAATTATTAGCGATGAGTAGGATGCTTTGAGTTCTGAGTACATTTTTTTTTATATTTAAGTTTATTTTTACACATAAACTTGAAAAAGAAAATTGTATTTCAACTTACAGAAAACATTAATAATAACTACATACTCATCACTTGAACATTCCTACTGCTCTTACACAAATAAACAAATATTAGTCCTGATCTTATCTTTTGTATCAAAACAATCAGACCACTATGAATCTGTGAGAACTGATAAGATCTGATGAGACCTTAATAAAGTACTCAGAAACTCTTCCAATCATTATATTACACACAATTCTGGTCCATATCTTTAATCTGTGATTAGTTTATCTACTCACCTTGAATGATCGCGATTCCTAAATGCTTATATTGTAGTAACGTACGTCTGATGCTTTTAGTTGCCGCAAACAGAATGAATGAAGGAGATTATCTAAACACTTTTATGTTAGTCGGCGGCCAGGAACGAATGTTTATACGGCCGACACCGTTAACCTCTAAGACATCTTATACTGATTAACGAGCGCTAACCAATATTTACTAGCTCGGTTTATAGAAAAATCAATGCGATAGGGCACCTCGTCGCGTTGACGTTACAAGGACGAAGAGTAAGTAGAATCAACATTTACAAGTAATTGTCACCTTTACAAGCAGCCCCAGTGTCCTTGGACGTTGCTCTGCGGGGTACAGGCGCCGCCCGCGATCGATGTTTATAATTTAGATGTATTTCACTTTCAACTGATAGAAATCTTTATCACGACTTTTTGATAACTGAATGTGACAGCTGTGACAAGCACACTGGGTGCGTTTACGGAAATAGGGTTCGTTTCCATATTGTCAGTTTTTCTATGACATTTGTTGCTTTTAGGTAGCGTCGTAAACTGTTTTTTTATGTTTATGAACTTAATACGTAAGCAAACTATCGTAGATTTTATTGTGAATAGAAAAATATGTTCGGCCAGCCAAAGTGTATAATTGGATAGAGCAGCTATACTCTAAGTGTGTTCCGCGGAACCCTAGGGTTCCGTGATACCTCTGTCGGGGTTCCGTAAGAATTTAGAAAAAAAAATCAAAACACCTCTCTCTGGTCGCTCCGCGGCTGCGCGGACTCCGCGGCCGCGCGGAGACAAAACGCTATGAACGTTACTTATTTATTTATTTGTATTTGTAGAAACATGTGTTACAATAGCTGGTACAATATATCATAAGTTTGGTATCAACAATTTTATACTTGTACAACCCGTTCGCTCTAAGTTTGCCGTTCTGTGGAATGCGCGTACCCTCCCCCACGTGACAACAAAACTTATAATGTGTCATAGTTTTACCCAAATATTACAATTTTTATTGTTACAATTAAATAAAAAATATTTTTATATTAGGTTTGGTGACGCTACTTTTCGAACGTCATACCTATCGCCAGCGGCAAACTTAAAACGTGCGGGTAGTATACTTGTGAGCGCGTAGTCTCTTTGATAAAAGCCGCCTCTGAATTAGACGCTATAGTTGTCAACAAGCGACTTTCGACTCTAACTTCAAAGGATAAAGTCGATATTGTTTACAACGCAATTTTTAAATTTCTGTTTTTATTTTTGCTTTTTGTTTATCAAAGGTGCCGACTCGAGTATTTTCGAGAATATTTGAGATCGAGTCTAGGACTAAGTATAAAAGCGTCGCCCGTCGTCAGTTGACGATTAGCGTTCGGAGCGATAAGTTACTGCCTACTTACAAGCTCGCTAGCGAGAAACTAGTGTTCATTGTTTTACTGCCTGCTGTATTCTGTTGTCTCAGTTTTGTACATTTCTTCACCGTAGGTACTAAATTTAGTCTCTTATACGCAGTAACGATTGTGGATTATTTAAACCCCACTATCCTGACGTGTAACATTATAAATAAAGAAGAATGGAACGTTGGCTTAAAGGTGTTAAACGTGTTGCAACAACATCTTCTAATGACGCTGAATGTTCAAAAGCAGTGCGCGCGGAGAATATAGCAACCACCGATTCAGAAGATGATGCCACGACGTCAAGCTCGACGGTTTCAAAGACGAAAAGAAGGAAGTATGATGAATCTTATATCAGTTTCGGATTTGTTGATTCCAACGGCTCACCTCTCTGCATGCTCTGTAGTAAACTGCTTCCTAATAGTTCCATGGCACCTGCCAGATTGCCCCGACATTTAGAAACTGTACACCCCGAGTCTAAAGACAAGAATAAAGAATTTTTTGTTCGCAAAAAAGATCAGTTATTAGAAAGTCAAAAAAATATTATGCATGTAACACAAACTATCAACGAAAAGGCCACGGAGGCATCATATTTAGTTAGCTATCGCATTGCACAAGCAGGTGAAGCGCATACTATCGCTGAGAAATTAATAAAACCATGTGTATTAGACATAACAAAATGTATGCTCGATGAAAAATCTGCAAAGCATCTTTCTAATGTTCCGCTATCAAACGATACTGTTTCACGACGAATCCATGATCTGGCAAGCTACGTCAAACAAGAACTAGTTACACGTCTACAAAATACACGATTCGCCTTGCAAATGGACGAGTCGACTGATGTCGCTGGTTTGGCTATCCTGCTGGTTATTGTGAGATATCCATATAAAAGTTCTTTTGAAGAAGACATGCTTATGTGTTCATCGCTGCTTACAAACACTACCGGGGAAGAAATTTTTAATAAAATAAATATATTTTTTGAAGAAAATAATCTCAGTTGGAACAATTGCATTGACATTTGTACAGATGGGGCCAAGGCGATGACAGGTAAAACAGCAGGAGCAGTGTCACGAATTAAAAATAAAGCGCGTAATTGTAGTTCCAGTCATTGTATTCTGCATAGACAAGCACTTGCGATGAAGCAAATGCCGTCTAATCTAAAATTAGTTATGGATGAAGCGGTAAAAATAATTAATTTTATCAAATCACGACCACTACAATCCCGATTGTTCTCATTATTGTGTGAAGATTATGGCAGCAAACATAAAACACTGCTGCTCCATACAGAAGTGCGATGGCTGTCTCGGGGTAAAACTTTAACAAGGCTATTTGAACTTAGAGCCGAGTTACAAATGTTTCTTTCAGCAGATACTTCTTTTAATTTGAAGGACCGTTTGTATGATAAAACTTGGTTGTTCCGATTGTCTTTTATGGCGGATATCTTTCAAAAACTTAACGAATTGAATTTATCGTTGCAAGGTAAACAGACAACAGTGTTTCAGGCCTATAATAAAATAACTGCTTTTAAAAGAAAATTAGATTTTTGGATCATTTGCATTGGTAAGAAAGAAATAGAAAGCTTTACGTTACTCAGTGAGTTTGTTAGCGAAAACGACTCAGTAATGTTTGAAGATGATGTATTTGAATTGGTCCAATATCTCAGTTCGATGCGCGCATCTTTTGAAAAGTATTTTCCCGAAGAACACAATACAAAAATTAAAGTGAATTCATGGATTCATAATCCTTTTTTACCCAACTTGGAAAAGCCTGAAAACATGTCAAACGAGATATATGAATCTCTTTTAGAAATGTCATCAGACACAAGTATGGAGTCACTGTTCAAAACGACGCCTCTCAATGATTTTTGGTGCAGAATCCAAGATGAATATGCAATGCTTGGCCAAATGGCTCTGGATATTCTGCTCCCGTTCCCAACTACATATTTGTGCGAAACAGGATTCTCTACCTACGCAGCCACGAAAACAAAATATCGCAATAGACTGGACGCCGAAGCTGATATGAGACTCCAACTTTCTTCCATCAAACCTGATATCAACCAATTGATGAAAAATAAAAAACAGTTTCATACCTCCCACTTGTTAGATTTTTTCTTTTTTAATGTTTTCTATTGTTGTCGTTGCCAAGTGGTGAAGTAAATAATAATTAGTAACTGTTAGATTGTACTTTTATTATGCTGATTAATAAAAAATACACTTATAAAAACAATTGTTTTATTGTAGGGTTCCATCAAGTATTTTGCTTCCCAAAAGGGTTCCGTCATTTAAAAAGTTTGAGAACCACTGGGATAGAGAATTGGTCGACGATAAACTATAACTAACTCTGTAACCAGTGTAAATTATGCTACTACCGTCAGTTTTTTCACAGGAACAGCAATTTAGAAAATATAGGGGATGAGGGGAATATTTCGCAAATGGATCCCTAAATTCTAAAATGTTCTTCATACAACCATCTAATGTTTATAAAATACTCATTCCATTGTACCCCATCCTGGGCCGTCTTAATCATATAGAGCACCAGGCTGCGAAAATGACCCTGCCCTTGCCAATAAAATAAAAAACTTAACTTTTGTGTACATAATTTATCTATGCATATAAATAAATTAAGCCCGACGCATAGGTTGATACCGGCGCCTATAATAATACCGATCCCTACACTAAAACCGACGCTAACAATGATTCCGACGCCTAAACTGATACCCACGCCCAGACTGTTACCGATGCCAACATTGATACCGACGTCTACACTAATACCGACGCCAACATTGATACCGACGCCTGGACTGCAACCGACGTCTACACTGATACCGACGCCCAGACTGATACAGACGCCAACATTGATACCGACCGACGCCAACTCTGATACCGACGCCTAAACAAATACCGATGCCAAGACGCCAATTTGTAATCCATGATTACTATAATAAGTAGGAAATACAAAAAAGTTCCCTAACTTAACTCTTGCATTATCCGCCTGTTACGTAGTCACTTGGCTGCATAAATCTCAAATGTTGCTGCCCGACATAAAAGAATTTAAATAGCAAGCAAATTCTTCGAATGCTGTCTTAAAATGATTGGTTTTTGTTGCCAATCAAAAATTTCGTCTAAGGATTTAAATTAAATACAATACTTCTCTGTTTATTTCAATTTTAATTTGAGGCTGAGGAATGAAATAATACAACTTTTGTATAAATGTTGTTGTTTATATTGTTGGTGTTTTTTTTAATTGTTTACTTACATAGCGTAATAAATAAGCTTAAACACAAGAGACCTATTGACTAATATTTACATCTCCACACAGATTTTTGACTTCGCCAAAAAATTACTTTTCTTACTAGCTCTTCAGTTTTCAGCGGTACTTTCGATATTTTCTTGTTTGACTGCTGGCGCTGGAGCTCTGAGTAGGCGCCGGTCGTCTGGCAGGAAAGATGCAACAATCGCCGATGCTAAGAAATAGAAAAGAATTGATAAGTTAGTATTGGTTTCTAGAGAAAGAACTTGCGATTACTCAATGTTGCGAATACTAAAGTATTAAAAAAAACTTAAACTTACATGCGAAAATAGAGGCGAAGAGGTAGAAACCAGCATCACAGCTATTTGACAACATCAGGTTGAGAATCTGTATCGAAGCGAAGGTCCCAATACGCCCAACCGTCATAGGCAGTGCGATTGCCAACGCCCTACAAATAAGAAGTAACGTAGGTATTAATTAGGTATCAGGGGGGTTAGACAAGTAGCAAAAACGCTAGTAGAATGGAAAACAAAATGTATGGGAATGACATTCGTTTACGACTAGCCATCTGTCATTCCCATACATTTTGTTTTCAGACATGTGGCAAAAGTAGCAAAAAATACGTAAGAGGTAACAATTTATCCAAATTTCTAATGCCTTACCTTAGATGCGTAGGGAACAGAGCGACGATGATGGTGGTGTAGAAGCCAATGACGACGATGCCAATCGTCAGAATGACAAAGAGTATGGCGCTGGCGATCGCGCTGGGCACCAGGTTCACCAGGATACCGCTCACTCCGCACGTTGCCGTCACCACCAGCACCATGTTGCGACGACCCGTTTTATTTACAACCTGAACATTTCTTTGACATTATTATTTAGTTTAAATTGGGATAACTCATCTGGTTTAGCTGGACACCGCGCTAGAAGGAGACACATTTGCATGATATTCTTAAAAATGTATTTATTGATCAGTAGTATTTTTTCTACACATAACATCACAGAAAGTCTCATCGAGTTCCAAGTTAAGAGCTGTTTTCAATTATTTTTTGGGAGGTTGGCTCTATATATTTACACTATATTCACGCATAAATATATATATATGTTACTAAAGTAACTAGATCTGCAATCACCAAGCAAAATGCGTGCCATGAAAGTTTGAGCCCCCAGCCACAATTCATGTCATCAGCTGTCAGCTTGACTTCAACTGAATGTCTGGAAAATTGACTGTCGCCGTCTTTGTCGAACAGATGATAATGTTTTGGTTAGTGTGAAAGAGATAAATATAATATTGCACCAAAATGGTTACTAGTTTCAAAGCTACGTCTGCATTCTAAAAATAATAGTTTAAAAAAACTAAAAAAACACGCTTTTATTGCTGACCGAACTAAAAAGTAGAAAATAATTCAATTCAGAGTAAAAAGCGTGGGGTGCATTTTTCTATATTTTCATGACTCTCTCAAGCACCCCACGCTTTTTACTCTGAATTGAATTATTTTCTACTTTTTAGTTCGGTCAGCAATAAAAGCGTGTTTTTTTATTTTTTTTAAACTATTATTTATTTTCCAATTTTTTAGTTCGGTCAGCAATAAAAGCGTGTTTTTTTAGTTTTTTTTATCGGATTATTGCAATGTCATCGGCCCTTAACACGTGTGCAAAGTTCCAAGTTGATCAGACGTCTAGAAACCAGTGAAAATTAGGTTCAAAGATTCCGTTACATACATACATACATACATACATACATACATACATACATACATACATACATACATACATACATACATACATACATACATACAACCCGAGCTAATAAAAGCGTGTTAAAAAAATGGTTACGTTTTTGTTACCGCGCCGCGTAATGTTCGGGATTGCATCTTCGATGTATTCACGTGTCCCTTTGGGATTCATTTGGATATACGTAGTATCTACTAGTAGTCTATGACTTGGATAGTCTCGATCAATCGAGGGCTATGTTGGGTCAAGATTACTCATGATACTCATAATAGAATGGAAAAAACTAAATAGGTTCATGTACAGTTTACAGAATATAAAATAATGCTGCTTACCATACTGAGGATAATGTTGGTAAGAGAATGGACCGCTCCCACGCCCAACACCATTAGCAAAGATGATTGATTCAGGGCACATGGAACAGCATCCGCCTAGAAATCATGAAATGATATTTTATAGAGTTGCGTTTGGAATATACATAGAGCCGAATTAGAAACTAAATAATGGTTGCTAATTTCGGCTGATGTTTTCTGATTTGACGTCACCTTTTAACAAGTTGCGGCTGAATATCAGTAAATGCTTTACGTTCTCTCGAGACACCGAGTTTATCGATGTATGAAGTATCTGTGGTAACCCATCTAAGGAACGGCACTGCTTTAATTTAGCCAATAATGGGATGTGCCCCACAATCTATGAATAGTATTTTTTTTATCGGTCTTACGGTGTAACCATCTACTCTAGCCTGATATTGGTCAGGGCAGCCAATCTCAATAGAGACTAGACTAGAACAAGCGCTTGCACAGACACAAGTACACTCTATTCCCTCATTCTCATAGTCAAATAGGTTGGCAAGACAACACGACCAGAGAGCGATCAGGCGCAGGACCGACAGCTTTACACGACAGCTTTACGAGGCAGGCACCTCTGCCTCGGAGAGCGCGATGGCAAGTATTCCCTCGCTAAAAACAGTCACTAATCCATGGACTGCCCGCAGCCAGCGCAGCTTAGTCTTGCTAATCTATCGACTCACAGCTATTACTTAGCTATAACGAGCCCATTTACTTATTAGTTTTTCATCAAAAGGCATTTCAAATATCTCTACGCTCTGGTCATCATTATAAGTAAATAGTCTGACACACTGGATACTAACATCAATCGGGACCTCCATCCCGAGGATACCGCATATGGTGAGGTCAGAGTTCTCGCCGGTCTGCAAGATGCGCACGAACTGGTCCGCAATCGTCGGCAACCACACCAGTAGGGAACCAACCCTGGAACACAACGGTGACGGGTTACAACGGCATCATAGCACATTATCAGTGGCATCGTAAAGGTCTTTGATTGTGCAGGTGCAATTTTTTATATATGGCATCTCGCAGGTCAACCTAGAAGGTTGTCGACTGCTTAACTGGGCTTGCCTGTGAAGTGCCTTAAATGAATTTAGGGCCTCCAGCCAGGACTTAACTTACAAAACTAAGCGACTACACGCTAAGGGCACCCTCTAGTAGAGCACGGGCCTCGGCTTAGGGCGTCGCTGGGGGAGGACAGCAAGGGACAGGCTGGATCAGAAAAAGAAGTGCTAGAACACAGCGGGCAGTACAGTAGGCAGTGGTGTAATGCGGCACGCACCGCAAAGGCACTACGATTAGTCGTAGTTTTAGAAAAAAGAACTATCTTACGTTATACTACTGGCTATTCCAGTCCAGGCTAAACACAATGTTCTAGTTTTTATTTTCTTGCTTGCGTAAGGCTACATACTTAGATATTCCAATTGAATTTCCATCAAGTCATGCCTTGTTGAATGAATGTTGTAGGTGTATCTTTGAAACTGTTGATTTTAAATGAGAGGTAGGCTCTTTTAGGTATGTTAATCCCTTAAATAATACTTATTGATAAAGTATAGGTACTAACTGTTGGAATAAGTAGAGTATCATCATAATTAGTGTGTATTTTAAGAGTGGTTTCTGGAACAGGGGTACGATCTGGTCCTTAGAGGTGCCTCCTCCACTTTGTGCGTTCTCTTCTTGAATAAGTCCATTCACCTGAAAAGCAGAATATAATGTCAAACTCAACATGCTTGTTCTTCGCATGGTCTTATGATAGGACGAATACTATTTGCATGGTTCCAAGTAGTATTCGGAGAAAAACCGGTGATAAACTAAGTACCTACCTACATGGATGTGAGTAAGTCATTTTATAGTATCTAGGTAGTAGGTAAGCATTACAATAATATTATTTACTACTAGCTCTTTCTAACAGATTCACCCGCACCCTGTAAGAACTTCGCGCATCCTGATAAAAAGTGTCTGTGTGTACCAAATTTCATCCAAATCCATTCAGTAGTTTTTGCGTGAACGAGTTACCTACATACATACATCCTGTTACTATGACACTATTGATTAAATGATTGAGGGTTTCTTGGACTGAATATACTAATATATATCGTGATAACACTAGAATTAGTACAATAGAATACTACCGGAAACTCCTCCTTGGACCTCAGGTGGTTGACTCTATAAATGGTCCTTAGTATGTCTATGGCTCTGTCTTCGTCGCCCTTTATGAACACGTACTTGGGGCTCTCCTTCATGAAGAACAGCCAAATAAAAGTGACGATGCCGGGTAAGGAGTACACCGCCAGCAGTGTGCGCCAGGAGTTCCAGTAGATGTCCAGAGCGGGGAGGTAGTACGAGAAACTGAGAGGAATTATCGGGATCGCCAAAACTGGAATGAACAAAGAACACAATTTAAATTCTTTTCATGACTTTGGTGGAAGGGCCCTTCGTACCTTCCTATGCACATAAAAATTTGGTGTTATAGTATAAAATAATGTGAATTCGATTCTGTCTGTATGATGGTGTGATTTTGAAATTTGGTATGGACATAGCTTGTGCCTGAGGAACGGTTTTCCCCGTAACTGACGGAACACGGCAGGGACGGATACCCGGAAATGTGTGGATAGCGCCTAATTCTTGAATATCGTTTTAGAGTAGACTGGTATTTTACCTGCCATGAGACCCTGGGAGAGCAAGAAGATGCTGGACACTAGTAACACGACGAGATTCCGCTTTGCCAACGGAACACTTTCACTCAAGAGTGACATCGACATAGAGTACATGCCCGAGGCGCTGAAAATAAGAAAAAAAAACATTGGAAAATCAGATGATAAATTAAATTATGAATTTTCAAAACGCTTCATAATTAGGTATGTCGTATTTAACTCGCTTTCTGTCGCTACAATACGCTTTGAAAAGACGGAGATAGCAAGAGATTTAAGTAGGTACTGTCCTAACTTTGGCGTTTTTATGAAAACGACGACTTCCAACAGTGCCAAAAGTATTTTTAAACTATCCAATATAACCTAGGTTTTATTTAGTGTTTAAACTTTTTTTTTTGTAATTTTATAATGGTTTATCTCTACATATCTATTTATCTATATTGTTTGCTATGTAAAAAATAAATAACCATTGATTAAAAACAGGTAAACAAACAATTAGTCACTGCAAAAAAAATCGTGACTTACCTACATAGTTGGTGTTTTAGTCATTTTTTTTTTGTGAAATTACCAGCAAACTTGTGAGGTAGCGTTGAACAGAGGTAGGTAGGTACTTAGTTTTGGTGATAGCTGTATCTACACACGTGTACATTGTTTGTGCGGTGATAACAAACATTGAATAATACTTAAAAATAGATATAATGGAACGTTGTATTCGTTACCTATACCCAAAAAATAGATGGAGGCCCACCTATTTTTGGGTAGAATGTAGGATCTGTGCGGGACAGTAATAATAGTGTTCAGTGTACAGTGATAACAGTGTAAATAGTGACAACAGGATAATAATTAAGTTTGTTTTATATTTATTTTAATTTAATAGTTAAGTGTTCTATTATTTTCATAGTTTTAATCGTAAAATAGTTTTGTATGTTATGACGTTCTCGTATTGGTAAATAAATATTAACAGACAAGTTTCAACCTGCACCGACCAGTAAGAGAGCGTCACGTTCTGTAGGTTACTAGAATTTTCTGTAAACTTGGATAATATTCTACAAAGTACTACTAGTACCTACTCTCCGCGTGACCTTGTCCCTGATTGGTCAAAATGTACGCGCTCTGATTGGTCGACCAATCAGCGACGAGGAATTATTTTTATATATAATAGGGCCAATTTGTACGGTCCACACAGTTGGCGAGCAGCAACCTAATAGGAAACAACTGGAAGAAAAAGAATAAAAGAAAAAGTCTTCAAGCAGTGTTTTATTTCTGAAACCAGCGCAACTAAATGTGTGTAGTGCACATTTAAATGGTCCTTCGAGCCGGATAGAAGATAGTGAAGAAATAATTCGTGAAGATTGCTTGAAGATTTATCTGAAGAATTATTCGAAGATATTTGAAGAGCCAGTATGCCGGTCACACGCTCCGAGGGAAAAGGGCGCAAACCGCCGGTAGTACAGAAGAGGTCTACCGAGGATAGCACGCCGGCTACCTCGGGGACCGATACCAGTGCGGAGGCCAGCACGGAATCGACAGTGACAGGGACGACCGCCACAGAAAGTACAGAAGCCTCCATGACGAGCCGTCCAACCACCGTGTCAACCTCCGCGACCGCAGCAACTACCGGAACCGCCGCCTCGGGCGCTACCGCCGCCCCCGCCCCGCACCCCGCATGCGCCGCCGCACCCACCGTGACTCCTTCCGTCGCGACGACGCTGACTGCGGGTGTGCAGGCGAAACAGATGAAGCCGCCCGCCACCACTGTCACCAGAGAAGCTACGAATACAGAAACTTCAACAGTCAAGAGGGCTGTACAGAAGAGTACCGCCGGTCAAGCAAAGTCGACCGGAAGACAGAACCTCTCCTCCCCGAGCAAGAGGGGGGGAGGGGGAGGATCATCAACTCGCAGCAAGTTGAAACAGTACAAGATAGCGAAAGCCAAGGAAGATTTATTACGACTCAAGATAGAATTGGCCGCCGTGCACCTAGCCACATTAGAACAGGAAGATACAGACCTCGAAGAGGATGATGAAGATGAAGTCTCCCTGTGCTCGAAGACTGAAACAAACGCCAAAGTGGACAACTGGCTTGATAGTCAGGTGGAGCGTCCAATGCTTGCAATCGCCAACGAGCCTCACCGCCCTATAGAAGAACCACCAGTTGTTCGCACCGAAGAACGTATACCGCTACCGCAGAATCAAGAGGAAACACGACAGCCACCGGCGGGAGGTCAGACCGACCTCGCCCTACTTACAGAAGCAATTACGAAGGCTGTCAAAGCTACTCAGCGACCGAAGTTCGTGGAGTTACCCTTCTTCAACGGCTCTCATCAAGAATGGCTACCCTTCCGTGCTGCCTACTACGAAACAGAGAAGATGTTCAGCACAGTTGAAAATACAAATCGACTTAGAAGAAATTTAAAAGGAAGAGCTAAGGAAGCAGTTGAAGGGCTACTGATTACCAACGCGCATCCGACAGAAATTATGAAGGCATTGGAATCAAGATTTGGAAGACCGGAGTCGATTGCAATGTTGGAGATGGAAACTCTACGAAGTCTGCCGCGCCTTTCAGAAACGCCAAGAGAAATTTGTATATTCGCGACGAAGATTTCAAACGTGGTGGCGACATTGAAGACATTGAATTGTTACAACTACATGTACAATCCAGAACTTGTGAAGACAGTGATAGATAAGTTACCGTCGACTCTTCGCTACAGATATTACGACTTCTCAGCGACACAATCGAATGAAGATCCTTGCCTCGTGAAAATAGAGAAGTTCTTCAAGAGAGAAGCAGAATTGTGCGGACCTTACGCGCTACCAGAACAAGTGCCAGCTTACACCACAGCTGCACCACAGAAGAAGACGCAACGGATAAACAATGTCACTGAGAAGACATACAAGTGCTTCATATGCGAAGACCCGGGACACATCAACGCAGCAGAATGTGAGAAGTTCAAGAAACTGGATGAAAACGCAAGATGGGAAATGGCGAAGACAAAACATCTCTGCTTCAGGTGTCTTCGCTATCGCAACAAGACTCACAGCTGCAAACAAAGAATATGCGGCATCAACGGCTGCAAGAATTCGCACCACAAAATGCTTCACTATGAGAAGAAACGAGATAAAGAAGCAGAAAAGGAAATAGAAGTAATCAATTCGACTTGGACCCTCAAGAAGCAGTCATACCTGAAAATACTGCCGATTCAGGTCAGGGGTCCAAGAGGAGCAGTCAACACGTTCGCATTATTGGACGACGGCTCAACAGTAACACTTATCGACGAGGATATAGTGACTAGTATTGGAGCAACAGGACCTGTTGAACCACTGAAGATAGAAGCAATCAACGATATGAAAACATCAGAAACAGCTTCCCGAAGAGTGACCATTCACCTGAAAGGACTCAACGGTCATGAAGAAGAGATTCAAGCGCGCACGGTCAAGAATCTACAAGTTTCATCGCAACGGGTGCCACACGAAATAGTGGAAGGTTGTCTACACTTAGAAGACATCAGAGGACATCTCACATACACGAACGCGAAGCCGCGAATATTAATTGGTCAAGACAACTGGCATCTTCTGCTAACGACCGAGATCAGAAGAGGAAACAACAATCATCCGGTGGCCTCTCTCACGCCACTAGGGTGGGTTCTTCATGGAAGCCAAACCAGAATCATCGGGCGGCAGATCGACTTCGTATCACACGTAGCAGAAGAACCACAAGATACCCTCGAAGACCTCGTAAAGCAATATTTTGAGATGGACTCACTCTGCATCAACCCGAAGAGACCGAAGACTGATCCAGAAGAAAAAGCACTCAGAATTCTGGAAAAGACAACAACGAAGTTAGAAGGAGGAAGATACGAAACCGGTCTTCTGTGGTGCAAAGAAGATATCAAGTTCCCAGATAACTACGACAACTCACTGAAGAGACTCTTCAATATCGAGAAGAAGATTGATCGTGATTCTGCATTAAAGAAGAAGTACGTCGAACAAATGGATGCACTCATCATCAAGGGATATGCTGAACTTGCTCCAAGACAGAAAACAGTTGACAAGACATGGTACTTACCGCACTTCGCTGTAGTCAACCCAATGAAGCCGGACAAACTGCGAGTGGTGCATGACGCCGCAGCCAAGACCAAGGGAGTGGCTCTCAACGATATGCTGCTCAAGGGTCCTGATCTACTGCAATCGTTACCAGGCGTCGTCATGCGGTTCAGACAGCACATGATAGCTGTGACAGCAGATATAAAGGAAATGTTCATGCAAGTGAAGCTGAGACAAGAAGACAGAGATGCACTGCGGTACCTGTGGCGTGGAGATCGACGAGACAATCAACCACCAGAAGAGTACAGAATGACGTCGTTGATCTTCGGAGCATCAAGTTCACCTTCAACAGCGATCTACATCAAGAACTTGAACGCCAAGCAACACGAAGGTAGTCATCCAGAAGCCGCAGCTGCCATCGTACAGAAGCATTACGTCGACGATTATTTAGACAGCTTTAGAAACCTCGAAGACGCCAAGCGCATCACGAAGAGTGTGCGAGAAGTGCACATGAAGGCCAGCTTCGAGTTAAAACAATGGAAGTCGAACTCATCGTCACTCCTGGAAGCACTCGGAGAAGATAACCAGACCGGAAACATGGAACTCTATGCAACAGAAGAAAAGACTGAACGAGTCTTGGGTGTGTTCTGGAAGATAAACTCAGACGAACTCACCTTCAACCTTGATCTAGCCAGAATACCTTCGGCACTTATAGAAGGAAAACATCCAACGAAGAGGGAAGCTTTAAGAATAGTAATGTCACTCTTCGACCCGCTCGGATTCGCATCGCCAGTCACAATCAGGGCGAAACAACTACTCCAGGAAGTGTGGCGAAGAGGTCGTGGGATGACCAGATAGATGAAGACCTGGCGAAACAATGGGAGGCGTGGATCACTCACCTAAAGAATCTCCACAACGTAGCGATCCCGCGGCGATATCTAAACTACAGCGACGCCGCCTCACTAGAACTACACGTCTTCAGCGATGCCAGCGAGTCAGCCTACTCTGCGGTCCTATTCTGGAGAGCAGTAGCATCGAGCGGCGAAGTCGGACTGTCCCTCATCATAGCCAAAGCAAAGGTAGCGCCACTTAAGTTGATGTCGATACCAAGGTTGGAGCTGCAGGCAGCAGTCATGGGAACCAGACTCGCAGAAGCAGTGGTCGAAGAACACGAGAGGAAGCCTGACCGCAAAGTGTTCTGGACAGATAGCAAGACAGTACTCACCTGGATTAGGACAGGGTCACGCTCGTACAAACCCTACGTGGCTCATCGTCTTGCTACAATCGAAGAAAGTTCCAAAGTCAACGACTGGCGTTGGGTCCCGACGAAGCTGAACGTGGCAGATGACGCCACACGAGATGTACCAGCCGCACTCAACAAGGATCATCGTTGGTACAAAGGGCCTGACTTCTTATATCAAACAGAAAACTCCTGGCCAATAGAAACAGCGAGGACACCGACAGAAGAATCTTCAGACGAAGAGAGGACGCATCATGTGAGCAACAGGAGAAAACTGAAGTTAGCAGAGGGTCTGCCTGATCCAACCAGATTCTCCAGCTGGGATCGACTCCGATACACGACAGCACGTGTCCTACAGTTCATTCAACTCTGTAGGACCCACAAACAGAAAGTCAATTACAGAAGAACAAAGAAAAACAAAGAAGCGGATCCAGCCTGGAAGAAGAACCCAGACAGAACAGTGAAGAGACAGACACCCGAATCACAGAAGAAATCACCGTTGAAAGATAAGAAGCTGCTACCAGTCACAGCCGAACTGCTCAAGTCAGCAGAAGAGCTCCTGATGAAGTCAACGCAAGAAGATTCCTTCGCAGAAGAAATAGAAAATCTAAATTGTGGAAAACCGATCAGCAAGGAAAGCCGACTTCACCAGCTCAGTGTCGAAACAGTGAACGGCGTTCTCAGATTGAGGAGCCGTATTCGAGCAGTCCAAGACATGACGGAACAGTTCAAAAATCCGCTGATAATCGACGGAGATCATCGCATAGCCAGACTCTGGGTGCAGGCAGTTCATCGACAGTTACATCACGCCGGTGTAGAAGCCACGGTCAACGAGTGCAGGCAGCAATATTGGATACTACGATTGCGTCCAGTCACACGCACGATAATCAAGAAGTGCCTGTTCTGCCGAATGAAGACACAAATACCGCCGCATCCGAGAACTGGAGATCTACCCGCGTGTCGCTTAGCACATCACAAGCGACCTTTCACCTTCACCGGGATCGATTATTTCGGACCTCTCTCGGTGACCGTCGGACGAACCAAACAGAAGAGATATGTGGCTATCTTCACATGTCTCACGACACGAGCAATACACCTAGAAGTCGCCGGCTCGCTCAGCACCGATTCCGCGGTGATGGCATTACGAAGAATGTTCGCGAGAAGAGGATGCCCTACAGAAATATGGTCAGACAACGGCACTAACCTGAAAGCTGCTGACAAAGAACTTAGAAAATCAATCGACGAGGCGACTGCAGAAGAAGCAACAAAGAGAACCATCTCCTGGCGCTACATACCACCGGGAGCTCCGTTCATGGGCGGAGCGTGGGAGCGAATGGTCCGCTCTGTCAAAACCGCACTAACAGCGACACTACATGAACGCCACCCAACAGAAGAGGTCCTCACAACGCTGCTCACAGAAGTCGAATACACCGTCAACAGTCGTCCGTTGACCCACGTGTCAGTCAGCCCAGAAGATCCAGAAGCCCTCACTCCTAACCACTTTTTATTAGGAGGCCCGGGGCGAGTGCCGCAGCCAGGCACCTTCACCGAACGCGACACAGTATCGAGATCCAGCTGGCGAGCCGCACAGAGATTGGCTGATATCTTCTGGCAACGCTGGGTAAAAGAGTACCTCCCTGAGCTTCAACACCGGCGGGAGCCCCATGGTCGCGGCCAGGAAGTACAAGTCAATGACCTCGTTCAGGTCGTTGACCCGAACCTGCCTCGCAACGTGTGGATACGAGGGAAGATCGTCGCTACGTACCCTGGTCCAGACGGCGTCGTACGAGCGGTGGACATTCTGACGAAAGGGGGAATCCTGCGTCGGCCTGTGAGGAAACTGGTGATCCTGCCCCTGCCTATAGACGTCGAGCCCGCACCGGAACGTGATGCGACGAGGTCGCACGGCGGGAGTGATGTGCGGGACAGTAATAATAGTGTTCAGTGTACAGTGATAACAGTGTAAATAGTGACAACAGGATAATAATTAAGTTTGTTTTATATTTATTTTAATTTAATAGTTAAGTGTTCTATTATTTTCATAGTTTTAATCGTAAAATAGTTTTGTATGTTATGACGTTCTCGTATTGGTAAATAAATATTAACAGACAAGTTTCAACCTGCACCGACCAGTAAGAGAGCGTCACGTTCTGTAGGTTACTAGAATTTTCTGTAAACTTGGATAATATTCTACAAAGTACTACTAGTACCTACTCTCCGCGTGACCTTGTCCCTGATTGGTCAAAATGTACGCGCTCTGATTGGTCGACCAATCAGCGACGAGGAATTATTTTTATATATAATAGGGCCAATTTGTACGGTCCACACAGTTGGCGAGCAGCAACCTAATAGGAAACAACTGGAAGAAAAAGAATAAAAGAAAAAGTCTTCAAGCAGTGTTTTATTTCTGAAACCAGCGCAACTAAATGTGTGTAGTGCACAGGATCCTTGCTGTTGGCTAGCTGTTTCCCGCGAACTTTCTTCACTAACCCGGATAAAAAGATTTCGTCTCCAAGGTCTCGTCTATCTCCAAACCATTATTTATCTAAATTGAATCAGTCGTTTCACAGTGAAAGTGTAACAAACAAACAGACTCTTCGCATTTTTAATATTAATTAGGACTACGATTAGGTCAACGTGTCTTTTGTTTGATTTTCTTTACAAAAAATAAAATGTACTTCTAAAACACTATTAATTGAAAATTAAATATATCTGCTGAAATGCTTGAGGAAATGAGGACCAATACACGATGTGTGATCTAGAAGTCGGTGTCTTAATTAAGGATTGTTTTGTGTATGTATAATATCGAAAGGATACAGAATTCAATTTTCCCACTATACTTTTGTTAGACTAACATGTAACCCTTACCAAAAGCCTTTTCAAACGATACCTTACACGATTTATATAATCTTGGAAAGTGACAGGACAGGGGGTCCATCCTTGTTAGTATCAGTCATTGACACAAGTGTCACAGTTCTGATATGAGCTGACGGTAGTAGAGGCAGCTTTAAAATAAAATAATTTCAATACCAGTCCACAATTGACGGAGAAATTGATGAAAATCTATACATACTAATATAATAGCTGAATATAGAACCTCGTCATTTTTGAAGTCGGTGAAATAGTGATTATCTTGTCTATTATCAAGTATTATGATAAACTATAAATTTAATCAAATTATTCACCGCATGTGATGTTCTCAGTGACGACGTAGATAACATTAGGACTTCAGCCTATTGGGATATAACGAGAAAATTTTCTAGATTTCGACATTGACTTCCTCTAACCTAACTACCTAGGTAGGTATAGGTACCTAGGTATAACATACATATAATAAGATATCTAATAATCTGTTACCTCTTCTCCGTTCAAGCTTCAACATCATCATCATTTATTGTCCTACTTTTAGGCAAAAGCCTTTTCTCATACACAGAAGGTCATTAATCACTTCACTTACGCAAGGCGGATTGGTTATTTCACACTTTTTAAATTCATGTATGCTGCCGATATTATGTAATGTAATTTGTCATTTCTATTTAAACATACTCCGTAATGACTCTGCTCGGCTCCCAAGAACTAAGCGAGTTGAGTCCTTTCAATGAAACTATTTGCTGGTGCAAATACGGAGTCTTTAACGGGTCCGTTCTGCTCGCCGTAAAAACAAAGCTTAACTGTTTCATCCCCAATAAATATAATAAACTTACAAAAACGAAGCGATGAACTGGAAAATGAGTAGCATGACCCAGTTGACGGAGATACTGGCCACTAGGTTGAAAATGATGCCGCCCAGTAGACCTGCCAGCAACATCTTGCGTCTGCCGCGAGTGTCCGCCAGGTAGCCCCAAATAAGACCACCCAGAGTTGATCCTGGGATACGTGAACACTTTAGTACCCAACTAGTTTATGCCCGCAATCAAAACCGCGTGAATAATTGACAAAAATCAGATACATTCAAAACTTAGACACGCTTAATGTGTTCGCGGTAACGATTATTTGTAAGAGGAAATTAAAGATAAAGTGATTGTGAAATACAGACAGAAACAGGACTAGGATAATTGTATACTACTAATGCTACCATTTAATAAAAGTAATAGTAAAAAAGAAAAACAAGATGAATCTCATCTTATCTCATCGATCCAATCCAATTCATAGCTGTGCGTCTCTTAGGACCAAGCGCGATATTTAACTTCTTTAATAAACTTTTTTATGAAATGTGCCTGCCTATTTTTTATGATTTATTTTATCATCCTAAGTAGATACTTAGGTTAGAAGCTCATTCATCCTAAATCGACTAAAGGGCACATACTAAACAAGGTTAGTCATTGCAAGATTCCCAGCGCACTACACACAGAGCAGGGCCTGTTCCTTTTATCCTTATCCTTACTAATATTATAAATGCGAAAGTAACTCTGTCTGTCTGTCTGTTACGCTTTCACGCCAAAACTACTAGACCGATATAAATGAAATTTGGTACAGAGATAGAATAGACCCTGAGGAACAACA
The DNA here is from genome assembly GCA_963891755.1 of Pyrrhia umbra. Lineage (NCBI taxonomy): Eukaryota > Metazoa > Arthropoda > Insecta > Lepidoptera > Noctuidae > Pyrrhia > Pyrrhia umbra. The sequence continues at coordinate 13,279,131 of OY982928.1, forward strand.
TAGGCTACTTTTTACCCGGGTGCGCTAAGTAGTTCCCTCGGGATGCGGGTGAAACCGCGGGGAACAGCTAGTCATAATATATACCTACCACACATAATAGTAAAGTAGTACATTCCTTTATTACTATTATTAGATGCTGTTTATTTTTAAGAGTACATAACTAAATAACTTACCCACGACAGGTCCAGCGGCTAGCAAGCCCTGTTGGCTGCCAGTAGTACCCAGTTCACAGGCACTAGTCGGCACTATAATAGTACTGGCGTATACGATACAGACGAAGGCGACGATCGCCAACCCTGCCAGGGCTGTCATAGTGTAACTGTATAACCCAAAACCTGGAAAATTCGAGATCAGGCATTAAAAATCGACGATTAAAATATATGTAAGAAGAAGCCTTTACTATGAGAAGAAAAGATGAAAAGACTTATACGAATTAGGAATATTCACATTTGTTGTTATCAGATTTCAAATCAGAAGACAAGCACTTGACTTTTGAACATCTATGACATCCCGTATTTTGTTATAATGTATTAAACTTAAATCATTACCACACATTCCATTTAACACTACCAAGATCAACATCTGTAGGATATATTTATGCCGCGTAGAAAGTGAATCCTGTACAGGGTTACAGGATTTTTCTCTTTAAATTATGAACTTAGTCAAACATTACTATGTTGCTCCATTGGCCTAATAGTCATATACATTCATTTACAAACCTTATAATAGTATAAAACAAATATTACTGTGAACATCGTTGAATGCGAACTTCAATCAAAGTGAGATTCACTTTTTGTTTTTTTTTATTCGAGCAGCAAAATTTTCAATGTTGGGTGCAACCAGGAAAATTAAACACTGGGATAGAAATACATAACAGTGATCTATAAAATTATCTAAGTTCTTGTATAAAAAAGTTCTCTTGCAGAGTCCACAATGAAGTACTTACATAGGTCAGACAGTGACACTGGTGTGTCAAAGACCCTTTTGTTATTTGTGGATTCAAGGACCAGACTACGTGCTAACTAGCAGTAGCGTTATAATGTTTTTACTTAACTCTATGTGTAGTATTCGAGAGATCTTCTTTGAAATTTCGGGGGAACAAAGACACCAAAATATAACGTCCGCCCGACTTTTGGTCACGGCGGTCAATCTCAAAAGAAGACTAGCCATCAGCGCAAGACATATTGTAGTGCACGAGTGTAGGCGCAGACACAGGTGTAGGTACTTTCTACCTTTACCCTCATGCTCCAAATCGGATGGGATGGTCCTGAAGTTGGTGATGAAGGGGGTCTCGGTTTATTTAGAAAACGGTGACCCGTCCATGAACTGACTGTAACTAGCACAGCTTAACCTTGCTGGCCTTGCGCATGGCTGTTATTATCGCAATAAAATATAAGAGGCTGGTGGGTCTACACTACAATCACGTATCGAATGCCTTTGCCATTTTATAAACTTAAATAGTTGTAAGAAAAATCACAAACCTGCTTTGTTCAGCGCTGCCTCAAAGGGCAGCTTTTCTGAAAACATATTCTTGTCCTTCTCCGCCATTTTAATTTCCACTTATTGCTAATTATTATATGTATGAATAATCACAAAATGGTACTTAATAAATAATTTAATTTAACTTAATTTCCTATTTAATTAAATTATAATATAATACTTAATTAATATTTTCAGACAACCCCACGTGTTGACGCAAGGGGAGTCCTATTAATATTAAGTACTAATGCGTACGTAATACTGATAATATTATGAAGATAATCGCATTGTTCCGATACCACGCCACTAATGTGCTAATTATCTCAAATTATCCTAAAGATCTTTGATCTGGTCGAATAATCAATAAAATAAAACTGTTGAAAATAATATTACTGAAATTAATGTTTTCGTAATCAATAAATTATCAGTATTATTATTATAATATTTACATTACATGATAATAGAGTCAAAAAGAAGTTTTAAGAAGCATAAATTATTAATAGGAAAATATATACATCTATTTTTATAAATAGGTACAGGGGAGTTACATAATTTAATTTTATTACTGCAGTATCACCCCTGATATTCATATCAATATATTTTATTGCTTGATTGCGGTAACGAAACAATAAGATGGAAAATCGCTTTAAATTGTGTGGGTGTAAACATAGCGTATTTGTGTAAAAAGGTTCAACCACACATACACACACACACATGTATACATTTATGTACAATATCGTCACACCAACAAAGAGCACACACTATTGAGCATTAGGAAATGCCTCTCATGCCGACTTCTATTTGCACACTGGAATCCTGAATTAAATCCAAGGACTGAAACACGCAAGTATCGGTTAATCATCGATTTCTTGTTCAATTAATGTATTTTCGCAATCCTTAGTGCATTTATGGTTGTCTATGCAAAGTATTAAAAACTCCGTGTATTTTATTTGGTCTTTAGAGACAGGGACAGATTTTTAGGGTTCCGTAGTCCGACAAGGAACCCTTATAGTTTCGCTCTGTCCGTCTGTCTGTCTGTCTGTCTGTCCGCGGCATAGCTCCGTGGTTTTTGTTATTAGAAAGCTGAAATTTGGTATGAATATGTATATTGATCACGCCGAGAAAGTGGTAAAATAAAATTTTGAAAAATATTTTTTTTTAGGGTAGCTCTCAAACATGTAAAGTAGGGATGAATATTTTTTTTCTCGCGTACCCCTTCGTGTGGGGTATCGTTAGATAGGTCTTTCAAAAATATTATGGGTGTGTAAAATAATTTTTCGGTTAAGCGAGCCATTTCCGAAATATCTAGATTTTAAGTGAAATTTTTTGTTCGATACGAGTTACCCCCCCCTCTAACTTTTGAATGGCTGTACCTAGAAATGTGAAAAAAATCACAGACGTAGCACATGTAATGAAATTACAAGGAAAACTATCACGGCTAAGTAGGCTTAACCGGTTACAGAGTTATAGTCAACTAACTGAGACCTACTACGGAACCCTACTGCGCGTGGCCCGACACGCACTTGGCCGGTTTTTCCTAAATTGTGTGTTATGTATGATTGGGACCAATTATTCTATTGTTTTTTTTTGCGTTATTGGTAACATTGTTAACTTTTATTATACTAATCGTTTCTTTTATTTACTTCATGTACGTGGATAAAAGGTATTCTACGTCCTTTCCTTTTTATCGGATGGGAAATCATCAAATTAATGACCGCTCCCGTGAGTGGGGCGGGAGGGACCCATCCATATGTTCCTTCCTCAGCCCTTTGTGTGGAGTTCAAATTATGTAGGTATATATCCATCTAAATCAATTCAGCGGCTTCGATCGTATCAGACAAGCAGAGTTACTTTCAAATTAATAATATTAGTACATCCTGTATACATATATATTTGCACGTTTTATTAGCATATCTTTCGATAAAACATTAGCTGTATCTACCTTCAAATAATAATATTATCTTATCTATTTATTCGTCAGCTAGCACTTTGCCCGCGATTTTATCCAGGCGTGTGTAAGACTTTCATCCCCCATACCTAACAAATAGCGTGATAATTTATTGCCTAAAGCCTGACCCAGTTTACAATCAACATTTCTGAAAAATTTCAAGTTAATCAGTTTAGTGGTTTTGGCGTGAAGATCAAACAGATAAACTTAGAAAGATACAATCAGACATATAGACAGAAAATAATAATCATGTATTTAGCATGAGCATCGTCCTCCGATCACATGGACACACTTTTTTATCTATTATAGATATAGAAGATGTTTAATTGAAGCGTTAAATACATTAATTGAAAAGTCGATTATACCGATACATTTTGGTTCGAATTGAGGTTTCCGAAATGGTTTTTGGTCCATACAGTAATGATCCGGAAATACTTACAAACTCTAAACGATAAAATTGCCTGATTGTTATCATCGGCCAATAAATATATATCTATTTTTTGTATAACCAACCCGATAAGAATTTTTACAATTTTAAAACATATTTACAATTCATCTACAAGGAGATTAGCCTGTGCAACTTTTTATCTCCGTTTACGTTAATCCTTATATATTATGGAATGTGAAAATAAGTTTGTCTGTTTGTTAACACCGATGCTGGTAGATTAAAATTAAGGAAGGAAGAATGGAATTCTCTCAGGATGCGAGTGAAAAAAGCAAAACAGTGAATTATAATATATCATCACTACATAGTGTAAAACAAAGTCGCTTTCTCTGACCTTATTTATATCCCTATGTATGCTTAAATCTTTAAAACTACGCAACGGATTTTGATGCGGTTTTCTTTAATAGATTGAGTGATTAATGAGGAAGGTTTTAGAAACGGCATGAATAAAATTAATGTAACAAGATTAATCAATTAGAGGGAAACAATAAATGCTTTTATATTCGTGAGAGAAAGTTTTCCGCTTTTATGTGTGAATAATATTGATAACATTTATTCTCTGATAATCCTTTACGCTATAAACTTATACAGTTAATGGTACTATAAATAAAGGTAGCCGGTAGAATGTTTACATTTTTTATCATAATAATGGGTTTTTACAACTGATCAGAAAAAACACTTGATATTTTTTTCATATAACTGAATTATTTGTTAGAGTCATTACTTTGAGGTAGAAACTCTCGGGTCCTGTGGTCCGAATGCTCTCCTTTTGTTTAAGAATTACGCTGATTGACGCTACCCGTGACTAAAGGGCTGGCCATATGAATACTACTAACTACTATTTTGGTCACAGGATAAGCATTGCTATCCAACTTAGTAGTGCTGCCAGCTTCTTGGGTATGCTCCCAGTTGCTGGCAATGAGAAGAATTTTATTGGCGCCCTATTATGGTTTTTAGGGTTCCGTAGTCCGACAAGGAACCCTTATAGTTTCGGTCTGTCCGTCTGTCTGTCTGTCTGTCTGTCTGTCTGTCTGTCTGTCTGTCTGTCTGTCTGTCTGTCTGTCTGTCTGTCTGTCTGTCTGTCCGCGGCATAGCTCCGTGGTTTTTGTTATTAGAAAGCTGAAATTTGATATGAATATGTATATTGATCACGCCGAGAAAGTGGTAAATAAAATTTTTAAAAATATTTTTTTTAGGGTAGCTCCCAAACATGTAAAGTAGGGATGAATATTTTTTTTCTCGCGTACCCCTTCGTGTGGGGTATCGTTAGATAGGTCTTTCAAAAATATTATGGGTGTGTGAAGACCATTTTTTGGTTAAGCGAGCCATTTGCGAAATATCTAGATTTTAAGTGAAATTTTTGTTCGATACGAGTTACCCCCCCCTCTAACTTTTGAATGGCTGTACCTAGAAATGTGAAAAAAATCTAAGACGTAGCACATGTAATGAACTTACAAGGAAAACTATCACGGCTAAGTAGGCTTAACCGGTTACAGAGTTATAGTCGACTAACTGAGACCTACTACGGAACCCTACTGCGCGTGGCCCGCACTTGGCCGGTTTTTGTTGGAATATTTTTAACCGGCTTCAAAAAAGGAGATTCTCAATTCCACTGTATGCTTTTTTTGTATGTTTGTTACGCGATTACTATGCCAATTATGAATTGATTTTGATAATTATTTGATGCTCTAGAAGTCGGTGGCAAAATACTGACAGTAATTTAGAGACATCGACTTCTAGAGCGATGTATTAGTCCACAAGCGTTTCAGGATAAAGTTTTTTCTCTTTTCAGTATTTTCTGAAGTCGGCAGTATTTAAAAAAAAACTTTTTTGTAATTAGTTTTAATTTTTAAATGAATGTTAATGTGATTTAAACTATTTAATTATTTATAGTATGTGTGATACACGCATGAACATTGGTCATTACACTCTCTGCATCTTGACCCTTTTTTTTTTTTTTTGTGTATGGCATCTCGCAGGTCAACCTAGAAGGTTGTCGACTGCTTAACCGGGCTTGCCTGTGAAGTTCCTTAAATAAATTTAGGGCCTCCAGCCAGGGCTTAACTTACACAACTAAGCGACTACACGCTAAGGGCACCCCCTAGTGGGGTACGGGCCTCGGCTTAGGGCGTCGCTGGGGGAGGACAGCAAGGGACAGGCTGGATCAGAATAAATTATGATTATTATAATCGGGAATTTTAAAGCTATTAGCTCAGCTCGCGGGCTGGCTCGTCGAGCTAGGGTCGGGAGGGCATGGACAAGGTCGTCGCGACGGACCTCGGCGGCGAGGTCGATACGAACGCGGTCTGTGTTTGTGGCATCTTGACCCCCTGGTGCTATTCAATACTGCTAATTATGTAGTATCATCCTTTACTATTGACGCATCAAAAGGCACGTAACACACTGTGTTTGGATAACAATCGAGTAATTAGTTTCTATAATATACTTAAGTACGTAAATTTTGATTGCTGAATGTCAGAATGATACCAAGTATTCTATGGGTAACGTATTTTTAGGGTTCCGGAGTCGACAAGGAACCCTTATAGTTTCGCCATATCCGTCTGTCTTTCTGTTCGCGGCATAGCTCAGAGGGTCTTAGTACTAGAAAAATATAAATTTGGTATGGATATGTATATTGATCATGCCGATAAAGTGTAAATGTACACGGTATGCCGTGGACAGACAGAAAAATAAAAAAAATCAGCTTTCTATAGAAAGCTGAAATTTGGTATGGTATTTATGTATATTGATCATGTCGATAAAGTGGTAAAATAAAATTATGAAAAATAATTTTTTTAGGGTAGCTCCCATACAAGAACAGTGGGGATGAATATTTTTGTTCTCGTGTAACCCATCGTGTGAGGTAGATATCATTGGATAGGTCTTTAAAAAATATTATATTATATTTATGCTCAGATAATTTATTTCTTTATTACCTATTGTGCTTGTTTTGAAATATTTTATTTATTTCATTTGAGAAAAAGAATACAATCTTAGTATGATATCTATTCTAATAATGATATGAAATATAATCTTACATAGTTATTCATTAATAAAAAATAATTTATACAGTATTTCGTCTCGGAAGATTTATAAATAAATTAAGCTAATATAATAATTAAGCTTAAATACAAGAGAGTTTTTATACACTATTATTTACATCTCCCACACACAGTAACGCTAATCAAGAATTATTTTCCTCCCAAGCTCTTCAGTTTTCGTTGGGACTTTCAACATTTTCTTCCTTTTTAGCTGGCGCTTCTTTCTGCAATCGCCGGTCATCTGGCAGGAAAAAGGCAATAATTGCCGATGCTGAAAAATAAAAACAAAGCAATATTAGTGTAAGTAGAGGAGATCTAGAGACTACATTTACTAGAAAATATTATTAAAAGAGAAGTCACTGGCCTAGTGGTTAAGGCATCTGCTTCTCATGTGTGAGTGTGCGGGTTCGAAATTTGGCAAGTACCAATGTGACTTTTTAATTAAAGACATATGATGTCCGTTTGGATTGAGGAGCCATTTTTTATTTTTCCACGAAACTTTGCCCAGATTTAGTAGCTGTGCTGAGAAAATGTTGTAGGCCAAATCCTGGAATTTGTAGTAAAATATAAAAAAAGTTATATCAATGTAAAGGTGGCTCCTCAATCTAAACATTTGAACTGAGGAGCTACCTCGTAACTCCGAAAGTATTGAAGGTACATTTATGATTTTTTTGTATCATTTAGTAGTAATTTAGTAGAGTGCCTACAAAAATTTCGATTTTGTAGTGCTAATATAAAAAAAGATATAATACTTTTATTGTGGCTCCTCAATCCATACATAAGACCTATAATTTTACACGAAACTAATCGACGGATTTATACAAAACTTAAGTATCATTTAGTAGTAGTTGAGTTTGAATTTGTATTAAAGTAACAAAACAGTAGGACTGACAGTTTTAAAGAATTTAAGAATTTTAACTGGCTCCTCAATCCAAACGCTTCGCGTATAAATAATTGACTGTAGCTACCTGAGGTCACAACGGAATCGGATAAATCAACACTGTACATATTCGGTATCCGAAAATCCAAGCTTTTTTCAATATTCCTTATGAACTCGCTATTATGGGTGACCATGCTTTGTGTAAACGAATGGGCAAAGTTTCGTGGAAAAATAAAAAATGGCTCCTCAATCCAAACGGACATGTCATATGTCCTTTCTAAGTATATCTTAGACGTCACTGACTAACTGTGAAGGAAAACGTCGTGATGAAACCTGGACTTGAAAAGTCTGAAATCGCCAATCCGCCTTGAGCAAGCGTGGTGATCAATGCTCATGCCTTCTGTGTATGAGAAGAGGTGGGACAATATAGTATAGGCTGATAATGATAATTAAAAGCAACTTACATCCGAAAACAGCGGAAAAGAGGTAGAAACCAGCATCACAGCTATTTGACAACAACAGGTTGAGAATCTGTATCGAAGCGAAGGTCCCAATACGCCCAATCGTCATCGGCAGTGCTATTGCTAACGCCCTGGAAAGAACGACACACGTATATACGTATATTAATTACTAACAACTGTGAAAGCTTTTCATTAAGAATACGTCATGATAATTAAGATTATTTAGGTATCGGTCTTACCTAAGATGTGTAGGGAACAGAGCGACAGTGATGGCGGTGTAGAAACCAACGACGACAATTCCCGTCGTCAGCACGGCGAAGAGTATGGCGCTGGCGATAGCGTTGGGTACCAGGTTCACCAGGATACCGCTCACTCCGCACACGGATGCCACTATAATCACCATGTTACGGCGACCCACCTTATTTATGACCTGAAAATTGATAGTTCGTAATTGAAACAAACACAGGGCGTATTTTTGTGAATTCCTTTGTCGGTTGACAACTGGATATGCTAGGTGCTGCACGTATAGAAATAGAGAAACTCGATACATGTACAATTGTAGTTTTGACGTGCCAAATTAGGAATGGTTTCGTTGAAAAATAGATGGCGCTATAAGACGTTAATAGCGGTGTCTCGCTCTCACACCTGAATAGCTGTTGCAATACGTGTTTGTACGGCCCTAGGTTAGATGAAAAATAAATGTTGTTTACCGTAGTTAGGAAGATGTTGACCACAAACGTGAGCATTCCCACGCCAATCACTATAAGCATAGAAGTTTGATCCAGGGCACATGGGACTGCATCCTCCTAATCACAAACATATAAACTCATGTTAGATTATACCCGTGATAACATTTCGTCATGTTCTTTAGTTTATAATACGATGGCATACACAGATTACAACCACTGTCAATTTTAAATACTCTGCTCTGGTCGCCATAAGTAATTTAATAGTTTGATAAACTGATTACTAACGTCAACCGGGGCTTCCATTTCGAGGATGCCGCACATAGTGAGATCCGAATTCTCACCAGTCTGCAAAATGCGCACGAACTGGTCCGCGATGGTCGGTAACCACACCAGGAAGGCTCCTACCCTAGAACACAATGGTGACGGGTTATCTACAAGTTTTTAGCTTTTTTGATGCTTAATCATAACTAAAATAGCGATGTACCGCAGTGATCCGCCCTATAATCACGTACGGTGGCCCATAACCAACCGAACTAATACTGCAAAGAGACATCAGCGCGTCCAGAGACTGGCCTGTATGGCAGCCACGGGCGGCATGAGGACGACACCAACGGTGCTGACAGCCAGGCTAGGTTTGCCGCTGTTGTACCTCTTTGTACAGAAAAAAACAGCAATGACGGCTCAAAGACTTAAGAGCATTGCCCTATGGAGCAAGTCGCCAACTAATGACACCACTATAGTAATAGACTTATTGTCAATTTTTCTATAAAGCAGGCCATGAATGATCACATAACTAGTGTGTTTATATTTACCAAGACATACAGTATCCAATTTTTCGAGAATCACCGTTGCGAGATAATACCGCGGAACACAGATAGAATCTTCATCAAGGGATCCAAAAAGGATACATAATTTTCTTTTTTAATATCAGACAGCTAAATGGTCCTATCGAAGCAAAATTTGCGTAAGGCAATGGTTGTCCTCTTAAAGGAGTTACAGACAGTAACGTTATGCAAAGCCTGCATGAGGGAAGAAGAAACATCGGCCCATGTGCTTCCGAAACCGCCACATGCAAGGTTAGGTGCTTCGGTAATCAGATCTAGCAGAACTAGGAGTCTGCTAACTTTTCTCGAAGAGTTGGGGTAGAAGATTACGTAAATAACCTTTACTACATTTGTCACGCTAATAGAAAACTGTCCAGAAAACAAATCAGTATTAAATGGCTAAAATAACATTTATACTAACTGTTTGAATAGTTGGAGTGACATCATGATGAGGGTGTATTTTAGTAGTGGTTTCTGGAACAGCGGCACGATCTGGTCTTTGGCTGAGCCTTTTTCAGATACTGTGTTTTCTTCTTCTATTATTGCTTTTACCTGTAAAGCATAACATAATAATTAAAAATTAAGTCAAATAGTTCATATGCTCATCCTGAACTCTCTTTGAAACGCGCATGCAATACAACTTGCTGAGTTAAAAACCCGCCAAGGCATCTTCACCCTTCAGCTGCTCATACAGTCCCGTTGCCCACTCGTTGCAATTTGAGTAATAACGGGAACGCCTAATCATCGGTTATATGGGACCTTTGAATTTTGTTAATGTTGTCTCAAAGGGCTTTTGCGTGACGGCTTCGGCCGCACGATTCGAGACACGATCCCGTGTATGGTAGAGACATACATAGTAATAAAATAATCATTATTTAACAGTTAAAAAATAGAAAGAATTACCGGAAACTCCTCCTTGGATCTCAGATTATTGATTCTGTGAATGGTCCTTAGTATTTCCATAGCTCTGTATGTGTCTCCCTTGACATACACGAACTTGGGACTCTCCTTCATGAAGAACATCCAAACAAAGGTGACGACGCTGGGGAAAGAGAACACCGCCAGCAGTGTGCGCCAGGAGTTCCAGTAGATGCCCAGAGCGGGGAGGTAGTGGGAAAAGCTGAGAGGAATTATTGGTATCGCCAATCCTGGAATGAATAAAGCACGCCATTTTAATACACTTTCAAAGTTTTTATTATATTTTCTACCGCAGAACTCCATTATTTATAATCTCATTACATACCGACCCGATCGAAATTATCTGGATAAAACTTTTGATGTATCCTTTGGCTACAATAACTGAGTTCTCATCACGACATCATTATGAGCGTACATGATGTGCATTGCTCATTGCAAAAGAAGTTCTCGTGAGCGAAGACGGGGACACCACTAGTTATCAATTTCAAGATAGTATTTTAAAATAAGTATTGTTCTTATTTCATAAATATCATCAGTTTATTAGTATTTTTTAGTTGATTCTAGTGACTAAACCCGGGAAACATAATATGTATAAAACGATAACTACGCATACATATCTGCCTCCTCACACTAGTTTAAGATCTGTTGGAACTACACTCAAATTCCATACAAAACTGCCCATGATTCTTTATTTATACTGAAACGCTTTTAGAATAATACAATATCATCATCTGCCTAGCTTTTTCCCAACTATGTTGGGGTCGGCTTCTAGTCTAAACCGGATGCAGCTGAGTACCCGTGTTTTTCATGGAGCGACTACCTATCTGACTTCCACAACCCAGTTACCGGGTAACACGGTACGCCTTGGTAAGACTGGTTGTCAGACTTTCTGGCTTCTGACCCGTAACAACTGTCAAAGATCTACAAATGACAACCGGGACCAACAGCTTAACGTGCTTTCCGAGGCACGGAGGAGTCTCGCTATGGCAAAGGTGGTCACCCATTCACGGATCGACCGCGCCAAGCGCAGCTTAATACAATATATCTCTCTAAAACTGGGTGATAAAACAAAGACTTCCGAGAACGATGAATAAGTCCACAAGCGCAGCTTTATATGTTTTTTTTTTATAAATATACTGTTCTCACCTGTCATAAGACCCTGGGATAGCATGAAGATGCTGGATACCACTAATACTACGAGGTTCCGCTTTGCCATCGGAACACTTTCACTCAAGAGTGACATCGACATAGAGTACAAGCCCGAGGCGCTGAAATTTGAAAAAAAAAGAAGATAAGAAAATTTCTCGTTAATAAATACCCCGAATACCCAAAAAACGTATTTAAATCTATCTGTCGTTAAAGGGGGCCGTTTGAAAATTTTAAGGATATAATTGTAAAATTCAAATCACATTTTTGACCAGAAGGTGGCCTTATCGAGCAGCTGTTAAGAAAATTCTTTCTTCTCGACTATTTATTGGTGAAATTACAAGTATGCAGTTCATTGTACAGAGTCTATTTCGGGGCCGCTCTGCTCGCTGTGAAAAGCGGGTGTAATTAATTAATAAATGAAAAAAATAGACCTCATAGAGGGTACAGACGCTGCAGTAACTGTTGCAAGTTTCTGGGTGCGAAAATTGTAACATCACCATTTATACGAGGAGCTGCACCCGGCATGCGTTGCAATGCCACTTGGACGAGGAACTTTTCGAAGTACACAGAAGAAACCACTCAAGCTCCATCACAATCGGATCAATGGTTTAGGAACGTATAAAGGACAAACATACAAATATTCATTTTTATTTCTATAGATGAAAGAGAAGGTTAGAAGAAGAAGAAGAAAAAAAAACTTACAAAACCGAAGCGATGAACTGGAAAATCAAAAGCATGACCCAGTTGACTGAGATACTGGACACGAGGTTGAATATAACGCCGCCCATAAGAGCTACCAGCAACATCTGGCGTCTGCCGCGAGTGTCCGCCAGGTAGCCCCAAATGACACCACCCAGTAGTGATCCTGTGGAAGGTAGCCATTATTTTATTACTAGTTCTTCCCTGTTAGATCATTCTGTACAGCAGAACTTAATACGGTGACGCATTCATTGACGATTTTAAATGGAAGGACCATTCGTCAGCATCATCCAGCCTATATCCACTATTTGGAGTCGGCGAGACATGTCTTTCTTTCTACTTTTCTATCAGCAGTCATCATCCACCACCTTTCTAACCGTGTCATTACACAGTCTATCCAGAGTTATCTAGGCTTCTTCTAGTCCTAAATCCCGGAACCTTTCTTGTCATACGCCATCGCATCACACCTCTATGCGTTGTGAATGTGAGGTATTGATATACAGTTTTGCGCGAAATGACTTTTTAGACTTACCCCTATAGATACAATATTTAGAATGAATATGATCACGCTATTTCGTCAAGAAGATTAGCAGTTGTTAATTAGGTACTTGCATTGGACACGTACGTCATCGATTGATTTTTTGCAATTCATCCTAAATTTATGGTTTTTTAAATTTTTATTAAGTATCATGCAGATATGCGTTTAATTTGAAGGTAGATAACTGATGATATATAATATTGCTAAATATCTGTACTAATATTATAAAGAGATAAAGTTCGTGAGGTTGTAGAGGGGTAATCTCTGGATCTACTGAACCGATTTAGATAAAAATTGGTACGGAGATAGAGGGGAACCTGGAGAAGGTAGGAAGTAGTAAACAGCTAGCAGTAAATACATTTGCTTCCATTAGAACTAATCATTGGATCAAATGTTTTTGTAAAACACTTACCTACGGTAGGTCCAGCGGCTAACAAGCCCTGTTGGCTGCCAGTGGTACCCAGTTCACAGGCACTAGTCGGCACCACAATAGTACTGGCGTACAGGATACAGACGGAGGCAATGATCGCTACCCCCGTCAGGCACGTCATTATGTAGCTGTATAGCCCAAAACCTGGAATATTGGAGATCAGGGATTAAAAATGTTGATCAAACATATAAATAAGGTGTACGTTAAATTAGGAAGAAAAGATGAAAATTATACATATAAAAAAAAACATGTTGGTCAGGTTTTGAATCTAAATAGGTACTATCGCGGTCATTGCCGCCTGATCACTTAAATTTTTTTTCGCTTAAATCCTGCGGCGGCGCTAAGCCACGCCCCCTTACATTCTCTCTCTCTCACACGCACTATTTGTTTCAATATCTTTGCAGTGTGCTCGACCGGCCGCCGGGCCGGCCGATCTTGTCTTAGAAATTATAATGACATCATTAATTTCGATATAATAGCAAACAAATCTTATCATTACGCTCATTCTAGGACACTCAGGGCAGGGAGAATCGTGCAATGATTGGCTCTTGTTCATTCTTTAGCGATGTTATGGATTTGAAACTTTGGATCCGGGTACTGACATAAAGGCAATGGAAAATATTCCATCGGTTTCAGTTACTATTATAGAAGATTACATTTTATAAATTATAATTAATAGTTTCGGTTATTAACCGATATAATCTGAAAAACACAAGTAACGCGGCATTCGTATCGGCAAGGCCGGGTAAATCTTGTCATAACTTGTCATATTATGACTCCGCCTTTATCTGGTATTATTTGAAACTTTTATATAGGTAGGATCCGGTTATGGTTTTTATATATTTTTATTTGGGATATCCGCCTAGAGAGTTTCTATGGCATGGACTGAGTACATATCTTTCAGGAAAATAGTGAATTAAATTACACAGTATTTACATATTTATGATGCGCAACGCTACCGCGCTCTGATATGAATTTTGGAACGTTGTAATGTAAGACATTAAAAAATAAATAAATATAAAATATTTCGTTAGAACAACACTTGAAGGAACAGAATTTGTACAACATAATTTTGGCGTGGAAATTAAATCTGCGTAACGTCAAGAGCCCATAAACACAAGACTTATGTCGTCCCAGCCAGGATAATAAAATACCGCGAACCGCGTACTGAAACGTGATGTCAATCCAGGGGCTGTACCACCACGTATTTTTGCAATCACTGTTCAAGTTTGAGAGTGAGATAGGTACAGCTACTAACGTCGTATAGCTCCGTCTCTATTTCATAACGAAAATAATCTTGTCTTGGCACGTCATGGTAAGGCCCCTGATTCTAGTGCTAACACCGTCCTCCATATTTTCGCACAGTATGTTTATCTTGGATTGAAATCTAGAGCGTACCTGGAGCGGACTAGGTTATTTTATGGTATTAAAAAGTTTACTTAATGGGGCCACAATAAATAAGTTCTAGATACTATAATAGACAGTAACAGTAAAGTATCAAGAACCTTTTTGCTAGCGCGGATCGAAGGACCACACACTACCTAGCGATAGGGTACGTTGTAATGTTTTGAACATCTCTTAAAGTATCACTACGATGTAGAATGGGGTTGGGGTGGAAGGGACAGCTTAATGAGAAAACAAACAGGTATTCAGTACGTACCCTACAGTAAGAATTGCAATTAAAAATTGCTGTGGTTGTTTATAAATTGGAACAGTGAAGAAAATATCACAAACCTGCTTTGTCCAGCGCTGTTTCAAAGGACACCTTTTCGGAAAACATATTATTGTTTTTCTCCGCCATTTTAATTTCCACTTGTTGCTATTTATTATATTTATGAATAACCAAAAAATGGTGCTTAATAAATAGTTTCACCTATCTCTAATTTCATAACTTAATAAATATTTTTATAAATTATTTACTCAGACAAGCCCTCGTATTAACGCAAGGGGAGTCATATTAATATTAAGTACTAATGCATACGTAATACTGATTATAATACCAACAAATCATAAATATAAAAGTAAGCCAAGTTCGCAAACGAAAAACTTGCAAGATAAGAACTCTGATAACGGCTTATCTAATAAAAAATTGTTCAAAGAGTTTAGTACTTTCATCAATATGTTTTCCTTAAATTCTAATAAGAATCTGAGATTTGACTAAGCACCAAGTTTGTTCAAAGTTCCTTAAATCATAGCTTCTGTGACGTTTTTCAGGGACAAAGAAAAAAATCTTTGCTACTCAATAACGCGAGTTGGGCTATCAATTTAAGTATTTTGTTACATTATTTGTTAAATTTAGATCTCATGTATTCTTTTTTTTATAATCATAGTTTCATTAAACATTATATTGAATAGTTCTAGCTATCGCATTAGATTTTAAAACCTTTAATAATTTTAAACAGTTTTTAATAAATTTGAGTTTTAGAAAGACAAACATGTTCTCAGTTATTTAGAAAAAAAAACGCTTAAGAATAATACACGAATCCCATACATAATCTTCGAGAATAGCTGCAATAATTTTATTATTTTCTATGCCACCAATATTAATGTGATGATGTCTAGTTTTAACTATACTCACATACATATATTATATACTGTGATAAAACTATCTCGACACTAATTTTAAACTTTCAACTTCTTGCAAGAGAAGTCTTTGGTTGAAAGTGGCCCGCAATATGTGTAACAAAACACATCTTTTGTTTCGCGAACTTGGCTGACACTCTACCGTACCTAGGTGACATCGCAATTCGAGTTATCTCGAATTATACCAAAGATCTGTGATCTACCTACTTAATGTATGACTGACAAAATATCGATGATAAACCATAGTAATTTATCATAATAATTTAATTTATTAATATACAACTTTATGTTGTTAAAACAATATAGATATTTAGGTTTAAAATTCGAAAAAAAGTGCATTATCATTAGCTAGGGAAATGACCCTATCATCATCGATCATAATACCTATTGTTTAAGAAGAAAAACCTTCGATATGATCATTATTAGTAATAGTCGACTCACTGGGTTGGTTCTAAAAGTTTGAAAAGGGAAGTTATTATTTAGATGATTGTTAAAGTCCGAACTTATACGAATTATTAATTAGGAGGCCGGACTGGAAGATCAGCCGGCGAGGTGGCCGCTTCGGAAAGCATCAGAAAGCACTGGAAAAACCGGCTAGCATATATATATTCATTATTATAAACTAAGGTGTGATTTTAGAAATTATTATTGGGTGCTTGAAAGAAAAGCCGCGAGGAACAGCTAACAATATAATAAATGTAAGTATACACATATTTTTGAAAATGTTCTCTACCCATGTCTGTGCCTTTTATTTTACAACCAAACAACGCGGCATTATTATTTTTTATAAATTTATTACTATAGGTATGGCGCCTTCGATCAAGATGCTTCCAACGCGCAACGATACCTCATTTTTCAAATTATGATAAGTAGTTTAGAAGTTATGTGGAAAGAGATGAACAAACATAAATACATAAATCATAACCTAATATTTGCTTCGCCATGGTCGGGTAATAAAAGCAAACGTTAAAATCATTAATATCGTCATACCAACAAATACTAAAAACTATCAATCGATCATTGACTGATTGCGATTGGGGCACGTTTTATTCATCACGCACCTAATAATGATGCCTTGCATATTTTAGAGGTTGAAATACTCACTTAAATAAATATATATATATATATATATATATCAGTCATTCAGGACAAAGCATTATGTATGTATGTATGTATGAGTATGTTATATATATATATGTCCTGAATGACTGACGGACAAAGGCACAGCCTAACCCACTGATCGTAGAGACCTGAAACTTGGAGGGTGTGTTCTTTGTAAGACATGTAGTATTATTTGATCTGTGGTATGACGCATCCCATAAGAAAGGATTTTCCAAAATTCTACTTCAAAAGGGGGTGAAAAAAAAGGGCAAAGCTTGTATGAGGCTATGTCGTACGAATTTTAAATTTGAATTGATATAGACCACGCGGGCGAAGCCACTGGCGGAAAGCAAGTTATATATAAAGTACAGTTTATTGTCATACATTTCTGCATTAAACGTTACATTCTTCCAAATGTAGCTTTCTATTGTAGAAAGAATTTTGGGAATCAGTTCAACAGTTTCAGAGATTAACTCGTACATTCAAACTTTAAAAAATTGACACACACTTAGTTTACTCACTACCACTTTATATCCCTGTTTTTGGACTCAAGACCTAAGAATGTAGCGCAGTCGCAAGCTGAATTATAGATTGAACAACAGAGTTTGGTTGATCATAATATCAGCCTATCTAGATATGTGTTGCTGGGAAGTTTGTTGCGCCACGTCTTCTTCTCAGCAAAAACATAAAATATAGGAAGTGATGAAGGACGGGCGTTTTAGGCGTTTTGGGCTGTCTTTTGTTAATTTGATGTTCAAAAAGTGCTGATTTTCAGCCGAATTTTAATAATTGACTTTTGATTCCTTTTATAATCATCGACTGCTGAACGTAGGCCTCCTCAAGAGTGACTATCCTTACTTAAAATCTGATATCAGTAAAAAATAGTATGTCAGGATGACAGCACGCATTTTTTGGGTAAAGTATTTAATAGTTGTTCACACTAGATTATATCGATATCGGCGATTTCGACAGTATTGCAATAAACTTTAAACACTCGATATTATGCATACAATTTTTTGTTTACAAAACATATTTTGTCGACTGAATTTCGTAACACTCAAAAGAGAAAAATAATTTTAACACCGTTTCGTTACGTAGCAGTATCCGTTTATAAAAGTCTGTTAAAAATGAAATTCGGTTTTCTCTTTCTCATCTGAGCGTTAATCACTGTTGCGTCTTCAGCTGGTCCTTCGGACCCCGATCCGATTTCCGGAATTTCGTCCTTTACTACACACGATCTTTGGTATTCTCTACAGTAAGGTAAAGGTTATCCAACCAAACCCCTTCTGTCGGAATTTGTTGAAGGAGACGTCATGGCCAGACATTTCGTCCCTACGTAAGTAAGTCTTGTCTCCGCCTACGTGTACGAACTGGGGATCTGCAGCTGTAAGCCATGTACTCGGTTTTTCGCACATCTAGCTTCAGATTGCCATTCTTAATCAACTCCTTTTACCCAAACATACGTCGCACCGGTCTCCCCATGACCGTATCCACCAGCGCGATGACAACAGCCATAGGTACATGACCAGCCATGAGGGTTGCTCATGTGTATCTCTGCTGTTCGATATTTCGTATTCATCATCGTATCAAAATTGCATAAAATGTTCAGATTCAGAACTGAACACGATTTCAATAAAGGATAAAAAAAAAAGTTTCTAAATAAATTTATTTATTATAATTATAATCTTCAATAATATCTTCACACGTTTCATATAACTAAATATTATGTATAACAACCCTTAATAAAAGTAAGTACACTAATTTATAACCTCATCAGGTACAATTAAAACAGTTTGAATTATATATCTACGAGCATACAAATTAAAATTCTTATGATCTTCTATCTTTTGTAAGCGATAGATTTCCGAGCTGGTATATCTATTTAGCAATAAACCTGCAGATATTTTAAGACATAAATTTGATAATATTCATTAGATTAGTACACAGTTTATGGCACTAATATTAGTAGTTAATTTAATGATTGATTAAAACTAAACAAATGCATTCGATAAAATTATCAGTCAGTCGCTTTTACAGAAACACGACGCTCATCCATACATTATGTACAACTAAGAGTAGGAGTTCAGTCTTCAATAGATCCAGTCACATGGTTGATCATTACTTTTTTGGAGCTTTGTCCCGAGGGAGAAACCATGCTACTGCTATTGCACCTGCAAAGAACCAGAAGAATAAATAAAAATACTTAAGAGTTAGGTAAATAAAATATTTTCGGCATGAAGGTTTTATTTTATCTACCAGCTGTTTCCCACGATTTCGCTCCGAGGGAACTCCTTAACGCACTCGGATAAAAAGTACCGTCTGCTAGGACCAATATATGTCCGTACCAAAATCATCGTTACATCAAAATCGGGTCAACTGTTCTACCGTTCTACCGTGAAAGCGTAACAAACAAACAAGCCCACTTTCGCATTTATAATAGGATTAAGAAGGAAATTATCATAAAGTGTAATCGTATCATTAAACTGTGTTGTATTAATGACTGCGCACAACTGATCAATCGAATTCGGAAATTAGTAGATATCTGATATACCTATCTAGTTATCTTTGATTAGGTACAATATTATATTATTTTTCACACGTTGAGAATAGTGCTTCTATATTATCTTCTACTGATTTCTGCTCATGACGTCGCCGCCGGTGTTCCGTGCATGCAACACATACTTAGCTATTATTAAATGAATTTCTAAAACATGCAGTATTTTCAGAGATTGCTCATTTCATAAAAACTTTTATAACTCTTTGTTCAGATTTAGTTGAATTTAGCCATGAATATATTGATGGAGAAATATACCACCTTTTTGAAACCATTACTAAAGGACTCGATTATTTTGATTACCTACCATGATACTGAAAATATTTAGCAATCTTTAGTGAGTCGGCATTTTCTGTAGGAACTTAATTTGATTTAATCTATTGACATAATAAAACTGTTGGGTACAGTGAAAACGTGGTAAACGGGGATTATGGTTTGCTCAATAAATTACTAAGCTGAAAAATTATAAGCTAGGTAGAATGAAAATATTATCTAAGCCGAGGCCCGTACCCCACTAGGGAGTGCCCTTAGCGTGTAGTCGCTTAATTTTGTAAGTTAAACCCTGGCTAGAGGCCCTAAATTCATTTAAGGCACTTCACATGCAAGCCCGGTTGAGCAGTCGACAACCTTCTAAGTTGACCTGCGAGATGCCATACATACAAAAAAAAAATTAAAATATTACGCATAAATAAATTCAACGAATAATTTTGATAATGATAAGTGACTTACTCATCAACAACAAGGACCAGCTATAGAAGGTGGCCTCACAGCTGGTGGATATCAGGGCTCCTATGGCGTTAACACCGAGGAATGCGCTAAGTCTGCCCAGCATCACAGATAGACAGGACACCATGCCTCTGCAATAAAACATTTCAATAATGTGAATAGGTGAATATATCTATACTCTATATCTATACTAATATATAAAGCTGAAGAGTTTGTTTGTTGTTTGCACCAGGCAACCTTGTTTGCGAAATTTATTAAAATGGCGTTTGGTTAGCGAGTGTCGCTTCTACACGAGTCCTTTGCCAGAGCTTTCGTCAATAATTTTCCATTGCTAATAGGGAGGTAATTAATTCGTTTATAGATTACTTAAGTACACCGCTCCCAATGAAGCGGTGAAGGACGTGCCTGCTCCGATACGGCGGCAACGATATCAACGTTAATGCATTGCTCATACAATTTAATAAGATTGTTACTGAGCAAGCAAATAAATTAAGTCTTCTATTCTATTCTATTGAAATCTGGGGTTTATTAAATGCATTTTGACCGAATTATTGTTGGATCGAATGATTTTGAAAGGACCTATATAGCATCAATCTGGCTAGATCTGTTCACGGTTGATGGCAACAAGATTGCTTGGGTTTAAATCTTCGAGGAATACAGTAGTCAATTGTTTAAACCCTAAAGAAAACACTGTTGAGAAAGAGAGAAGGAACTCTAACATAAAAAACTCACCTCAGAGAAGTCGGGTACAGCTCCACAAAATACACGCTCAAAATTCCCATGGACAGCGCACACATGAGGAAGAAGAAGAAGAATATTCCACCAGCTAGTGGCACTGCCACCACGTTCAGTAGGATAGCGGCGACGGCTGACATGGCCATGATGCAGATCATAGCCAGGCGCTTCCGACTGCCGCAGGTGAGTGAGAGGACCAGGTTGGAACAGCTCGCCATGGCGCCGTACGTCATTGCGGAAAATAGGGTGGTGTTCTGGATAGTATCGTCGCAGATTTCTATGTCCTGGAAAGCAAGTTTAGTCCTGATGTTACTCCAAGTGATCTTTTAGATTATGAAAAGGAAAAGCCTGTACGATTTATTATAACGGCTAACAACAATAAATTAATTAAGATTCTACTTAAATCGTAGAAGTATTATAATGAAATGGGTCCCATACCGTCATATTTCCAGCAGCGAAGCCGGCGACAGATGGATATTTAATGACAGCGCAGAGGTTCATGCCGTCACCGCCTCCTGCTTCCAGCACGAAGAACAGGTTGTTCATGATGTAGGGCAACCACAAGATGAAGCCGCTGCCACTAAAAAGGAAAAGTATGTTTATAAAACTTTTTGATAGTAATGCTAAGGTTGAAATGTAGGTATGTAAATTTTGATTATTTGTACCTAAAACAGTATTTAGATCAAAATATCTCGGATCAAGAACAAGGTTACTTTAACCTTTGCCCGACAAAATCTTAAGGGATACGGATAAACTGTAGTAAATTTGGAATTCAATGAGGTGATTGTTAGACATAATAGGACAAATAGGATTACTACTCACGTCATGTAAATAACTGCAACAAGATAGAATAGCCTGATAGTTTCTTTCAATAATGGTGCTCTGAAGAGAGGCACTGTCTGCTGCCAAACCGACCTAAAGAAGGAAACTTTTGCTTCAGTAGACTGGTTCTCAGTGTCTTCCAGTAGCTTTTGAACCTGGAAAAAAAATTGGAGTTGGCTAATTCTTATTATAGTACAGCTAAAAGTAATTGGTCAAGTAAAGGTAACAAAGATTCCATAATTTCGGCGGCTTAGGAGTCACAAATAAAAAGACCAGATAGAACGTTCTTCTATCTGGTCCTTTTGTTCGCGTAACAATACTTACAGGGAAACTATCAGCTTTGTTGCCAGTATTAGCAGCATAGATATTTTTCAAAACATGCAGAGCTTCATCAAGACGTCCATGAGAGGCGAGGAACTTGGGACTCTCATAGAACAGCTGCAAAAGACATGCAGTGGCAGCACACGGCAGAGACATGACGAAGGCTAGCAGACGCCAGGGCCGGTATATGATGCCCAGGAAATCGATGTGGTAGGCGAAACCCAATGGAAGGATTGGGTAGGCGAACACTGGAAGACAAGTTTTTTGTTAGTTTTTTAAGCAGTTAGACTAAGGCTGAAAGGGCTTTACCACGTGAGCTATGCCCTGAATTCGGAAGAGCTGGTATTTTGTGTGTTATAAACTATGTGTGTTAAAAATTTTGTCCAAATCCTTTCCGTAGTTTATGCGTGAAAGAGTAACAAACATATATCCTCACTGACATTCGCATAAAATTATATCTAATATCATATTAACACTCACCAGCGACGGTGGCTTGCGAGCACATCAGCGCACAGGTGCACAACAGCATCGCGCGACCACGAGCGCGTTCTGAGCAGCTCTCTCCTAGCAACGTGTAGGCGCCGGAGTTACTTGCTGACGTACTGGGGATGAAGAAATAGTTAAAACAGACCGTTGAACAATATAGATAAAACTACGATGTAAGACATTTTGGTTAAATGAAAACCAAGCAAAGCGACTACGCTCCTTCAAAAGAGGACGGATTCTGATGCAGTTTTGATTATAATAGGATTGACGGTTAGTAAAGTTATTTCAATTCTAGCCCATGGAAAAATCCGCAGGGGAATATCCAATAATCCTGCCTGAACCGGAAATTAAAACCACTCAGCAGCGGCTCTAGACCTCACAGGCAGTCTTCAGCACATTAAAATTTGACAAAGCTTCAGTCTACACTTGATTAACGAGTGCAATAAAGCAAATCTTTGTTTTGGTAGGTCAGTTTTCAATAAAACGCTACAAAACAAATGAATATCGCACCACATGTTTAAAATTTACGTTTAGCGTATTGACATTCTTATAAATAGAACTGTATTATGTTTGTTTAGCAGTTATCTTGTCTTTGTCTCGCCAGGGGGTTTTGTTATCTCAATTTAAATACTCAGGTAATTGAGAAACTTTGCATAACACGATAACATTATCGCAGGTTCCATGACGTAAATTTTCACTGCCGCGAGACATGTGACGTATACGCCTTGTTCACATAGTATTACGAAGCGTCTCGAATATATTTTTATAGTAAGGGAAATCTCTAACTTTTTCATGTCATTATGAATTGTGGTGGATGTTTTAAGTGCTATAATCCAATAGAGATGCAATAAGTAGTACTGTAAATGTTTTTTATTTATCTCGAAATGTACATCATTCTTATTAGCTGCTGTTACCGCCTGAATTAAGGGTATATCAAATATCTATAAATCTCAGTCAAGTGCGCAATCTGGTCCTCAGAAGCGAGCTACTTTCGATTCTATGCTTCTAAGGACCTAAACTACGACGAAGACCGAACGTGCGGAGTCTCTTAAAAAAAAAGATTGGTACTTTACTGGTTCTTCTTTCACTTAATGTTATTTTAAGCTTAAGTATGGCGCTATTTTTGTAATTTTATCATGCGACTATTGTCTCGTGATAGTACGTAACATGTACAACACGTTGTAATTGCATATGACGAGCTTACAGATAATGTGGGAAAAAACGATTTCGAACATCGAATAATATTTGTCTAGCTATAATTATAACAGTCGCGTTTTACACACCTATTTATTATATAAATAGGTATAATTGAAATATTTATCAATTTCCCATAGAAGCATATCTC
Source organism: Pyrrhia umbra (assembly GCA_963891755.1). Lineage (NCBI taxonomy): Eukaryota > Metazoa > Arthropoda > Insecta > Lepidoptera > Noctuidae > Pyrrhia > Pyrrhia umbra. The sequence continues at coordinate 13,303,305 of OY982928.1, forward strand.
CTAATTTTATGTAAGGTCTTTAAAAAAGCTTGTTACCTATATAAAAGATTCTTTCACTCAAATGAAAAAAAAAAACGTAAATTTCAGATCCCGATAAACCAATTTTAGCTAATTTTGTTACAGATGAAACCCGCGCCTTCGGTATCGAAGATTGGTTCATAGAATTAATTGGAAAAACATTAAAAAAGAAAAATATTTTTAGACTTACAAAGTAGATGAGATCAGTTTGAGGACCGCCATCGTCTGCCAGTTGGGAGACAAGCTGCTAAGCGCTGCGAACACGAAGCCTATTGACATGGACAGCACGAGGGTCAGTCTCCTGCCTTTGGTGTCGGAGACGTAGCCCCATAGTTGAGCTCCTGCCACCACGCCTGGAAGGGAAGGTTATGGTGAGATGGTAGATGGACAAAGACCATTCCATACACATATTATTGTAGCATACGTAATAAGACGACATTGTGTATCAGGATATTCGTTTGCATTGCTGTCGGTACCATATCGTTACCATGCCCAAAAGACTGTCTGACGTATATATGATGGCAATGTTGATTTTTTGCTTAAGATATCAGCCAGTCTTTTGATCATGAGTGAAAGTACTAAACCAACTTACCAAGAAGTGGCATAGCAGTAAGCAATGCTCTCTGCTGCAGCGTGAGCTCCAGGTCGCAGACAGCTGCGGCGACCACGAAGCTGGTGCCGAACATGTCCATGCCCATCGCTTGCAGAGTCCAGCTGCATATTAGCAGTAGACCGAAGTTATACTTGCCGAAACCTGAGGAATTAATTGTATATGTTAGTTAAAGAACCGCCCAAAAAACTGGATTTAAATTGGAAGGGTAACAGCTGTGATATTGAGCTAAATCGATTCAATTGATTCTATTACTAGCTGTTTCCAGCGGTTTGACCCTCATCCCGTGGAACTACTTAACACACGGTGCCTATAGCCATCACCTAGATCCCATCTTTCTTCATACAACTGTAAAACGTAGCAAACAAAGAAACTCACTATTGCATTTAAATATTAGGAAGGCAAGATTAGGATTCACATTTAATATGACATTACAAGAAGACGAATAGCTGAGATCAATAAAAATATTCTCATCAGCAAACTTACTCTGACATCCATTGAATCAACCTTCTCATCCCTAGGACCATTCAGGACCTAGGACCTGGTTGGTCCTAGGTCCAACAGCGCCACCTAAAGGACCAAATATAGACTGGTATACTAACCAGTCATAGTCAAAGCGTCTTCTACAGAAGCACTGTACAGCTTCTTCTTCCCAGTCTCCACAACTTCGAATTCTTTTGTAGTAGTTTTACACATTGTTGAATCTGTAAACAGGTGTACGTAATTTTAGTTCCAGACGGTATCTATTGTCACCTGCATTATGGATTTTAATGCATCGGCTTATGGCTGTCCGCGTCAGCTGATAAGATTGTCGACAGTAGCTAGCGCCTTGAGTACAATTATAAACTATTTATCATAGAAGTGACAATTGAAATTATTGCACGTTTTTGATTACAATTCATCATTGCCAACCAGTGTCAATAAACTAGGAGCTTTATGACCTTAAGTCTTCAAGTTGGGGTAAGGTAAATGATAGGATTTTTGGGGTGATCTCATATTGTATTTTTCACGGGAAAAATCACTAATTTATTTTGTCTACTTTCAATAAACAGGTTGGAATTTAAGGATTCTGTGGTGGTGTGGTTATTATTTAAATTTTCCTAATAGAATTTGTCATATTTATTTCACTAAGCTATTATGAGGATGCGAAATCATCTGACCAATGACCCATCCCGCTGTGGGCAGAGCGGGAGGAAGTGTCAGACTTTTACTGACTGAAACCCATCCGTGTTCCTCCAACTGCTCTTTACGTTCCGAAGCCGTGGTAATTCTTTCAAACAATCCCACAACCCTGGCAGATCTACTTACCCCGTCTGTATGAACAGGAGTGATATTATAGTAATAGCTTAACCAACATCAATTTTGTTAGATAACTAATTAAACTGATGGAAAAATTTCAAATTAATATTATTCTAATTATATTCTCATTAACTCGGATCTTATACGTCAGAACAGACTAGAACTTGAGAGTAAAGTATGACATTATAAAAGACGAGAAAACATTTGTATAAGAGTTACGTATATTTTTAAATTTAATTCAAGTCTGTATATAAATGTTTACTGCTCTTACTAGATATTTCTCGCTTTGTTGGGAATAATTGTATTGTAGGTAATTGTTCAACTCGCTCAATATGTTAATCAATGACCGTAGTTGTCGTTTGTGCTATCATTCACGGATTCGATTCCCGAACAAAAACAGATTATTTAGCTCTGGTATAAAGTGATCCACGGTGCGGTGTAAAATTTGATCAGTTTAAGGAACTTTGGTTAGAAAGGGCTGAAAAATACTTATGAGAGAAAATTATGGTTGCAAGACTGCTGGTCAATGTCATATAATAAAAAAGTTGAAAAAGTCCACAACATCACGTCTGCTATTTTCGGGGGGTAAGCAGAGTTAGACCTACTTATAATACATATATATTTCGCCAGTTATAGTCAAGTCTCATTTGATAGGGGTGAGCCTATTATCTGGTACAAATCCAAACTGATCAAATTCCTGATGGTAAACTCAAATTACTATTTGCCCAGGCCGGGAATTGAACTCAGCACCATTTATTCAGCAGTCGCCCTTGTAACTACTAGACCACATATTCTATCAACGAATTTCCTTTTTTATACAGAAAATAATATTAATATTTTTTATAACAAATTAAATAAATTGTGTTAATAAATAATTTATTTAAAATTCCATTTAATATGTGCAGCCTTACCAAAAAATATCCAATACAGTAATTAATTAAATTCAGTTACTGTATTCTGATTGTCGCGCACTCCTGCTATCTGATGTACTACGGTATCTCCTATAACAGTTGTTTCACGTCCCCCGTCTTTATATATTGTGTGAAATACGTCACTATTTATCTCAATCCTTAGTTTGTAGTCATCGTTACGGGCCGTTACATTCGTTGCTGTATAGGTACATAGTTTGTTCTAGGCTGTTTGCGGAAAAGCTAAGAGAGATGTGGGTAAATAGTTCGTGAGCTCTGTTTGGTCTTCAAATACCCGGTTACAGTTGACAGGTGCTGTTTTTTTTTTTATATAGTTCATGTTTGTATAGGGATGGCAACGATTGTGCTTTCGACAGGCGAACAATCGAGTTATTCAAAATTATGAATGGATTTCTAAAAAATTAGTAGTAATCGATTTGTGTCATCTCTATCTGTAGGTTTTATAAATAAATATTTTTGAAATTCTCTTTTATTTTTGGAAAAAAGGGATCATTCTGAATTTCTTAATTTGATAAGTGTTGAGTAAAGGACCAATTTTTTACTGCCTATTTAAGTCCGTGCTTTCGACCTAGTGATTTCTTAATTATTTAGGATGAATTAGGAGAAATTAATTATGGCTAAATTTAAACTTGACCTATTTAAGCCAAATAGCCGGTGATAGGTAACGGCTAATATAAGGTAATGCTGTCTGTTAAACTTCTACGACTTTCATCCAGGGCCGCGCCGCCCCTGTGTGCGAAGTGTGCGGCGCACACAGGCGGCAGGGCAGTAGGGCGTCGGATAAAATGCCAGCGCCAATTATTAACATTATTTTTGTCACTTATGAACATATTCTCATAGTTGAGCATCGATGACTAAGTAGATACAAGTCTCCCAAGACAGTATTTATGATTGTGGTTTAATTTTACACTATTTGAATTGACCCACTGTTTATGTTTCTGGTTTTAGTTTACATGAATTCCGAGCTCTGCATTAAAATCAAAAGAACCATCGCAGTCGCTACAATAGGCGATTATTTTATTACAAAAGCCATGCCGTGGATGAGTTTATCAACGCAATCCGATGCGATGCGACGCGAGCGAAATGTGTTCACCGGGGACTCCCCAATTTTAACGAGCGAAAGAACCAAAACAATTACAAAAGTAAAAATTTTGAGTAGTTTCAATGGAATAGGAAAGATTATAGGCTAGCTCTCCTAAGTATTTACGTAAACCTACACAAAATGTAAGAATTTTTCATTGTTTTTGCGGAAAATCAACATAAGCTTTAATTTGTTACAGTTATCACTTAAATAAAAGCGTGCGCAGAGGCGTAGCTACCCAGGGGCTAGCCGGGCAGTGCTCTCCCCCAAAATCTGATTAGCCAACCTCTTATTGAACTAGCGAAAAATTACCATCTATTATTATATATCATCTATTTATTTTCAGATACTGTTTATGTTACTATTTATTGAAAAACGATCCTATAATTATCATCCTAAAAAAAATTCGCGCTCGCTTCGCTCGCGCTTTCGATTACGTACGTATTTTTACTTCTTTTCGAACTCTGTTTTTGTTACCATTTATTGAAAAATATTATTCCGTTTAATTATCATGCTAAAAAATTCGCGCTCGCTTCGCTCGCGCTTTCTACTTAAAAAAAAAAACAATTTGGTACAAAGTCCGCAGACGCTGAAAGCCTTAAAAAAATTCGCGCTCGCTTCGTTCGCGCTCTATATATTCTACTGTACGAGTATGTCAAGCCGAGTACAGGCGATATTCTATACCTACGTAAGGTGAGGCATTTAAAAGTAAACCAATATAAACATAGGCTAATGATGATTAGCTAACATAAAATTCTTATCTATCTAAAAAAAACATACATTTTCTAGCAACATAGTGTTTATTTATTTTATTAAAATGCGAAAGGTTTTGTTTCTTTTGTGAAAAGTCTAGGGCTCATCATCTAGGGCTTCGCCCAAATCTGATACTAGGGCCCTGAGCAAAAGTTGATACGAGGCCCCTAAAAGGCTAGCTACGCCACTGCTCTGATATATGATTTACCAAACAAAAAAGAATAATCAAAATCAATTAATAATTGGTGGAATACCTAATCGCGTAACAAACACAAAACATATTCGACTTGGGAACCTTTTCCTTTTTTAAAGTCGGTTAAAAAAGAGGCGCTTCTTAGGTTTCGCACACAGGCGCTGCCAGTGGTCGGCGCGGTCCTGCTTTCATCTATATTTTTGTTTAACAACCAAATCCCCTTTACGTATTTTCTGGTTAGCAGAGGCTATGATATACATAACTATATGGACTTACAGCAAGCGTAAATTAATTAATCAAGTCAGCTGAGAATTTTAGCTATGGTTCTACGTTCTTGGCTTTTTGATCCATTCCCAATTGGTCCTTCGATCCGAAACGATATCTTGACAAGTAATTTCAGAATTTATGGCAACAGCTGAACAAACTCTAGAGCAGCAATAGGTACATGTTTGTCACAATAAAATTATTCCTTTTAGCAGTAATTAACCCTAAATAAGAGCTAGTATTCTGAATCGTGCCGTTTTAATGCTCTCCAAAAAAAATACTTTGCTAGAATAGTTCAAAAGACCAAACAAATGCGTGCATACAGAGTGAATTTTTTCCTTGATGTTTAAAAGAACCTATAAAACCCACCAAAATCACATATCGACAGAAATTAATTATAATTTAAAAAAATCTCAATGGAAAATTTCACCAACCAAAATAAATCCGTTCTATATTTTTAGTCGGGCATGTCATAGCAACATCTAGATACTGTCAAATATGTCCATTTAAATACTCACAACTGCCATATTTACGACGTAGATAAGGTGTCGTTCGGCTTCGCTTGTTTGTTGTGCAAATACGCGCTGGTATCACGTCCGGGGGGTCTCGTGCAAATCTCTGAGCACACAGTAGTTTCTAGTACTGTTGTGTCTAGGCCACTGTCCTATGTGCGCTGCGTTTGCGATGCGATTGATAGCAACCGGTAGCTACGCTTAGAAGGTAGTAGCGTTGCGGGATGGTTTGAATGAGTTACCGCGGCTCTGGAACACGAAGGGCGAAGGAAGAATATGGATGTGTTTTACTGGTAGTCAGTAAGAGTCTATCAGTTCTTCCCGCTCCACTCTATGCCATTAGATGATTAAAAGTAGTCAAAAGTCAGTCCAACCAAAACACAAGGGCTGAGGCATATGAGCTGTAGCGTACGCAAAAAAAGTAACTTTTCTGGTTGATTTCTTACACCTTGTGTCCGAAAAACCCAAATATCTTACGGAACCCTATTTTTTCCAAAATAAAATTTAGCCTATGTTACTCGTGGATAACGTAGCTTTCGAATGGTGAAAGAATTTTTTTAAAATCGGTCCAGTAGTTTTTGAGCCTATTCATTACAAACAAACAAACAAACAAAGTTTTCCTCTTTATAATATTGGTGTAGATTAGGTATATAATCAAATAAACACTAAAGTACCAAGTACACTGGTCAGACTAGTCTATGGTGACACCTCTGTTTACTTTGTTAAATATCATGTACTGAATGTATGCTTTGCATCTAATATATCTTCGCATCGCATCACATCACAGGTAGGACGTCAAGCAATACTGTTGTACGTGTCACTGAACTTAATAAGGACGAGAAAATGGTGCGCAGTTGATGAACTATATGTAAGTACTTACATGTTATTATGTGTTTTTGTTTTTAGTAATAGAACCGGGGGGCCTACTCTAACTCACCGAAATGAAACTTCGGAACGACCGAGAATAAACGATAACTTTTCTTTGTGATACGGTAAGGTGCGATTTGATGTTCTATAGATAGAGGGATATACTTATACTATCCATATCCCCCATAAAACCCATAAGGAATAGTTCGAAATTTCAATCGAATCTCCGTTTTCGACGAGTTAGAGTAGGCCCCCTGTATATTAACGACGTAACCTATTTGCTTGTTTTGATGAAAACATTTACGCTGTTGTAGTTTCCATTGTTTTATTATTTATCTGTAGGTAGATATGCAGAAATATTGAGCCTACTAGTTACTTTAGTATTATTTTACCTTTCACCTGTTCCTGATCATAGCATCATCTTATTCATTAATCATCTCGCAGGTCAACCTAGAAGATTGTCGACTGCTTAACCGGGCTGGCCATAGCATCATCGTAGATACCTTTTATAGTTAAAATAATTTATTTATTAATTATAATGCAAAACTATTCCGTTTTTGCTAGCCTTGAATACTAAAGTACTATAATACTACAATCGAAAATAAACTATCCAACGAGCACATATCCCTAAAGTGCTCATAGGGCATGCCACACCACCGCTCTATCCTACTAATATTATAAACGCGAAAGTTTGTAAGAATGGATGTATGGATGTTTGTTACTCTTTCACGCAAAAACTACTGAACGGATTTGGATGAAATTTGGTACACATATAGCTTTTAACCTAGATTAACATATAGGATACTTTTTACCCGGGTACGCGAAGAAGTTCCCTCGGGATGCGGGTGAAACCGCGGGAAACAGCTAGTTTAAAAAATAAACTAAAGAATTCTGGCTAAAAATATATAACGAACGTAAAGGAACTATTCATTATCACGGTTAAGTAGGCTTTACCGGTTACAGAGTTATAGACGTCCAACCAAAACCTATTACGGAATCAAATTGCGCGTGTCCCGACACCGACACGCACTTGGCCCGTTTAATCTCATTTAGACTTCAAAAATCTATATCTAGTAAGAAAATCTAAGGATACCTTAAAGCCAAGTTCATCGACAGATGGTTACGTAATCGGCCCGTTAAACAAAAACGTTTTTTTACCAGGGAGCTGGAATTTTCGTGTTACCCACTTCTAGTTCAACCCCTGGTTTGGTAATCGACCGTTTCCCATCGAAAGTTGGAAGTTCGAATTTATGGTAAACAGCTGTTTTAAGTTAATCAGACCGTTATCTTGTCGATGAACTTGGGTTTAGTCATTGAAAAGGTTGTAAAGATGCATTTCCGTGCATCGCGACCGATCGCATCTGCGTAGCTAGACATAAAGAAAACAAACTTGTAAATTTGTATTCGTCATTCTTAGTAACAGAAAATTTGCTTGCTAACAAGATCCTATCCTAGGGCTGCCATCTATCCCGAATTCCCCGAATTATCCTAGTTGACACATTGAACGCCACATTGACAGACACAATGCAAAAACTATTGTTTGGGGTTCACCGGTGACCGGCGTGACGTTCGAAGGCTTAAGAAGATGTCCTGGTTTTCGTTCAACGTTATCAGGGGTATCCAGGGTAAAAACACAAATTCATTCAAGTGTCCGGGGTTTTTACAGTTACGGCGGCAATATGTTGACGGCACGTTTGGCGTAGTGGCTGAGCAATTGGCTGCTGCACTGCGTGTCGCGGGTTCGATATCCGCACGGAACAACTAAAATTGTTTCGGGTCTGGGTGATTGTGCATGTGTAATGAATGTTTGTAAACGCACCCACGATACAAGAGTATTCCTAGCGTGGGGCAAAGTTTTTATTAAAAAACATGAAAATGTAGGTATTGGCAGCCCTATCCTTGCCAATCTATATTAGATAGGTACCATCCGGATATTTTCAATAAGAGTGATGATCACGAGATGAGCTTATAAGAGATTAGTCAAACATCCTAAGCCGTGAGTGTCAACATTAGTGTGTAAAGTATTCCATATTTGTTTCGTAGTAACCTTTGTACAAATTATGACGTTTACTGACTATGATTGACTAAATTCGGGAGTGCTTCTGTTGGTAAGCGGAGCGACAGCGGCGCTTATAAAAAAACTTCGCTTCAGTCTATTGAATATGTGTAGAAGTATGAATTAATTTATTACCTGTACTGTCTACGGATCATCTCCTACCTATTGGAAGGGTATTTTTTAGGGTTCCGTAGTCCGACAAGGAACCCTTATAGTTTCGCTCTGTCCGTCTGTCTGTCTGTCTGTCTGTCTGTCTGTCTGTCTGTCTGTCTGTCTGTCTGTCCGCGGCATAGCTCCGTAGTTTTTGTTATTAGAAAGCTGAAATTTGGTATGAATATGTATATTGAACACGCCGAGAAAGTGGTAAAATAAAATTTTGAAAAATATTTTTTTTTAGGGTAGCTCCCAAACATGTAAAGTAGGGATGAATATTTTTTTTCTCGCGTACCCCTTCGTGTGGGGTATCGTTAGATAGGTCTTTCAAAAATATTATGGGTGTGTGAAGACCATTTTTCAGTTAAGCGAGCCATTTGCGAAATATCTAGATTTTAAGTGAAATTTTTTGTTCGATACGAGTTACCCCCCCCTCTAACTTTTGAATGGCTGTACCTAGAAATGTGAAAAAAATCAAAGACGTAGCACATGTAATGAACTTACAAGGAAAACTATCACGGCTAAGTAGGCTTAACCGGTTACAGAGTTATAGTCGACTAACTGAGACCTACTACGGAACCCTACTGCGCGTGGCCCGACACGCACTTGGCCGGTTTTTTTATTTACAAAAGATCCTACTGATATTATAAATGGGAAAGTTTTTGAGAAATACTACTAAATGGATTGGATGAAATTTGGTACACACAATTTATATTCTAGATTAGCACATGGATACTTTTTATCCGGGTGAGTGAAGTATGTAGTTCTCCCAGGATGTGGATTACCGCGGGAAACAACAAAATCAGGACTTAGGACAGTGACACAAAGTTTTTCTACTTTTGCCACTCTGATGACGAGACTCCTAGCGTTGGCAGGATCCTGGGAGTCCAGGAGTACATTCGGAGAGGGTTCCACGGCGCGACATTTCGAAAAGCATGACATCTGAAGGTATAGTCTGTTCCAATTGATTTTAAGAAAAATGAAAACAAAGTCGTAACCTATTTTATTCTAATTCTGCCACAGAAGTTAACAAAATGGATGGTGCATTTATGTAAATTTCATGCTCTAAACATCACCATTCAATATTTAATGCCGTTTTATTTATATGAGTGGACAATTAGAATTAAATAGGTTATGATTTTGTTTACACTTTTCTTAAAATCAATTGATACCTACAGACTATTACTTGGCTGTCATTACCATAAGGTTGTGAATGAAGACGGCTCACATAATGAACGACGCTGCGTAGTCGGTAGAAATTGTATATTTGAAAAAGGGTTCAAGCTTTGATATAATATTGCGTATTATTACGCTGATAAGGTACAATATTAGTATTCCAACCCTCACCAGATAAAACAGGTTTCTTGCAGATTTGACACTGCACCAGACATGTTCTTCAAATAGGATTATGCGTTATTACATTAGGTCCCGTCTGAACCGGTTTCCTAGTTTGTCTACAAAATGTAGTCTGTGTATTTTACCGACACGTTCCAATTGTTTCATTTTCAAACAGAGACGACACGTAATGGGAAACCCGTACTTTCTACGGATGTGTGCAAGAGACTCGTGTGCTAAATGTATCTATGTGAATTAGGTAGGTGTATTACAAAATTGTGAATATCTGTATAATATGTGTAATAATATCAAATTATCACGTTTCATGTCTTGTTTCAACCGCTTTTAAACTGTTGACTGAGTGTGTTTGTTCTATTAATACAATCTTACAAGACAATTTACGAAGAGTGCATGTAAAAAGGTGAAATATTTTTTTACAAGTTTTTTCTACTTCGAAATATATAGGTAGCACGCTTCTCCAGCAGAATACCTGTGTTCTTCTTATACCATCAAAAATACAACACAATCAAGCATTTAAATGAAGCAATAAACTTTGAATAAAAACCATACACGATTTTTATTTCAAACACCGACACCAGTGAAGAATTCTGACCACGTACAAAGAAGACTGATCCCCAAGAAAGACGGCTTCAAGTATATTCCATACAGAATCTACTTCTATTAACCCTACAAAATTCTAATGAGTTCTAACTTTGACTTTGGTAACATTAATTATACTTACACAAGCTTTCCGCCAGTGGCTTCGCCCGCGTGGGCTACATGAACTCAAATTAAACTTTGCCCCCAAGTTAAAAATGACCGAGTTTCATAAAAACTATGCCCTCTCTTTATCACCCTCTTAGGGGTAGAATTTTGGAAAATCCTTTCTTATATGATGCCTACGTCATACAAAGAACACATCCTCTAAGTTTCAGGACTCTACGATTAGCGGTCTAGCGGTCAGTTAACAGTCTACTGTGCGTTGGTCCGTCAGTCATTCAGGACAAAGCATTTTATATGTACCTATACATTTGCTCCTTCACCAATGAAATGCTAAAGAAATGCTCTAGAACAACTTCAATCTCGAACTACAAGATGGCCAGTTGAACTCTGTTATCTTACAATAAATTATTATTATCTAACCGTTCGCTTCCGCATTACTACAAGGTTGTACGCGCAATTGTTACTTTGTTGCTGATTAACACCACACTGACATGGGGATAGCCCAACTGGCCAAGTAAAGTATTCGATACTAGAAACTCTCACCTCGGTGCTATAACCACTGCTTGACAATTAGCACCTCCCAATGTGTCATCGACAGAAAATCCCCTACGTGTTTACATGAAACAGATATCTCTTGAAGGCTTTAGTGGGCACTATTCGTACTGAGGCTGCGAAAACGCGAACTCCTATATCAACATTTTAGTCAGTTATTAATTCAACACTTAATTAATTGTGCTATTATTCAAATTCTTAAACCAATTTTTGGTTAAAGTTGTGAAAATCTAAATCTTAGGATTGTAATTAAACTACTACCCCACACAAAGTTTTATACTGACATTCAAAATATTTACATCAAGTTAAAGTAGTGAAAACTATGTTCTAGCAATCCCTAATTTTGAGTAACATTTGGAAGACCTCCTTGGAAGATATTCCTTCGAATTCCTGTTTGTGATTGTGTTTGTGGACAGTGGAAGTCTCAGAAGGTTTTGGCGACCACGGTCTAGTACCTAGTGAGGAACCCCGTATCTATGGCGTATATGCGTAATCGATTGTATCCACGTATCTGACTTTGAAAGTGTTTTGATTTCGTCACAATTAACGCCTATGGTGACAATTGGTGCTATTTGCGGATATAGCATTATTGTAAGTATTTGTACAGATTATTTGAAAATACTTATTAATATAACTTCACACCTCATTCATTTGATGCTATGAATGGCACCTAATAGGTATCCAACGGAAAATTTGCATCTCCGAAGCACGAGTTGGTTATGATGTAGGCACACCCAAATTGTTATTCGTCGTCCTACTTTTTATGGGGCCGTAAAATTTCTAGTAGCAACCGCATACTCATCAAGACACTCCAAGATGAACGATGATGACCTCTTTTATATCACGGGTATCGACATCGGCTAGAGATCGTCAGCAGCAGACTGATCGTTGTACATTTATGATTGTAAACGTCTTTTGATGTGATGTAGACCCTAATTCCTTAATTAACTAACTTTGTATCTAGCAAAATAAAACAGGAAAGAGCCACAAACTTTTGAGCCGACAAAGAGCGTACCGAAGGACCGATTTATTATATACTAAGTACTAGTAGAGCTCTGCACGTTTCAGTATAAGCTGCAACATGTTTGATATGTAAAAACAAAAGATGTCCTGATAGCATTTTGTAAGTCACAGAGATAAGTGCTTGATGCTTGCAGGGAAACGGACGGTAATCCACTTGAATCACACATTAAACTAACAGATATTATTGCAATTAAGATAATTTTGTTGGTACTGATAGTGATTATTATGCTAATAAAATGAAGTGACAATTGTCCGTCTGTATGCTTACGATGAGTTGTCAGATCTTGTTGGTCTTACGTTTCATGTCATCCAAGTAGATAGCGACCACTTTACAGCAGACAATTTTGTCTTAAAAAAAAGAGTGGTGATTGTAATTATTGTAAACAGTCAATTGAATTTTGTACTGCTTAGTGATGACGTTGTAGGTTATAAAAAGTTATACATATAAAGTAACTGACAGTATATTTGCCTAAAACTGCTATTAGTTTTTACCTCTCTTTACATTCTTCTACTAAAACTGAATCATCATGTTTATGACCGCTAGACTGTCAGCTTCCACTCCAGCCATTTGTAGTTGAATATCATGCTCTTTCCACAGTTCAATTACCTTCTGTCCTTCATATGTTCTTAGATTATCCAGCTGCACAATGATAACAAAAAAAAACTGCAAAATTTGTAGCACTGAATTAAAATCTTGAGAAAATTCTAAGATAGCACGTATGTACCGTAGGTTCAGAATTCGTTCGTCTAGAAAGCAATAGTAGCAAATATAAATTATTATCATAGAAGCACGTAATACGAAACATGTATGTGATCGTCGTCTGGACGAAGCCTGGCGCTAGAAAATATTTACTACCTAGTATTGGACAAGACGGACAGTGTAGTGCAAGGGACTGATAAATAATTTATTCGCTATTTTTGCGATAAATAAAGTGTAAACATTATTGTGTGCAGTGGTAAATTACTATAAAGTACTATCGTTTATTATTTCAAAATAAACAATCCTTGATCTGTTTGTGTACAAACCGGGAAGTGAATTTATGAGCGTCAGGTTAGTATCTATCGAGTTGTTTTTTGTTTATTTATTTTTCTTGAAGCAAAGCTTGTACAAGTGAAAGGAAAGAGATTTTCACATAACTTTTAATTTCACTTGAACCGGGCCCGTGTATCTTCGACAACTTCTGTTAGAATCCCAAGCTTCTTGGCTTAGTTGGTATGGAAATCATATTCCTATAATAGTAAGTTTAATAATGGACAGGTATTTAGTTTTTTTTTAATTGTTTATGTCCACGATACTTAATCTTGCTGACCTGTGAATCTGTGATTTTGCTCCATAGCTAAATGCAGAGCACGTTCGCCGTGCGTCGAAAAATGTGAAAACGTGCACCTAGACAATTGTTAGCTACTAATCACTATTAAATATTATTCAAACTTACTTATTTAAACTATAAAATATTATTCAAACTTTTATTACAGAAAAAAATATTACAGTATCAAAGAATATCTAGAGGATAAATCTTGAGTAATAGAATAGTAGTAGAGTAGGCGGTAGTAATATAAACTAGGTAGTAAAATAAGCATTGTTTTTTGTTTTTTTTGGTAGTTATTTAAATAATATGTAATAATGTATAGATGTAGTTGCAGGAAAAATATTTGTACGTCATTGTAATGGCAGGATATGCAAGGAACCAATATATTGTAAAACCTATTGTACCATATTCTTACAAATAAACAGTTTTGATTTGATTTGATTTAAATTATTTAATAATATAAAATAAATCAGCTTCGAAAACTTGATATCCGGCTGAAAGTTTGTATGATTTGTACACATCATTAAATTAAATAAGATTTTTCATTTAATTATTAGAATTTATAACGTTCCTAAAAAAAACGTAATTTATTTTTTCGCTGTTTTTGTAGGTACGTGACTAATTTTTAATGTAATGTTTTGGATTTGACCAGGTTAAATTATATATATTCCATTACAGAATATTAGTATATTAGTCTGAATTTGCAATCGCTTCAATTTTAAGGTAAAATTGGTAGGAATGATGGAAATGGGAATTTAAACTGGTGAGTTTATAATGTCATAAAGAGGTGTGATAAACTGGATGTAAGGTAAAAGAGGGCCGCCACTAGTTATCGGAATTATAACCCTGGGTGACAAGTACTTAGATTACTAGAAACATTAGTGCAACAAAGTATGTTATAACTACCTTAAGATTCAAGGTGATTGATAGTTATCGCAGTTATGAATACTTTATATTTTAGTTTCTATAATATTCGTAATACATCTTATTTTAAATAGATAGAAGAAAGAAAAAAAGGTTCTGAACAAATGGCTTTTAAGATATTACACGTCGTGTAAGCATTTATCAATAAGTACTAGCTTAGTAGCACACTGATCAAAATTCGCATATTTTTTTCGTTTTAAATTAGCATTATGCAATTCTTCTCCATCTAAACTTTAAGTATGCTTAATCCTTCCCTCTGTAGGCGGAGTATTTATAAAAGGGATCATTTTTATTCGCTTTCACACAACTATAGTAAAATGTTACTTTATCACTGCCTTTAAAATAATAGTTGGGCCAAAATAAGATCCCTGCGTAAACCGCGTACATATTCAGTTTTCGGAGCAAAATTATTTTAATTTACAGGTAAATACAACATAAACATCGGATATCACTGAAAACATTGATAAAATGTCAATTTCTACTGAATTAAAATGCATCAAAGTGATAAAATAATACGATCAACCTTATCAAAACCTTTATAAAATTCCTTAAGGTCGCCAATTATGCGTCGGCGCCGCATGACAATGTATAAGGTCATACGAAAACCTGGAAGAGCGGAACTACCTAATACAAGCAAATCTTAGCTAAAAAGGTATTTCCAAAAATAATATTGTTATTCTACATTAGTTGATGAAATAATCATTTTTTTTATAATTATTTTTTAAATTCATCAGAATCAATATCTGCAACTGCGAGGTCCACCTCATTTATTTTTATATATAAATTAGTGTGAAGATATCACTTTATAACCAACACTCAGCTTATTAAATTTAGCTCCATACTTCCACAGCGCGCTCTTGATCAGCATTATTCCAAACTTCTTCAACAAATAGATTTCTCTCATACTCATAGGATGACTGTGACCAACAACTACAGCAACACAACCTTTGAATGCTGCTGGGAGAAGGTCTCTTTCACACAGAGAAGTTACCACGCTTGCTCAAAACGTTTTGGCGATTTCTGCCTTTTTTCTTATAGTCAAGGTTTCCTCACCTCATATAACTATGAACAATAACTTATTTTCCCACGAAAACTAGCCATATCTGGTGCATTTATTTGTTTAGGACCTAAGAATCCTAACAACAACCCACGATAAGATAATAGCCGGAACTTTAGCCCACAATAATTACTCGGTGGGAATATGAGAAATACTGTTTATCTCTGGTGAATGTTTAATTACTTCGATTATTGACAATTTATTTATAAGAATAATATTACAAACACATTTCAGAATTACTCATTTGTCGGAGGATACGGTGGTATATTGTCGTACAATAAGATTAATCTCTAGTTTATTGTCATCATTGTGAAGTTAGTGACTGTGTCGTTAAGATACCCAGTACCTTAGTCATTTTCTGGGAATAAAATTAAGTGATCATGTTTTATGGAAGGAAACGCATCAGTTTTCTGCATGCGAATATGATTAAAAGGTTTGTGTGTGTTTGTTTTTTAACTTTTATAGCTATGAATAGTTTTGTTTGTCTCACTTCTGGGTAAATCCTCCCTCCCTCCTTCCACGTATCGTTATCTAATGAAAACTTTTTGTTTTTATTTTAAGGTTGATTTTAGTCTAATTGGATTTTATCAATGTTTTGAGCGTTCATCTGACGAACCTGATAGTTGTCAGGCTCCTAACTAGGTACCTGTAAACCTGCACAGGGTTTTACAGCCGTGACCAACAGTTTGTAGGAGTCTCGGTATGATATGGATATGATAAGCCTCTCGCCAATTTTCTACCTAAATAATTAACAACCTACTGTTTGCTGGTCTTGACGGTCACGTCATTGTGTACATGAGATGCGCCCGTAGCGTCAATAGTTTTCCGATCGAAAAATGATAATGTTATCCACGAAATATTATACCGCCTGCCCTTACAGTCAAGTCCGTTTGCTTTTGCTGCTAATTAAAACTAAATAAATAGGAAAATTCTCAACTATCATCAGTTCGTAATGAATTAAGGAGAGCGGTCAGCACTCACTAATGAGGTATTTCTTCTTAACATGGCCTACATATAAGTAGATAACTATTGTTAAGTTATTTTTAGAGTGGAAAATCATCAAATGATTGCTCACACGATGGGCGGAGCGAGCTGCGAGACGGATTGTCAGACTCTTACTCACCAAAACCCATCCGTATTTCTATAATTTCCTTTTACGTTCTAGGGCCGCGGTAGGTAACTCTTTCGAACAACCACGCAATCCTGGTACGCACTGGCCCTAGTGGACTCCGTCAATTATGCTGACAATGCTCTCTGTGTTACATTTTATGTTTTATTGCAAAATCAAAGTTTATGAGGCAGATTATTCTTTCCGTTTGTTAGACATAACAGCTGAGACAGTCCAAAGACCACTGAAACCCGCCTGAACAACGGCAATCGTCCACCCAGGGTTATAACACGATAAACACAAAGTTAAGCGTTGCAATCAAGATGTGGTAACAGAATATCTATGATTGTGCAACATCGGCCTAGTTTTCCGAAGATAATTTTTCTATGTTCGTCTACCTATCTTCACGGTCATTGTTCACTATAGACTAGAATACAATGTACTTATTATATAAATGCTGTCGTATTAACACATAGGACATAATATTTTTTTGTATTGCCGGGGTCGGGTAGTCGCTCCTTCAAAAATACTAAAAAATAAATAGTTGAATAATAGGAGCAAGATGTTTGAGAAAAGGCAAGGATTATGAGTGTTCTATATTTATTTTATTACTTGTGCAATGTGAATGATATTTTGTGTTGCAGGGACGTGAACATGAACCATGAGGTGATGTCGACCATGGTGCCAGATGACATCCATCCCTCGCCCGTCGAAGTGGAACTTGAAGAAGCGCTGGAGTTTGCTGGTTAGTACTACAATGGTATCAAGGTATTAAATCCCCGATGCAAAAAGGGGTGTTAGAGTTTGACCGCTACGTGTGTGTCTGCCTGTGTCAAGCTCCAATTTGGCTGCGGTTATTCATTTTAAAAGCAGTTTTTTTTTATTATAAGTGCTGATAAATGCGTATGAAGTTTTTAGGCATAACGATCGACCTTGATTAAATTCATGTGGATGTTTGTTTTTATATAAAAAAAAACCTATTTGTAAGTACCTATTTGTAACATGTACACCTATGCAATTTCCAACCTTCAGTTGAGAATAAAACTTGGACATATAGCATAAGTCGTTGATAAGACGGACAGATACGCCCGAAAATTCTACCCATCACTAATGAGTAGAGTTTTGAGGATGTCTTTTGTAACGGATGGCGTTTCGAATCTGCTAAATCCTATTATTTGACATTATTTCAAAGCTAGCACTTTGCCGGCGACTTCATCCGGGGGCATGTCGAACTTTCCCATATAATTCGTTGCTGCTCATCCCCTATAACATAAAGCATGATAATTTAAAGTCTTTAATATCATAGCCTTTATACCCAGTTTCCAAGAATTTTTCATGGTCCTTCTGTTTAGTAGTTTTGCTGTGAAACTCAAACAGATAAAGATCCAAACAAACAAACAGACAAAAATTATAATAATAACATATTTAGCATCAGCAGCGTTTCTCGATCACATGGAAACCACTTTTAAGAAAATTTACAGGTACCCCCTTTTAAAATTTTATCTTGAATAGTATAATAATTCCTTTAATTTCCAAGGGATGCGTCATGAATTTTGATTACCCCTACCGAAACTGAATACCCCTGCCAAGATAGGGAATCTTATAAAATGTAAGTGCGTAAATAATTCACGAAAATATTGCCATAGCATATCCAACAGGCGCTTGTTCTTTCGTTAAATATTTCAATAAAGTCTACCAGTTCCAGTCTCCCTTTCTCTTATGTATCGTCTTAGAGAAAGTGATAGTGTACTATTAATAGCCAAGATCACTCACCTTCCACCATATTACGATACCCCCACATACTTATTACAATAATTATCATAATTAACTTTGACGCTAGTTGACGCGTTGCGCAGAGCGCAGCGATAGGCGCTATCTTTTATGTAGGAATTTATTAAACTACTTGTTTACGACGTATAACTTGTTCGGGCGAACAACCAATCACATTAGTGGCCGGTTATATTGTTTAGTTCATCGTAATATAGTAACGGTGTTAATAAACTAAGAAAATGAGAGATTAGAGAAGATGATTCCACAGTTATCTAAAACCTAAATGCAAATATTCAGTGCAAGTATTCCCGCCATTATTAAATTCGGGCGAGAGCACAAATTACTTTTGTCTCTATCTAAAAGAGATCGACAATTATGGTTCGCTAGAGAATTGGATATTTTAATTAATGATGACATGACTTATTTTCTGTGAAATAAACATTGTATTTTAGGTAAATGCGAAGATAGAAATGATGTTAGGATTTAATGGATAACTTTTGAGGTATTTTACATAACGGTACTTATATGTAAAGTTTAAGAAATCATTGTATTTAATGAGAATGTTTTGTGTATTTTTGACATACTTACACTTTCCTTTTTGTCTTTTTAATTTTTTTTTGCTACAGTATTTTATCAGAATAGCAAGCTACATTCATGCTTCATGCTATAACATTTTCGCCAGGCACCGGCAAGTACCAGGTCTTACACAACGTCCTGATGCTGTTCACGTTGTTCGCGGCCATCATTGAAATGATCGGCATCGCCTTCGTGCTGCCCGCCGCCTCCTGCGACCTGGACGTGCCAGATAGCCTGAAGGGGATACTTACATCTTTACCCAATATTGGTGAGTTCTTAATTTTCATTTATTACAAGCCACTCATGACGTCATCTTCAAGTCAGAAAAATGGTCACTGGTCGACCGTCTCACTGAGAGGCTAGTAATAATTGATAAGTTTTCAGTAAGAAGTGAACAGTCCACAAATATTGTGTCATTAAAGATTGAGATTAATTTAGCCTCGACTGAAATCGTAACTCTTATTACACGGGACTTAACCATTTGAACACGTTTATGGTCTATGTCTACGCCACATTATTATTACATCATTTTGTCACAAACATATTTGAGTTGTTATATATGTATGTGACAATAGCGTCCAAAATGTGAGAGGACAATAGGAGCCCTTACCGTTTGGGCAAATCAAGCTTGATTAAAATTACATGTTTTGTTATAAATTCCAGGTATAATACTAACAGCTCCGTTCTGGGGCCGTGCAGCAGACTCGCTGGGCAGGAAGCCGGTGCTGCTCGGCTCCCTAGTAGTGTCGGGCGCGATGGCCTTCATCGCAGCCTTCATGCCAAATCTCGTTACCTTCGCGCTATTGAAATTTGGCTGTTCACTCTTGTAAGTATCTTTTTCCTCTAATTTTGGCAAGCTGGAGGCTAGATTCTGCTGCCCGTATCCTGAAAGAAGTACTTCACGCTTCCAAATAAAAACTATGTTCTTTCCCAAGTTAACTAACTCTAGTAGGAAAATCTTTGGATCGATAGGTTAATGTAAATGGCTGTAAATCGGTTTGGCTCGGATATCTAAGATTTCTAACAGTACTAAGTCATTAAAACTTCCAGTCAAAACTGAACTTAAATTAACTTCAAATATCATCACTTTATAATACAACAGTCTACCGTAAACCTAGAAGATGACTAAGCAATCCCAATCCTAGGCTTGGATAGAATAATTATAGATTTAAAAACTGCTACATTTCAAAAACTGGAACCACAATCTCTAATTCCAGCATATCGTGTCCGTCGTCTCTGGGCTACGCGTACGTGTCCGAGATGCTCCCGCGCAGGCGCCGGGACTTCGCAGTGCTTATTACCAACGGGCTCATCAATCTACTAACTTTCATTAGTCCTGGTGAGAGATTTGATGACAACTGCTTGTACTCGGTTAGGCAAACCACTACTGCTGCAGCCATAGTCCTTCAATATCCCTATCGTCAGCGTATTGTTAAAACCAAGTTACTGCATGTTTTTTTTGCACAAAATTCAGCATTTCTTCAAATGTACGGTTTTCAAGGAAGCCTATATATACTTTAAATGGACCTATCCATTAAAACTATCCAGGTTCTGTAATACCTAAAAATCATTGGAATATCGTCGATGTACACTGAATAAACGTACATGGTACAAATGAGAAATATAATTAAGGAATCAGAACCTTTACTATCACTGCTCAAAATTACATTCAACCAATCAAATAATCAGGATGTGATCGATGCTTGAGTATCCTTCTGTAGGGGGGATCTTAGTTGACTATTTACAATTAAAGAAGAATTTCTTCAACACTTTAAAAGTCATCCACATTGTTAATTTTTAGGTCTAGCCTGGTTAATCCTGTCGTACGACTGGCAGTACCAGTTCGGCGCCATAGACCTGCGACCTTGGCGCCTACTGACCGCTGTGTATGCTCTCCCACTGCTGCTGTCTGCTGTCTGCTTGGTCGGAGCTGATGAGAGCCCCAAGTTCCTCATGACGAGGGGCAAAGATAAGGAGGCCCTGGCTATTGTGAGGAGGATATATTCTGTGAACACTGGGTTATGTGAAGATAGTTTTTGCGTGAGTATAAAAATTGCAATTGCAATATATTCGAAATCAAATTTAGACAAACAATAAAAACCTTGATCCTAGCTACTGAGAATGTCTTCACGACTATATTTTACTTAATACTGCCTGCATTTTTCATGTGGGCAACACTGAACTTTTGATCGAACTTAAAGAGGTGCCTGTTACGTAAGATTAAAACAACTGACAAAATGAGGGTGGAGGTGAAGACTACAGATACGCTTCTGCCTCGGAAAATACAAGCAAGATTTTTCGTTTGATTTTAACGACAATAACATCAATGTTTATTTTGCAATGATCAGGTGAAGTCCCTCAAGACGCCGTGTGACATCACGGACTCGGAGCAGCGCGGCTCCGGCTGCGCGCTGGCGCCGAAGACTCAGAAAGAATCAGCGTTCGCGCTGCTGCGGCCGCCGCACCTCAAGTGGTTCGCGCTCACTGGCTTCCTCATGTTTGGCCTGTTCTCTTTGTAAGAAGTTGTATTATTTTTGTTATAAGTTACTTGCTGTACCCGGTAATGCTTAGAAATTCCGTGTTTTGCGAGGAACCTTCGCATGCGTAAGCCGAACAACTTATTAACATCATAGTCGGATGAATGATTTAAAAAACTCGTAATGAACACACATTCCTTTTTTTATTTATGACATAAAAAATTGGATGCGTCACCGAATGCCGAGTGTCCAATCGTACGCACACGGCGAAACACAGTGTGGTTTTAACTGCTAAGAGTCCAGCTCACCCCCTCCGTCCCCAGCGAAATAAAGTTATGAAGATTACACTTTGTTTTAACCAAAAACAGAAATGGGGATCCATTCTTTTGGACTTGTTACTACTACTTTTGGGTTATAAGTAGATAATCTGCTTCAAGGATTCGGACCTCATTTCACCTTACCTAAATTCCCTTCCAGCCTGAACGGTCTGTTCCTTTTCGCTCCGGACACGATCAACAAGGTGATGAATAGTCCGGAGACCAGCGGGACTGTCTGCGAGCTGATGGGCCAAGTCGATAACTCGGTGAGTGGCATATTTGCAGTTATAAATCTTAAAGCATTTTTTCCGATAGAGACGGAATTCGACCTAGAGATAATTTAAACCTTGGGGAAGAACATGATGGTATTTTTTTCTGTGTAAGTACATAGAGGTTTTCCTACAGAAGAGAGGGCAACCGCGGGAAAGAGCTATTGACAAAATCAAGTCAAACTACTTTAAAATAAAAGTTTTTTATGTGAACTACCAATAAATAAATAGGCAATTGATAGTACCACTTTTTGGGCGATTAAAGGGCGTTTTTCTATCACGCTATTACACTTAGAAGCCCAGCAAAAAGGAAAAAGTTAACAAAAAAGAACACTTAGCTAAGACCAGACTGCAGGACACCGAGATACAGAATTTTCTAAAATCACGATTAAAAGAAATTGATCATTTATATGCGTTTATTTTCAGTAGATACTTATAAAAAAAGTCACGCGATATCATAATAATGTTATCTGCTGATATATTTTTTATTGTTTAACTGCTGCGTATTAGATCTAATTATAGCAGCACTTGAGTGGTCGGAGTTTTAGTTTTATAGCTCTAAGATTGGGTATGCTATAATCTGACGCATGACGTGAAGCACTTTCACATGTTACTGAAATATAAAACGTGACATGAAATTAATTACCAACGAGGTATCTACAAGTATATATGATCACCATTAAAATTGTCATTTGAATGTTTGACTTTATTTTGTTACTAGATTTCACGACTATAACGCACCAGGATAAAAAGCCTATAATTGTAAAGTCGAAAACCCTCTTACTGTCTTCAAGGTCCCATCCATCTCAATACCAAATTTCCTCTAAATCTGTTGTTTCACCGTCACCTTGTTTTACCGTAAAAGCTTAACAAATAAACTATGTTTCGTCACAATTCTTTATATTTTTTTTATAGTGAGGTTTCTTCTTTTGTATTTCTGTCATTATTTTGTGTCTTCTTAATCTTTTTTTTTCTATTCTATAAATCCATGAATAATAAATTCTATACCTCGATTCCAGACGTCAAGTACGGAATGCCTGGACTCTATCTCCCACCACACGTTCTACATAATGGTGGTGACTACCATCGTGTACGGCGTGCTGGTCACCGCTGGCAGCATGAGCCCGCTCTCCAAGAAGACGCTGCTCGTCACCATGTTCATCGTCGTCGGGGTCGGCTGCCTTATTGCTGGCCTTTCGACTAACAGGTACTTTTTTTTCCTCTATGGCAACAGCCGGTGTCGAGTACTCTGCCAGCGTTGTCGCCGCGTCGTGGCGCTAGCGCCCAGTAAGTTGAGCTGCCGAACTTTTTACTTCGTAGTAGAGTTAACGGTAGTAACTATAAGTACAAGATGGTAAGAGTCTAGTTATTCTGCGGGATGATTGAAAGAGTTACCGCGCCCCCGGAATAGAAAGGGCTGAGGAAGGAACATGGATGGGTTTTAGTCAGTAAGCGTCTGACACCTCCACCCGCCCCACCCAAGGCGGGAGTCATTTGATGATTTCCCATCCGAAAAAAAAGGAGTCTAGTTGTTGTTACTTGGGTTTCAATTTAAGGTTATATATCCTCCAGCTAAGGCGATGCTTTAAAGTGCACTCAAATAAAAAATCCTGGCTCATTTTTTTACAAAATTGGCGTTGAAAAAAAATTACAACAAAATGTTGATAGGTAAATAAAAAGCAAATTTTCGCTATCACCTCGATAAAGATAGTATTTTATACCGTGCCGATATGCAAATAGCAATTTTGCTAAGGATAATCAGAAAGTAGATGGTAGATACATAGTGAGAAAGAAATGACTGTCATATCACTGTATCAGCTTGCACTTCATATTATTATCATTTAATTAATATGTGATTTCAAAGGTTGGATAAAATTTGCATGTCATGATATGTACAGTTTAGTACCCAGGTGTTTGTCATTTGGTTTGGGGTAAGGATGGCTGCTGCTTTGGTCTAGTGGTTACAAGTGTGACTTCTTACTAAAAAGTCCTGATTCATCGCGCATTGATATTTTTTTGTCATGTAAAATTTCATTTATATTGGATTTGGACTCTGTTAATGGCAATAGAATC
The DNA here is from genome assembly GCA_963891755.1 of Pyrrhia umbra. Lineage (NCBI taxonomy): Eukaryota > Metazoa > Arthropoda > Insecta > Lepidoptera > Noctuidae > Pyrrhia > Pyrrhia umbra. The sequence goes on from OY982928.1 coordinate 13,327,554, forward strand.
CTACTTAGTACATTATATGTGGGTGTAATCTCACATCCCTCCAATTAATGAAAACCCAATCCTTCAGGAAAACAGGCGTGATCCAATGTGAGTCCAATCAGTTTTTTTCTGTTTTATCTATGAAGCATCATGGACAGATTTATCTTGTGATAAACTTTCTACCCCAGTTTCGAATTACTCATCCAATCTTCAAAGGTTACCACATCTACTAAACTCCTTACTATTTCAACAGGATCCTGGCTGGAATAGCGATGTCATCCCTCCAACTGACAGCACTGGGGATCGGGCCACTCACAGCGTACGTCGTGCATCTATTCCCTACAACTTTAAGGTGATTATTCCATGAGGTTCTACTATGAAAAAACAGTAATCATCATCATCTGTTCTTATGTCAACCCATTGATGTTTGGCGCAGTAGTCCTATGCCAGGTGTTGTGGAGATTTTATTGGTACTTGACTACGGTAGACTAGATGAAAATGTGATGAAACTCACAAGCTACGTATGTCAGGTTATGCATGGTCTGGAGCTGCGGGATTTTTTTTTTTTGGGACAAGCCCGCCACACATTCCCAACCACTGCAACTCCTGAAAGCCAGAATCAACAGTGGCGACCACAAGAAAACGTCGAGGCAATGAAGCTCGACGAGTCCCAGAGAGATTTTTTTTTTTTTACTGTCTTGGAACCCGCAACGAATTTAATCAGAAAAAGATAGTGGAGGAGTAGGAAAAATCATAGTTTCCACTTCCCTCCATATCAAGCAGGAGACAGATGTAAAGAGCTAGGCCAATTAGCACAAAGGGACTTTTTACAACTGGGTGAAGCCCAGTTGCCTAGCACCACGGAATATAATTTACATTTAATGGGTCCTAGTGAGCTGTTACACTTGATTCCAATAATAGGTATGGCAAAAACGCTTGAACGCACGGAAATTTGTTCTAGTTTCCACAAGGTCCGTATAGTAAACAACTCCAGATGTAACTTGTATACTATTTAACATAATATTACGTTCATTTTGCCAAAGAGCACACTCCCATAAGATATGATGTGCAGATTGTTCATATCCACAGTCTGATGTAGAACACTGACACAAGGGCGATGCAACAAGCTTGAAGGAAAATAATTTACTCTTAAAGTTGCCATGACCTGTGAGAAATTGGGCAACACAGTGATCCACCTCCAGCCAAGTCCTAGTCAGCCGCTCACGAACGGACGGAAAGAACTGGTAGAGATGACGACCCTTGATGGAATTTTCCCACCTACATTGCCATTCGGATAAAAGTTCCTCCCAGACGTCAGTCTGTGGTTTAAATAATCTGGAGATCTTGTCACGATCGCGTTGCGTTAAAAAGTCCGAATTTATATTATCTCTTGTATTATAATACATTGCCGCACGTCGTTGTACTTCAAGATCGACCGGAAGTACACCCGCTGGAGCTGCGGGATGTTCGAAAGAGTTACCACGTCCCAGAAATAGAAAGGGCTGAGGAAGAAACTTGGATGGGTTTTATTTAGTACTAGCTTCTGCCAGCGACTTCGTCCGCGTGGAATAGTGGTGCTCCGCTCCTATTGATCTTAGCGTGATGATAGCCTATAGCCTTCCTCGATAAATGGACTATCTAACACTGAAAGAATTATTTAAATCGGACCAGCGGTTCCTGAGATTAGCGCGTTTAAACAAAATGACAACATTTCCCTTCACTGCTCTGCTCCTATTGATTGTAGCGTGATGAAAAGTATACTATAACCATCTCAGGAGTATGACAAATAATTGTACCAAGTTTCGTTAAAATCCGTCGAGTAGTTTTTGTTTCTATAGAGTTTATACAGACAGACAGACAGACAGACGGACGGACAGACAGACAGACAAAAATTTTACTGATTGCATTTTTGGCATCAGTATCGATCTCTAATCACCCCCTGATAGTTATTTTGGAAATATATTTCATGTACAGAATTGACCTCTCTACAGATTTATTATAAGTATAGAAGAGTCTGAGACTCCCTCCCGCCCATCCACGGCGGGAGGAGTCATTTGACGGTTTCCCATCTGGAAAAAAGGTTATGTATGGTATCTTTTGATTGGTCTTGACGTTACAGAAAAACAACGAATCAAGATGTTACGCTAACTTTTCTTTTCAATTACCTAATATAAGCTAAGCGTTGACAGAAAGACAGACAGATGGAGTCGTAATGCACGGTTCTCTAATAAGAATAAAGGAAAATACATATGGTTATTTCTTTTCGACTGTTATTTTCTCGACCTGCACGTGAGTCAGACGCCCTTGGGTTTTCCTTCTTTTGCGATGCCGTAACATTTTACTGCATAAAGCTACCATAATATACCAAAGCAAATATTTCCTCTCGTCAACTGTTTCATACGAGACAACACCGCATGTGTTTTATAATATAATCCTAAATAATATCGCCATAAAGATACTGGAGTACCGAATAACAATGACATAGTGGATTAAAAATGTGTTTATTTTTTTCCATAGGCAAATCTATCGCTAATCTTTATTAGTGTTCGAAACTTTCCAGGCTAAATAATATTCGGGTTAGAAGACAAACAATGTTATCTGGGATTATTATTTGTAATGTAAATCCACATCACTCTGTTGCCGGACGTAATATCGATTTCGCCATGATTATTGTGTATACGCAACTTACTACCTGTATTATGTATTCTGTGGTATTACTGCAAACGGGCCACTGGGGGGGGGGGTTCGGGGGTGATCCGTACTTTGGAAGGAAAAAATGTATAAACATAAAGTACCTGCAATATATCTTGTAAATTTGCTATTTTTAGATTTATTTCATTTCTTACATTGCATTGTCAGACCCTGTTTCATGAAATTGGATCGACCTGTTACATATAAACTTAATTACTTTACTCGATAGTGATATTATACGTACTTTTAGGAGCAAATATTAACCTAAGTTATTTTCCAGGGGTACGGCAGTAGGCGCGGTGCTGATGTTCGGGCGCCTGGGTTCTGTGGTCGGCGCCAACGCCGCCGGGGTCTCGCTCAGCGCCGCCTGCATGGCCACCTTCTATGGATTCGCTCTTCTAGTCTTCTGTAAGTCAACTTATACTGCTCTAGTGGATATATAATGACGGAAAAATAGATGCAATAACTCATTTATCCGTTTGATCCATGTGTATGTGTAAGTAGATACATGGGCATACCTTCAATTTTGCAGAGAAAAATCTATTCTTGCAGCACGTTAAGTCTAGTGTTTCCACAGGTTTCGATCAATAATTCTGCAACTATAAATACGGATTTTGCCTCGGATATAAAACTGATCTGAGATACCGTTTGACGGAACAAAAACTTTACATATATGGATGAGATATTTAAATAGGGAAAAACCGCTTTCTCCTCAATACCTACCCCATTATACATAATGACCTGTACCATCAAAAATAATGCAGTTATATCGTAGTTATAGTGGTATGTACGAACGTACCAATTAGCTGTTTTTTTTTATCTATCTCACCGCGCCACTTGACAGATTCTTATCGACACCTTTAATCGCTATTTTCGTCGACTTATTTACCTGAATAAGGTACAAAATAAAAGTCATATAATATGCTCACTAGCTTTCCGCCAGCGGCTTTGCCCGCGTGGCCTATATGAATTTTCAAATATAAAATGATATAGTATCATACAAATTTTGCCTCCCTTTTTCACACCCTTAGGGTTAGAATTTCGGAAAATCTTTTCTTATCGGATGCCTACGTTATACAAAGAACACACTTTTCAAGATTTAGGTCTCTACAATCAGCAGATCCGTCCTGAATGACAGGATAAGCATTTTATATGTATAGATGATATGACATTTATTTTTAAAGACTTTTAGGTCTACCTAATTGTCATTGCTAAAAAAACGAAAGTGTGATTCGAACTTGTGGACCAAGGCGAGGGTTTCGAAAGAAAAAATATATACGCAGTAAACTAGTGATTACATTGATATTTCTTCTACGGAAAGGATCCCACAGGTTTCTAATCTCATGTTGGCAAGTTTCGAAATATAAATTATGATAAATAATCTTAGATTAATTACCGACCATCCATCTTAGATAGGTACCTAATAATTTTGCAACATCATGATTGTATGACGTATTAAAGGTGAAAAAAACCATTATATAACAATGATCAAGGCCCATCAATGACTTATGTAAGCAGTACTATCACGTTTCGTAAATGTGCTTATAGATTTATTTCACTGACAAGGGTGATAGAAAAACACATCGTGGTGACCCTCAAGTATAGCTATTTCAGCATTATAAAATACTAGCTGTTTCCCGCGGTTTCACCCGCATCCCGAGGGAACTACTTAGCGCACCCGGGTAAAAAGCCTATGTTGTTCCTCAGGGTCTATTCTATCTCTGTACCAAATTTCATTTTTATCGGTCCAGTAGTTTTGGCGTGAAAGCGTAACAGACAGACAGAGTTACTTTCGCATTTATAATATTAGTAAGGATATTAGTAAGGATTAGCCTTTCTATTCCAGGCAAGTTCTCGTAACTAAGTAATAGCCATGCGGATCGATAGATCAGCAAGGTTAAGCTACGCTAGCCGCAGTCAGTCCATGGTTGGGTGACCGTTTCCTTAACCCTTCCGTGCCTCTGAGAGCACGTAAAGCTGTCGGTCCTGCGCCTGGTCTCTCCCCGGTCGTGTCGGATTGCCGACCCATCGAACTATGAGAGTGAGGGAATAGAGAGTGCACCTGTGTCTGCGCAAGCGCTTGTGCACTATATCTCCTACGTACCTGGTTAGCCTTCATTTGAGATTAGCCGCCGTGACTGAAATCGGTCTGGAAATTATTAGTTTACTAGCTTTTGCCCGCGACTTCGTCCGCGTTGAATAGTGGTGCTCCGCTCCTATTGGTTTTAGCGTGATGATATATAGCCTATAACCTTCATCAATAAATTGGCTATCTAACACTGAAAGATTTTTTCAAATCGTACCAGTAGTTTCTGAGATTAGCGCGTTCAAACAACCAAACTCTTCAGCTTTATTATATTAGTATAGATTATTTCAGGCCAATCAATTCTGCAGATTTCAAAATTACACTAATATATATCTATATTCTATATTAATATTATAAAGAGGAAGGATTTGTTTGTTTGTAAGGATTTGACTAAAAAACCACTGGACCGATTTCAAAATTTTTTTCGCCATTAGAAAGCTACATCTTTATGAAGTGTCATAGGCTATATTTATTTCAGAAAATAATTAGGGATCGATCCTAAAACTTGAATAATGTAACCCAAGGTGTTAAAAAAAATGTCTACACGGGGGTAGCCGCGGGCGGAAAGCTATAATGCTAATATTTTAACAGTATCTTTGTCTTCTTGCATTTCAATTGTTTTTTTGGACTTTTATCGCAATTTTTGCTACTTAAATGATACGTACTATGTCTTAAAAATAACGCACATGGCCTATAAGAGTTTATTTTTATCCGAGCCGATGGTTATCGATATCTACTTAAAGGAAACGATATACGTAATTACCAATTTTCTAGATATTGATAAGTACTATCGATACTGACGTGATTTCGTGATGTTTAAAGTATTTTTGTGTGCCTTATCAATGAAAGCGACACGCATTTTAACAATATCTGCTTAGTAGCTAAATATGTGAGTTAGAATATTATCTAAAGCCCGAGCTTAGATAGCGGTCTCCTGCAGTTTTTAAAGTAATTTATCATTTAGAATTATAATATGTTTATTGTTATTTGCTGTTTCCATGCTGATCTGTTTAAATAGAGTGCTCATTTTACTAAATTTATCAAACACCTTTTTATGTTGGTCGTAAATTTTGGTTGGTTGTAAATGTTGGTGCGCTGATTAGGAAGTGGAAGGAAAATTTTGGAAAATAATGATAACTGAAGAACTTCTTTGTAACTTTTTACCGCTATGTTCACACGCGTTTCGATAGAAATACTTATCGCACCCGGATTATAAGACGAGACCCTGGACACGGTTATAGCATATAACCGTGTCCAGGGTCTCATCTTACAACCTTTAATCTTTTTTTAATATTTCCAAAGTGATTGTACTTTTGATTTGTAGTTATTATCCGGGCACGTGAAGTGGTTCCCTGATAAACCTGAAACCGCAGATAAAGCTAGTCAATAAAAATAATTGACCGAAGCGATGCATATTAATCTCAAGTCAGACCATTTACGAATGCAATGCGCGTAGGTAGATATTGTAGTAATTTATTGCTCTTTAGATAAGTCAGAACATCACTAAATACCACTGCAGCGTGCGTTGCGTTTCGTGTTTTCGTGAATTTAATCTGAATGTCACCTTCTACAGTAGTAAAAGTTTTACAACAGATGTTATCGGAAGCCGATAATTAAGTGACAATGAACTTGACGGTTGCTTGAATTGACTATACGCACATTTATTAGTCTGACCAAAGAATAAAATTAATTCGTTGTTAGTAGAACGAAATTTCTGTGGAACTTTTATTTACGAAAGGAATCTTGCCCTTGTAAGAATGTATTTACAATGTCTAAGAAGAAAAGGGTTATGAAGTTGTCTAAATATCCGATTTAATTATCCTTTTAATTTTCAGCTTCTATCATTTTGCTTTAACGTTTTAAATAAGTTTTGCGATAAATTTACCTTAGGGCTTTGCGTCTCTCTGTAATCTAGGATATCTTTCTTTATATACTTGCCCAATATTCATCTTTCACATTCACAGTATGCGCGGGCCTCAGTTTCTTGCTACCAGCAGACCAAGTGACGAAGCCACAAGAAATAGAAATAAGCAGCTGATACTTTGATTAGTTATTTAATTTAACTAATTTTGACAATTATGCTCCATTTAATATAGCATTAGATTAAAAGGACTCATAAATAATAATTTGCAGTTCATTATTATTTACAGTTTAATTATAATTTAATATTTTGTAATAATAAATATTATTTTTATACACGAATTAATAAGTTTGATTTCAACAAAGATTGAAGAGATTTTCAAAGTTATAAAAAACCGCGTAGAGTCAAAATTCTCGAGTTGAAAATGTTTGTATTTTTCTTTTTATTTTTAGTTTGTATGTTTCTCTTTCGTGTTTTGGAGGGCTAATGGTAAATTAAATGGAGTAGGTATTATTTGTATAATGTTTTGTACTTTTATACTTAGTTGATAAGACAAACGAATAGTGTAACAATTGAAATAAAGGCTGAAAATAAATGTGACGATGAGTGAATCAGCATTGACATAACTGAATAAAATTCTTCCACAAGAAAATGGTTTTTTTGTGTTGACTACTAGTATTCAACTTTATCTGGCTCAAAGGACCAATTTTCAGAGTGGTCTGAATTATAAATGAGTGGGCATTTTTAACAGACTTTATAGAAAGGGATGTTATTTTATGCAATATAAACATTACAAAATGGCTCACAAAACCTTGCGGTTCAAAGCCACCGCTCTATGTAGCTACACTGAACGAAAATCTTTTCAGTTTTCTTTGCAAGCTCCAATGGGGAAATATTATCTGCTTATAAAATATAATATTGCATATAATATGCACCAATATGGTGTCATTTATAGACTATTTTCCACCCTCTGCTGTCAATTTTGCATACGGGGCTAGCCGTCTGACCTACTAAGAGAGCTGAATATTATTGAGATTACCGTGCGTAGTCTAACTACGTCATAAAGACCCTGTCTGACTAGAAACGATCATATTAACACTACACTACACACTACTACTAACAAGGTTCAGCCAAATTTTTTTTATTAAATACTCTATTGTCATTTTATACCACATTTCGACTGAATAATTGTTTTTACCAAACGGTATAAAATCGTGGTGCTTCGTGACCATATTTTCATAATTTTTATTTTGTTAATAAAAACTAACCTTTTACTAACACATACTGAGTAAAATGGTTGGCATATGAGACTTTCTAGGAGAGACTTCGAGACCCAAAATAGAAAGCATTGCATTTCTTTATTTTTGACAATAAAAACTAACTTAAACTGCTACGTCGTAGTCTCGTTACCGTAGGCCTAGCACAAACACACTAATGTAGGTAATCTTAAAGTAATGTAGGCGATTTTTTAATGGAATCTGCTCGTTCCGCACACACTATTTATTCAAATTTAACACTTTATTCATATTTTCGGATGCTATAAATTGTTATTTTTTTAATTTTGTACAACTTTTTTGCTTCAGGATAGTTGTATTTTTGATACAAAAATAGCTTATATGAACGTTAAGATTACATAAGTTCGTTCGTGCTAGGCTGTTTTCGTTGAATGCTTGTAGGTTTATAATCTTTCGATCATGAAAGCCGTTCGTTTTTTGAGTGCCTAAAATCATTAATTAATAATATAATTAGCTGATGACGTTTCCTGATAACCGATAAACTTATTTTTATTACGTATCTCTGATGACTCAACTTTGGAACATTGTATTTATGACGTATGTTTTTTTTGTTCATATGGAGTTACTAGATATTTTTTTATTAATAACCTTAATTAAAAATAATCTGTGAGATAATGTGACACTTGTATATGATTGAGTAGTATGTTATTATCAAATTTAATGTGAGCCTACGTAAAGCACCCTAAGTACATCATGTCAAAAGCTTGTTCTTGTTTATTTTTAAAACAGCGTACCAATCACTAATTCCCAATTCACTACAACCCCTGAATCAACAGCAAAAACCACAAAAAAAAGCTTCGAGGAAACGAAGCTCAAGACGAGTTCCAGACAAATGATTAACCTACGGAACCCACGACATAATTAATCAGAACAGAACAGTGGATGAGGCCCAAGTTCACCGACAAGATAACGGTGCCATCAACTAAAAACTGCTGTTTACCATTCTAACTTCTACCATACGATGGATAACCTATCATTTGGGTTTTTTATTCCTAAAAGGGTTGATTACCAGCCATTTGAATAAGAAGTTGACAAGACGAAAATTCCTGCTCCGTGTTTAAAGAAAAATGCAAATTGCAATCAGGATTATGTTTCAAATCGGAAATGCTAATTTAATCAATTAAATGAATCGCATCATCAACGTACAGTATCAATTTATCGGTCGATTTATCGACTAATTAATTGGACATAGACGATGCAAATCGAAGATAATAATTTGTTAAAAATATATTTAGCTAATTTTGGTTCATTTACGAGGGTAATCCCAGCAAGTTGCATGATTACTGGTAAACATGCTGAAACGAGCTGTTTCTTTGGATTATTTACGCTAACCGGCCTTAGTTGAATTTCAATACTGTAACCAGAGAGGTTTGAAATACGGCTTCGTCACCCCTTGGTATTGCTTAAAATAAAACAGGTGAACCGGGGCATAGGTACCACGAGCTCTGCTAACATGATTTGAAAGTTATGTATTGCTATTTGTCTCTGTAACTATTATCATAAATATTGTACTTAATGTACAAATAACAAAATACACAAATAATCGAATCTGCCTCGCTTGCAGCCCTTGCAAGTCAAAGAGTTACCGAGCTCCCGGAATACAATAGGGCTAAGGAAGAAACATGGATTGGTTTTAGTCAGTAAGAGTCTGACACTCCGTCATCACACCGGTCATTTGATGATTTCCCATCCGAAAAAAGAAAGCCCTTACAGGTAGCACCAGGTGAACTACCTGACTTGTGGATGCTTTGTGTTTTTTTTAAACCAAAAAATAATTTTGGCTTGACCCGGGAATACATCCGGGACCTTTCAAATCCACAGCAATCGCGTTTGCGATCTACTAGAGTACTAGATGAACGAGGCAGTCACTGCTCATAATACAAGTAAGTATATTTATCAACTTTATATCTGACAGTTCATGACTACTCTACAGTTTATATTGTTATAATAAGGTATTAGAAGTCGCGTCTACGACTTTTCTTAACCTTGTGCTATCTTTTTGTACTAACGTGGCTGCTACCAGAACCAACGTATTTCAGTTTAATTAAGATCACGTTTTAAGACGGTTCATGCACGAGACTTCTTTTGACGAATTGTTTATCATTTACATAGTACGTACGTAGATTTTTGCACCTTAACAAAATTACACGCGTAAACTATAAGTATGTTTATATTTTATGGGAGCAAAAAATATAAGCTATACAACAAAAAAAAAACAGTAAAATACACCTCGTCATATTATTAATTTAGTACAAGACTTTAGACATTACCCCGTTTTTAACCACATAATGGAAACATGCGTAGCTTCGATGATAATTTTTCGAAACTTAATCCAAATTAATTGCTCGTGATGGTATGTGTATGCAGGCCATAGATAAGATGGGCATAGATAATTATCTCACGTTTTTTGTACCCTGTAATTTATAATAGCGAATTAGCTAGAAGAATACATAAACGTGACATAATATTAATCATACAAAATGACTACAGATATTTTACAATAAAGATAAGGGAGATATAACAAAATAACGCCCTGTAGAAAAGGTCAAAGTGTCTTATAACGTAAATTTTACAACATGAAATGATCAAAGGACCAATAAAATATATTTGGAGTCTCATAGTCTGGTCCTTCGATGATATTCTGGGAACAAATTTACTGGCAGATGATGATATGAGAAAAAATATAGAAAATATGGTGATAGACAAAACCTTGGAGAATTGCGCAACATGCGCGAATGCTTGACATAACTTTAACTGGTCTTACTTATCCTACGTATCATTTATATGCCTGGTAATATTTTGATGCATAAAATAAATACACATTATTAGTACTTATTTAAATATCGCTCGTCCAAACAGACAGCCAGAATCACTTCCTTTTTTAAATTAATCGTAGAGATCCCCAGTAGCTGGAAAAACTTGTAAAGAAAATTAAAAGTGGCTATCGGTGGCATATTCACATTGTACCTTTTGAATTATCTGTCTGCTATGTGTTATGTCAACCTACTTATCTACCGGATAATCGTCTGGCTGATTAGAAGATTGATTAACTTGTAGGTAATATAACAGTGCATATGCGGAAAAAAAAGAAAAATCTAAACATAAAGAGAATTAAAATAGATCGAGGATCACATTAGAATTAAATAGTTTATGTAATGTTGAACGTTAGATTATTTAATCTGGATTAAAATAAGTATATTTAGGTATAACAGTAAATATTAGAAAGCATAATTTTACATGCCTTCAATCATACGTTGCTTTAATTATTCTGTTGTAGAAATCTCTACATGCATAAAAGAGCTTTACAGTTTCTATGTGTTTGTATGTTTATAAATTAATTATTTTTTTAATAGCATGTGACTCGTAGCTAAGCGCGAGTAATACCCGCGCCTAATTGCGCTGGCCGCGCCTGATCTCTCCCCGGTCGTGTCGGATTGCCGACCCATCGGACCATGGAGTGTAGGAATAGACAATGCAACTGTATTTAGGCAAACGCTTGTACACTATAATATCCCCTACGTACTTGGCTTAGTCTTCGTTGAGATTAGCTGCCGTGACCGAAGTCGGTCTGGAAAGAGATTAGTTTGATCAGTACTGGATATCCCTCGTGCTCTCGTGGGCTGTTTTATGCATGCTAAAGACGTGATTACAATATAAAGATATAATAATATTATGATAATTAATGGAAAACTAACCTATCCCATCGAATGACGTAAATCTGACCCAATGCGATCTTAATCACAATAACATCATGAAGACATATGTATTTAAAGACTGGTATTCTTACCTATATTAATTTAAGCCAAATATAGAAGTGAATTATAATGTAATTACAGTTTTAAAAATAAGTATGGTCGGGTACCCGAGACGTTTATTTTTAAACTATTGCAAAAAATGTAAACAGGCAGGAACTCCTTAATTGTTCGGAACATGTTTAATTAGGCTGTACCTGCCGTTGTAGGTATGTACTCATACTTTACATATGATACTCCAATAAGTTATTCTATTAAACAAAGCTCTACTTTTTGTATTCACACCTTGATCCAAAGTTCGAAAAATCAAATAGTTATTTCTACTTATTTGATACATGCCTTATAATCATGTTTTCTTTATTTATTACAAAATATAAAAAAATACAGTAAATAAAACAAAACAGAAGTTTGGCATCAAAATATTCGTCCGCTTCACTGTGGGAGGGAAACGTGCCCAAAAGGCTGGCACTGGCAGCAATGCCACGTTGGATGGCAATGCTGTTCTTTGGTCTAGATATAGACATACTTAATTTTTTTTAATCATATTTTGATAATTTTTGCAGAGGAATATAAGTAAAATCATGAATAATATTTATGGCCAGTTCCAACATAAGTATCCGTTAAACTTATCTGCCAGATGCCAATGACGTTCCAATTATGAATTAGTCCGGTAAGTCGACAGTAACCAGAAGAGGTAAAACTGGGCCTTAGTCTTCAATATATAATTACTTACTAATTATCATAATATTATGTTACATTTCACGAAGCCCTTGAAATTAATGCGATGATTCTTAGCGCTGACTGCATGAGGGCCTAATGACATACTTATATACTCATATACTATCGAAAATGTAAACAAGTACAGATAACTATCGTAATCATAACCTATGATCTCTTTTAATATCAGAAAATTTTGTAATGGCTGAGTGTCTTTTAAATGAAAAAACTGGCATACAGGGAAACCAAGCACCACATAAGGGGCCTATAGATATTTTTACTTACCACACAAAAGAAGATATTAACCTACGTGAACGGGATATATTACGGGAAAGCCAGTATGCTATTAATAAAAGAAATGTAACGGGTTGACGGCGCAAGCTTAAACTGGTAACCCCAGAAACATTTTTAAGATGGGAATTTCCGTGACAATGCTAAAGTGGGAATTCTCGCGAACACACTCGCTGGCGGAAAGCTATACTTCGAAGATAATACTAGGTAGGTATTATGCCGAATGATCGACTATCCATATCCCACTTAGCTACATAAACTTATGTAAGCGTAGCCAGACGATCATTGAAGCGTGACCTTAAGTTCAAGCCAATAGATACAGCCCTCCCGCGGTCCGTTATCTCAAGTCTGATGTTCAGCCATTAAATATCGGCCGGACTTTCAAAATTAATCAGTTTCACAAGATATTTGAGAGTGACATGAGTGGGAGACGAGTATTGTTTACGGTCAGTTCGTCGTTTCTAAAAGTGAGTACCTTACCATAGACACAAGTAAAGTTAGAAAAGGTAGAACCTCTTTAGTGATAATTAATGTGAATTTAATCAAAAATAGGCAAGCTGGTTTTATGCGCTTGCAACATTAGAGGAATTTTCGTTATTAATTGGACCGTTAATAATCCCCTATTTGGAGGCCTACTAGAAATAAAAAAATGTCTTGAACTTTGATTAATTTTATCCAGAGTTTTTAGTGTCTTGTCGTTGTACTGAAAGTAGGTACCTGATAAACTTTTATCTTAGTACTTCCATCTAGTTGTACTTGTGTGCTTATTTCAATGAAAGCCTAGAAATCATTATCAGTAAAACAAAAGAAACTATGCTCAAATCCTTGAGCGAATTAATTTACTTAAAATTGTTGGTAAAAAAACTGTGATTCCCGTCTCCAAAATCATACTAGCCACGCATCAGCATCAGAACCGAGCGTTTTGAGAAATAAAAGACCCAGGATACGATTAGCTTAGATACTATTTTTCTAACAAAACAATAGGTTTTATGCTGATGACGTAATAGCTATTAAAAATAAAATATAGCAGTTTCTATTATATGTAATACCCGACCTAAGTGTGCAATGACGTATTTAGAAAACAATAACGTCTTAATCCATGGGAGATTTTTTATATATAAAGTACGATAGTTTCTTTGTTTAAAGTTCATTATAACATTGATCTTGGTGATATTAGATAACCAAAGAATATTTATTTAAAAAAATGTTGAAAATATTCCGTTTACGATAACCTCATATTGTTCACAACGCCCAAAGTTCACGCGAATCGGTTCGCGAACTCTTATCTGTTGCTCTGATGTCGGCGATACTATCCGAAATAAAACAGACGCGGGACAGTCGAAAGTAATCAGTGTTATGTTCAGTGGCATAGCATGCACCGCACCGCGCGCGCTTCCACGTTATACTAGTCCATAAGTGAGTACACGCACGTGATTATTTTTTTTATAAATATTTAAAAAACTATATAACGAGGACAGCATCAAAATTATAAGAAAAAACAATACGCGGGAAACTTCGCGCCTTAATGTCAGATAAATTTGAAAATAGAATATATTTTTTTATTTTTTGTTTGCTCTTCTTTAAAGTCCTAGTAGGTGCTTGTTTTCTAATGGAATTTTCAGTGATTTAGAAGTGCCTACACTATGCCTAAGCCTACGAAACAATTAAAACCCATTATCTACATCAAGGATAAAAATGTAAATATCCATTACTACATGAAATAAAAACTTTTCTGATTGCTTATAGTTGCCGGCAAATAACTTGGCCAAAATTGTAAGTAGTTTTTCTCTTTTCTCTAACTATTTTCTACATATAAATGTTTAAAAGTAAATTAATACAATAGACGATAGTGTAATGACAAGCATTGAAAGTGTTACTTTTGGATTACACTGGGTGCACATGCGCAAACTTGTTTCAACTACGTTAAAATCTGGCCAAGTTATTTGCCGGCAACTATACCTACCTAGGATAAAGTAGCAACAACTAAGACGATGAGATGTATGTAGATAAGTTGTAGAAATGGGACATTGGTCCTACTAAGACTGATAATATCGAATGTATTCACTATTTAGGTCTGTTACCATACAAGTGACACAATAACCTTCCCGCAATGTGTGATTCTTATTAGCTCATGCAAGATTGTTTAATAAACAATAATGAGCTAATAATATATCGCTAAGAAAGATTGAAAAATAAAGATATCAACCAAACACGTCATGCACGATATTACTTACTGTAGAAAAAAAACTTGACTTGACTTCAAGACTGACCTGTAAAACTACCGTGATCTTTATTTGTTTTAATTTAATTGTCAAGGAAATTTTGACAGAATTTTGTAAGTCGACTCGAATTTCAAGTACATATATCTATCTATCGGAACGCATGCGTTTGCGTTTTGAAATGCTCAGTGTGATGACATTCCGATATGTTTTAAGTTATATTTGACATAATAGAATACAAAGTAATGTATTCGCATAATATATTAATATTATGTGTTTGTACAAGAGTTCGCATAATATAATTATTATTCGTACGAGTTAACCAACGTCAGAGATGTTTATAATATTTTAAAATTATATCCTATCTTTGCGTATCTCATTGAGTCTTGAATATGAAAACAACCTTTAAAATTTAGTATGTAGTGTAGGTATGTAAATAATACAAAACAGGTCACACAGCGACACTTACATCGTTTGAAATGGTCGCCATAAAAAAACTTTTGGTCCTTCGAGTCGCGTTCCTTTTAAGGAAAATTATAAAATTCCCAGCTCAAGAAAGGTAATATCAGGCTTAAAACAAAGAACTAAATTTTAAATACACTAACTTAAGCTTGAAATAGAAATTGTGAATAACAAAAAAGTAAGTGCATTAACCGTTTGGTTTACTTGATAATTAATAACCTTGCACGTTCTGCATATCACGTTTACGATAATATTATGTTTACCTGCTCTACGAAGGGTCAGGAGTGATGCAACTCCAAACATCGCTATCAAAGGCTCGAGATTAAGTAGAGTAACCTCCTGTGCAGTTTAGAAAACAATTACAATTTCGTTCTCAGTTCATGAAGGACCAAAATAGTTTGTTGGTTTGTCTTTATTTGCCCAATAATGGAACCACTGATCGTTATGTTTTATTTTAGCACTAGTTTCATAGCGTCACCAGCGATCTTTGCACATAAAATATATCTAGACTTATGGATTAATCTAGCTTTTTATCATATATCTGCTAGCCTTTTCCCAACTATATTGGAGCCCGCTTCAATTCTAAACTGATGCAGTTGAGTATCAGTATTTTACTTGGAGCGACTGCCTATCTGACTTCCACAACCCTGTTTCTGGGTAACACGATATCCCTTGGTAAGACTGGTTAATGTAGCTTTCTATAAGTCGAAGAGTTTCTGAAATCGGGCCTGTAGTTCTAGAGATTATCTATTATTTACAGACTTTATTTATAATATTAGCGTACATACATGTTACTGGCCGAACACCAACAATGGCTAACCTTATCCCAGAAAAAAAACACTTTACCTGCAAGTAGGTTTTTCTGAGAACATATACGGCCTCCTTAAAGTACTATGGTAATACGGAAGCTGACGTCATCAGTATGATGTCCAAAGCCCCATGAATATACAAGAGGGCTGTAAAATTATTTAGCTACGCAAGTTCGCCTATGACGACTGTCTTTCGTTTGTGGACAAATAAACTTTTATGGACCACGTAAAGCGGAGTCATTAACATCATTTTGGGGGTTCATAAAGTAATTAAGAGCTCTTAGAATTTAATGTATTTTTCTATAGGATCTAAAATAATATAATTAAAGATTATACCCAACATGATAAATGCTGAAGAAATTCTGGCTGCATGTTTACACGTTCATTTTCAAACAGCTCAACTGTATTTCATGAAAGTTAACTTGGTCATTGATAGACCAGAAACAAAAATAAAAGCTGAAGGAGTAGTAAACCTTCCACACGTATTGAGATATTACAAAAAAAAGTAAAACTAAAATAAAATTGGTACTTTACGAGAACCCAGAACATATCCTTTCATTATTCCAAACCGTATTACAAACATATTTCTTTTGCTGACACTAATTAATAAAACAATTTACGTTCATTGATAACTAGTTGTTTAATGTCAATGAGTTCATTGACTATTTGTATATTTGTGCAAAAAATTATACTTCGTTCTGATTAATTAATTCGTCCCCCAGTAACTGTGGTCCCCTTGAGATTGACTATAAGCCTATAATCCATTTGTAACCGTATTCTAATAAATAATTGTAAGCTTAAGATATCATATCGCGGAGCGTGTTCATTGTTCATATTAATACCTTCGTTACTCATCTGATTTTGTTTATAATCTTTACTTTATAGGTTATTAATTAATTTAGTTTCTTTATTGATGTGGCTTTTTAATTTTGTTACTGAGCGAGTTGTTATACGTAATTTTTTTCACTACGTCACGTGGATGCTAGAAGTTTGTGGAAATTATATATAAATGAATAAGTTAATGGGCAAACTCAAATTCAAAGTATTAGTTTCTATTAGGCTTTGACAGCATCTTATGAAAAGTTTCCGCCGTTACAAATTGCGGGTCATATAAGATAAGGGCATCGCGGTGGACATCAATCTAAGGCCACTGTAATTTTTGACCAACCACCACCTTGCTCTTCATCTCCTAATACGAATAGTGACCAATTATATGCTGGGTTCACACGTCATAGTACACATAAAAGATCACGTATGTATTTACACAGAATACGTGAACATGAAAAAAAATATCTTCAAATTAAATAAACACCATTCTGACTTAACAAACATATTATTCATAATTTTAAGAATAAGTTCAATTATTTTGATTTCTGCGTTTTGCAAGCGCTGTCACCCGCTGAGCACAATTGCCATTTTACTGGTTCACGCTAATATTATTCTCAACCCATGCTCCTCGTAGAAGATCATCTTCCTTTCCTCTAAGTCTAACACATGCGTCTTTTTGACAGTTTTTTGGCCAAACTATATTTAGGATAAAGTATTATGAGTAATTTTATTTATTGCATTGTCAGACGTAACACACATAACATTACACGATCTGGTTTCCTGTTTACCTGATGGTCATTGACTTACCACTGGTCGTATTGTACAAAAACTGGTATCGAAAATTATTTAGATGTATTTTGGCGATTCATCTCTTGAGGATAAATGTATAAAAATAAATCTGGTCCTTTTTTATACCTACTTGTTGCAATACAACTTGGAATACTACTGACAGTTGAAATAATTCCCAAATACAAAATATATTATTATTAGCTAACAATACAAAAAGATAATATCATAGATTTTGTTGTATAAAGTTATCAGAATAGTCGCATTTTATTCTTCTAACCAAAGGTGATGAATGATGCTGACAATGAAAATTGCCTACTTAAAATATCACCGTAGCGTATATTCACCGCCACGATTTTAATTTTCCTCGAATGACTAATGAAGATTACAAAGGACGACTACCAATTGATACCAACAATCTATGATTTTCTAAAAAAAATATATAATTATCAGTGGTTTATTAAAAAAATACAGTTAAAAGGTAAACATGTACAATTTGATAAGACGTCATTGTCTTTGGAATATTTCGCGAAACTATTATCGAGAACATTTGGAACAGCGACTTTCATCAAAACATGATAACATGACAAAGGTGTTCTAATCGTTAAACGAATTTAAAAAAGAAGGAGCTACTTAATTTCGATACAATTGTAATTGTGTTGATCTTTGGAGGAGTAAGGAGTAAATAGATTATAAAAAGCAAGTTAATAAACTTACCAAATTGGAAATACAAACAAAATTGTGAAGATCTTCATCCCATTCTTCTTAAAAATATGATAAACAATGCCGTCTAGGCGGGTTAGACATATTTCTTTTGAGACGTGATTCAAAATAATTTTCCTGCAACGCTTGTTTACGGACATTTAAAAATGTAGTCGTTTTAATAAAGCTGCTTCATTTTATGGTTTCCATAAACTGCAAAATCGTCCATTAAACTCTGTCCCCAAAGTGTTGAACCAAAACATTATCACCTTGAAATTTCTAGGTCTCGAGTAGACTGATGGCCGTTAATCATGGCAGCAGAAAGAAAATATGAATATGACATAGTACCCGACACAGAGGTAATTCTGTTGCCTGAAAACGTCAAACGACAAAAAGCTTAAAAAACACACGCTTAAGCTACACTTATCGTAGATTACTGCTTCGAGTTTTGTTAAAATCACTAAATGTTTTTGTGAATGTTCATCTGTATTTTAAAGGATCGAAGGACCAGAATTATTGGTCCTGCTTCAAATCTATTACGTATACGGGAATAAGCCATAGTTAGCTTAAGAAGATAAAGGGACGTGACGTACGCTCGATTCTCATTATTTAAGATATTTTTTCATGGCAAAATATCCTATTTTATCCATTCATTATGGGAATTGGTAAACACAGGGAACGGAAAAACATGGAAGTGGTAAACACGCGGGCGGTCTCCATGGGGAACCGCACCAAATCAGGGTGATAATTAGTGGACTTATGTTATATTTCTTCATAAAATTGTTGTAACCCAAAGTTTGAGATTAACTGGTAAATTTTTCAGGTACTGGAAGCAGAGATGGCTATGAACGGCTCAATGGATAAGAGTGGCGGGAAAGGAGACAAGACAGCTGCCTCCCTCGATGACGCCATGTTGTTATCGGGTACGTGACATCGACATAATATTGTTGTTTATCAAATAGATTAACTGGCATGACAAATGATAATTGAATAAACAGCAATACGTAATTAATTAATTAATCATTAATGATGAGAATGTTAATAACTTCTTCTCATTGAAGAAAACTAACTGACCGACAAAGAAAGATTTAAATGAATTGGAAATAGCTATACCCACTGTTATTACACTAATTTTTAGGGTACAAAATATCATTACAACTTATTCTAAGATAATAAACTCAAAAATAACAAAGTTTTTAAACTATGAGAACTTTAACAAACAACAGTACCTAGGCAATATAAAGTATATATAGGTACTTAACTTCTGCATAACGGCATGATCAGCAAAACATGAATTGCTATCTTACAGACTTGCTTTCATTTCACTTAGGACAACATCCAGAATGTACAAAGTTCATTCATTTAGAGATCACATTAATATAAGTTTACAGAGACAAGATGAAATACGTGCCGACTTATTGGCCCCACAAGTTTTATAAGCTCTGTTAATTGATCGCAATTAAGAATGTTATCATTTTGCATCCTTTTTAATTGACTGTGCGAATCATTTTCATGAGAATTTAGGCAGAAGCAGACTCATTGCAAATCTAGAATTTATGTCTATTCTTGATAATTTGTTTCCATTGAAAAGGACAACAACAAGGATCTAGCAAGTTATTTCTAAAAAAACACTGGGCAAAGTAATCTACATGACAAGAGATCTAACCTAACTCTAAACTATACTAACTCCGAAAAGAAATATTTAAAAAGATACTTGTATTTTTAACTGCCTCATCAGCATAATGGTTGCAAGCGTGACTACTGCGATTGAGTTCTTAGGCAAAGTGTCTCTACACCTGCCCAAAGTGTAGATTTATGAGTGTCCGTCAATCCTCAAGACTGCTCTCGACTCGTTGGTCTAGTGTTTGCAACTACTCTGAACGGGGTACCGGGTCGGACCGACTCGCGTTGTGGTTTTTTTTATTTTCAAAGCAGCCTGGAGTCAGGTAATTGGCGGTTACACCCCCGTGCCTGTATGAGGTTAAGCCATCGTAATTAGGGGATTTTCTTCTTTCTGCTGTATACCTCTTTCTTACCATTCGAAGAAAACAGGCATGATGCTATGTTATTTTTTTAGCAAGACCCAATATACATAACTAAAGAAACATTCTTGTTACAACGATGACTCGAGGAAAGAATCAGCTTTTGAGCAAACCTGTTTTAAAGGGCAGGTCCCATCAGCCATTGTGCTGCTCATCCCATGTAATGAGCACAACGACCCAGCAAATAATGCGTACCACTTATCAAGGCTGCCAGCTGACCCATCTAAGTTTAGATAATGTAACAACAAAGTAACGCATGACGAAACGCCCAGCTGCAATAGTAACGTAAATAGTAGTTAGTTTAAGAGATATTAAATTTTCCTCTCTCCTACAATTTGCTGTGCCCATCAGGGTCCATAATTGTTACAATTTCACCTTATCTGTAAATTATGGAACGCAATAAAGAATATGAGATGAATATTAGGATGAAGTTGACCCAATAAATAAAATAAATAAATAAAATAAAAATTATTTATTTCAGGTATTAACCCATAATTAATTAAAAATAAATATAATATAATAATAAAAGGAAATTATTAGGCAAAACTTTATTATTACTATACTGGTGATGTCCTTCATGAAGTTCGGGTACCTACGTAGTACTCTAAATAAGTGCGTGTTTATAGCATTGGCATTTTTTGAGTCTCTATCTACCCCAATGAATAAAGCCAGTGATTTTGTATCTCTGTAAGCTAAGTTTCCAAATAAAGAATCACTTGAAAATATATCAAACACAGAAAACATGCAGCTTATTAACTACATAAAGATATGCAGTTCAAATCTCTAACATTTACAATTGCAGCATACCTACTAGTTGATAGATAAGTATAGCACCGCGACCCACTAACATAAAGACAAAGCAATATAAATATGAATAACTCTATTATTATCTAGGACAATTATTGATATAAAGTACCAGTATACGTATTGACCTAGCTAGCTAATGGAATTTACAGAAATAATTCACAATTTTGAGCTCACTTACACACACTTCGACACACGACACTTCGACTCAAAGGACCAAACCAAGGAGAGAGTCCCGTGAATCCAACGTACCTAACAACCTATTTGATATAGGTCCACTGTAACATAATATTTATCTTTTTTTGTCAAAGTAAAGACGTACATTTTGTCAGTTCTTTTAGAAATCGAAACATAAAAAACATTACCCTACTTTTAAGTCCAGGTTTAATCGGATGAAAAAGAAAGTTGAAAGTTATTTATTTATTTATCCTTTATGCAACAAATTTGTACAAGAAGTCCGCCTAACTTAATGCCACAGGCATTCTTTCCAGTCAACCTTTGGGCGAAACAGAGATAACATGGTAGGTGCAATAAAACAGAATTGTTATTATTATTATTCAGTTATTCATTCATTCCTTTTTACTGGATTGAAAGCGACTTTAATATAGAAATCGTAAAATTGTATCGCAATGCAAAATAATAATACTAAGATAATTATCGATCGCTACTTAAAGAAGATTATATAATTATGTAGTAGTTAAGTTACTAAATAGACAATAACTGCCGATAAACTCAAATTATCAACTCATAAAAAAACGTTCTTTCAAAGTCAGGTTATTTAACATACATATATCACGTTATGATACATGCTTCTCATTTATCTTCATTTCTTTTTAGAGTTTCGTACCTAAAACAACCTCTGTCCGTCTGTAAAGACCTCAAGGGAATCAAAACCTATACCTACGCACTAAATTTAGCAAGAAGCAAGGTCTTATAGCACAAATAAAGAAAACAAACTGTGAATTTATAGTAAAATCGCCAAAAAAAATTGGTTTTAAAATTTAAAAATATAGTTTATTCACTAGATCATGTAGGGTGTCATATGAAAGGACTTGCTCTACACTTCAGATCACAGAACAAAGATTTGCACATTCTAATATATTTATTGTATCTATATCTTTTTGTTTTCGAATTTTAATGAAAAACACACAAAAGATCCAATTCCTCATCTTTATGTCCGAAGTCTGCAAAGCGAAAATTGTGAAATAATTAGGATAATAATCAGCAATAAGGGATAGGGACAGTAGGATGAATGAGCAATTTTTTTCTTTATAAATAAACTTAATTATGGTTTGATTATTGCGACTTCATTGCTTTTTTTTCATCAAAGTTTGGAACCCTCGGTGCGCGAGTCCGACTCGCACTTGGCCGGTTTTTTAGTTTTATTTTATCGCACATCCTGACGTCAAAAAACACGTTTGTAACAGTACCTACAACAATTTTGTTAAGCAAATATTTGTGAGAAGCAAGATGCGTAATAAACTAATGTAACATTACTTTGTGGACTTAGCGGTGCTAAGATAAACATCGTAATTAGGGAAACCCCACCGGTGATGAGCATCACATGATAAGATATTGTCAATTGTTGTTACTTTAATTAGATAAGGATGCTGTGGTTTTTTGTAAAATTAAACAAATAATTTAATTGTTAGAGTTCTAATATCATTATGGTAACCTGGGAAATGGAAATATATTTTTTTAATCCTTACCCCAGGCGATGGAGTAATGATAAGGGGCCCGAGTTGGTTTCATTAAATTCCTCATTTGTTTTGCAAATCAAAGGGATTCTTAATATTCTCCATAGATCTGCACAATGCCACAGCCAATACTTTTTGAAAATTTGTTTATAAGATCCAATAATGTTTGTGTGGATGGTGGAGGCAGTCACTTCATTTTTAAAACACTGGTATTCAGCTGTATCCGGTTAGACTGAAAGCCTAAGCAAAAGGGAGGTTGGAAAAGGCTAAGCAGATGAAAAGTGATTTTAAACATTCTAGATACTTATAAAATTGTATGATTGTTCGATTCCATTTCCATATTTAATTAACTTTCGTTTAGGATGTACATTCATTACACATATACATATAACATGTAAATTACTGATTTGTCAGTCTCATCATCACAGATTACTTCATTGTTACAGGTTTCGGCATGTACAATGTCCTGCACATGCTGATGTCTGGTGTCATCCTACTGGGCATGATCATGCAGAGCTTAGCCCTGGGGTACATCCTGCCTGCAGCGCAATGTGACTTGGAGCTGACACTACAGCAGAGAGGCTGGCTTTCTGCTATACCATTCTTAGGTAAGGACTGCTTTTAGAAGAATTATCACCATCACATCAGCCTATCGCCGTCCACCATTGAAAAAGGTGTCGGTCATATGATAATTGCGGGCTTCCCAGAACTGTTTTTGACGTGCTTTGGGGGACCTTATCTTACTCTTTAACAGTTAAACAGTTACGTTAGAGCAGATTAAGTTTTGAGGTTGGATAGTCAAAAGTCATCTAGGATTATAATACGACCCGTTACAGTCAATTAAATTCCAAAAACAGACAAAGAGGGTTGAAGCTTAGAAAGACCTTCCTTCTTCCGTTTTCAATCAGATAGCTTTCTTGAATCTAAAGAACATAATATACATATATGTGTTCTTACTTACTAACCTTAGTATCTAATTATTTTCGAACCTGTTGACTAATCTCATCGTTATTTTGCATACCTACTGAATATATTTTTTTGGGTTTTTATCTGTGTGGTTATTATTTTGAAGCTTGGTTTATATAAATAAAATAAAACTTCGATTCTCATCATCGGCCCTTAAACGTAAGACCAAATAAGTAAACGCACCTATTTTATATTCCAGCTATAATCCTGACGTCATACTTCTGGGGCTGGCTGGCAGACACGCAGGGTCGGAGACCGGTCATGCTGTTCTCTATGATGATCTCCGCCGTCTTGTCCGCGTTCGCCAGCTTCGCGCCCGAAGTCATCTCATTCGGCGTGCTGGTCTTTTTGTCCGCGATATTGTAAGTTAATTAATTGGTTAAAGTTACATGACATTAAAAGAACTTGATATCACGCCTGTTTTCCTGGAAGGTTTAGGTAATGCTTTACTTGTGTAACATCTACATTTTACCAGTTTTATTTAAGCCCCATATAATATCTTTGAAGGATACCGCTCAGCAGTCGCGCACCATTAAGACTATTCTAACAAGCAATGTAATTTTACCTTGTAAAAATTACCCCTTATTATAATACCAATATTGAAATAATTCGAAACAGTACCAAGTGTGGCAGAAATATAGGTGCTAATGATTCTACGTTAATTTCCAGTATGTCGGGCTCATCAGCCGTGGTATACACGTACCTGGGCGAGTTCAACAATCTGCGCCACCGAGACAAGATGGTAGCATTCGGATCCTCCTTCGTCGGGATCGGCACCGTTATCCTGCCATGTAAGTTCTAAATAAAATCAGTTACTTAGCAGCTGACCACACTTTAAGCCTTCACGCTAGTAACGCATGCTCAAAAGTTCAGTGGCTTCGTCTATTAGGACCAGAACTCCAGAGCAAGAAAGAGATTAAGCTATACAGACAAAATAATACTGGCCCTTTTTGTACTGGAGTCTGAACCACACTTACCAGTTTTTGATCACTTTTGCCAAAGAACAGGAGAATATTAAGAGAGACAATTGCAAACCGATGATATTGACTATTAGTAAAGATTAAAACCACAATGAAGTAACCCAACTTGTGTTATACTTAAAAAACCTAACCCCGTTTTGCTTATAATGTGTATTACCAGTGATAATATGTGGTAGCCTCACAAATAAATTTAAATCTAGTCAACTTTGTAACTTACTGTCTTGATCGGACACTTCTTCTTGCTGAGGAAAGCCATTTTCTCAAATTCAGAAGGCACTTGATATACTCGTTTAGGGAAGTCAGCACATCAGTAGCTGAGACAGAAAAAAAACCAGAACTTTTAATTAATGTGACCTCCTCCAATCAATTGCAGGTGTCTCCTGGCTCATTCTGCCTCTGGAATTCGCGTACCCCATACCTTTCCTGGGTATCGAGTACCGTCCCTGGCGGCTGCTGGTGGTGGCCTGCGCGATACCCTTCGCTTTAGGCTCCGTACTGCTAATGTTTGCTCCGGAGAGCCCCAAGTTTCTGTTCGCTACGGGTGATTACGATGCTGCCTTGGAGGTTGTCAAAAGGATGTATTATCGCAATACAAAGAAGGACCCGGATACTTTTCCTGTAAGTATTTGTAATTTTATACCGCTTATAATCTCATCATTAATCTATACTTCTATACTAATATTATAAAGAGGAACGTTTTGTTTGTAGGGTTTTATTTCAAAAACTGCTGGACTTAAAAAATCTTTCACCGTTAGAAAGCTACATCTTTACGAAGTATCATAGGCTATATTTATTTCCAGTAATAATTAGGGATCTCTACTTAAACTTGAATAATGTAACTCAAGGTGTAAAAAATAGTCCACGCAGGCGAAGCCCCGGGCGGAAAGCTAGTTTATGATAAAGTATATGAAAATGTGAACTTGAATTTTAGTTTTTGTGTACGTGTAGTGTAGTAGTAGAACTCAGTCTTATGATAGTAACTTACTATCTCAATGGAGACTGGCTAACGACTATACCATGTAATCAGTACTACATATTTATTTTGAAAAGAGTATCCATGGTAACTCTGGCCGTTTCTCTAATAGAACCCATCAATTTTTGAACCCGTGATCTTGTAATTTTTACGTATTAATAATTCTACAGATTTTTTTTATATATTTTTAATATGGTTGCAAGTGCGACTGCCAACCATGAAGTCACTTCTCAACTTGCTATTACTTCTCACAGAATTGTCATTCAATTTCTAAATTTATTTTACGTTTTGTTGTTCCAGATCAAATCCCTGATCGTAGAGAATCATATGACGAAGATTTCCAACGTGAAGGGCGCGGCCGCCATCTGGGCCTCCATGAAAGAACAAACAGTACCACTCTTCCAGAGACCACTCCTACCCTGGACTGCCCTCACGTGCTTCGTACAGTTCGGGATCTTTGCAACGTAAGAATTTAAGATTACCTACTAGCTGATTCCAGCGGTTTCTCTCGCGCTCTGTGAGAACTACTTAATGTACCCAGATAAAAAGTATCCTATATCTATAACCCTTTTAATCTAATCTCCATTCCATCTAAATCGATTCAGTTGATGACATACGGTACACTATTTTTTAGGGTTCCGTAGTCCGACAAGGAACCCTTATAGTTTCGCCATGTCCGTCTGTCTGTCTGTCTGTCTGTCCGTGGCATAGCTCAGAGGTTCTTGATACTAGAAAGCTGAAATTTGGTATGGATATGTATATTGATCACGCCGAGAAAGTGGCAAAATAAAATTTTGAAAAATATTTTTTTTTAGGGTAGCTCTCAAACACGTAAAGTGGGGATGATTTTTTTTTTCTCGCGTACCGCTCCGTGTGGGGTATCGTTAGATAGGTCTTTCAAAAATATTATGGGTGTGTCACGACCATTTTTTAGTTAAGCGAGCCATTTGCGAAATATCTGCTTGCTTGCATGCTTTTCAGTGCAAATTTTTGTTCGATACGAGTTACCCCCCCTCTAACTTTTGAATGGCTGTACCTAGAAATGTGAAAAAAATCACAGACGTAGTACATGTAATGAAATTACAAGGAAAACTATCACGGCTAAGTAGGCTTAACCGGTTACAGAGTTATAGTCGACTAACTAACTCCTACTACGGAACCCTACTGCGCGTGGCCCGACACGCACTTGGCCGGTTTTTTTTTTTCGTTCGCACCTATTTTCTCAAATCTTTTTCTTCATACTCAAGATCAAAATAAAATGCATGTATAAATTCGTATCGATGAAGATCATACTATTTGCCTTTATCTACCAATAACTTTTGTATCTTCCAATATTTCAGAACCAACGGCTTCTACGTGTGGTTTCCCTCTATCCTCAACTCTCTCGCGAACCACGAGGGTGGGGAGACCAAGATCTGCGATGTCCTCGACGCTGGCAGGGATGCTGTCTCTAATGGCACACTAGTAAGTTTAAAACGATCATCATTCATTAGCAAATTTTATATTAGTCCATTGCGGGACATTGGCCTCACATAATGTGTGCCATCTAATTTTTGCCTGCAACCAAGATAATGAGAAGTTTTAGTAACTTAACAAACGAAAATAAAACTACTATTTCATACTACTACGATTCATTAAAATAATTGAATCAAATTAAGTTTAACTATTTATTGGTGAACGTTGAAGAGTGATGTACTGCTAATTGAATGTTTTTTTTTTCAATTATTGATATCGTATAAAGATGGTTCTTCAAACCATACAGATAGACATCTGTTGCTGGAGAGTTTGTTGCGCCACTTCTTCTTCCCCGCTAAAACACATAGGAAGTGGTGAAGGGCTAAATTTGACGTACAAAAAGTGCTGATATTCAGCCTAATTTGAATAAACGATTCTGAATTTTGAATTTTGTAAATATTTTATCAATAATACACCGAAATGACAAACAGACGCACATCGTTATTGCCACATTACTTAGCAGATTATATTGTACAACAAATAATAATAATTTATTATTTTTTGTATTCATAATTTCTTAACGTACATCTCCTTACTCCACAGATCTGCGACGACACAATCCACACGTCCACCTTCGAGCGCTCAATCTACATCGGCCTCGTGTTCTCATCCATGTACATCATCGTGGGATTCCTAGTAGACTACGTGGGCAAGAAGCCCATCCTAGTGGTGATCCTGGGCTTCACCGGCATCAGCGGCATCTGCGCCCACCTAGCCTATAACCAGCAACTAGCCGTCGTGCTGTTCGCAATCTTCCAGATGTCTGGAGCGTGTATTGGGTTGATGAATGCCGTCGCTGTTGAGTTGTTCCCTACTAAGTATAGGTAAGGAGTAAAAAAATAGAATTAAATATCGTTTATCTTTTTTTTGTGAATATGGTTGTTACGGTGATCATAAGGTACGATGTCAGAAAGATAGAATGACTCTAAATTTAACTGGAAAATGAAAGTTTAATTTAGACGCGTAATAATCTTTTCGAATGAATGGGCCAAAAACCTACCGCACTTCTTGATTCGACTCTACAATCATCTATAAAGTCGTCCCATTTGGTCCTTAGGTACAATTAAACTACTGTATTACTCGTAAAAAATGAATAAAAACTAATAAATTGAAAGTACCACATGTTTAGATGCGACGTCATCTACCGATGATAAAATTTACTATGGCAAATTGGCTATAAATTCTCACGAAATTTTTGATAATTTTTTTCAGAGCCATGGCGATCTGTTTGTCCATGATGATGGGTCGAGTGGGCTCCATGGTGGGGTCCAATCTCATCGGATTGTTCCTAGAAGTCAACTGCGGTGCAGGCTTCTACTTATTTGGATCTATTATTATCGGTAAGTCTCCTCTCTCCTTTCACAAAGTGCAAAAGTACTCTAAACGTCTGTGAGTCTGTGACACTTTTCAATTAAGATGAAATTTTCAGCGGAATCAATTTAGAGGAACTTAATTTGTCTCTTTACTATAGATAGATTTATATATATATATATAGAAGAAGTATATCCTTTTAAAATACAGTACAACCTATCTATTAAGATTGTATGGCCATATTATGCTTCAATAAATCGAGAGGATTGGCGCTGATAACTGAAATACAGGCATCGACTAGTTCAGTTACAGATGCTTGATTTTCTGTCTGTTTAAAAAAATAATGGTATTATAAAAAAAACCTTTATGATCTGGAATAGGATATAACATATTTGTTCTGGTGATGAAAATGTACCCTTAGGATACTAGTCAATGAGTGTGACTGGCGGGCACAGTACTTTACGTTTTTGTGACTATCAAGTCAGTGATACTCACAACTTAAAGAACTTTGCACCTTTATAATGGCATCGTCAGTCGCAAGTCTGCCAAATTGAAGACCGATTGCAGCTCAATTTCTTATTTTTGTTTCAGTAAATTCGCTATTCTGCCTTACTTTACCAAACAAGAAGAGGATCCCACACAAGAAAATCGTAGTGGAATCAACCCAAAACGAGACCCACGAACCCGTATGAACCGGCTCAAACCAGAAACATGGAACTGGACAGAACTAGTTAATTCTGTTAGCGAAGATATCAAAATCGAAGAATGTTTGAACAAAATACTCTGAAATTAGTCTTAGGAGTTTTTTATTGGCAATGGCATCGAGTTTCGTATTGAAATTTGTGCGGGAACTCTTCATTCATCGCCAATGACAAAGGCCTAACACACCATGTATATTGTTCAGTCAATATAATGAGGGCTATCGTGCTTGAATCCGCCGCTAGACGCGCTAGTGTAGAATAAGGTCTTAAGTTTCAAATACTTCACTGCGAGCACTTGTGTTATCGATATTTACAAATTATTTTTTATTGTTGTAAATATAATGTCATTCCTGATTATTATTGGAAGAAATACTGTACCTAGCTCAAGGAATATTTGTTTTTTGCTCCAAGAACTTATATTTAGATAATTAAATATAAGCTAATTCAGAGGTAACTTTAGTTATTAGTATCTGTGTTTACTGCAAAATATTCATTTGTTGTTGTGTGTGAAAATGTCGTGGTGGCCTAGTGGCTAAAGCACCTGCCTCTTGTGTACGAGTGTGCGGGTTCGAAACCTGGCAAATACTAATGTGACTTTTCTGAAGTCATATGTTCTTTCTAAGTATATCTTAGACGTCACTTACTGACTAACAGTGAAGGAAAACATCGTGAATAGGCTGATGATGATTTATTTGTTTAAAGTAAGCCATTCACAGCTGTTTTTCTATTAACTGACAGGACCTTATTCGGCAGCGGCACCAAGTGGTGATTACAAAAACGATAGCCCTCATCAGTTATGAATGAAGTGATCAAGTGTATTAGCAAATTGGATTATTTCCTAAGAATTCATGATTTCATAAGAATTAACGATTTTTTGTTAATGTTTTGTGAATACTTACATATATTTGACAACCAAAGATTGTTGAGTAGTTAATTCTAGCATATTAAGAGATTGTATACGATAATAGAAAAATTAAAGATAATGAAGTGAGAATGTTCTAATGCTCACTGAAATAACAATATAATCATAATTTTATAATTACGATAATAATTGAGAGAAAATATAATTTAACTGATAAGAACGATCCTAAATTTGAATCAAAAGTTATTCTATGAAAAATACTTAAACTGAGAAACCGTACTTACCTTAAATGTTATATAGCTAGTCGTAATTATTATAACTGATAAAAAGATAATAATTATAACGAAATACAAGAAATTCTTATCAAGTTTGATATTCAAAGACGAAATGTACAAACTGCCATAATATTACTGTTAATTATTTGTAAGATAAACAATTAAATGATTGTTACTAAAATATTAGTTTTACTATATTTACATTGTAATGTAAAAGCAGAACCCGTCGTCTCGTCTCTATATTAAACAAAAGGTTATAAATAAGAAAGATAATGCAACAGTTTGTTTGTTAGCGCGTATCTCCGAAACTACTGAACGGATTCTCATATTGGTTTCACAAGCCTAAGTATAATTAAAGGGAAAATAGTCTTTGTTTTATTAAAATTTCGAAAAACATTATCCTCCTTCGGCAGTCTGGTAAAAAAATTATCGTCATTTTAAGATATTTGCAATTTAGTTTTATAATTCTTATAAAAAAATATAAAACTAAATTGCAAATAAAAAAAAAATTGCAAGCAAAAACGTATATTGGTCCAACTGGATTCCTTGACGACGAAGTCGCAGTTAGTGTTAAGTGCAATATTTCGATCGTTTTTACATTAGACATGTATTCAAAACACAAAAGATGTGTGGTTAGGAACGAAGTTTCTCACTCGGACGCATACACACACTCGTACTTTTAAAATAAAAAAACAATTCAAGAGAGAACCAAATATCGTATAGAGAGGACATAACACTTCTTCCTTACGTGACGATTCCTACCAATCTTCTGCCGCAAGTCGCGTTAAAGAAATTCTTTCTAAAACTAAGATCTAATTTAAAGAATAGAATTGAGAATCCATTCACGTAACAAAAGATATCGTTCATTCATAAGGAAAACAAAACCTGTTGCTCTGCGCAAACAAGATGCGCAGTGACATAACCTCAAAAACCGGGCGGTTTTTGAGGTTATGTCACTGCGCATCTTGTTTGCGCAGAGCAACATCATACGCCCAGTGAAAATATTTCAGGAAGCTTTCAAAGAGCTTTCGGAACTGAAAACGTTATACCGCCCTACACAGCGGAAACTGAAGGTCTTCACTTCCGGGAAACCTGACGACGAGGGCAGGAAAATTTCAGAATTGTGGGCGGCGGTACCAGGCGGCCAGAAGTGTAAGGAGATCGGGTTGCGTCGGGATAACGCGTAGCAAAAACCGTGGAGTACGCATGCGTGGAATATGTCTAGTATCGATTCTCTCACACCCCTGCGCCTCGCTACGTACGCCTCCTTCGCTGTACGTGGACATAGGAAAGGAAACAGAATAACTAATGACCAGTTTCATTAACTCTGGATTACGGTTACTCATAAACTTATATTAAATAAATTCATACAAATGCTGTTCAAATTATAAATTAATCTGGTAGATAATGGAAGTACTAAAACAGTGCCTAAGAATAATAATCATTAACATCATGCCTAAAATTAGAAAAGCTTTTAAAAATATTTCAAGTGTTTATTTTATAATTATATTTTTTATAAATATTTGTTTTCCGCTTAGCACCATCATAATACAGAAGCAAAGAGTGGTTTTGTCATTTCTTTATCAGATACCTACTTGTAAAGGCTTAACATTTTAAAGGAGAATGAACCAAATAGGCGCAATTGTTCAATAAAAAAATTATTAATTATTGTCTTATTATTAATCTACATAGTTTTCACTCTTTGGTTTTAAAGACTAATAATATTTGGGAAATTAAATACCACCATGAAATGTTAGATAGCGCTAAAAAAATACAATTTATTGTAATTTAAAGCTAGCAATATGTATTCTATTTTTTTAAAGATTGATGCTCGGTTTTTTTTCTATTCTTAGACGGTATAGATATGAAGTTTTTCTCTTACTCTATTCATGTTTTCATAGCTCCTGTTCTGCTACGAAATGCTTGGGAAAGGAATGTGTTCAATTCCTCTATCCTCTGCGCGCCTAGTAAATCAGATGTCGTGGAAACTTCGTTGAAAAGATATCAAGCAATTTTCCAAGCGGAATGGTCTTCCACAGTACTAGTCAATTCTGTATATGATATATAACAAAGAAAATTATTATCACAAGGAAATCGATTGAAAAACAACAATTTTCATTTATTCACTATTATTTAATTTCGTTTAAATAATACGTACCTACCTTATGTATTTTTATTTCATTTTCCTTAAATGAGTTGTGTTTGATTAATTTTATCGAAACCCAAAACAATTATTTATTCAGTAATACTAGTAATTTGTTATGCAACTACCTACTAGCTCTATGTTTATCAATTTATTCATTAAAATTTAATCATGCGTTGATGTTATCTTATGGAAAAGCAGATGTCTCTGTTTACAATCTGACTTGTAATACTCGACAATCAGAAATTTAATGAGTGACATTGGGTACACTGACGGTTTACACTGACGTAATGACGTAGTGACGTCAAAAGATCGGACACCTACCTAGTTTTTTATTTAGGGATGGTAAATCATTAAATTGTGGGAAGAGCTGGAGGGAGTGTCAGACTATCACTGACTAAAACCCATCCATGTTCCTTCCTTCGCTTTCACGTTCCGTGGCCGCGGTAGGTAACTCTTCAAAAGTCAAAATAGTCCAAGGCAACAACAAAAAATCATCCAAATCCACTTAGTAGTTTGCGTGAGTGTAACAACCACAGGTACCTACATAGATCCTCACAGACTTTCGCGTTTATTTATTTATTTGAAAGGTACTCCAACGACTTATTCACTAGTTACATATTACAGCATAAATAACAAAACATGCGTACTCCTAGATTATGGTGAATTAGACACGAGAAAAAAGAAAGAAGCGCATATTTATAGTATTAGTAGGGACTGTGTTGGGTAGATATTATTAGGTGTATCCTTGTTTCTTCGAGTAAAGATAATAGGTGCGTATGTACGTACGAGTTCCTACGCCCTAGTTACCTTGGCCTCGCTCAATCTAAATTACTGAGCCGATTTTAAACATCTTCATTAAGGAAGGGGCTTTAGATTCGTACGAAGTTCTCATGACGATAAGTACCTACCGCTTACTTCTCAAAGTTTTTAACTTTGTTTTTTGTAGATTTTTTTTAAATTTATAAACAGCTAGCTTTTTCCCGCGTCCTGAAGGAACTACTTCATGCTCTAAATATCATAATTCATCATTGAATGCCATTTTATTTATCTATTCGGGAAAATTAGAACAAAATAGGTTATGATTTTGTTTAAATTTTTCTTAAAATCAAATGGTACAGACTATAGGTAGGTAGTTAAGTACAATAGACAAATTTGAATCATGACCCACTTTGGCGATAAATCATTCGAAACCGTCAAAATAACAAAGATTTCCATCCTTTTCAGTGCATGCCGCACTTAGGACGTTTTAAATATTAGGCAAGCTATGTCAATACGGGTTGGAGATCTATGCAATTTTAACCTTTGTTATCACTACAATAGATAATATTTTCTATAAAGCATTAATAAAAATATTTTGAATCCAAACTCTTTGGAACAAAAAATTGTTCTTTTTCAAAACCATGTTCGAACGTATTCTTTCGATTATAAAATGACAACGTCAAAAAGTCACTCATAAAAAGTTTATAAATTTATATCGTGTTACCATGGAAACGTATGTTTACGCGAATGTCGACCTAATTGTATTTGAATGCATGTAAGAATATAGCCTTATGGGTGGGTCATGATTCAAATTGGTTGACTGTACATTCAAAAATATGTAGTTCCTAAGTTCATGTATAGAATGTGTAAGTAAGTGCCACTTCGTGTCGCAATGACGCGCGACAAAACAACAAGACGGGTGCAACAAAAGAGGAACACGTAAGTACGGACATCCGACGCACGACTGATTCAGTGTTCCGATAACAATTGCACAGTGCACCGGACGGACAGACGGAACACATTCATTCTTTCACGTGTTTTTTCAAACGTGACTCTTATGTTTCTAGCGACGGTTACGCATAACAGATTTCCTAAAATAAAAGCGAGTTTCCGAAAAATTACGTCTAATCGTATCGAATGATGAATTGTTCGAAGTCCAGTCATTGGTTTGTGTTCTGTTTTACAACAAAAGATAAAAAATGGTCTAATTTTGCAGGGTTTTAGTATATCCTCATCTGGCCTAATTAATAATCCGAATTTGCATCCTTTAGCGAGCGGTATCCCCGCCATATAGTAAAAGTGGAAAATTTAGTTTACTTCTTTTCAAAGCTCAATTAAAATTACCGGGAAAAGGAATGGAACGGAACTGTCAATGCACCTCTTTGCATGAATGCATGAATCCTAACTACGAAATCCCAACTCGCGAATCCTAACAAGCCTAATCCTAACTATAATATTAAAGATGTGAAAATAAGTTTGTTTTTTTGTTTCTGACGATAAAACGGCTGAAGCGATATTAATGAATTTTGATTTGGTACAGAGAAGATGGGACCCTGGAGACGGTTAGGTATAGGGTATTTTTTATCTAGGTGCGTTTAGTAGTTCCCTCAAGTCAGATAGTTCGCGCTAATTCTTGTGCTCTAATGGCGCTTAATTTTCTACATTTTTTGCGTGAAACTCTAATCAGATAATAGTTCACGAGTTAAGGTGGATGTTCCGATAGTCCGTCCATACATTTTTGGATTGAGCTTTATGCTAAACATAGAAACTCTCTGTTTAAAACTAATCATTTTATCACTTTTCTACAATGAAATGATTTAACCGTTTTAATTTTAGAAAATTTTACAATCTCGTTACTTGTTCCTCCGAATTTTATTTCCGCGTATAAAATTGACATTGTTTATAGAATTTTCTCATATATATATGGGATATATTACTGATTATTACCTACAGTAATTATAATAACCAAGCGACTTAACGTTCTGGGATAAAGATCCTAGAACCTACCCAGGTTTCAACCTCCAATCCAATATCCATACTAAATACCATCTAAATCGGTTCAACAGTTTTAGCGTGAACGCGTAACAAACAAACAAATTCAATTTTTGCATTAATTTATGATGTAACTTAGGGCCAAATTCACCGACTGATGGTTTCGTAATCAGCCCATTAAACGATAAAGTTTGTTAACCAGGAAGCGGGAATTTTCGTGTTACCCACTTCTTGTTCAACCCTGATTTGGTAACCGACCGTTTCAGGAATAATAATCCTTACTAATATTATAAATGCGAAAGTAACTCTGTCTGTCTGTTACGCTTTCACGCCAAAACTACTGGACCGATATAAATGAAATTTGGTACAGAGATAGAATAGACCCTGAGGAACAACATAGGCTTTTTACCCGGGTACGCTAAGTAGTTCCCTCGGGATGCGGGTGAAACCGCGGGAAACAGCTAGTCTTAAATAATACGTTACCCATCGAAAGTTTGAATTTATGGTAAAGAGCTATTATAAGTTAATCGGACCGTTATCATGTCGGTGAACTTGGGCCTTAGGATACCATCAGCCGTTAATATACGACCTTGACCTCCCGGCTAGCCCTCAACAGATCGACATAATTATAATTATTTTGGTCTCAGTCCTAAAATCACCCATCTGTTCACCAGATTGCACATGTTTTTAGGGTTCCGTTGTCTACAAGGAACCCTTATAGGTTCCGTGTGTCTGTCTGTCTGTCCGCGGCATGGCTCAGAGATTCTTAGGACTAGAAAGCTGTGGATATGCGTATTGATCCCGACGACAAAGTGGTAAAGGAAAATTTTGATAATTTTTGTTAGGGTATCTCCCATACTCGTAAAGCAGGGATGAATATTTTTTATCTCGTGTACCCCATCGTTTGGGTATTGTTTGATGGTCTTTTAAAAATAAACAGGTGTGTGAAGATCAACTTGTAACTTCGGAATGGCTGCTCCTAGATTTGTGAAAAAATACGTAAACGTAGCATGAATACCTAACTTGAAAGGAAAACTATTAGGTTTTACCGGTTAAAGAAATATTGTGGACCAACTAAAACCTACTACAGAACCCTATTACGCGTGGCCCGACACGCAGTTGGCCGATTTTTTATTAAGCCTAATGGTTTACTAGTTACTTACACTATATAAAGAAAATATATTTATCTTAATGAGCATAAACTTGATTTGTTAAACTTTAGCATAATTTAAATAAATTTAAAAACCGGCCAACGGCGTATCGGGCCACGCGCAATAGGATTTCGTAATTATATGATTCCCCCATCATCGAATCCAACTAAATTAGCACTTATTTCACAAATGGATCCCTAGAAAAATGGTCTACACTTACCTGCTATATTTTTGAAAGACCTATCTAAAGAAACCCCATATAACGGGATAAATGAGGAAAATAAATATTCATCCCCATCCCCACTTTAAGTGTATGGAAGCGATCTTAACTTATTTTTTACAAAAAAATATTTTACCACTTTTATGCCTAGATCATTATGCATATCCATACCAAATTTCAGCTTTCTAGTACTAAGAACTTCTGAGCTATACCGCGGACAGACAGACAGACGGACATGGCGGAAACTATAAGGGTTCCTTGTCGACTACGGAACCTTAAATAGCTATTCTTGTTACCTAATCATTATTCTTTGGTTTTACAGAAGCATAAGAGTAGTTTAGGTGCTACTATGTAACACAACATACATCGTACATCGACTGCTAAAAGCCTTAAATTAATTTAGGGCCTCCAGCCAGGGTGGTCAAAAGTTCGTGTCGAAAGGAAAAAGTTCCTACTGGTTATTGGTCTACTCTACAGCATCGAGAATATCGTACGACACGATCCACAGCGCCACACGTGGTTTTCCTATCAGTGTTTGTACGATTAACAACAAACTATATTTATACGCGCGCCGCTTCCGAGCAGTCACTGTTCTGCCTTTAGTCTAACACTTACACACCAAATTATAGTCTTTAGTCAAATCTAGTATTTAAAAAAAACGCAAAAGCTATGTGTTTATTCTAAAAATGAATAACTAAATTAACTACTTCAAAAAAAAGAAAGCGCCGGTCACGAATATTGAAAATTGAAAATCGAGTCTTTTTAATTTTAAATTTTGGCTAACACAAACCCTGGAGAACCATACAAAAAAGTCAAAATGGCTTTCGCTATTGGTGGTGATAGCTTGTCGAAGAGAAGTACCTTTGAAGAGGCATTGGACCTAACTGGTGAGTTTTTTTATTTATTTATCGTTATACAAAAATAGCATTTGCATGGAGAAGTAAAGATGTACAAAATGGTAATATGATTTCGGCTACGAAAAGCAGTAACCAACCTTGCAGTTTAGAGCACATTCTTTTCAATATCAGTACATATTATTATTATAAGAAGAGATTGATGCTTAAATAGGTGCTCCGGAACTTTTTCCCTTTTCTCGCTCTTCTAATGTTGTGCAACTTTTGACGAGCTACCTACTAAATAAACTATTAGTTCGATGATAATAAAATTGTAGCGTAGCGTAAAAGAAGATTATTGTCTTAATTTACTTAACAATGGTAATTTTGGAACCCCCTAATGACAAGTAAAAATTGTGAAGACATTGCCCAGAGCAAAAAATCTTTAGTATGGCGGCTTTTCCCAATCTCTGTTCATTTATCGTGAGATCGACTAAAGAATAATTTACAAAAATAATTAATTACCTACATCATCATGCAAGGAAAACGCATAAATTGAAAATATTCCAAAACTGAGTGAGATATCCTTAGATTTATAAACTAGCTTCCCGCCAGCGGCTTCGCCCGCGATATTTTAACTAATGGATACAAAAAATTGACAAATTATATACTAAAACCTTCCTCATTAATCACTCTATCTATTAAAAAAACCGCATCAAAATCCGTTGCGTATAGTTTTAAAGATTTAAGCAT
The DNA here is from genome assembly GCA_963891755.1 of Pyrrhia umbra. NCBI lineage: Eukaryota > Metazoa > Arthropoda > Insecta > Lepidoptera > Noctuidae > Pyrrhia > Pyrrhia umbra. Next base: position 13,366,012 of record OY982928.1, read on the forward strand.
ACATAGGGACAGAGAAAGTGACTTTGTTTTATACTATGTAGTGATGATACGAAAGTATTTTGACTCCATTTATACTCCATCGTGAAAGGATCACGACATCCATTGATCCTTGACAATCGATCTCCAAGGAAATTAGCATGTATTGTGAGGCGACCCACTGCTATACTGCACGTGCTTGCTACCACCAGGTCACTGTCAACACGATGCACACGTGTACACAATCACGACTTTCGACTGAAGAATTAAGAACTTCGTGAACACTCTCTCTTCATCCGATTTTCCCATTTCTAGTTGGCGTGGTCGGCTCTCCTAATGGTCCTTCGCCATAGACGTATATTGGTAAAAAAATATACTAGGCGTGTATTATTAAAAAGAGTAGTTCGTAATATTAGTTATTGTTTATTATTATTATTTTAACATTGTTGTCTTTAGCATATTCCCCCACCAGTCTCGGTATTAGCTATCGTAAGAAGTTTATTATAAATTGTAGTTCTGATTTTACAAACAAAAAGAAAATGAAAGACGACCACGAAGCTAACCAGCAATCAATAAAACTGTTGAATAATTCTGAAATAAACTCTGTCTGTCTGTTAAGCTTTCACGGTAAAACGGCCAATTTTGTTACAATTTGGTATGGGGATAGATTGAAACCTGGGTAAGGACAAGATAGAGTTGTTGCCGGTAAAACTGTGGGAAACAGCTAATGTTACCTACATAATTATGAAAGATAGATACATGTAGATAAAACATTTATTTAGTACAAATATATAATATATATATATATATAAATCGATTTCCGATTATTAGCTGTTCTTTTTTATTATGTCTGTAAAGAGTTAAAATCTAGTAAACCTCTTAGATCCCATTTTAATTGATGGAATATCACTATGATTTTGAAGACTTTCCGTTATAAATTCGACGGATGAACAAGCGTAAATTGTTACCAATTGTTGAGTACAAATTAATGTCAATTCAGAGTCAGGGTATTAACTACTAGCTGTAGCCCGTGGGTACACCCGTCTGTGGCTTCCGACCTACCGCGTCGAATCGCCCAACTGTATCTACTCTTTCCTCCATCTATCTCCTTACCAAATTAAATATAAATCGGTTCAGCCGTAGATATTGTTCCATGAAAGTATGACAGACAGACAGAGTTTTTGCATTTAGAATAATAGTAAATAATTAAGGATAGTTTTATTTCTTAGCTAAGTGTTCCAAGTAACAGCCGCACGGGTCGATCGATCAAAGGTTAAGCTGCGCTTGACGCGGTCGTTCTGTGGATGGGTGACCATGTATGTCATACCGATACTCCTCAGTATCTCGGAAAGCACGTTAAGCTTTTGGTCCCGGCTGTCATTTATAGATCTGTGACAATCATTACGGGTAGTCAGAAGTCAGAAAGTCTGACAACCAGTCTTACCATGGGGTATCGTGTTACCCGGAAACTGGGTTGTGGAAGTCAGAAAGGTAGTCGCTCCATGTTAAACACTGGTACTCAGCTGCATCTGGTTTAGACTAAAAGCCGACCCCAACATAGTTGGGAAAAGGTTATGCAAATGATGATGACGATTTGTAGTTCTTAGCAAAATTCTAGTGTCAATATAACTTCATCTTTTTAACAATGTCTGAAACTTGAATGGATTGTTGCCAGGGTTCGGCAAATACAATGTAGGTATGCTAATAACTTGCTGCCTACTCATCCTGGCGATGTACATGGATATCTTCGGGTTCTCCGTGGTGCTGCCGGCGGTGGCGTGTGACATGTCACTCAACACGATGCAACAGGGACTGCTCTCTGCTATTCCACTCATAGGTAAGGGACCAGAGAGTTCAAAGAGTTTGTTTGACCATTTATTTTCAGTTTTCGTCAGAGAGAGAGATACAGTAATCGAGGCACCAGTTTACATAATGCATAATTTAATGTACTTTTACTTAATTTATTTTTTGCTTGCACTTGGATCCGAGAATAAATAATGTGTATTAATTCTTTGTCAAAAAATGTCGTGTTCATAGCTAATGCTTGACGCGAGTATAATTATGCTTCATGCATTTAAATCTCGAATGTACATTATTTAGTTTGTGCGTAGATAAATAGAGGTTTAAAAAACTCCGTCGGCATCGTTGACGTGAATGCTGAACGACATATTGCGGGTTCGATTCCCTCGCGAGAACATACGGCAGATACCTAGTTGCTCCAGGTCTGAATATTATGGCTATTAGGTATATACTAGAGATGACAGTTTCAAAACGCACATTTTTATTCGTATACCTATAATATATCCATCTAAATAATCTCCCATGTTTCCCAGGTGTAATCCTATCGTCTTACGGATGGGGTCTATGTGCCGACACTAAAGGTCGCCGGACTACACTATTGATCGCCATGCCAGTCGGGTTCACCCTCAGCTTAGCAGCAACCATGGCTCCTAATTTTATATTGCTGGCCATCCTCAAGCTGCTTTCAGTTTCATTGTAAGTCTACTATTGAATCTACTTCACGTCGATAAATCAAAAATTAACCAATCTTTTGTTATTTAAAATCTACCATATAGGCTTAATTCAAAATATGGCAACACTACTTTGCAATAATAGTAGTACAATGCGGTATGTTGAAAATAAAGTCTTATTCTATTTCCAGTTCATCATCAGCAAATGCAGCAGCCTTCGTCTTATTAGCAGAGAGTGTGCCCAGTAGACATCGTAGTAGGTTTATGTTCCTTATGGCCAGCGCTACAATGGTTGTGCAGTGTATCATATGCTGTAAGGAACTTTGTATTTTACTATAATTACTGCTTCAATTTTCTGACTTAATAATCGATGCAATATTTTAAACACCTAGCTTTTATTTTGACGAGCTTTAATGTTTTCTATCAATGATAAAAACATAAATTCTTATAAGTAGTACGTATGTTTTCCTCTTTTAATTACTGATTATTATGTTCGTATTTTAGCAATGGAAAATACTAGATAACCTACATTTAAATATATGCTTATGTGCTCGTTAAAAAATCTTGTATATGACTCAATCGACTTAATAATTCCATTTGTTTTACAGCGTTTGCTTTCCCGATATTCAAGCTATCCTTCAGTTACGAGATATCCTGGCTTGGCATGTCGTACACGCCATGGCGGCTGCTAATGCAAGTCATCTGTCTGCCGTGCGCCTTAGGGATCTTATCTACCATATTCTTGAAAGAAAGTCCCAAATTCCTACTCAGTAAAGATAGAAATGAAGAGGCTTTGGAAGTTTTCAAATCAATATTCAAGTGCAACACCGGTTGTAAGAAGGAAAGCTATTCTGTGAGTATCGTAATTACAGGTAATCCTACCTAATTACTTCATCGATCGCGAGTTAGAGCAACATAGAGCATCCTGATTTAATTCTATAGAACCGTAAATCACTACATAGTATAAAACAAAGTAGCTTTCTCTGTCCCTATATCCCTATGTATGCTTAAATCTTTAAAACTACGCAACGGATTTTGATGCGGTTTTTTTTTCAATAGAAAGAGTGATTAATGAGGACGGTTTTAGTATATAATTTGTCAAGTTTTTGTATCCATTAGCTAAAATATCGCAATATAAATAGTAATATAATATGTAATTCATTGTCTTCAAAACCATCAGATTTCCATAGATATCGGTAAAAAGAAATATTAAAAGAGCCTTATTTTAAAGTCAATAAAAATAAATGTTTATCCGGAGACCAAGACAAATCAATACAGTTACTTATTCGTTTGATATAATGCCGTTGCGTTATGAACAGTGCATTATAATATATAATGGGTAGGTATGGTATAGGTCAATAGAATGAATGCTGATTATGGCCAATGAATTAACTGTATACAACTTCATAAAATTAATTAATATTATTGCTCTGATTAACTGGTATATTTATAATTATTGTGATATAACATGAATCACAAAGGTGGGTGCTGTGTCACAATCACTACCTATACAAATATTAATTTTGGTTATTTAACGTAGAGGTGTAAACAAACTTATTTCCCGTAGTTTCATTCAAATTCAAGAGAAATTTCTTCGGACCGTACAGCTACGTAGTATTATTTTAATATGTGGTATTTCATTAAGTACTAACTTCTGCTCGCGACTTCGTCCGCGTGGAATAGTGGTGCTCCGCTCCTATTGGTTTTAGCGTGATAATATATAGCCTATAGCCTTCTTCAATAAATGGGCTATCTAACACTAAAAGAATTATTCAAATCGTACCAGTAATTCCTGAGATTAGCGCGATCAAACATACAAACAAACTCTTCAGCTTTATTTTATTAGTATAGATACCTAATCGTTTAGCGGTTCAGACATGAAACAAACTATATTGTAAGATACAAATATCAAATACCCTACCTACTAATCGCCTCTTATTTTTAGGTGATGTATGTGTGCCTCGATGAACCTACTGCGAATAGTTCTGAGACTTCGCTGATGAAGAAAATTTGGAACCAAACAGCGCCTCTATTTAAACCTCCGCTTTTGAAGAACTCAGCCATACTTTACTATTTACTGCTAACGGCTTACATGACGTAAGTATTGTCCGGTTAAGCAGGTCGAATGCTGTTAGCAGCACCCTGCAAGAGGTCAATAGAAAAAAAACCCGGCCAAGTGCGTGTCGGGCCACGCGCAGTAGGGTTCCGCAGTAGGAGTTAGTTCGTCGACTATAACTCTGTAACCGGTTAAGCCTACTTAGCCGTGATAGTTTTCCTTGTAAGTTCATTACATGTACGTCTGTGAATTTTTTCACATTTCTAGGAACAGCCATTCAAAAGTTAGAGGGGGGGATGCTTGTATCGAACATAAATTTGCACTCAAAAGCGAAATATTTCGCAAATGGCTCGCTAAGGCGAAAAATGAAAAATCTTCACACACCCATACTATTTTTGAAAGACCTATCTAACGATACCCCACACGAAGGGGTACGCGAGAAAAAAAATATTCATCCCCACTTCACATGTTTGGGAGGTACCCAAAAAAAATATTTTTCAAAATTTTATTTTACCACTTTCTCGGCGTGATCAATATACATATCTATACCAAATTTCAGCTTTCTAGTATCAAGAACCTCGGAGCTATGCCGCGGACAGACAGACAGACAGACAGACGGACATGACGAAACTATAAGGGTTCCTTGTCGGACTACGGAACCCTAAAAATGACGTAAGTTATTCTTATCTTTCATCTAATTTGGTACAGTGATTCATGAACATAATATCTTTATCACAAACCAAGTCGTCATAACATATTTATAATGCAAATAAATAATGATGTGTCCTCTTTTCTCATTTTTTTAATATAATATAATTTTAGTTTATAAATTGGCAACTTTGTAAAGGGACTTTCCTTACAAACTTAATGTGTGTAAAGTAATTCAAATCCGTACTTCCAGATCAACGGGCTTTACGATGTGGGTGCCAACCATGACAAACGCATACTTTACTGGCGGGGAGAGCGCTAGCCACTATGGTAGGACTTTTTGCGAAGTTGCAAGTCAAAGTGCAAGTAGTACGAATGGCACTGTAAGTTTTATAAATATAAATAACGCTTTAAGTTTTTTTGCACCATTATCTAAATGTAATTCTAAATTGCTGTTTAAATAATCTGAAAGAAAATCCATAAAACTCGTTGTTTCATTTGCTAAAATAAAACGAAATCAAGTGTTGCAAATTTATTATACTTATAAATACCATTTCTTTTTAATAAAAGATTATTATTTTTATTATCTTCTAGGCATCAGCAGATTGTACTGGCACTATTGAGCCCAAAGCACTCTATGCCACAATGGTATACTCCGGTGCATCAACACTTTTAATGATCACCCTGTCTTTCGTCGTGGGCCCTCTTGGCAAGAAAAAGCTAACACTTGCAGTATTCGTAGTATCATCCTTATGTGGAGTCATGCTGCTCTTCGTCAAAGTCCCAATGCTAAGTATAGCGTTGTTCTTCACGTTCCTATACGTGGCACAGATTTTGGGCAACGCTAATACGTATTTGGTTGAATTGAACCCTACACATTTAAGGTAATACTCTTCTTTATTTATTTATTCGTCCATTTTACACAATATGGATCTTAAGTAAAAGTTTTGTTGCTAATAAATATATGACTTTATTTTAAAAACTAATAGCATAGTCCAACATATAAAACAAAACTACAATTAATAAAATTAATGGTCATTTAAAGCAGTGGTGTAAAAATGTGTATAAACGTATTATTTTTCGTCACCCCAGAATCTATTGTCTAGCCTAGTTTTTACCAGACATAATATTGGTTTAGAACTTAACGCTATTAATTACTAATTCTTGCTTTCTATTAGTTTGTCAACATAAATATATATTATATAAGTTTATATATATAGAGGACATAAGTCCACATAGTGTGCATGCTGTGGCAACCTATAATTAAGTCTACATTTATCTACTTACCTCCTATGCATTTAACTTATCTTGATGTAATAGTGTAAGACTTGTTGGTTGTCCTAATAAATAAATAAATAAATAAAATAAATAAAAAATCTTATACTAAATCTAATAATTACTATTACAGAGGTATGGCGACATGCTTGTCGGTGGTAGTAGCCAGGGGATCTGGCTTTTTCAGCGTGCAGATCATCGCCAGCCTCCTAGGAAACCACTGCACTCCTATGCTATACGGATATGTCGCTTTGGTTATGTGTAAGTAAAATACTTTTTTTCATCTGTCTGATATTGACAGACATTTATTTATTATCAGGTATCCTCTTGACTGCGTTATCATTCGTTATAATAATAAATGTTTACAGAAGGACGTATCACGTGTCGTCACACATGAACTCTTGAGTTGAATTTCTTTAAATAAATAAGCAATACGAAACCACACACAATGTATAAACTGCTGATAGTAGGGATACAAAATTATACGTTAAAGTTACTTGAATGAAGTTTTCATATATTTAAATAAACATTCATTAAGAAGTTAGAAAAAATTTCAAACAACTTCATTAAGAATATTTTCTATAAGTAATCACTCCACCCGTTGGTGAAAACCGTATAAAAATCTTTTCGGTGGTTTTTCAGTTTATCGTGTGCAGATAGGATGGGGAGACTTTGGTCGGTGGGTCATCTTAGGGGAGGAACTTTGTTTAATAATATGAGTTTATAAGATAAGTTTCTAAGATAGGTAGATACATAATGTGTAATGATAGTAATATGTTACAACCCTTGTTTCAGCTGGATTCGTCGTTGCTACATTCTTACCATCAGATACCAAATTAAAAAGGGACGATAGTCAAATTGTACAAGATGAAGAAGTCGCCCATCCGGAGATATCTAAAGATTAATTTTTAATTAGTTTTTTATATATTGCATCTAGGAAATATTGTTAATAAAATTGTAAAGAGACTGTTAACTCATTAATTTTAATTATTTCTTATATAATTTGTTACTATAAAATAATATATGATTGTTACCAAAATGTTGGTATAATTTCCTTAATAAAAACATAATACCTTATTTTGGTATAATAAAGAAACCTACTAAATAAGTAGTAAAATCACGCAGCAACTGGTAACATTTAAGTTTAGTCGCTGTCGGATGATCTGTCAAAACTTTAACTGTCATTCATTTTTGTGAAACGGCAAGCGAAATGTCTGATTGTGCCGGTGATAATTCAAAACCACGAGTTGTGGTTTTAGGAGGTAATTCATTTCTTTTACCAGGAGCTATATTAATAAAAATAACAACACATGCAACTACATTGGTATTGCATTTACTGCTTTTTATTGACGTGTTTTTTTTTTATTTTATTCTCGTAACGGTTCCAAGTGTTAGTCATCGGGCTTCCGAAGGCTTTCGGTTGATGGTGTGATTTTGATTCAGGGTGCGGTTTTATCGGCCGTAACTTGGTGGAGTACTTAATATCAAATGACTTGGTGAGCGCGCTGCGTGTCGTGGACAAGACTCCACCGCAGCTGGCCTTCTTGAACCCGACACACACCAAGATTTTCGAAGACCCCCGTATAGAATATAAGAGCGCGAACCTCATTAATACCAGTAAGTATAGCTTATTTGTTACTTAAATATGCAACAATTTTTCTTACTTTGAAGTTAGTTACTTTAAGAAATAATTCTTATCGGAATTAATATTTATAGCTCTCAATTTCTCGAATGCCATATAATTTATATTCAGCCACTTTTATTATTGGCTGCCTGTTTGTGTAAATCAAGATTTTATTAACTAAATCATTCGCAAGATTTGAAAAAAAAAAAAAACAAAATCTACTTTTTATTCGCTAATAAGCTGCTCAATTATAAAATCTTTATTTCATTTTCACCTTTGCATATCAAAATCAAGGACAAAGTAAACCATCAATTTTAACTTTCTCATTATCTGTAACATAAACTCTGATAAGTTAAAAACTTTTTTCTACCTAATGTAAGTACAGTAACCTCGTCACAAAAAGTAAATATATAACTTATTGCTTTGTCTGTATGGATGTCCGATGTTTACATTTAATAAGCTAAATTATACCTAATTGTTATTACAATAACATTACTATTACAATGAAGCAAGGAGAATATTATTAAACTAATAGAAATGTAAGAATCAAAACAGTCTATACTATTTACCTTGTTGACCTATAAATTAATAGCTTATGCCAGCTTGTGTATGGCCAGCCAATACCTTACTGCCCTCACAACACACATACAGTGGCAGACTTGCAGTCTTGGCCACCATAGGCCCCAGGCCATTTTAAAAGGACCAGCCGTCCGTCCTCCTCTTCTCTCTCATATAGACTACACAATGAATTTTCTTTATTGTGGCCACTATAATGTATGGGAGCTTATAGAATATTTAGGTACTTTGGGTTATTTCTTGTTATCATGAGTGATTTTTGTCACGATTGAACATCCCTAATATCTGGTCGCCCTAGGCCTGGGCCTACTGGAACCTTGGGGCAAATCCGCCACTGCACACATAGGCAACCGGTTGAGAAAGAAGTTGCTTCAACAGGTCACAACTGAATATACCTAGGGATGTCTGTCCAAGTTAGAAGTGGAGGTCCCTTTGAGAAATCATCAAAATACCCTTCCTGCGGTGTGGGGGGTGGAAGGGATTGTTAGACTCTTACTGAATAAAACTCACCCATGTTCCTTCCTCAGCCATTTATGTTCTGGTGGTGCGTTAACTCATTCTAACATCCCGCAGCATCATGAACCAGTGCTATAAAATTTATCAATGTTATTGACATATCTGATCTATTTTTTTATTCTATAACATCATGCCTGTTTTCACAGGAGTTCGAGGTTTACCTATAGTACACCATTATTTCCACTCTTACAATTAAATGCTATGTAAACGGGAGTCATCTATTCTGGGCTATTGGGAAACCACATGGAAAAAGCTTGCTAAGCCTACTCAACTGGGTCACATAGTTTTATTGTTTTATCTCGTATTTTTTCCTAACCTCATCCTCAATTGCGCATGGTACCACAAGACCAGAGTAATGGCTATTTTTATTTAAATCATAATACTCTAGCAACCCAATTACAGTAGACAATAGATGCTTAATGGACTGTACTACACACAAATATGTCTGTATGTTCAATGCAGTAAACTTCTGCAGTGGCCTCTGTGTATGTTATCAAAAGCTTATCAATTAGCAGAGTGATTCATTTCCATATTGTTGTATTTTGTCACATTTATCTCGGTGACTTATTACTTAATTGGCTTGTAAAACATCTCATTATACTTCTTAAACAAAGTTAAAATAAGATGTAAGCCAGGTACAATGACTCTCAAGTTTTCTTGATAAGGGTGACATGATGTTCGGTCCATACAAAATATCTATATTATCCCATAAATCTGAACAGAGGGTAATTTTAGGAGTATACTAGGTATTGCCCACGACTTCGTCCGCGTGGAATAGTGGTGCTCCGTTCCTATTGGTTTTAGCGTGATGATATATAGCCTAGAGCCTTCCTCAATAAATGGGCTATCTTACACTGAAAGAATTTTCAAATCATACCAGTAGTTTCTGAGATTAGTGCGTTCAAAGAAACAAACAAACAAACTCTTCAGCTTTATTATATTAGTATAGATTAAAATCTAAATATTCAGGCCAATATCAAACAGAAAATTCTCAAAACTATTAACAGATTAAAAATCATCTGTATTCTCCCACCTTTTTTGTAACTTTAATAACATTGATATATTAGTACTTTGCATATGTTTAAGATTTTTTATGAGATTAAGACATAGATTAACAATTAAGTGAACATCAATCATTAATTATGTGACGAAAAATAAAATAATACCAAAATTATATTCAGTTTTATGATCCTTTTTTGGCAAATCTTGAATGGCAGTTTTTCCATTTCATGTTTATGTAACCTTATAATGTTTTTGGTGCGACTGGTTGTTGAAACCGAAATTCCAATTAGGTAAGAACCATTCATCAAAATAATATATTTTTAGAATATGAGGAAGCTCTTGTCTCGTTATAAACAAGGTATGAGTCAGGTTACAACATTAAAAACAAACAAAATATTTTTTTATTATGAATCACAACAAATAATTATGTTCATGCAAGGTAGTCTATATGCTGCCATGTGGTTACTATCAAAAACAACTTATTGATTCTTCTTTGATCTGCATGATACTAAAATGTCAAAATAAGTATTTTATAAAAAGAAAATTCGAAAAACTTTGCCCGGAATAATAAGAAAATAAATGATAACTGGCTTCTACCCGCGACTTCGTCTGCGCGGACTTAGTATTGGACCAGATACCCGGATAAAAAGTATCTTAAGTTTTAGTCCAGGTTATTAACTATATGCATACCAAATTTCATCCAAATCCATTCAGCAGTTTTTGCGTGAAAGAGTAACAAACATACATCCATCCTCACCAACTGTCGCATTCATAATATTACTAAGATAAATTACTTGTGAACCTGTTAGATTGGAACAGGATAACGTTACCTACGTTAACGGTTTACTGTCGGGTAAACTGGTGGTAGTTAATAATTTAGATAGTTAATCTATACTTACTAATATCATAAAGCTGAAGAGTTTGTTTGTTTGAACGCGCTAATCTCAGGAACTACTGGTACGATTTGAAAAATTCTTTCAGTGTTAGATAGCCCTTTTATCGAGGAAGGCTATAGGCTATATATCATCACGCTAAAACCAATAGGAGCGGAGCACCACTATTTCACGCGGACGAAGTCGCGGGCAGAAGCTATAATTTAGATAAATAGTTGAAGTTGCTAATTAAATAATCCTATCGTTGTATGCTGTATATATCAGTCCCTTCCTTAAATTTCACTTTTTACTAACAACCAAAATAGTAAGTTATTTCAACCGTTTGATTACCGTACACGTTGATACACAAGACGCGTACATTTCGTAATATTAGCCTAATTAGTCCAAAGCTAATTAATTATTTTACCTACTTTCATGCATACTGCCGTTGCGTGAGCGCATGCATGCATATTTGATTTAGGAATAACATTATTTTTGTCATGGTTGTGGACTATGGCTATAAAGCTATATCCACGAATGGTCCATAATGTCGTTAGATTACAGTACTTTTAAAACAGACTATTATTAAGATAGGTAGTGTGAACGCGGTCGTTGATATCCTAATTCCTTAAATCCTTATCCTTACTAATATTATAAATGCGAAAGTAACTCTGTCTGTCTGTCTGTTACGCTTTCACGCCAAAACTACTGGACCGATATAAATGAAACTTGGTACAGAGATAGAATAGACCCTGAGGAACAACATAGGCTACTTTTTACCCGGGTGCGCTAAGTAGTTCCCTCGGGATGCGGGTGAAACCGCGGGAAACAGCTAGTTTATTATAAACGCGAAAGTGAGTTTGTTTGCTTGTCAAGTTGTTACATTTTCACGCTAATACGGCTGTTCCATAACAAACTTCAGCCAATTAGCTGAAGTTTGGTATGGAAATAGATAGGACCATGAAGATGGGTATAGGCTTTTTATTCGGGCGCGTTTAGTTGTTGCTTCGGGACGTGGGTGAAACAGCGGGGAACAGCCAGTTGAAAATACAAGGCTATGAGGGAATCTGCCTATTGCCACACACATTAAGCATGTGTGCGTTCAGTCCCAACTGGACTTAGAATATTTTTCCAAAAATTTTCGCCATCCTCCCTCTCTCTAACAAAGAGCAGCTGTGAGATAGGTCCCAACTGGACTTAGAATATTTTTTTCAAAAATTTTCGCTTTCCTCCCTCTCTCTACGAGCAGCTGTAAGATAGGTCCCAACTGGACTTAGAATATTTTTTTCAAAAATTTTCGCTTTCCTCCCTCTCCCTACGAGCAGCTCCCCTAAGAGCAGCTGTGAGATAGGTCCCAACTGGACTTAGAATATTTTTTTCAAAAATTTTCGCTCTCCTCCCTCTCCCTACGAGCAGCTCCCCTAAGAGCAGCTGTGAGATAGGTCCCAACTGGACTTAGAATATTTTTCCAAAAATTTTCGCCATCCTCCCTCTCTCTAACAAAGAGCAGCTGTGAGATAGGTCCCAACTGGACTTAGAATATTTTTTTCAAAAATTTTCGCTTTCCTCCCTCTCTCTACGAGCAGCTGTAAGATAGGTCCCAACTGGACTTAGAATATTTTTTTCAAAAATTTTCGCTCTCCTCCCTCTCCCTACGAGCAGCTCCCCTAAGAGCAGCTGTGAGATAGGTCCCAACTGGACTTAGAATATTTTTTTCAAAAATTTTCGCTCTCCTCCCTCTCCCTACGAGCAGCTCCCCTAAGAGCAGCTGTGAGATAGGTCCCAACTGGACTTAGAATATTTTTTCAAAGAATTTTCGCCATCCTCCCTCTCCCTACCAAAGAGCAGCTGTGAGATAGGTCCCAACTGGACTTAGAATATTTTTTTAAAAATTTTCGCTCTCCTCCCTCTCCCTACGAGCAGCTCCCCTAAGAGCAGCTGTGAGATAGGTCCCAACTGGACTTAGAATATTTTTTTCAAAAATTTTCGCTTTCCTCCCTCTCTCTACGAGCAGCTGTAAGATAGGTCCCAACTGGACTTAGAATATTTTTTTCAAAAATTTTCGCTCTCCTCCCTCTCCCTACGAGCAGCTCCCCTAAGAGCAGCTGTGAGATAGGTCCCAACTGGACTTAGAATATTTTTTTCAAAAATTTTCGCTCTCCTCCCTCTCCCTACGAGCAGCTCCCCTAAGAGCAGCTGTGAGATAGGTCCCAACTGGACTTAGAATATTTTTTCCAAGAATTTTCGCCATCCTCCCTCTCCCTACCAAAGAGCAGCTGTGAGATAGGTCCCAACTGGACTTAGAATATTTTTTTCAAAAATTTTCGCTCTCCTCCCTCTCCCTACGAGCAGCTCCCCTAAGAGCAGCTGTGAGATAGGTCCCAACTGGACTTAGAATATTTTTTTAAAAATTTTCGCTCTCCTCCCTCTCCCTACGAGCAGCTCCCCTAAGAGCAGCTGTACGATAGGTCCCAACTGGACTTAGAATATTTTTTTCAAGAATTTTCGCCATCCTCCCTCTCCCTACCAAAGAGCAGCTGTGAGATAGGTCCCAACTGGACTTAGAATATTTTTTTCAAAAATTTTCGCTCTCTTCCCTCTCCCTACGAGCAGCTCCCCTAAGAGCAGCTGTGAGATAGGTCCCAACTGGACTTAGAATATTTTTTAAAAAAAATTTCGCTCTCCTCCTTCTCCCTACGAGCAGCTCCCCTAAGAGCAGCTGTACGATAGGTCCCAACTGGACTTAGAATATTTTTTTCAAAAATTTTCGCTCTCCTCCCTCTCCCTACGAGCAGCTCCCCTAAGAGCAGCTGTGAGATAGGTCCCAACTGGACTTAGAATATTTTTTTCAAAAATTTTCGTCATCCTCCCTCTCCCTACCAAAGAGCAGCCGTGAGATAGGTCCCAACTGGAATTAGAATATTTTTTCCAAAAAATTTCGCCATCCTCCCTCTCCCTATCAAAGAGCAGCTGTGAGATAGGTCCCAATACGTATGTATGTGAAGAAGAGAATAAGCGATCTCATAAAACCATGTTGCAAACTGAAGCAAGACAATGTTGAAAACCACTTTATAAGTTTCGAAGCTTTCCGCACTCGGCTTCGCCCGCTTTTTTTTTTACACCTTGGGTTACATTATTCAAGTTTTAGTAGGGATCCCTTATTATTTCTGGAAATAGCTTTCTAACGATGAAATATTTTTTTAAATCGGTCCAGTAGTTTTTGAGTTAAAACCCTACAAACAAACAAATCTTCCCTCTTTATAATATTAGTATAGACTAGCTATTTCCCAAAGTTTGAAGGAACAACTTCGCGTACCGGATACAAAGCATAGTATGTATTTATCCCGGTTATAAGCTGTGTCAGTGCGTGCCAAATTCATCCAAATCCTTTCAGTAGTTTTTGCGTAATGCGCGTTTAAATATACAGACAGACAGGCAAAAATTCTCAAACTTATTATTCGGACTTCTGTCGCTCTAATAAAGACCCACCATATTAGGTTTTCTTCGTTATCTATAATGTACAGACTTTACTAGACTTACGTGCCCTTTACCTAGGGGTTATTAAACGCCTTATGACCTTTACCCTGACATTTGATAAATGGTGTATTTTCGAGTTTACGGCGAAAGCTTTTAAATATCACACCATTGCTTTTTTATCCATCAATAGCCTAGAATGGCCTAGATAGGAAACTCGTTGAAACCATTTAAATGGTTTATTATTATACACCGTGTAAGTAAAAAAGGTCGAAATAACCCTTGAAGGGCGTATAATATATATAACAGTCTTCGTGGCTGCAGGATTGGTCGACAGTTACCACGGCCCTGGGACCTTACCATGACGTGCAAAAGCACTAATGTTTTCGTTGTGCAAAAGAGACGGTGCTATACGACGTAAGTAGCTGTATCTCGCTCTCACGCCTGAATAGTGATTGCAAAAACACGTGGTGGTACGGCTCCTGGAACGTAAAAGGTGAAGGAAGGAACATGAATGGGTTTTAGTCAGTAAGAGTCTGACACTCTCTCCCACTCCGTACGCAGCAGGACGGGAAGTCATTTGATGATTTCCCATCCTTAAAAAAAGTCAGTCCTTGTAATTGATTAAAACCATAGCTATAATTTCTACTAATAAACAACAAAACTCTTTAATGCATTATTACCCGACTGACGAAGGAGAGTAAATGATTTTTCCTTCTAAATAAGTAATTTACATTGATTACCTACGAGCAAGCGCTGTGTTTTGTTCAATTATTTTTGCAGGTTGTCCTTTGCTTAATAATTTAAATAATTAAGTATTTTACATATTAATAAAAAAACTTACTATAGCTAAAAAAAATTATCGAAAACTACAAATACAGGGCGTCAAAAAGTTCCTAATATTTAACAGGTTTTTTTTTTTCAAAATATTAATTGAAACGAAAGGTGTCACACGCGTGTTATCCAATAAAAATACAGTTCTTTCGCGTAAAATTCGCTTCGCAATCAAATCCGTCACTCGACATATGAAAATCCGTGACCGGGGAATGTCATTCTCGCATGTTTAGTATGAGTGTATGAGTCACTCCGCTCCCAGATTACTCCAACTTATTTGTGTATCCGTTATCGTCGCGTTAACCCGTTGTTACAAATAATGTAAAATGAAATATATGTATATGTAAATGTGTGCAGTAGACCGCGAATGACGTACATCGGTCAAATTGTAGCTGTAACACGCGGAGTGGGCCAGTTATTTGGGTAGAAAGTATCAATTTTACTGAAAAACTTCGTATGTAGTTACTATGGCTATTTCTGGATCTATTTTGATAAAATCTGGTATATAGATATAGATTGAAAGATTTAAAGCGACCCCAGGCGCGTGCAGTTCCCTCAGGATGCGGGTGCAACTAAAAAATAATGATAAAAAATAAGTGAAAAATAAAAACACCTGCAAAAATGTTGTTCCGTATTTTGTTTTCATACAGTAAACGTCAATCCTTACTAATATTATAAATGCGAAAGTAACTGTCTGTCTGTCGCGCTTTCACGCCAAAACTACTGAACCGATTTATATGAAATTTGGTACACTGATACTGACACTAGAGCCTAAGAAAGGTCTTACCCTACTTCTTACCCAGGTGCGCGAAGTTGTTCCCACGGGATGCGGTATTGAGGGAAGTACTACGCGCACTCCGATTAAAAGTGTTTATCCGGGATATAAACTGTGTCTACCAAATTACATCCAAATCCAATAAGCGGTTTTTACGTCAAACAGTAACAAACATCCATACATCCACCCTCAAAAACTTTTGCATTTATAATATTACTAGCTTCCCGCCAGCGGCTTCGCCCGCGATATTTTAGCTAATGGATACAAAAACTTGACAAATTATATACTAAAACCTTCCTTATTAATCACTCTATCTATTAAATCGCATCAAAATCCGTTGCGTAGTTTTAAAGATTTAAGCATACTCGTACATAGGGACAGAGAAAGCGACTTTGTTTTATACTATGTAGTGATTAGGATATCACATGAATAAGTACTTATGTTTACAGATTCCTCGAGAGTCATTGCTTTGAAATAGATCGTCTTCACTTGTTTTTCATAGTGTGAATCATGATATTCTCTTCTAAATAATATGTTAAAATTCGCTTACATCTACCTACTTCATTGTCATTGCACGAAATAAAACCTGCACAAATAATAGGTATCGATACAAGTTCCCGTGGCATTGGTATGTGTATCACAAGGAAAAAATATATTTTTCCTATAAACAACATACCAACTCAAGTGTCAAATGTCAAGTTATAGCGAATTATGATAACTTATGTAATGGAATTTATAGCTGTCGACCGATATGCTGTAGCTATCATTAGGCTGGCCTTGTGCCAAATTATTGGAATGAAATGAAATTATTTTCTTTGCAATTAAATTATGATAAAACAACTTTTATTTATAATACTTTTTGCACACAAAAAATGCACAATGGCGGACTTAACGCTTTAGGCGTTCTCTACCAGTCTACACGTCATTGTTGACGCGCGCTGGCGCTGACTTTTTACAGCTGGTGATCCTCGAGAAGAAATGTCGAAATAAACTCAAAGAGTTCCTGACAATATTACACCCATGACATTATGAGAGTAATCTTGTAGGCCAATGTCTGGAACAGCTTTTTGAGGAAAGGGCTATAGCGGCTTTGAGTTGACATGTCACCGTCACCGTTAGTTTAAACTTAACCCAGTTTGTCAGACTTTAGGCTGAATGCTGATCAGCTGTATCCGTAATTACTGGCATAAATATTCCGAAAAGGTGGAATATCTCCGATAGCATACTCTCGATATAGTCAGAATGATTTCCCTCTGTCTTATCTAAGTATCGTCTAGCCATAAAACAGATGAATATCAACAAGAATAGTCACAACTTAACTAGCACGCTTGCTATGTTTCCCGATAAACAACGTTAATTAATATATTGCATTTGTCCGGCATTATAATCTTCTATAGGTTCATATAAAATGCTTTGTCCTGAATGACTGACGGATCAACGCACAGCCTAAACCGCTGATCGTAGAGACATAAAACTTGGAGAGTGTGTTCTTTTGTATGACGTAGGCATCCGATAAGAAAGGAATTTCCGAAATTCTATCCCTAAGGGGTGAAAAATTACCTAGTAGTATTAGTACCCTTAATCAGATCTGTTACAAGAATGAATGTTCGTCGATTATATATGAACAATAACTTTTGTTTAATTATACTGGTGAAAGTATGTCTGCAAGGTTGTGGTTAGTGATTTAGTAATAGTAATGTAAAACTAGGTTAAAATTGAGATTTATGACTGACAACGTATCATACGAGTAGTTTGCAATATTTTTTTTAGAATGTGAGCCCTCAGACCTACCATAATATCATTGTTATTTTATTTTTATCTTGACTTCGAGTTTTTCTTTTCTATGTAGAAGAATTACCGCTGTTGGGTTAGAAAGAAGACAATAGAAGTTTTAGATTTGATGTCTTAAAAACGAGTAAAAATTCCGATTATTTATACTATACGAGTACGTCAACATTAATATTCTATTCATAGACATTTTAAAGGGAAATATCCCAAGACAAGATAAATAACTTTAATTTATAATAGGCACTCAGTTTGTGGTCTTGGCGTGTTAATATTCGAAGTGACTCAGGCGCATGCATTGAATTCTAATAAGGTAGTAAACGGACCAATTGTTATGACAATATAGCTATGAGGATATTTGGCGGGAAGGTATACAGGAAAATGTAATGTTTCCAAGTATTATGATCTAGTAATGGCATTGTTTTAATGATTAGAGACCTATACAGAATAACTCTCAAATGTTGTTGCTGTAGGAAGCGAAAACTGATACTTCGCTCGTGAAATCACTTTGAAGCCATTGCCACGTTAAGTGCTAGCTCGATTGCTGAGCAAGATCATGCTGCATTCTGAGTTCAGCTCCAGCTTCTATGTAGATAGAATTTGTCAGTCGCCAAAAGTCTAGTTTTTCCGCAATAATCTCGCGCTCTGTTACACGAGACTTAGATGTAACAACTGGGCATATTTAAGTGTAATCTATTCAGATAAAAATGAATTGATGTTCGATTCAGCTGATTTTGGTTTTGAAATAATTGTCTTAGTCCAGGGATTATTTAAACAGTGACAAAAAAATAAGATAGATGTAGGTGATACGAAGTTCACCCGGGTCAACTAGTATGTAGATAAACATTGCAGAATACTTTAAGGAAACTAGGCGTGAGGTGGAATTCAAGCCATTATATTTTTTGTGTAATTTGAAATCTGCTGAGTCCGTCTCATCAGACGGACGATGCCGGATCGTGTAACAGGCCTATGCATCCATAGGCCTGTTACACGATCCGGCATCGTTCGCACGTGGCGCCGACAACACTCCATACGGCCTCATATTTGTGCATACAATGCGCTTACCAATAGTTATGAATATTATAAACATTACCCACTCGTATTGTTATCGCTTGCTCAACGCCTGCCACGTAGTTGTTTCCTTGACTCTAGACATATAGGAATGTTATTTTTAATTTGCTATTTATTGTCTGCGTGGGAATGTCTTGGTTTATTGAATGGTTTTTGATAGGTGAGAGAAAATTCTAATTAGAATTGATGCTAAATACATGCGCATTGCCATTGTTTGAATTCGAAGTCTTTATGGTTATGAAAATAAACGATTCGACCTCTAAGATAGGTGTAATAAATACTTAAGAGACACAACTTATTTCTAACGGACTAAAACAAATTCAGTTTCCTTCGACCTAGAGATTATTTCGTATTAAATCGCGAACGCAAGACTAAACATTTAACTGTTTAGTCTACCTTCAAAAACATCAAAACACAAAAAGTTAACATAAAAAATACAAGCAAATTGAGAACCTAATTGTATGCACTCATTAAAAATACTGGAGTTGGAACCTAAACTTTTGATTTGCTCTTAACAAAAGGCAGGTAAGAATCAGAACTTAATTGAAGTGCTCTAGAAAAATCCAATATTTAGTCTCTTACATACTAATTACTAGGCAAAACGTATATGGAAGCGACTCATATTACAAATTCCTCTTAGTTAGATATTTTAATACTTCTTGAATAAACAAACACGTGTTTCCTTCTCAGCATCATGCGCTTCTGCCCTGGACCCTGGCGACAAAGCCCCTTGGGACTTGGTGGTGAACTGCGCGGGCGAGACCCGAGTGGGGCAGACGGAGGCGGTGTACTCCGAGGGGATCTACACCCTCAGCACCAATGTGGCCCGCCAGTGTGCCAAGCTGAAGGTCGGAAGGCTGGTGGAAATATCCAGCGGACAGATGCACAGCAGTGATAAGGTAAGCCTTCTACATAAGTTAGAGAAAATTTATTGCTAATAGATTTAAGGACACAGAAGTAAAGTTCATGGTGTAATAAAAATAAACGTAATAAAAAGCTTTTGACGAAAAATTAAACCAATCTTTAAAAAAACTGTAAATAGAAAAATAACTTTTATATTACCTACCTATTATCGCAGATACATATAATAAAAAATATTTCCATTTAAATCTAACGTCCAAAAAGACATACGAAAATGTATTACGTATGTATATTGTCGGAGGTAATAATAACCAATTTATTGACTAACGAAATTAATACAACCATCCCACTAAATTGAGAAGCTTTCAGTACTCTAATTTTACGACAACGACAATATAAATTAATAAATTTAATTAACGATGTTAATAAAAGCTGCCAGTGTAGGCTGCGACGAAATTGTCAGTCAATACGGCACTTATCAGTGAGTGATAATTACCGCAAAGTTCCGGCCGCGCTCGTAAAACTGGTCCGATGGTGACATTGGTGCGGTGACGTCATTGATCAGCTCAGTTTGGATGACGTCATAGGTGGAAATACTATTCATTTCGTACTTATTCTTGGAATACAATAGGACCATGTACTTCTTTGCTGAAGCTTCATTTTTCTCACTGATTATATTGTATGTATGTGTTAGCTAGTTTGTTTCTACGCACAGCCTCAACTACTTAACCGATTTCAAAGCTCCTCCAGTTTTTTATAAATCCCATTTCATTGAAAGCGGGCTTAATGGTATCAAGGGACTCTGGCTTGCAATTAAGATAATCCACATTAAAAGACTCAATCACTACCCGACCTGGGAATCTAACCAAGAACATTCTTAATCAATACTCCAAAAGTTTAAAGTCAGAATTTTTATTTCACATAGTCCTATAAATAAAGCACTTATGAAAAGTCAAATTAGTTGCGCGGTTCCAAGTAGTGGGTCCTATGGAGAAGAACCGGCAAGAAACTCCATGGATACTTTTTTCAAAAGTTGTGATTACAATATCCACCTCTGTATCGACCGGCCGGGCAGTCTAGTTAGTTAAAACTTCGTAAATATTTATTCTAGCCTCAAAAAGAGGACTGTGCGGTAGAACCATGGACCACTGAGGCTAAGATGAAGAGCAAGGTGGAGAAGGAGCTGAAGAACATGGGGACTGAGCTGAACTACACCATCATCAGGCCAGCCATTGTGTACGGCATCGGAGACAGGAGGAGTTTGAGTGAGTCGCTTCGTATCATCCACACTTTTTTTTTGTATGGCATCTCGCAGGTCAACCTTGGAGATTGTCGACTGCTTAACCGGGCTTGCTATCATCCACACTTCGTTAGTACAGAATATGGTATAATGTGCGAAAACCTATATGTATAAAAACGCTACAAATTGAATTAAATATAAAATTTAAAAACCGGCCAAGTGCGTGTCGGGCCACGCGCAGTAGGGTTCCGTAGTGGGAGTTAGTTAGTCGACTATAACTCTGTAACCGGTTAAGCCTACTTAGCCGTGATAGTTTTCCTTGTAAGTTCATTACATGTGCTACGTCTGCGATTTTTTTCACATTTCTAGGTACAGCTATTCAAAAGTTAAAGGGGGGGGTAACTCGTATCGAACAAAAATTTTCACTTAAAAGCTAGATATTTCGCAAATGGCTTGCTTAACCGAAAAATGGTCTTCACACACCCATAATATTTTTAAAAGACCTATCTAACGATACCCCACACGAAGGGGTACGCGAGAAAAAAAATATTCATCCCTACTTTACATGTTTGGGAGCTACCCTAAAAAAAAATTTTTTTCAAAATTTTATTATACCACTTTTTCGGCGTGATCAATATACATATTCATACCAAATTTCAGCTTTCTAATAACAAGAACCACGGAGCTATGCCGCGGACAGACAGACAGACAGACAGACAGACAGACAGACAGACGGACAGAGCGAAACTATAAGGGTTCCTTGTCGGACTACGGAACCCTAAAAAGCACCCCCTACGCAAAATTCCCATCGAAATTGGTCCATCCGTTTGAGAGCTACGATGCCACAGACATCTGTCTGTGACACACACAGACAAACATTGACATCAAACTTATAACACCCCTCTTTTTGCGTCGGGGGTCAAAAAACTAGCTTCTGCCCGCGACTTCGTCCGCGTGGAATAGTGGTGCTCCGCTCCTATTGGTCTAAGCGTGATGATATATAGCCTATATCCTTCCTCGATAAATGGGCTATCTAACACTGAAAGATTCTTTCAAATCGGACCAGTAGTTCATGAGATTAGCGCGTTCAAGCAAAGAAACTCTTCAGCTTTATATATTCGGACAGAAGATTAATTGGTGTTCGTTAATCTCGCTAAAACTCGAGAACGGCTTGGCCATGTAGCTGATTTTGGTTTTGAAATGTTTGTCGTAGTCCAGGGCAGGATTAAACGGTGAGAAGAAGTTAAGATTTAGGTGATACGAAATTCACCGGGTCATCGTCTAGTAATTTTATAAAGATGCAATGTAAATTAAAATGAAGGACAACGTCTTCCTTACTTTATCTAATATTTTAATGCGCAAGTAGGTATCTCTCGTGCGCCTGTCTGATTGTGATATACGGTAGTGAAATAATACATCTATCTATGGCTTTGACGGTTAAATTGTTGAAACGATTTAGATGAAATTTATCCGGGTGCAAATTGTGAAACTGACTCGAATTCTATTTTTTCGATGACTAACAAAACAGCTGGATGGCGTGAATTGATTTAATAGGTCGTAATTAATCTTATAAATCTTCTAATGTGTCCGTTATGAAGGAAATTGGATTAACACGGACAATTAAACATTCACCGTGATCCACATTTGTACCGTACATACATACATATATTTACGGTAATTTACGCTTGTAAACTTGATGTGAGATGTCTAAAAAATAACCAAAAAAATTAAGTAAAAATGATTTTTGTTTCTTTTTTTGAGGGGGTATCGTGTGGTACGCTTTCCAGACATTAAAGCTCTGCTTGGGGCAGGTCTTTGAAAGTGAAATAATAACAAAAACACACCTATAAATCTTCACAAATTAGTTGAATTACCATTCTATTGCTAGTTTGGTTCCTGATACCTATTCTAGTTATGATGATGATGCGATCTTGTGGTCCCTCATCAGGGACATAGGGCTCTAAGAAGAGATTTCCATTTCTTACCTATTCTAGTAGAATAACAAAACTCAAAACAAACTTCAAATTGTACTCCAGCCCCTCGGCTCCTCTACGGCGGTATCTACAAGCACTTGAACGAGACGATGAAGCTGCTGTGGACGGCCGACCTGAAGATGAACACGGTGCACGTGCGTGACGTGTGCCGCGCCGCGTGGACGCTCGGCACGCGGCCCGACGCCAACCGCGCCGTCTACAACGTGGTGGACGACGCCGACAGCACGCAGGGCTCGCTGGCCGAGCTGGTAGCCGATATATTCAAGATTAACCACGATTATTATGGAACTGCTATTTCTACGTTGGCTAAGGTATTTTTTTTTGTATATTGAATAATTTTTTGATGTTTTAAGTGGATGCGAATTCTGAAATCGGGTGATTGATTGGTGTTCATTGGAGCCTACATTTAGCAGTAGACCGCTTTAGGTTATTATGATATATATCATATACCTTTATATTTATCATATATCTTAGTTTTTGCCAAGTTTTTAAAATTATAGTAATTGTAGATATGGAGTTATAATAATATCATTGGACAATTTCACACAGCGCCATCTAGCCCCATAACCAACTAATATGCTTGTGCTAGATCAACGGATATACTACTTATATACTTTTTTAAATGCATACTTATTATACATAGTAAACACCCAGACCCGTCAAAGAAATTAAAATTCATCATTTCAATTTCTGCCTAGCCGGGAATCGAATCTCCCGGATTCGATTCCCGGCTAGGCCTCTTGCGCGGTATTTCGGCATGTTGACCACTAAACCACTCAGGTCGTCGAGTTACTATCAGATCATTATATATCTACTATCTAACTTTTAAGGACGGGTAAACTCGAATCCTGAAACTCAATAACTTTAATAGGACCATTTACTTTTGAAGTTTTTAGGAATTAATTGGTTACTTACAATTTTACCTACCATATTTTGTGTTTTCTCAAATTCAATAATTTCGCTTTAATACTGCCTTATTGCGTGAAGTCCTCTACCCAAATGTACCTCTTATCAAACATACTCTCCCAGAACGACATAGCATCAGTGGCCGAAGAAGCGAACGACAAGCACCTGACGGCGTGGGCGGAGGTGTGCCGCAAGTACTCGCTGCAGCACACGCCGCTGGAGCCCTCCGCCGGCGCCGAGCTGCTGCTCAACCGCCAGCTGTGCCTCGACAGCAGCCGCGCCCGCCCGCTGCTGCCGCTCGACGTGCCTAAACCCACCGCTGATAACCTGCGAGAGGTGACCTTGTATTTTAGTCCTCTTTTTCCGGATAGGTAGGAGGAGGAGGGAGTGTCAGACTCTTACTGACTTAAACCCATTCTAATTCTTTCTTTTATTGATTTCGAACATCGCGCAGCCATTGCATTGTTCTGGTGAACCCTAAAATATTTTGGCACCTATTTGGTTCCCGAATCGTCATTGACTCAAACCCATTCTAATTCTATCTTTCATTGGTAATTCTTTTGAACATCACGCAGCCATTATATTGTCCTGGTGAACCTTAAAATATCTTGCTGTTTGGGTCACGAATCGTCATTTGATAATCGGAGCTGTATTTTTAGTTTAAAGAGACGTTGCTATTGATTATGTATGCGCCATCACTCACTCACACAGAAATCTGGATCACATCAACGTCTAGAAATACATCTTCAGTACAGTACGCCCAAGATACAAGAGACCCTCACCTTATCTCCCTGCTAAAGGTTATGCAAATAAGTTCGTTTTTATTCCAGGTGTTGGAAGACTACGCTTCAATGAACCTCTTCCCCAAGGAGCTGCTCCTATGACCTAATAAATAAACTTATTTTTATTTCAACAGCCATTTTAAATAAAAGATGAAAATTTTGAAAAAAAAAATGCACACTGTATTATGTTACCGCTTGCATTGAGGATTTGTTATTGCGATGTTCGGTCACAAGTATATCTCAAATGTTCTACTAATTTTAGATTATTAAGGGCTGGTTTCACAACTTCTCGATAGCAACTATTTGCCAGATAAATTCATAAATGGAACAATTTTTTCTCAAATATTCTATTTATGGTAACCGATACTTGTCAGGGAGGTGGCGAAACCAGTCGTAAGTGTATTAGAGCTTCAATAATATTAGAATAGTCAGTATTTACTCAACAAACGTGTTTCCTGCTGAACTCCTGGCGATGTCGTATTTAACTCATATGTGTACTGCAAGCAATGTTAAAATAGTATATAAGTAGTTCACTATCACCCCATCACAATAGCCCAAGTAGTATCTTTCCATGTTTTGCAATAGTCCTGCACAAACCGGGGATTGTCTGAGGTGAGTTTCTAAAGTGTATACAGGTATAATCGCCGGTTATGTGTCATTAATGTTTTCTCAAAGGGCTTCGGCGTGTTGGGTTTGGCTCCACGTTCGCCTCCCAAAATTCCGGGACTCTGGTAGAGTATATTATTATAATTAATCAGTGTATAAGTGTCAATAGATCCTATGTGGCCGACAAAGTATATGTGCTTATCGCTTAAAACGATTCTATAATTATTTTATCGATTTGTAGGGTTCTAGCATTTTTCGATTCATAATATTTTAATGCGACACTGTGATAACAAGTGAGACATTTTGAGATCAAAAAAAAAACTCCCGAAGAGTATTTTTTATAAAATTTGTGACAATAACTTTTAAAAAAGACGTTTTGGAAACTAACCATAGTCTATTTAGTAAGGAATTGAAGACTGTGAATACCAAAAAGCAATGCTATCACTTTGCTTTTCTTTAAAAAAAATCGTACTTCGAAATTTTGCATTTACTATTCCATCCAATGTGAATTGAAATAGTTTGTATATCTCACGTATTACGAGTGAAGGCTCAAGTTAGCGTAGTACTTAAAAGTATTCCTTTTTATTCAATAATGGTGCAAATGTATTTAGTTTTTAAAGTGTATTCTTTGTACTCTCTTATGATAATTTTACGGATTATATTTTTTTGATACACTATAATATCTTAAGAAGTTTAGGCGTTACCTTTAATTAAGAAAACTATTATAATTAAAATGTTAAAGATCTTACCGAACCGGGCTTGTATCCGTTTTTGGACTTTCTAGACCTCACTATCTATTTATACTAATTGGTATTATGGTCTCTTTTCCGTGATAAAATAGACCGGAAAATTACTATAGCTGGCAATTTTTTTTTAATAAAACGAAACATAAAAATGTACTTAATGACTAAAGAGTTTTAAATACAAACTGCATAGAGTAAGACTTAAGTTCTAAATTAAAAAAAAAGGTGAGGTGTTCTGAATTCACCTCACTCACCCTCAGAACACAGAGTTGCAAGTTTATTGTTTAAATATTCGTCTACCTGCTTTTAAACGTGCTTCAGTCCCGAAACAAGGTTTCTATGTATATTGCGTTAAATAAGTCTAGATTAAGAAAAAGTCAACAATATAGTGGTAAGTGCTCGAAATTTTCCAAGTTGGCCTATAATTATTTTGAAAAAATAAAAAAATTGAAAATTAAGGTAATCATTTTGGTTTAGGCTAAGTTCGAAAGCGTTTACGTAGTTTTTCAACTTCAATGCGCGTTTCTATTTAAACGCCGCACGAAAAACGCTTATCTGAACTAACCCTTAGTCATTTTATAGTCAAGTTGCAGTAAGATTTTTGAAATCATTATATGTAATTTTGAGTATGTTTAAAACTATGGGTGTCATGAATGTAATCCATGCTTGTCAATAAATGTTAAATGAATATATTTTTAATTACTATAGTCACTATTGCGACGAGGATCGTGTATTCCTATTGCTTGGCATTTTTTTAAATTTCAATATGGAATGTTAAGGTTTGTTTACATTGAAGAGCTTTGTATTATTTACGTTCTACATGTATTGTCAATTGTGTATTAAATACTTTATATGTATTACTGGTTTTCATCTTCTTTTCATCGTGTGGGATGCAGGTTTTTATCAGTCCAACAAGCCCTAGTGTCAGAGTTTTTTAAATCCGCCTGACGGCCTCTGTTATAAAATTGTAGCAACAACTGCTAGCTATCAAGATAGCAGCTGGGGAGCTTTAAGTCCTCCTAGGCACGGGGGTGTAACACCAATTTCCTGACTCCGGGCTGCTTTGTAACTTTTCCCAATTCCACAAAGCGATTTCGGCCCGACCTGGGAATCAAACCTGAGACCACGTTTTCAGCAGTCGCGTTACGCGACCACGAGACCAACGAACTGGTTTTCACATTCACCTGGCATCGTCCGTTTTTAGAAGAGAGAAAAAAAACAATTATGAATATTTTAAACTTATAATATTCAAGTCCAAATGTTTACAACTTACGCACGAATAGACAAAATAATACTGCGGCGAACAGTATAATAAGACAAATATTGCACATAAATATACCGTGTCAACTTACGGAGTATTTAAACTGGTGACACAAACAATTGTCGTTTTTACAACTCAATTACAAAATATACACTAATATTATAAAGAGGAAAACTTTGTTTGTATGTTTGTTTGTTTGTAATGAATAGGCTCAAAAACTACTGGACCGATTTAAAAAATTCTTTCACCATTCGAAAGCTACATTATCCACGAGTAACATAGGCAAAATTTTATTTTGGAAAAAAAATAGGGTTCCGTAAGATATTTAGGTTTTTCGGATACAAGGTGTAAAAAATCAACCAGAAAAGTTCTTTCACTGATAGAAAGCTACATCTTTACGAAGTGTCATAGGCTATAATTATTTCCATAAATAATTAGGGATCCCTACTAAAACTTGAATAATGTAACCCAAGGTGTAAAAAAAAATATCACGCGGGCGAAGCTGCGGGCGGAAAGCTATATCGAATAAAAAAATCGTTCCGAAAAAAACTCCTAAACTGTACACCGCACCGACGAGTCACAGCCGCTCTGAAGTTAACCTTTCGGATGCAAATGGCATATTTGATATTAAAAAAAAAAAACTATAAGGGTTCCTTCTCGACTACGGAACCCTAAAAAATTGCTTCTGCGCAGCCAAATGACTAATTTAGAGTGGCCACGACTCGTCGGCCATAATGTACATAATTCAAGGGGCTTACCATGAACTTATGACCAACAGGACTTGCAACTTGACAGCTTGATTAGACGTTTATAGCAAGTTTTACCAGCTCCGGTACCGCCAGTTAAACTTATCTGCCAGATATTTACTACGAGACTCTTTCAATACGAATTATTAAGTTCTGTTTCACCTCTTCTGGATTCCATGAAAGTAAAGAGAATGGCGAAATTCAGTAAAAAGTCGTTTAAGTAACAGAAATTTCTCTAAACCTCTTCAATAATAATAATAAACAAACTTATATTGGGTGTGAATTTCCAGTTTAAATGCTCTAAGCTAGAAACATGAGTTTTAAATTAAGGTGGATGTTCCGATAGTCCGTCCATACATTTTGGGATTGAGCTTTATCCTAAACACAGCCACTATTTGTTTCAAACTAATAATTTCATCACTTTCTACAATGAAATGTGTACGCCTATCAACTTTTTAGAGAATAACTTACATTATTTACTAAGAAAAATAATAGTAAAATTCACGCAAAAATTGACATTTTGTTTATTAGTGTGAGTGTCTTTTGCCATAAACAAAAATAGAATAGGATAGAATAGACAAGCAAACCAAAAGCGTAGTTTAGACATTAGCACGCTAGATGGCGACAGATGATGAATCAATTTCTTATGTACAATATTTATTTATTTCCTTTTCTGCAATTCATAAACAAAAAAAAACAATAAAATAACATAAAACTGTAGACCCTAGATGACAAATTTTACAATTTTATTTTATCACATCATAATTATTGTTGTCTGGCAACATAAACCATTTTGCGTAGGTAGGTAATATAAACGACGCTGCCACTCTTGCAAACTTAGACCTGACCTTCAAACATTGACGAAGAAACAGCGTTGCCAAACTTCTATCACTTGTTTGACTGTTATAAAATACATTCTGAAGTAATTCTCAATTGTCCCGCGATAGGATTTGCGCGCGGAATTTCTTGCGTGTTATATTTTGTATGTTATGCATTTTCATTGATTCAAATTGGAATATTTCTAGTATGTTTTTGATTTCAATTTAATAGAATATATTGTAATTTATGGTAGATATAGTAATTAATTAAGTTGGCCCGTGATTTGCTGAAATCTCGTCACAATACTAATTACCTATGCCGTATGAGTCGGAGTTGAGTACTAAGTCAGTGTTTCATGTTATTTTAATGTATTTTTATTTTTTTGGATAAAATTATTATAAATCGGTAAGCTACCAAAGTAGGTACCTAGTCACAAAAGAAAATTAATAAACATTTTCAAAATATGGTTTTGCCGGGTTACGTAAAAAACACTTTTTACGAATTTTGCAAAAAGTTTCAGACAGACGCACATTATTATTATTTTGTTTTATTTTGTAGTACCAAGAAGCTCAAGGTCGCGTCCTAAAATTTGTCTGGTGCGTTCAATCCTTCGAGCAACACAGGCTTCCGAACGAAGGTTCAATCAAATAAACGTATAATTATTTTTATAGTTATTGTAGTTTATTGTTTATAATACAGTTTTTTTTTCTTATGCGTCGTCTACCAGGAATATAAAGACAACATTGATGTAAAAGATAACTAAAATTTTACTGTTACATTTTGTTGTTCTAGACTTTTTAATTTTCGAACGAAACCTAAAATTCAAATAAGAATTATTGTATTATCTATGATCTGGATTATCTCTCAGCAGATCAGAATTCAGATGACCTGTAGTATTGTGCAGTATTGTATTGTATTCTTTTGTGATCTGCGATCACTTTCATTACATGGTTGTGAATTACAATAGTATTAAATTTTATTCAAATATTGAGTGTTTAAAAGTAACATGCGCTTTTGTTGTTCTTTTGAGATTAATTGGCCGCAAGCTGATACTGAAACTGATTCATTTCAAATTGATTGTCGAAACTGCTCCAAATAAATGTTTATCTAAGACATCTGGGTATCGCATTTTGGACTTGAAGCATGTAATTGAGTGAGCATTCCTTTTGAAAAGACATCGAAATATGTGTGAATCTTCGCAAATTGAATTTGTTAGTGAAAGACTTGATGGGTTTCGAAGTGAATTAATTTTCACGTGCAGTATGTGCGATAAGTCATAAAGCTTGGAGGCATTGTACGGAGAGCATTGATAAAATAAACACTGCATTTGTTTGGG
Source organism: Pyrrhia umbra (assembly GCA_963891755.1). Lineage (NCBI taxonomy): Eukaryota > Metazoa > Arthropoda > Insecta > Lepidoptera > Noctuidae > Pyrrhia > Pyrrhia umbra. The sequence goes on from OY982928.1 coordinate 13,396,261, forward strand.
CAACTGTCAATTCTGGTAGCTCTAGTATACTGAAGCAGCACACATAACAAGTCATAAGGATGTTCCAACACTGTCAACTAATAAATTTCGACGTGTTGTAAAAATCTTGGGCAGTGTGTGGTTTGAACATTTGATAGAGGAAATTAAAACTGCTAGTGAACAAGAAAGATCAATTGCTATTCAAAAAGGTCATGTGTCTTCAGACGGTGTTCCATTTGTTTACTGTACTTATATGTAGATGGATACAGATACAGGGAGCGGTACATATGGCGCAGAACCGGACCGAGTGGAGAAGAGTGACATACAGTCACGATCCTCAGCATTGAGGGAACGACCAGAAAGAAAGAAGATGTAGATGGAGGATGGTTGAAAAGATCGGGTATGACTTTGATTTATCATCTGGTATGGTAGGTTAATCTAAAAAAGGTTCTTTATATTATTTTGTGTGTTATTTCTTATTTTGTGCAATATTTACAAGTGTCGTTTTTCATTTCTAGGCCTGCATTATTGGTAAAGATAGTAGGAAGTATCTATTTCTTGGTGTTAAAAACAAATATTGTTATACATGTCAATATTATGAGAGGAGAAACATGGATATGAAAGCACATAATTGCTGCAAAAAATTCACTGGACCGTCTACAGTTATGGAATCAGAAAGTATTGTGGAAGCCCTTTCAAAAGACTGAAGAATTACATCAACGTCGCTATTTGAGTTTTATTGGAGACGGAGACTCCTCTGCGTTTGCAAACTTGAAATAGAAAGTGCAATAATGCATGAATCATGTAGTAAAAAACTATAGCAGTGCACTTTACAAGGTATAATATTATATGAACAATTCAAATTTGTTTAGTTATCTCAAGATCAGTGGATCTCCACATTATAATTTATTTTAGTGTCTTTTTTCTTACTATAATCAAAAACTATTTCAGGTTCAGGCACCTTTGACTGTGATAGAAGTTTTTCAAGATAATGAATGTATCCGCAATATGATGACAAAATGATTTAGACTTTTTTGAAAACTATTCTGCTAGAAAACATTGAGACATGTTCAAAAAAATGGGAGAGGTATAGATTTCAATGGTATGTACCAGTATGTACAAAGGTTATTACTTTTTATTTACTTTATAAATTATCAATTTCAATGTCTAAAATATATTATTATGTTATTCTAGTGAAAAATCGTCTTTCATCATCAGTTGGAAATTCGAGCAAGAAAAGTAAAGTTGATTTTTGAGCAGCTTTGGAGATGGATGGTAAATAACATTTTGAAGTGAATGGTAAATAATATTCATCAAAAAGTAACTAGTATACTAAATAAAGTAATTTTTCTTTGCAGCAGCCGTGTGGCAGTGGTTTCAAAACAAGAAGACTCAGAAGAGGGGGAAATCAACAAGTCCAATGATTTGTTTTAATTGTATTTTTGTAGTAGTTTGTTTAGAATCTACATCATAGTTGTATATTTCATACTAAATCGTGTTTTAGATTTGTTGTTATCTCTTGTTTATGAATTGTAATTTCTTACGAGTTATGTTGTCTTTGTAATAATTGGTTATGTTACAACTCATCAGTGTTATTAGTTTTGATTGAATAGGCATGTGTTACTTCAATTACTTGTGATTTGAAAAATAATTTCAATAGTGTGAGATAATAAAGTAAACTGCGTTTTATTTTACATAATTTTGTCATTATTTATTTCCTAAAATTATAAATCAATTAAATAGTTTATGCCTACAAATATAACTTTTATTTTTATCACATAATCGTACATCGTACATAATAAATATCGTAGAAGGTGGCGTTCTGTAGTTGTGCCTACACCCATACAGAAAAAGCGCCATCTAGTGCTCAATTTTCGTAAACGTAACGACTAGGCACTCGCCCACGTCTGTGTGTGTAAAAAATACTATATTCAAGGACAATGTTATTTTGGAACTTTTTTGTCGAATTGGGTGGATTTTGAGGCAAGGAAATGACCCAGTTCAATAAAGTGTAAAATCCGCGAACCGCCACAGCTACTCCTACGACTTAATATGTTCGAATTACACAATAAACTCAAATAAACTAAAAACATTGACTTCAACGCCATCTAGCGGGAAAGTGGCCGGGAACAGACCGTATGTTTCACCTTAAAAAGACTTACAGCAAATACAACCTGTTTGAATTGGTTCCGTTTGGTATCACATTATATTACAATAATAATAAGTCGGAAGGGTTCTTCACACACCTGCTACACCTTCCATTAAAGATTTGCATGCAAATGAGATATAAAATTTTCCATTACAACATAAATATTAGGCTGAACGGTAGATTATATATTTTAATGGTATATTTAATTAATAACAATGTTACACTATTAACAGAAATTCAATTGAAGACCATCGTTACTATAATTATTTTATAAAAATCAACTGCAAAAAAAAAACTACTAGCATATTACCTTAATACTTTTGTAACATTGTTATTTTAGTCAAATGGCAACACTAAAGCCGTCCCAATCCGTTGCTAATGGACGCCACCATTAGCAACGGATTGGGACGGGTTGCATGGGATCGGACCGCGTCAATATGAAAATGCGTTGCGGCCCGCTTTTCCCTATTCATCGCTAATGAAAGATATTTTATACAAAACATAGGAAAGCGTATTTCTACGTTGCAATCGCCAGGCTTAACAGTCCAGCTGAAGAATCTTAGCCGGTCTGAAATTAGCCACTTCGGACCGGCCAATATTCGCCAGCCGTACTTAACGTGCAGTTTCACAAACACCGAGATATTGCGTAACCCACCAAAGGACATCTTGAATAATACATTTACATTATGAATAGCTGCCAAATGTTATAATAAAATAATGATATTGGCTATTAAACTTAATCGTACTTCAACAATAACAGTGGTACAATAGTCGGCACGTATCTTGGCAAGAATCGTAAGTAGTTTTTCTCTTTTCTCTATATTCACTACATAATATATAAAAACAAAGTCGCTTTCTCTGTCCCTATATCCCTATGTATGCTTAAATCTTTAAAACTATGCAACGGATTTTGATGCGGTTTTTTTTAATAGAGTGATTAATGAGGAAGGTTTTAGTATATAATTTGTCAAGTTTTTGTATCCATTAGCTAAAATATCGCGGGCGAAGCCGCTGGTCTACATATAAATGTTAAAAAGTAAATGAATATAATAGTTAGACCAGACGATAGTGTAATGACAAGCATTGCGTGTGTTACTTTTGGATTGCACTGAGTGTACATGCGCAAACTTGTGCCAACTACGTTAAAATCTTGCCAAGTTAAGTGCATTATGACGTATTTTAACCATAGTTGTGGGAGAGTGAGGAGCTATATAGATTCAATAACACCTTTTTTCATAACATTGTTTTCTTGTTTAAGGTTTTAACGTTTCATGATACAAGCCTACATCCCTTCAAACAATAACAAGACTAGTTCAGTACTAAAAAGATAATTCGGAAATACAATTGAACTTCTGAGCAAATTTAAGCTTTACACATAGTTAAGTACATCAATATTGTTGAAAAAAATCTAAACCTTATTTTATTTCTCTACAATTCAAATATGCCAAATGAATAACACATTTAATTTCTCAGTTTGACAACAATACTAAACATTGGACTATAGCTTGTATCGCAACAAAGACAGACCTGTCTTAAACAGTCACTTTTATCTAGCCTCATCAAACATAATATATAAATATATATTTTATCTAAATTTTCAGACTAATAAAATGAACCTAACATACAAATAGGCTAATAGTCGTCCGGCAATGCACCGGCCAAGTTCGCAAATGTTTAATATAGTATAATAACCGAAATAGTTTACACCAATTTTGTAATACTAAGTAAAAACTACCGTTTATGGTAGAAATAAATTATACTATAATTCCTAAACTTCAAAATTATTGCGTTAAATTTCAAACAACAAGTGAAAGTGGCGTGAGACTATTTCGATTAATGTACTCAATAAACTCAAGGCCTAAATTAAACCGAGGTAATAGACTTTACTTAGCTAAGCTGCATCTGTCTCTTTCGCGCCCCGTTTAAATTTACAACAGCAAGAATGAGGCAGAAACATGTCTAACCAGCGTACGTTCTAAGTAATTTCTATTCACCTTCATCGCCCCGGGAAGCGTAATAACGCAACATATACTGAGAGAAATATAGGCGTCTCCCTCACGCGGCCGCAGTACGCGTGGTGCAGAAGAGTCGCGCGACAGTTGGAGGTCATCCCTGTGCGGTGTCGCCCGCGCCCACGTGGCAGTAGTCCGTCAGGGGGACTATCACTACTTGTATCTAGAAGGAGAATGGAAAACAATATAATTAAAGAGATATTTAAGTGTGTAATGCCAATTCCCATTTATCGTTTTGGTTCAGAAAATAGTTAATTTTAATGTCATCTTAAATTTGAATATTTTATTTAGTATAATTTGTTATGAAATTGATATCATTATAATATGTATTATTTTGTAATTGAAATATTTTATCAATCCAGCATGCCAGAGGTAATGAAAAAATTATTGTTAGAAATGTAATCATCCAAATCTTATTGTAAAAAACTGTATAGTTTTATAAGAAATTATAATAAATCTGTAGAGAGGTCAATTCTGTACATGAAATATATTTCCAAAATAACTATCAGGGTGTGATTAGGGATCGATACTGATGCTAAAAATGCAATCAGTAAAATTTTTGTCTGTCTGTCCGTCTGTCCGTCTGTCCGTCTGTCCGTCTGTCCGTCTGTCCGTCTGTCCGTCTGTCCGTCTGTCCGTCTGTCCGTCTGTCCGTCTGTCCGTCTGTCTGTCTGTCTGTCTGTCTGTCTGTATAAACTCTATAGAAACAAAAACTACTCGACGGATTTTAACGAAACTTGGTACAATTATTTGTCATACTCCTGAGATGGTTATAGTATACTTTTCATCACGCTACAATCAATAGGAGCAGAGCAGTGAAGGGAAATGTTGTCATTTTGTTTAAACGCGCTAATCTCGGGAACTGCTGGTCCGATTTAAATAATTCTTTCAGTGTTAGATAGTCCATTTATCGAGGAAGGCTATAGGCTATATATCATCACGCTAAGACCAATAGGAGCGGAGCACCACTATTCCACGCGGACGAAGTCGCTGGCAAAAGCTAGTAAGAAATAAATTCTTTAAACCGAATAGATGATTTAATAATTTTTTATGGCAATAATTTTTTATGGCAATAATTTTATGTACCTTAAAAAGTGTCAAATTTCGCGTACGATTTCGGCATTTGATTATATCATGTTTCAGTAATGGCATTTTTTGTGGTTCAGAAAAAACATACTAAATAGAATTTAAACATTTTTTTCGAAGGTTGATATTTATTAACACTCCATTAAAATACATGGGACATTACCGACGCCTGTTGAAGTCAGCGATAAGTAGCATAAGTTTAAGTCAGTCAGCCTAGCCTTTTTCCCAACTATGTTGATCTCGGTTTCCAATCTAACCGGATGCAGCTGAGCACCAGTATTATACATGGAGCGACTGTCCATCTGACCTCCACAATCAAATTATTAGTTGAAAGTTACCAGAAAAAGTTAACAATAAAACGACTTACCCGCAGCTGGTCCTTGTTGGGTCCCAACAAGTGTCGCGGCTCGGGGAAGTCGCACGTTTCCGAGCACTTGGAGCAACGCTTACTGGAAATACCACTAAACATTTCGTTAATTACATCATAATTAAAGATATTTTGCCAAAAAAATACAAAGAGCAATATAATTTAATAGTTGCAGAGTTTTCAAAATGCTTTACATTATTACCCCATAGTTGACTCAAAGAGTTTAATTCTAAATTAAGATTCAAATTATCGAACTATCTCTCGTCCTATCAAGTATAATGGACACAGCGATGAAAACTTCTTTATTCTGATCAATAATTTCCCGCGGATTTACTAGCATACTGAACGTACTACTTCATCTGCATAAAATATCGCTGGCCCCGGGCAATAAAGCGGTAATATACAAAATCGAATTTTACAGGAAAAATAAAAGAAGCAAATTTGTTTATAGTGCAGCGTACAGTGATCCAACACAGGCGTTCAAAATGTCAAATGAAAGCTATTTTTTTTACCAATATAACCTTTTAAAAATAATTGTTATGGTATAAATATTTAATGAAATAACTGAAAAAAATTATAATAAAAATTATAGACGATACTGTTTCAATTGCAACATCATTAATGACTTTATAAACACACCGACCACTGATATTCAAGAATGTAAGAAAATAATACGACGTAATTTCCACTTTAGATCTCGAGCGTACCAGCCGATTACCACCTTCTTCACGGAAATTTTGTAGCCAAATCTTAGCTGTATCATCCACTATCGCTATTTTATTTTAATACGTTTATTTCCAAAAAACGCGTTTAAATTTATTACTGTTATTCTTTGTTTAGAAATTAAGTGTAAAGATGTTCACCGGTTTTTTGTGTAATGTTTCTTAGAGTAACGCAATAATATATAACTTAGTCGTAAGAGAATTTTCCATGCAATAAAGCTGTTATTGTAATTTACTCTAGAGAAATATTATTTTAAAAATCTGAAAAAAATAAGAGTGATAGATTGATACTCAGGGAAGCTAAAAATCAAATAACATTAAAAAGGGCGTAACCGGTGTTTACCGCTATATTGCCCGGGGCCAGCGATATATGTCCTCCCTTAGGTTTAAATATAACTCTATAATAAATATTAACAAAATTGAGCCTAATAAACAGACAGACAAACAAACTTACACTTCATTTACAATAAAATTAGATAGAAAAAAAAAACTCTTTTTGCAGTTTATTCAACCGATTGTGCGTTCTATTCCGTATAGGTAAGGATGGTGTTGAGAGCAAAATAATGTTTACAATTACAAATATATTTTGCATCTGTTTTTTGTCATGTCACCTTAGCAATAGAGCTCAAAATCGTTTGAACTAACGGTAAATACAGTGCGTTTTTCATAATCTCATTATAATGAAGAAATTATAGTTACTTCGCATTAACAATATTAACAGCCGGTTGCATCACAAAAATGTCAGCTTACTTATACGAGAAACGGAAGAACTGGCATTTAAGATCTGTCAAAATGGAGGATCAAATTGAATAATTTTGCTATTATTTTATGTTTTTCGTCTTAATATTTATGATATTATGTTTACTTAATTATTATATCTACATATTGAAAACATAAAACATATTAAAAGTGTTCTTATAACCTGATATCATGTTTTGTGATTTTCGTAAAAGTATAAATGATATAAAGTTTGATGCAATCGGCAGTTATTATAAGTAAGGATTACGTAACATACGGCGTGCAGGCGGAGTACTTGGCCGCGGGCTGCGGCGCGGGCGAGTACAGCGGCGTGTTCAGCTCGTCGAAGTCCAGCGCGCCGTCTATGTTCAGCACCCTGGAATAACATACCAAGAAATTACGTGATTTTCTTTTTTCTTATTACCACATTTCTGATATTATTTTAGAAACACAAGCACATTATTTGTATAATTATGATTAGGTCTAGTTGCTGTTGCATACAGTTTGTATATATGACGGACAAAATAATGTGGGATGTGTATTCTGTGTTAATGCCATAAAACTATATTTGATGCTGCTTAAACATAAACAGTCGTATAAAGTCCGATTCATTTTTAATCTGTTGCTAGCAACTGATTAGCAAAAATCTCACTCATAATCCTATTTAGCGTTAATCCGAACTTAAGATATTAGCTTAATCCTGGATTATGTCGTTAAGTACGGATTAGGTGAGAAATGATTAAAGTTCAGATTACAGGTAATTTATAAGTAAGACGGAAAAAGTCGTACCTGTTTTGTGGTGAGAACCGGTGCACTCGCTCTACTACTGAAGACACGTGTTCCACCCCCTTCTGCACGCCCCACACCAGGATACCGATCTGATGGATGGATTTATGTAGTTTGTGAGAGAGTCTTTGCATCCCACAAACATAACACCTGCACTATCATGGGTATTTACTGAAGCTATAATTAAATACTCGAAAAAATACACGAGTTTTTTTTTGTCTGCCATCTCGCAGGTCAACCTAGAAGGTTGTTGACTGCTTAACCGGGCTTGGAATACACGACTTGCCACTGAACTTAGTCGTCACATAACATTTAACAGTTCGTGTTTAACTTAACGAGGCTATTTGGAACTGATAAGTGAGATGACACAAGAAAACCGAATAATAAATTAACATAATTATAGTCCAAAAAATAATTTTCTGCACCTCTCTTATAGCCGAAAACGCACCAAACCTAAAAAAAGGATCCCTTATACAGAACCTAACTGTTTCCCGCGGTTTCACTCAGGTCTAGAGAAACTACTTAACATCCCCAGCTAAAAATTACCCTAAAACCATTTCCAGGGTCCCCTCTACCTCCATACCCAATTCGTTCCAGCCGTTTAACGTGAAAGCGTAACAAACGAACACGTCTCCTGACCTTGACCCTGACGTCTGGCTCCAGCTGCTCGGTCTCCCCGTACTGGTTGACTGTGTACTCCGGGCAGTTCTGGCACGTGATCGAGATGCGGACCGTCCGGAGCACCACCTCCGGCACCTGCACATGGGATATCATGAAGATTCTGCTGTTGGAGCCTGCAGACGTGCGCCATTTCGTTGATCGATATTTATATTTTTTATTATATCTGTGTGCAATAAAGCATATTTTATTTTAATCTCATCCTTAGCAGATAAATTATATTATTATTTGTATGATGCAACGTATTGATTTCAGCAACACAGGCTTGCGGATATGTCCGAGTAATCAATCGATTAGAATCGATTTAGTGTCAATTTGGAATCAGTTAAATCGATAAAGCAATTGAATCGGTAAGTCAGCACTTTGGTTAATGTTTTGAAAATTTTAATGATGTGTGAGTTTAACATATAAGCTTGATGTTTTCGATCGACAAAATGACGCAAATCTGTAGACACCAAAACTAGTAACCTACATTGCAATAAATAATAAAGAAAAGAAAAAAAAAATAACTTTTACTCCATCTTTTTATTTCGCTTTCATACTCTAGTGACTTGATTTTTTATGCAAAAAGCCCCGTGAAAACCTTTTTTTCCTCTATGCGTTTTTTTTTAATTTATGTGTGTTTGGGACTACTGTACCCTCATGATAATGTAAATTAAAAACCTGACATTCATACATACAATCGAACCAAGAAATTGCTGAGCCACCGTACTATATTCAAAAAAATATTAAAAGCCTTGTATGCATTTGGCTTCCTTGCGAAGAATATTCGTCACAAGCCTGCACTCTTCTTCAAAATTTTGAAAAGACATTCTCCATAAAAAAATGCAATAAAATACACTAAACCCAATAAAATAAACAAAGTTAAAGTCACAGATGAGCTACATTTTACCGATCTGTAATTCGGATCGAATTATTCCAATAAATGGTTGTAACTTTTGGCGTTCAACAAATTATATGTAGTCGAATTTGAATGACAAATTCGGATAGCTTTGATGGTGGCTCAACAAGTACTTGCGATGACCGTACATACGTACGTACCCTCCCTTTGCCTCCGCGCGTTCGGAAAAAAGGCTCGCGCAAGAAAACGAAATAAACTGTTAATCTATACATGTTACACACTAACGGCCTTTTTTAATAACCTATCTATCTATCCGAAAATTTCCTTACTCGACATAGATTTGGGCAGCGGTCAGAGAGGGGGGGGGGACATCGTAACGTCTAATTGACAAACCTCCTAAAAATAATCAATTTATGATTTTTTTTATTGTAATTACACATTGGTAGGTTCTTATTCGAAATAGATCGTTCAATTTTGGATCTTGCTTGAGCTTTCCGCTTCAGCCAATTTTGGTTGTTTCCTGAGGTCCATACAACGAATGTCGAAAACCTATCTCTAGTAAGCAAATCTAAGGACAGATGGGTTATTGAAAATGGCCGTAAGTACTTGTTTCACTACCTCCGAGTAGATACCAGTTTATTTCACAGACAAATTCTGTTTTATTTTTTATCTTTTAATTAACTCGTCAACTCAGACGTTGTGAAACAAGACCTTACATTAACATAACATTTGGGGAGGAATTTTCAAACTAACATTTTAAATTGTACTTTTGACACTGATTGTAAAATGTTCAATGTACCATAATTTGTACCTAGTTTTCTACCGCGGTTTCGGTCGTATCCTAAAAAAAGTATTTCATTTACCTTTTTAGTGTCAAATTTAAATTCAGTACCAAAGTTGGTTCAATCCAAAGGAGTTCAGTTTGATTAGCTGTTTCTTCTCAAGGTCGTCGGAATGGATATAAAGGCCACATCTTTACTGCATTTACAATAAGATTAGAAATAAACAATTTTTGCAGTTTATTTAACCGATTTTGAGTTCTATTCCGTACAGATGAGGATGATGTTGAAAACAAAATAATGTTTACAATGCCAAATATATTCTGCATCTATTTTATGTCATGTCACCTTAGCAATATAGCTCAAAATCGTTTGAACAAACTGTAAATTACTAATCTTATTTAAAATGGAGAAAAAAAGTTAATTTAAAATAACCTTTTTACAAAAATATATATCATTTCACTAGCTCTAACATCCATGTCACCAGAGACTAACTAAACTACTTACATCATAAGTCCCCGCCCACACGATCAGCAGGCTCTTCCTGAACCACACTCCCTTGGGGTACAAGTCCACGGTCCACTCCGTGAGCTTGTCCTGGGGAGCCACGTCGGCGATGGAGGGCCTGGTGGAGAAGATGAAGGTCCTGGTGTGGTAGCAGGGCAGCGAGTGGAAGTTGTCGACGGCCAGCACGGAGCCCCACGTGTCCTCGGTGTAGAGACGCGGGGTGAACAGCATGCGCCCGGCCTCCGTCTGCTGCACTTCCGATACGCGCTCGTATTGGCCTGGTGGACACTTGCTTTTGTATATTGGCTTTTTTGTGCTGCCATTTTGTTTACAGGATATACAATCTATAAATATTTACATTTCTAACAATTATTTTTTTTAACTCATCATCAACTATTATCCTGTTTTTTGTAAAATCTGTTTTTTTTTTTAATGTAGTTTGTATACACATTGTTTTTGAAGCAATTAAAGGGAAAAAGGGTCCTTTGAACTTTACGGAAATATGCATCTTATCTACTTCGTAATAAGTACATTTTTTATTTGTTCTATGTAATATTGCTTCACGTCTATTCAGTGTTTAACATCGTAAATTAGGTTACCTGACTGATAGCTCATGGCGATGGCCATCCGCTCCATGAAGAAGTCCTTATGTTCCTGTGTGAGCGGGCACAGAAGCAGCTTCGCCAGCTGATTGGGACACATCATGGGGAATCTGTTTGAACAACACATTTTTCTTATTAACGACGATGGCAATATTTATCACGAGTAATTATTAAATAAATATAAAAATTCTGCTTAAAAAAGAACAGAATATTTTTTTCTGCTATTTGCTATGCTTAAACGAGAAGTAGTATATTATTATGATCAAACGTCATCGAATTCCTTAACTTAAAGCGAAGTGTGAATCAAAGACAAGACACGTACAGGTTTCAAAGTAAAAGTTTTATTTCAGTTTAAAAGGCAAGCATTTATCATATATTTCGAAGACATTTCTAAGTCGGGTACTATGGTTGTGATGGCCATATCGGACAGACTATAATGCCTGTAGCCTGGTCTATTCTAATTTTATGTAGAACTTTAAGCAGCATAATAAAGGAGGGAAAAGCATAGAAAAATAAATGATTCCATTTAATTGTAAAGACACATGCTACTGAAATGGATTTGGATGACATTTGGCACACACATAGTTTTTAACCTGGATCCGGGAAAACAGCAGATAACAGTATAATATTGACCTGACATGTGAGAAGACGGCCGCGACGAGAGACTCCCAGTGCGTCTTGAACTCCGCCTCAGTGAGGTCGCTGGCGGACAGGCGCTCGCGCTGCTGGTTCAGCCACCGTACTACGAACCTAGTGGATTAGATATTAATAGCAATTTAATTTCTACCGCATACCTATGATCTTAAAAATGTGAATTATGACAAATCTTTTAGTCTAGGTCTATAATAGTTTATGGCAATAAATTTTCGGAACAGTATAGGTACCCCAAGTTTTGGTGGCCTATCCGTCTTCTATAGCGTGGTGATCAATACTCATCAACACACATCTCTGTATGAGAAGAGGCCATACAGTGGGATAGTAAATAGACCAGCGATGATGATGATATCCCTAAAAAAGATGATCGGAAAATTAGGGGGATATTTTTACCAGGAAAATCATTACAAATTGAAAAAGCTTTAGTTGGCTTTAAGGTGTGATAATTATAACAGTCCACCCTTCGCAAATGACCGTCTAACAGTTCTTGCACTAAGTATTTGGCCAAGTGCAACTAACTTGACGTTTCATAAGTGCCTGCAAAGACCTATTTGAAATAAAAACATTTGAATTTTTGAATTTCTCCCTAACAACTCACCGGTATACGCTCATCTCATTGTGCAGCACGAGGTCACTCTGCTGCAGCAGCTGCACCAGCGTCTCCCCCTCCAGCTCACTGAGGTCGTTGTCCGACCACACCCACTCCAAGTTCCACTTCACGAAGTTCTGACACTCCTGAAGAATCAAACTTGAAGGTTACAAATTGTCGGCATGCTGGTCTCAGGCGGTGAAGCTTGTACAACCATTTTATCAGAACCATGTACTTTCATGGAAGGTATCTCTATAAAATCTGAAATTATACCAAAACGAACTTGATATACATACACATTTGCGTAATTGCGTTCTCATTACGAGACCAATTTTGAATTTTGAGCCATTGAATGCATCAGCCTCTGGTTTGCAAAAGTAGCTACTCAAAAGTTACAATTGGTTATAGGTGGTCCCTCAGTCGTGAAAGACAGGCATCCATATCTCTAAACCTAGTTTTATAACTGCTATAAATGACTGCTCTTAGGACTAAGTTCACCGACTGAAGGTTTCGTAATCGGCCTGTTAAACGAAAAGGAATTATAACCAGGAAGTGGGAATTTTCGTGTTACTCACTTCTTGTTCAACCTTGGCCTAGTAATTTAGTAATTGACCGTTTCCGGAATAAAAATCTCAAAAAATACGTTACCTATCGAAATTTGGAAGTTTGAATTTATGGTAAACAGACATTTTAAGTTAATCGAACCGTTATCATATCGGTAAACTTGGGCCTTAGTAAAAGATTAGTAAAATCCAGCTGTGAAAGTTCAGACAGTTCCCAGAGTTATGCTTAGTATTTTCGCTACAGCAGGTAACATTGCCTAGGTCTTAATATTGGAAAGTAAAAGCATAGAAAAAAATGAAAAATCTCGATTTAATTTAAAAAAATCTCTAATTTGATTTTAACTGTAGCTTAAACAAGGTAAAAACCTACTTCAAATTCAAGCTTTTAAAATAAATTGATTTCTGTGTCATGTGTCTGGTTTTTACATCTGTCAGATTAATTACAATACTTTACGAAAGCTAGACTATTTTATTAAGAGAAAGGTATGGAATAAAAAACCTTTTTTTTTCATTATTTTATTTCCTTATGATATTTTCTGAATATAATATTTGTGTTTTTTCCATCTCAAACATTACTTTTCGTTGTTGCTCTTCCAATGCATACATTTTCTTCTTGTGATCTAGTTCTAATGCAAACATTTGCTTTTTATGCCCCAATTCCACTTTGAGCAACTGAATTTTTAGATTTCTTTCCTCTAGCTCTTTTTCAATTGCCATTCTTTGCAAGTCAATAACATCCAATTTTGTTTCTTCTGACTGTTCATAAGGTCGTTTTTGTTTGGGTTCATCTAAAAACAATGAAAATATGAAATTATTTATTTTGCAACTTGGATATGTATCACGTTTACACATCAATTATTTATTTTTAAGATAATGTTTGTGCATTTTCTAACTGATGACCCTTGAAAAAAAAAAAAAAAAACTTTAAGAGGCTATGGTCTAAGGGCTAAGAGGGAATATATTGGATTCGTCAACCAATGTGGCTACAGATGGGCTCAAAGTTATAATAAGAAAGGACTTTTGATACTAAATTAGTGCCTACAATTTTTTTTAAAATTTTTTTGACACTTCACTTTTTTTTTTTTTTTCTTACCACCTAAGTAAATACAATGTGGAATACATTAAACAATTGAGAATTGAGTATTAAATAAAAATAATAATAAGAATACTTACACATTTCAGGTACATCTTGATCCATTTGCTTAAAATTATTGGGCATACTATCAGACTGTGATAAAGACCTTTTTGTAGGGATTTTTTCTTCAACATGTTGCTCATAACTCAAATTATTTGAATCTGAAATAACAATACATAATCTCAAACTATAGGTATTAATAAATGTTATTTATTTAAATCAAATAAATTGTATTAATTACACTTACATTCCATTGAATCAGTATCTGAGTAAGATTCTTCCATTTTAACCGATACCGTAATATTGTTTACAGGACCTGAGTTGGGGTCCTCATTCAAACCTACCTCTGAAAACATGAAATAATCTTTATAAGTATGTCCATCATGATTTAAATGGCATTTATTAATTTCATACAGCAAATTCAATTCCAAACAATTTATTAGAAGAAAATTCGAGCCAGCCAATAATATTCTCACCGAGTGGGTCAAAGTCTGAGAGACTCTCACTCCCTTCAAAAGACAACAAAATCAATTCCTTGACTTTCCGTTCTATGGGATTCAAGGCGGCTACTTCACTAGTGCGCGCACCACTGTTGTAGCCCTCGGCGCAGATATTGTGGCATTTTTTTCTAATATCTCTTTTCAATGCTTCGTATTTCAACTTGAGATGCTTAGCACTCCGAAAAGCGCCGGCACCCGTACTGTTAAACTCAGTTTCTATAGCATTCCAAGCTTTTTCCTTCTCCTGCCAAGTCTCCGCATCACTTTTCTTATTTTCTACAATATGTTTTTTCAAGACTACAAGAGCGACCAGCTTTTCAGTTTCCTCTTGAGAAAAGTTTACGTTTCGTATACGTTTTTTGGGCTTCTCCATTGTGAAATTTTATTATCTTTTGACTTATACTTCATTAGTTTATTTAAACTATAGTTTACAGTAAATATTTTGCTAAGAAAACATTTCCAAGCAGCAAGCAGTTGATAGGTAAGTCGAGTGTCAATAATGTCACTGTCACAGTCGTAACTGCTCCGTTCCTTTTCACGGCGTTTTAATATAAATTGATTATTAATTATAATTTAAGGAATCTATTAAAATTAAATTACATCAATCAAGGTTTTTTTTTTTTTTTTAATTTGGTCAAAATCTTGTGGATGGTTTTACCTTTAGAATCTTTTCAACCTCTTTCGCGTCATTTTAAAAATGTTTAAAAATATGTTGTTGTTGATTTTTGCTTTGAATTGATCTCAAAAAGTAAAATCGTCTACTGGTAAGTACAGCACTTGGCTCCTATGAATAATATTACTAATAAATCCTATGAATAATAACTTATGACGAAGTTACGTATAAAGGAACGCGGAGAGATTATATTGGCGTTATCTACCAGGTTACTATCTGACACCTTATCAGTATTCGATAAACAGACCCACAAATCTATTTTATTGTACAATAATTGTTGTATGTACCTTCGCGACGTCATTGTGTCCACACGCCATGGTGTACTGCATCCAAGAGATGAGCTGACCGCGCTTGGCCGCCTGCGCGATGTGCTGCGACATGTAGCTCAGGCAGAGGGTGACTAGATCCTGTGGGGCCACTCAATACTTACAGCCGGTCGCATACTAGTAACGAATTTTCAAAACAATTGCTTTCCTAATAAGGTAATTTCTAAACAGCTGAACAATTTATTTATAGCAAAAACGTAAAATTTATACAAATCACAAATTATGCGAAATCTACAACAAACCTAATAAAGACTAAGAATATTTAATAAATTATTTATAACCTATTTAAATGTAAATATTTTTACCTTAACATTATACTTGTCGGCAAGAGAAAGCACTGGTAACACTGTGTGATGCGATATTCTAATCTGGCCAGTATAAAAGTACCTGAAACAAGATAAAAAAGTTTTTAAGTAGAGTTTTTCTTTTTTCATTTGAAATACTTATGAAGAGAAACCCTGAAATAAGTACATCATGACTTGACAATATCTGAAATCACAGCCATTAGGACAGTATTCTGACTTACTTGAGGAAGTGTGGGAATACTGAGGCAGCTGTCGGAGTCTCCTGCAGCACAATGCGACTCTCGCGCCACTCACTCCATTCACGGTTCATCAACATCACCTGTAGAAATTACTTATTGTCCCACACACAACATCATGATGAAACACACGATGTACAGGGGGCAAAATTATTTATTAAATTATTTTAAATGCCATAATAATTACTCTTTAAATTTTTAATATATTGTATAAAAGAAGGTTCTTCAAACCTAACAGACAAATATCTAGGGAGTTTGTTGCGCAACTTCTTCTTCCCAGCAAAAACACAAAGAAAGTGGTATTATGAGGGCTGTCTTTTGTAAATTTGTCGTTCAAGAAGTGCTGATTTTCAGCCTAGTTTGAATGACTTTTGAATTTGAATGAATTTATGAATTTGTATACCTGGAAAACTTCACTACTGGCACACAATATCAGCCGATGAGCCGGGTATCCAACTCCTCCCACCTCCAAGATCAGATCACTCATCAACTGCTCAGCATACAGTGTTGCTATTTTGAGGAGTACACTCTTTGAATTGTCCACCTAGATGAACAAAGAAATCCATTATAAACCTGTTTCTTCAAACCTTACAGACTATGTGTGCTGCTGGGGAGTTTGTTCTGTCACTTTTCTTCCCAGCAAAAACAAATAGGAAATGGTGAAGGATGGGCATTCTGGGGGCTGTCTTTTATAAATTTGCCTAGTTTGAATAGACAAATATTTAATTTTGTTTTTTTTTTTAATTCAATTGCTTTTCATGAAAGCATAAAAGACAGAAAAAGTTACTTTTACATATAATATTATTAAGGATAGCATTGAACAGTGTCAGCTAAATATTTCCCATATTTAAATGAACTGTGTCATATTACGAAATAATATTAAATTCCAAAGTTTGGTAGCGCATAGTTCCGTTCAATCATAACAGGAGAAACTGTCCATCACTGGATGGAAACATATTCAAATTATAACCACAATACTTTTCATCTATATATATTGAAGCGTAGTACATCTAGGGGTTGTACGTAGTAAGCAAAGGGGTCAGATTAAACAAATACCGTTTAATGTTTTCCTGGACAAGAAATAATAACAACTCTTGTCCTTAAGACAACAAAAAAGGGTTTATTCCAGTGCGTAATTTATACAAATATAGGCAGTCACCTGGCCTTTTTTGATTAAGAGGCACTAGTAATGAGTTAAACTTACAAATCAACAAACAAAACCAATATGAATCTACCTCAAGATCTTCGTTGGGTTCAGATTCATCCCCCTTTTTATCGGAGGACGTTGATACCTGACGGTCCACCGTCAAGAAATCCATGATGATATTCTTACTTCATACACATTTAAATTTATTTAAAATTAATGATTGCTGATTAATTTATAAATTTTCAC
The DNA here is from genome assembly GCA_963891755.1 of Pyrrhia umbra. Taxonomy (NCBI): domain Eukaryota; kingdom Metazoa; phylum Arthropoda; class Insecta; order Lepidoptera; family Noctuidae; genus Pyrrhia; species Pyrrhia umbra. Next base: position 13,413,881 of record OY982928.1, read on the forward strand.
TTCAACAGAAATTCTTTTCGTCAATAAACGTAATTTTTATTTACCCGTGCATGACGTAACCAAATAAATATGTCAATTATGTCATTTTGTTTGACTTTGATTGACACTTGAGATGAGACATTGACATAACTGATAGACCGATAGTTTTCTTGTTTTTCATTCGGTTCGTTTACTTATCGGTAGGTTACTGCTGCGTGAATTGAAACGTACATGTCATTTTCTCTATCGGCCGTCATAGAACATTTCGTTTCGATCAGTTTTTGTTACATTTGTTGCATTAATTATTATTTCTATCACCTTGTAACCAATTTGAAATGAAAAGGACAGAATATTGGGACAGAAATGAACATCGCCGATGTTTTGTGTAACCGTTTGTAATGTAAATGTCTTTTCACTAGTTTCCGTGTTTATTTATTAATATCGGTGAATTACTGTGTGGTGTAGTGAGGAAATTGTATATCAATGAACGGCATGATGGGTCTTAAAAAGAAGAAGAACATTATAATCCTAACTCTTTGTATGATCATATGTTTCATACTCTATCAACTGTACTTCTTCTTGACCATAACGTCGGAAGCCGACCACAACAACAGGGTTGTTCCAGTCTTGGATATGGATCATGACAAAGTGGAAACCTTTACACACTTGCGCTCCGAGGCTGATAAGTTTATAAACACAAACGGCGTTATTCATGGTGTGTTGTACAACCATATGTTGAAATACAGACCAAACCATCAGAATGAATTCAAGTGTTTAAAATCTGATCAGAAAATACCCTTCGAGCGGGTGAATGATGACTACTGTGATTGTGAAGATGGAACTGATGAGCCGAGTACAAGTGCATGTGTTAACGGAACTTTTTACTGTGCTACCCAGTATAGGAACAAGCCTGTAGCCCTCAATACGATCCCATCTAGTCAAGTAAACGATGGCATCTGTGATTGCTGTGACGGTTCTGATGAGTGGAAAAACAATGTAGCTAAAAAACTATTATCACAAAGTTTATCAAACTTTTATAGATATTACGTAACAAAATGCCCTAACAATTGTTAAAATATTTATCCAGGTTGTACATAAAGTCTTCTGTTTGTTAAATTGCTGATTAGATATGTAGATAATTCTAGAACTTGAAAATGATAACATTTATATCACACTGCCTTAAATTATTTTTACTTGTAATGAGTAAGTTGCTTCTATTTATTCAGGTGTATATAATTTATTCTGTAACAGAAGTACTGTTTAATAAAGTCACATAGCAATGCAAAATTACATACTATAGTTTAAAATATTATTCACTAATATTGAAGAGTTAAATGAAGCCATAGTGTAAAGGCTCACTTTTGTAAAAAAAATAGGTCTAAGTGCTAGTAGTTACAAATATGAATTTGCTATGCATGACTACATGCATTGTGTAAGCTGCAGCAGCATTTAATGTATGGACAGTCCACCCTGTCCACGTAATGACCAGTAATGTATTATGTCAGGTACATACATTATATTCTGTAAAAAATAACTTCTAAAGACTGAAACCTTATAATAAATGAAATTGTAAATATGAATATTGTAGTTGTGTTTATTTTAAAACCTTGATTTTGTAGTATGTGTAGAAGTTGATCAGGAAAGTTGTACCTATAAAGTAGCAAGATATTGAAAATGGTCAACTATTCTTTTCATTGTGAAAAGGAGTTTCCGAAAATTGGGCTACCCAATTTGTTGCCAAAATATTACTCGTGATTATTTGGATGGAAAAAATAATTAAACATTAATGTAAGCACAACTACACTTCTCATCAAAAAAATCGAAACACTTTCGTTTTTATTGTTTTTGTCCTAATTTTTTACAAAAGAGAATTAATTCCATGAAAAAAAAAACATTATTGTGTAGCTGGCAGTTTGGTCATTACAGTAAGAAGAAAAAAATCAAAATTCGAAATTAGAATTTCATTTGTTTATCCTATAAATGAAATTAATCACTGTTTTGAGACAAATGTGTATTTAGGGTTGGAGTACGTTTCTCGTTTAAAAACTAAAAATTAGCGCTTGTCTTTAAACTTTTTGTTTCTTATTTCATTTACTGTGACTTTGGGACGTCTGAAAAAACTTTTTTTTCTAAAACATATGGATACTTCGCCCGCAGAAGCCGCCCAAGTGGTGGCATTGCTGGATTCTGGACTTAGTCAGCGTGTTGTGGCTGCAAGATTGCATCTAAGCTTATCATCTGTTCATAGAGTCTACAAACGCTATCGGGAGACTGGTTCGTTCACGCGCCGTTCAGGATCTGGCAGGAATCGGGTCACTTCTGAGCGAGATGATCGATTTATTGTAACAACTTCTTTACGAAATCGACGCCTTAACGCTTTTCAACTGCAGCAGCAGCTTCGCGTTGTACGAAGAGTAGCTGTAAATGACTCTACAATAAGAAGAAGGTTGAAGGAACGCGGATTGGCACCGCATAAGCCAGCGAATGGGCCGAAATTAACTGCAGACCATCGAAGAGCGCGCCTTAACTTTGCACGCGAGCACCTAACTTGGTCATACCTTCAGTGGAGCAAAGTACTGTTTTCTGATGAGTGTAAAATTATGCTGTATGGTAACGACGGAAGGAACAAGGTCTACAGAAGAGATGGAGAACGCTTTGCACAATGCTGCATTGAAGAAAAGGTCAGCTATGGTGGCGGTTCGTGGACGGTTTGGGGAGGAATCAGCGCCGACGGTAAGACAGAACTTGCCTTTGTGTCTGGGCCACGGCTGCCTGCACTAAACTCTCATCGGTACATCGAACAGTGTCTTGAACCTCATGTGATGCCCTATGCACATTTTATTGGCAACGACTTCATATTCATGCACGACAATGCTAGAGCTCACACCGCGGGCGTCGTACGAGATTATCTTACCGAAGTCGGTATCTCCATTATGGTATGGCCAGCAAGAAGCCCGGACATGAATCCCATTGAACATCTATGGGATGAATTAAAGAGACGAATTCGAGCAAGAGATCCAGCCCCAGAAACACTTAGCCAGCTGCAAAATGCAATCCAAGAGGAATGGGATAATATACCACAACATGTGATCGTGACTCTCATCCGATCGATGAAGAACCGTATGGAAGCAGTAATAAGAGCTCGCGGAGGGAATACAAGTTATTAAATAAACGTTTCTTAATTTTTTTTTTCATTTACGCGTGTTGTTTTACCCATTTCCTTCATATTCCATACAGGGTAAAAATTACTCATTATACAAAATACGAAATCTATGAAGACTTAATTTGAATTTAGAACAATAACATTAGGATTTAAAAACCTCATACTACTCACTATTAAATGACATTTTACATTTATTCCTAAATATACACATTTTTCTGATAATCCTTATCAAATCATAAACTGCGAGGTGTTTCGATTTTTTTGATGAGAAGTGTATATAAGTACGATTTGCAGTATTATAATTATAAAGTCAATATAAAAGTAACGTGCTTTAGGATTTTTCTCAAAGGCCCTGGTATCAAACACTATACAGTCAATCTAGAAAATTCCACAAAGTACAAACCACGCTACCTCGTGTATTATCTGTGGTGCACAATTAATTCAAAAAAATTCGACCGGCGCGCGACTCACTGTGTGTGACTTCGAGTTTTCGAGAAAAAATAATCAATTCGTTTTAAATAAGCCCTCGCAGCGTACGCGTTGCAAGTTTCTCAGTTTTAATTAATAATAAAGTAAAATAATCCGACATGACAGTCGATGAAGGTGTAGATATCACCAAGACCGGTGACCGCGGTGTTTTGAAGAGGATCATCAAGGAGGGTACAGGAACCGATACTCCCAACCCAGGATGCCAGGTCACGGTACATTACACTGGAACGCTTCTGGACGGCACCAAGTTCGACTCCAGCAGAGACAGGAACGAACCATTCGAGTTCAATTTGGGAAAAGGCATGTATTATAATTTATTTCGTAATTATTTAGTACTTGACCTCTTGATTAGCTGCCTTGATCGATTTATCTATACATAGTCTATTATTAGATTGCACTACGTTGAGACTAGCAATCGAGCTTTTTAAAGGGTTAGATTCCCTCGCCACATTGTAGATAATAATATAGTAGTTTGGAGGCCTAATTATTTTAAGTGCCTACATTTAATTAATGGGGATTGGCAGAGGATTGTAGAGAGCAAATATAGAGGTGAAACAAAAAAGTTAAATAGCCCATTTTACAACCATTGAAAATATGTTGAGTCATCATAAACACTCTTTAAAAAAAAACAAGCTAAACACACTTGTCCTAATCAGAAACAAACCCAAAATAAAATATATATAAAGAGATTTCTTTTTGTTTTTTTTTTAAAGGTACCACATGTCTGAGAGACTATGGCTTGGGAAACTAAAATCCTTTTTTTCATTCTTCAGGGTCTGTAATTAAAGCATGGGACGTGGGAGTGGCCACTATGAAGAAGGGGGAGGTGTGCGTGCTGACCTGTGCTCCGCTGTATGCCTATGGCAGTGCTGGCAGCCCTCCCAAGATCCCACCTAATGCCACACTACAGTTTGAGGTAAGTTTTCATAAACTACTAACACCTTAACTAATGTTATAAATGCGAAAGTGAGCTTGTTTGTTATCCTTTCTTGGTAATAAGGTTGAATAAAATAGAATAGAATATTCTTTACTAGCTGGTTCCTGCAGTTTCACCCGTATCCCGAGGGAACTACTTAGCGCTCCCGGGTAAAAAGTAGCCTATGTTGTTCGTCAGGGTCTATTCTATCTCTGTACCAAATTTCATTTATAACGGTCCAGTAGTTTTGGCGTGAAAGCGTAACAGACAGACAGACATAGTTACTTTCGCATTTATAATATTAGTAAGGATTATGTACACCAAAAGAAAAACATGACATTGGCAAGTTAGTTACATAGGGTGACACAATGGGCGGTCTTATCACTAAAAGCGATCTTTTACAGACAACCTTTCGATGGATTTATGATAAAAGGCGTAATGATGCACCTATTTTGATGAAATTTGTAAGGTGATAGAGGACCTTGGAGATGGTTCTAGGCTACTTTTTATCAGTGTGTTAAGTAGTTCCTTCGGGATGTGGGTGAAACCGTGTGAAATAGCTAAGTTTCTATATAAAATCATGTTTTGCTGATTTAAAACCATTTGATGTTAACAATAATTGTCAAAATTGTTTAATATTCATAATGTGTGTCTGTCCAACTAATCATTAGTTAAATTTGTCAAAGGCATCCAACCACAATGTCCTGGAATGATATGAATTGCTAAGTTATAGATATGTTGTTTTACAGGAAGTGGTTTTAGAACCAATAGAAATGTGGTTTATATAGTAGAGTATATAATAAATACTAATTTACCTCTTCACTTATATCAGATCATACAATTCTGAAGTGGCTGGGTGATTCTTCAAAAATGTGCGGTTGGTTTTTTGACGCTATTCGCTTCCTCACATGAATTTCATCATTACCAGTCGTATAAGATTCAATATTTACCCACATTAAGAGGCTATATCTATTTCATTATTTAACATAATAATTTCAAGCTTGTAAATTATACAATTTAAACAACAGTCGGTGATGAGGGTAATGATGATTCGGAAACCAAACAGCAAAATATTGAAGATTCATCATATGAATTATTGTTTAAGGCAAACTAAACTGCTTAGCAAGAAATTAACAAAACTATGAATATTCTACTAGTCTACTACCAATGCATGTTGCATGTTATTTATGGGTCACTGGGTTATGGTACCTCAGTAATTACAACCTGTGATCCCAATCTTTAGCATATTATATGCAAGGTTTGATTGCATTCATATTTCTTGTTAAACTGTATGCATAATTGGTTTTAATTAAAATATCCTTTATTATACAATTTAAATATGCTGAATGTTTTGACCTATCATTTGCATTGCAAAACACCTTGAAAGGGTTTTAACTGAATAAGGTTTCGAAAATTATTATACCACATTTTGATTACAATCTTTTACACAATTATATGATTATTATGCAAAACAGAGTAAGCATTTACATATTGAGCTTTAGTGCTTTAATATAATACACTTGAGGAAGGACCACAGTGTAAAATACCTCTATTCAAAAGCTCCCACATGGGACAACTAAAATATAACTAAATGCTCCCAAAATACAGGAGTAATTCCTAGTGTGGGATTTTTTTTTCCTCTAACCATATGGATGATTTTGCTTGGCAGAAAGTGGGATCATGATGACAGATTTGACAGTATAAGCAATTTCTATATTTAACCAACACACTAAAAACTTGTTGTATGCTGAGAAATTTAGGATTCCCTGATTTCAATGTGGTATAATGTTGAAGTCTTTGACTTGTTGGTCCAACAGCAAACTCTGTTCACGGATGCTAGTAGCTTCACAGGAATAGTCAGCTATAAATAAAAATAATATGTGGCCAACTTGGTGTTGAACAAGATGACTGCCATCAGCACCAAGTGGTCTCTAAGTTTTGTTGCTTTTAAAGAAACAGATTCTAAACAGTGGCAAATCTGTAAATGGTTATATTTATTTGTTTAGATCGAGATGATAGACTGGAAAGTAGAAGACTTGTCTCCTGGCAAGAACAAGGGCATTCTCCGTCACATCCTCGAGCAGGGCACCGGAAATGACGCACCCAATGATGGCGCTATGGTCACAGGTAATATGTTCATGATATTTTTGTAATATTTTTATGATATACAAATAAGCTGTATGTCAACTAGCTGAGCTTGGAGCCCTTAGGAATGTCCTTATTAATATGGATGGTTTTAGTCAAATAATTTGTTTTTTTTTATAAGAACAATTCAAAAAAGGAAATAGGTATGAATTAAATTGACAGTCTGGTATACAACTGGTTAAACATGAAATTCAATAATAAAATTATTTACCTTCCTGCCTCTGTATATATTACAAAATACTACTAAGAATAAATATATTATTCCTTTTTCTCTTTCGTGTTATTACCACAAAGAGGGTTTGCTTTCTATTCTATTCAAACATATATACAAAAGCTGCATGTGAAAATGCTGCCGTAATATGATATTTAATTGTTAGATTCACATTTGCCGGTCTGAATAGAATGACATGTGATACACAATACTATGATAAAGAAATGTTATTGTGAATGTGGTGACAACTAGATAGAATATAAGATTTATACGGAATGAGTTTTTTTTATATGAATAAAACAAATTTGTGTTTGTGAGTGTTCTTGATTTTATTATCATGTAAATTTTTTTGGTATTATTTACGAAAGTATTATTGATTTTTAATTTTAAACAGGTTTATTAAACAACTAGCTTCGGCCCGCGACTTCGTCAGCGTGGAATAGTGGTGCTCTGCTTCTATTGGTTTTAGCCTGATAATATATAGCCTACAACCTTCCTCAATAAATGGGCTATCTAACACTGAAAGAATTTTTCAAATTGTACCAGTAGTTCCTGAGATTAGCTCAAACAAACTCTTCAGCTTTATTATATTAGTATGGATTCTATTTACTAATACAACGTGTTTAAAAAAAATTCAACAGTTGAACTGGAAGGCAGACTGCAAGCCGACGGCAAAGTGTTCGACACGAGAACGGTAACGTTCCCTCTCGGCGAAGGCAGCGAACATAAGGTCTGCGAAGGAATCGAGAGAGCTCTGGAAAAATTCGCTTTAGGTGAAAAATCCAGACTCACCATCCAACCGAAATACGCCTTCAAATCTGAAGGGAACGCCGAACTAGGAGTACCACCGAACTCTGCAGTGGAATACATAGTAAAATTAACAAACTTCGAAAAAACCAAAGAGTCTTGGTCCATGGATGGCGCGGAGAAGGTGGAACAAGCGAAGATGTTCAAGGAGAAGGGTACCAACTACTTTAAGGGTAGCAAGTTCCAGTTGGCCATCAAGATGTACAAGAGGGTCACTTCATTACTTGAAGGTAATTATCAAATTAATTTACATAATATACAATTCAATTTTATGTCTAGTAATAGAGGCGAGATGTTGATGTTCTTTTAACTGCTGCCTAACTTAGGAAAAAGAGTGATATTATCATGTATTCTTACCAATATTACAAGGAATTGAGTCAGTCTGTGACACTTTCATGGTAAAACAGCTGTACCGATTCTAATAAAATTTGGTTTATAAAGTAGTTGTGTCTGTTTATTACGCTTTCACGGTAAAACAGCTAAACCGATTGCTATGGGGATAGATTGAATATAAGAATAGAACATAGGTTACTTGTTATATGGGTTTGTGAAGTATGTAGTTCCCTCAGGACTGCAGGAAGCAGCTAGCATAGAAATAAATATGAAAATACTCATTAAAAAATATCTTAATTTCTTCCAGACATGCCAGAGGACACCAGTGAAACAGAAGAGAACCGAAACCAAGCCAAAGAACTGCTGCTGTCAGCCCACCTGAACCTGTCTCTGGTGTACCTGAAGGTCACGCCAGCCCACCACTTCGAGGCCAAGGAACATGCGCTCAAAGCACTCAAGTTTGATGAGAACAATGTCAAGGGATTGTTCAGGAAAGGTCAGGCCTTGTTGGGGCTTGGAGAAGCTGAACAGGCCATGAAGGACTTCGAGAGAGTTGTGCAGGCGGAACCACAGAATAAGGTAATTATAGAAATTATTTTTGATAACTATATTGATTATTCACATATTCATTGTGTGTTCATTTTATTGCTTCTCACATAGCATAAAACAATGTAGCTTCCTGCCACTGCATAGTATATCTATCTGATTTCATTTTGGATTAATTTTATTTGAATTTTACTGGAAATCTCTCAATATCAACGTTTTCACGTTGGCAACCATTATCGTCGGGATGTGTCATTCCACTGCTGGATATTCAATTGATTTAAAGCAAAATGAAAACAAAATCTTAATCTATTTTGTTCTAATTTTCCCACTCATATAAATAAAACGGCATTGAATGATGAATGGTGATGTTAAGAGCATGAAATTGACATAAATGCATCCTTACGCCATTTTGTTAATTTCTGCGGCAGAATTAGAACAAAATAGGTTACGACTTTAGTTTTCATTTTTCTTAAAATCAATTGGAACAGACTACCTACTGGGCGCCCTTCACTACGTTTGCGAATACCCGGTCTTCACTCAAGAACTGTCGACCATAACCCATCTTAACTTGATCCACAGGCTGCAGCCAACCAGATCATAGTATGCAAGTCCACGATCGCCAAACAGAAGCAGAAGGAGAAGCAGCTGTACGCCAACATGTTCGACAAGTTCGCTAAGCACGACACGGAGGTAACAGGTTCGCAAACATATTAAAATTGCACTCACACCCATTTACACAATATTAATTTATCACGCGATAGATGCTCATCCTTACTAGCATCTGCCTAACCTTTTCCAAACTATGTTGGGGTCGGCTTCCAGTCTAAACTGGATGCAGCTGAGCAATAGTGTTTTACATGGAGCGACTGGCTATCTGGCCCTCACAACCCAGTTACCGGGTAACACGGTACCCCTTGGTAAGACTGGTTGTCAGACTTTCTGGCTTCTGACTACCCCTAACAACTGTCGAATGTCAAAGATTTCCATCCTTACTAATATTATAAATGAAAAAGTTGTTTGTCCGTTGAGAAGCTTTTACGATTTAACAGCTGTAAAAATATCGTAAACCTAGGAAATGACGTCATTGCGGAGGGATGTTCGAAAGAGTTACCGCGCCCCCGGAATACTAAGGGCTGAGGATGGAACATGGATGGGTTCTAGTCAGTAAGAGTGACACTCCCACCCGCTACACCCAAGGCGGGAGGGGTCACAAGCCCGGTTAAGCAGTCGACAACCTTCTAGGTTTACCTGCGAGATGCCATTCAAAAAAAAAATAAAAGCAGGAGGGGTCATTTGATGATTCCCCATCCGAAAAAAAAGGGAATGACGTCATTCTGGTGAAATCGCTAGTAGTCTTTTTAATGTTATATATGTACACCATACCATGTTATTTAAGTATTTTCGTGGAGCTATGAGCAACTCGTGTGCTGCCCATTTTATTGGTCTTTTGAAGTAAATGGATAGTTAGATATCCCAGTTTTTTTATTGTAACAGGCTTTTTCTTGAGGTTTCACGCGCATCCTGAGAGTACTACTTCACGGATCTATCTCTATGCCAAATTTCATGCAAATCGGTTCATCCGTTTTACCGTAAAACGTAACAAATAAACTCTCATTCGCATTTATAATATTTTACTATTGCAATCAACAACGATTATTCTTTGCAGCGCCAATCTCGAAATCGTTGCCATGGGATGCGTAATCATCACATCATACTTATGGAACTTTCACCAAAATGATGAATCCTAAAATATGTGCTTTGGTCAACAGGTGGAGAAGCAGCGAGCTAAAGACGAGATCGACGTAATAGGCGAGAAGGTAGGAGAGTGGGGCGCCGGGGAGGGCGAGTGGACCGACCAGCAACGTCTCAGGAAACCCACGGAGTTTGAGAAGGAAAACCCTAACATCCTATTGTTAGACAAGGACGGACAGTTTGAGAACATGTGAGGAGACTCGGAGCGATGGTTTAAGATGATGCTTACATAGTTTGTAGTTGATTGATTTAAACAGTGTACAATGAATTTCAAACATGAAATATGGAGTGTATCAAAGTATTTTAATTAAGTTCAAATAATACGTAATTTAAGACATTCTGTGTAAGCATCGACCCAAAATAAGCATTTTGCCTCAAAAAGTGCATTAATTTAGTTAGTGTATATTCAGATCAAACTGTATGTTGTTGCTAGCCCAATAGATCTCCTCACTGAATTTACTAAACTATAATACACATGAATTATTCAATAATTATACAAAATATAAAACTAGTAGTTTAGTTTTCGTAATAATACGAGCCAAGTTCACCGACAGATGATTTTCTAATCGGCTGATTAAATCAAAACTTCTTTTAACCACGAAACCAGAATATTCGTTTTACCCACTTTCTTGATTAATTTCTGGTTGGTTTGTGCGCTGTTTTAAGAATTAACGCTCAAATGATAGTGTAACCCATCGAAAATTTGCAAGTTTGAATGTATGGTAAACAGCTCTTTTAGTTGATCGGACTGTTATCTTGTCGGTGAAATTTGGCCTTATTGTAGTAATCACCGATCACTTTCTAATGAAATCTCTGTGGTTTTTTTTAAAATCATTTATGTTCTAATCAATGGACTAAATCATTCCTCTCTATGTATGTGTGTGTAGGTCAGTATGTCTGTCCACTCGTTGTTTCGTTAAGTCTTGTAGCAATTGCTTGCAGTGTGACCTGCAATTAACAGGAATAAGTCAAGACTGTCAATTGCAGTTTATAACTTAGCAAAAATTAATTTAAATATTTAATTTTATTCGTAAAAACGTGTAGATGGATTCGGTTTTTTTTACGTTTTAATGAAATGAGCAAACATTTACTCGACTTGTAACGTTTCCTGGGGAGGTAACACTGCAAGCAGTTTGGTGTGTCACTGGCGAGTGTTAATTTGTAGCATTATGTTTTGTTTTGGATATGAGCGGGTTTATTTGTAGTACATTGGTTACTGTATTTAGTTATACGAATAAATTTACTTATTAAACTGTTAAAGAGCAAATTTATCTTTTTTTTGGGCTTCATAGATCTAAAAAATAAAAATTGGAAGAAGCATAATAAAATTACAAAACCAGTAGTTGCTTTAAAAATAAATTTTATTCATCGAATTGAGATCAATTTCATTCTATCCAAATAAATATCGATTTTAAAGCAATTTATTTACACTATACACTGAATTACATGAATTCGTTATTATTCTAAACACGTTTTAGCTTATCAAATGATAGTCTTAACCAGCCAGTGGGCCCAGCCTTGCCTCTAGCCATTTAATAATTTGTAAACAGTTATTTTAAAATAAAATTTACATGTGTAAAGGCTTTACAAATGGTACATTGAAGGAGTATAATACTCGATAGAGGATATATTCACAGAAAGGAAATATAAAATTAGTAAATTATTTTGCAACAAGTGCATATTAATGAAACAAAATCTTAAATCTTTGTGCGGGGTAAAATACTCGTGTAAAATGTCTGAGCAACCCCCAAAATAATGTTGGAGGACAGTATCCGTATGGACAGTTACTAAGAATATTAAAATACCCTCTATGCGACTCTTGGAAGGGCGCGTTAAACTATAAACACTAACAAAGCGGGGCGTTTGCATAGCTACTACTACGGCATAAATATTGACAATTAGTATACACCTTAAAAGATAGCAAATCTTGAATGTTTATAACACTACAAGGTGCAAATCCGACCCGCTTATAAAACATAATCTCACATTAATGTCGATACTTGTGTACATATAAATAAATCAACGAAAATTCAGTTCTTGAGAGGATATCTCGCAAATAAAAAGAGTTTATAACTCTGTAATAATACACAGCTACAAAAAGTATTAATACTTAAAAAAAATAATCTTACTTCTAGGCCTTTGGCTTTGCTTGCCAGGGCAAAAAAAAACTTCCAAGCTAAATATAAAAAATCAATGGTATTGCATATATTTTCAAGTCTTGAGTTTTCACAATTTCCCCACAACCTTTTTCTTTCTTATTCTTCGTCCCACTAATTACGTAACATAATTAACAATTGGGAATATGTGAGTATTTAAAAATATATATACGATCTCGTTTAACTAGTAAATAATATAACTTTGTGATTTAGCAAAGAGAATTGCATTATGGTACGTAATTAGGGTGCAGAAATCAACCTTCATTATCACAACACTAGTGCAAATACAATTCTAACATAAATACCATGTAGGATGGAATTTGACTTATTCATTGTCACATTACAAACGATGGTGAATGATGTGACATTTTTAGGTGAACAGTAGAAGCCTGCGCAGACGAGGGACAATACTCGGCGTACTTTTTTGCCCGTCAAAATAGATTCCGGTTATTTCGGTATTGATTTGCACACGACGGATTAAAAGCACGAAAAGTCCCCCGTACATCCTAGGCTACCGACAGGCCGGACGTACAAAAGTACGGGGGAGTCCCCGAATAAAATAGAACTAATGTGACTAGACGGAACAACGCACAGAGCGAACTTTAGTCTGCGTTGAGCGGTCGAGATTTTCGAATTTCTGAGCAAAAAATGTGCATCAGTAGTTTTTGAGAAAATGGCAGACATACATCCATAAATAGAATACAGAACCTCCTTTTTTGAAGTCGGTTAACAAATGATCGTATACCGTGTGCGTTACATAAGTCCGTGGGAAGTTCGGTGGACATTTTATTTGCGATTCGCGGACTTTTGTCCTCTGCAGACAAAGTCCCTCGTCTGCTCAGGCTTTTAAGAATATACCTAGAGTACCGAAAGCGACTGCCGAACTAAAACATTAGTTAAACAATGGTGCCGATTCTGACTTACACACGACTAAACTAATTTTAAAATATGCTCTTTTTCTATTGCGAAATACAAGAAGAGGATAGCAAGTAATTCAGTGCTGTCAAATTAAATGACAGATGACATTTTGTTCGTACAGGTTTGTTAATTTAGTCGAGATGTTACGTCGTGATGTTTAATTTGTATGGAAAACTATTTTTTTTCTAATTTGACAGGTGTTAAAAGTTTGCTATCCCTTTCTTATATTTGTTGATGGTAAGAGAGAATTATAGACTAAATTTAATTTAGATGGTGTCACGAGAATCGCGGCCATTAGCTATGTATCATAATGTGGAACACTGAACTGCTAACGAAGATACGCGCAAAACCTATACCACAGTATTACGATATCTCCCTACAGTAGCGCAACGAATGTACTTATGCGGAGCAACGGCGGGGGACTCGCGGGGAGGCGGGCGGTGTCAACCGCGTCCCGCAAACACGCTTACTTTGCGGGAAGGAGCGCGAGGGGCAGACGCCGTCGTGTTTAGTTGAAAATTGTTTCGCTTCGTTGTTATTTTATTTCCCATTTTGTAACAACCTTAGCGTATCTACTTACGCCGGGCGGCATCGCGCGTCATCAAAGGCGTTGCGCTACTGTAGGGAGATATCGTAATACTGTGCCTATACTGTGAGTTTGGGTACAGTAACATTACGTTGATAAAAATAAAATAAAACACTTCTCTATGGTGAAAGTTGCTAAGCGTCTTCGTCGGAGGTGTCGGGCATGCTGGCCGGTATGCTGTCCTGCATCCGCTTGAAGTTAGCCAGCACCTCGAAGTGCATGTGCAGCGATTGCGTCATGCCGGGCTGGTCGTGTAGGTATCTGTTTACCTGGAGGAGTTGGTCAAGTGATAAATTTTTATATTACTAGCTGTTGCCCGCGATTTCACCCGCATCCCGACGGAACTATGTACTTCACGCACCCGGATAAAAAGTAGCCTAAAACCTTCTCCTCTATCTCCGTACCAAATTTTATCCAAATTGGTCCAGCCGTTCTACGCGATGCTTCTACTGTTTTTTTTTCTTGGTAAAGCTGGGTACGCCAAATCAAATTAGAATTTATTTATTATTTAAAGTTTTTTTAAATAGCACTTTTTATTAGTTTGTCTGAACTAAATCTTATAGCTAAAACCACAATGAACAGTTTTTCTGCCACAATTGAGTGAATAACAGTAATAATGACATACTTTAGCGCCAAGTTTCTTCAGTAGGCTCGTGAACGCCTTCTCCTCCCTGCCGATCCAGGGGCGACCCTCGTCCTGCACTTGGTAAGGACTCACGTGGATGAACACGTTCACATCTGCAATGGATATTTACCTATGATTTCGTTCGCGGTAACATACCCCCAAAAATATAGGTTACTAGATGTACTCCGTACATGTATTTTAACTTTTTCTTACTGTTTAAACCTTTCCTGGACTACGACAAACATTTCAAAACCTAAATCGGCCCAGTCGTTCTCGAGTTTTAGCGAGATTAACCAACCTCAATCCATCATCAATCAATGCCACTTTTCGTTGTAATTTTATAACACAAAAACGGGCTTACCTATCCAAACCAAATGTTTAGGCTTTGTTCGGGCTATTTAGTAGATGGTTAATGTGAAGTTTGCACAAAATCGGTCGAGCGGTTCATCTTTAATTTGAATTCATATAGCCCACGCGGGCGAAGCCGCTGGCGGAAAGCTAGTTTTTATATATAAGAAGATTTATACGTTAAACGGAAGAGCTGTCATTCAAGGTCTGTGTAAATGTATGAGCACTTACTGAGCCTGGTGAGCGTCTCGAGCAGACTGCGCGACGTGATCCAGGTGTTCTTCCCGCCCGCGTGCCCGCCGTCCAGCCAGTACATGTCCACTATGCGTTCCATGAACCTGCCACGTCAACATATGCTGTGCTAATATTATTTTATGTGTAAATACGTAAGGTGGTTTAAAGAGGTTACCTTGGATAAAACACTCATGACAAAATAATAAATGTTAAGTATCTCAAAACGTCAAGATCAATTGGATATACATAAGAGTTGTTGTAGGAAACTTACCATCATCTGCCTAGCCTTTTCCCAACTATGTTGGGGTCGGCTTCCAGTCTAAACCGGATGCAGCTGAGTACCAGTGTTCTACATGGAGCGTGGAGCGACTGCCTATCTGGCGTCCAGAACCCAGTAACCGGGTAGCACGGTATCCCTTGGCTTACCAAGGGGTGTCAGTCTTAACTGAGAGACTTTGAGTTGTTATAGGAAACTGAGAGCTCTAAAAGCATTTTTTAGTTAATGTGATCTCCACTATATCTTTCGACTGGCTATAATACGACACGTAAAAAACAGATTTTAGGGCCAATAACGAACGGTGCTATCCATAGCTCCTGTCTCTCAAACGCGCCTGCGCAACTTGGACTAACCTCTCAACTATGTTGGCGTCGGCTTCTAGTCTAACCGGAGGCTGCTGAGTACCAGTGTTTCATAAGGAGTGACTACCTATCTGACCTCTTGGTAAGACTTTCTCGTGTCGTGGTGGCCTAGTGGTTAAGTGTGCTGGTACGAAACCTGGCAAATACCAATGTGACTTTTCTGAAGTCATATGCAGTTTCTAAGTATATCTTAGACGTCACTGGCTAACGGTAATGGAAAACAGCGTGAGGAAACCTGGACTTAAAAAGTCTGAAATAACCAATCCGCCTTGAGCAAGCGTGGTGATCAATGCTCATGCCTTCTTTGTATGAGAAGAGGCCTGCGCCCAGCAGTGGGACAGTATATAGGCTGATGATTATGATGATGCACTTTCTAAGTATATCTTAGACGTCAGTGGCTAACCGCCAAAGAAAACATCGTGAGGAAACCTGGACTTAAAAAGTCTGAAATAACCAATCCGCCTTGAGCAAGCATGGTGATCAATGCTCATGCCTTCTTTGTATGAGAAGAGGCCTGTGCCCAGCAGTGGGACAGTATATAGGCCGATGATGATGGAATGCCTCACCTCATCATATGCGCGTCTCCCGGCGTGAGGGTCTTGGTGTAGTGGAACTCGTAGATGAGCTGGTTGAGCACCACGCAGCCCTTGCTGAAGCCCACCAGCGTCAGCTGCGACTCGTCCAGCGCGAACTTGTCGCGCCACCACAGCGGGTCCGCCTCACTGCTACTGTACCACATGTCACTTAGTATTTATTGTTAGGTACTACTAATATACTTCAAATATACTAATTGGGTTTATTTATATGTATAAGTATAACGTAAAACTATTTATCTATATGTAAGTGTTCAAGGGTTATGCGGAAAGGTATTTTTTTCTAAGAATCGTATTTCCAAAAAATTACGAGTGTATTCTTACAAGACAATGCGAACGAAGTTGCTGGCGGAGTAATAGACAATTTACTTTTTTAAATGAAGGTTTTTAATGCACCAAAGACCTCCGATTTAACATTCATCATCATTAAATAACTGCCAATCAGTCAAAATATTTTTAGGCATGATGGCATAAGCGTGCGTCAGGCCATTTACCGTCACGGCAATAGCTGTTTAACAAGCACAATAAGTGAATAATAGTGGGTACAGACAACATCCATTGGAACTAAACCTACTCACGGCTTGTGCGTGGCGAGGCCGAGCGGCGCGGGCGGGTCGGCCGAGCCGCTCGCCTGCGCCTGCGTGCCGTTCGACTTGCTGCCCTCCGCCGGGTGGATCGACGAGTTCTGGACATAGTATTAGAATATAGAGACCCAAGATACTGGTTCATTTCTCATGTGTTGCCGAGTAGATTTAGATTTAGAGTTTTTAGGTTTTTCTTTTTTTTAATAATACATTCATAACTATATCTACTTACAAATTTACAATAAATATATATTAATTTAAGATTTTTTTTTATAGCGCATAGAATGTAACTGTAATAATTATATAATAATAATATTTTAATATAAGTTATGTATTTAATATAAATAATTAGTTAAGTCCTCTCTATCCTATAAATATGTTTTGCTGTGCCCAACAGGGTCCACAACTGTAACAAACTATCTTCTTACCACCTAAGCAACATTGTGGAATGCAATAAACAATTGAGTATTGAGTATAGATTACGACCTATACCAAGATTACAGAGAAAGGTTTTTCCACGCTATATTATGAAGTATGTTGTACTGAAGTTTAAGAAAATGGTATACTCTACCTAATCCGATCTCTGCTTGTAATATTTTGAGAACTTTAGATCTGTATTTAGGTACCTAACTTAATACTAACAAAATATCAATCTCCCAAGAAATACAAAATTCGACTTTAGAAAAAAAAACCCATCGAATCTTTAAAAAAGTATTTAATTAATAAATTATCTTTTGCGCAAGATCTATACAAGCATTGAATTCAAGTGCGTAGCTATCATTTTGTGTCACTAAATACTTCACGCTAATTTGCGATTTGCGATAACGTCGTCTCTCATTTATTCGATGGCTATAGAATGCTAGCATTTGAGCTAAAAGATATTATAACCATATTAAATGATTTTGAAGATCATCTTAGAAGAAATAAGCCCAGCTTGCAAAGTTAGAAACTGTTTACACATTATCCTTTTTATCAAATTCGAATGATTAACGAAAATAATATATGGCTGTTGCTATGATACGAACCTCCTTCGTACAAGGCACATTACCTGCCTAGCGTTTCCCCAAATATTTTGGTTTCCAGTCTAACGAATGCATCTGGCATTCGTATACCAGTGCTTTACAAAGCGGTTGGATCTCACTGTACAATTAGTTTAGTTCAGTAGTTGGCGAGTTTATTTCTGGCCATAAAATTTGGAAATATGGAATTCAAATTAACCAACTGGTGGATAGGTCGGTTTGTATATGTATGAAGATATTATACCACTGATAATTATCCACTGATCAATTATAATTTATCACAGTTAATTTGTATTAGAGAGAGAAAAGACTATTTTAGGCCCTGTCGTTAAAATATGATACACTAGCTGTTTCCCTCGGTTTACCCGCATCCGGGTAAAAAGTATCCTATATGTTAATCTAGGTTATAAACTATCTGTGTACCAAATTTCATGCAAATCCATTCAGTAGTTTTTGCGTAAAAGAGTAACAAACATCGATTCATCTATACGTACAAACTTTCCCATTTATAATATTAGTAAAAGGGCTTTTGGGCTACTTCACATTTGGAAAAAAAAACACTCACATGCAAATCTTCTATATCGATGTCTTCTGGGAGAGACACGGGCGTGAAAGCCTCAATCAGCTCCGACGTTGAGAAGCTCTTTATCCTGTTACTGACTCCTTGGAGAAGCCTACGGTAAAACAGAAGATTGAAGATATTTGTAACTACTTAAAAAGGATCATAAGGCGACATGAGCATTGACATGTCAAACTAGAATTATTAATCCGATCATGACATGAAAATATTGGATGATCATCTGATTTTGTCATATCGTAAGATAAAATTATCTATATTTTACATAAATGAATAGGCATTTTTAAAACAATACTATGCGAAAAAAGAGCAATATCATGCTTACAAATTATAATTCTACATAAAAAAGCTTCGTTAATTTTATGTTTCAAAGTTCAGGGAATCATCAATTGACCTCTCCCGCCGTGGGTGGGGCGGAAGGGAGTGTCAGACTCTTACTGACTAAAACCCATCCATGTTCCTTCCTCAGCCCTTTGCATTCCGGGATCGCGGTATCTCTTTTGAACGTCCCCCAGTAAAACGCAGGCTACTAACCTCTCCAAGTGATGCAGCGCGTTGTGTGTGGGCGTATGTTCGGGCACGCCGGCGTTGTTGCTCGGCACGAAGTTGTCGTAGCAGCTGAAACTCTTGTACTCTATCCTAGAACCACCGATGTATCTACTTCAATTATATAGTACAATCTTGTTCGGGCTCGTCTCTATTGCAACAAGAAAAATCGTGGACATACAAACATACATACATAAGGGTCGAATACAGAACCTCAATTTTTGAAGTCAGATAAAAATCGGCCAAGTACGTGTCTGACCACGTAGTGTAAGGGTCTATAATTCTTTAACTAGTAAAGCTTACTGCCAGTGGCGGATGTGCAGTCTTGGATGCCCTAGGCCCCAGGCCATAAGTACCAGCCGCCCCTTTCTCCCTCATATAGACTATACAATAAATTTACTTTATTGTGCCTCATCATAATGTGAGACTGTAGAATATATATTTAGGCACTTTGAGTTAAGTATTTCTTGTCATGATGATTGGCCACCCCTGACATCTGGCCGCCCTAGGCCTATTGAGCCTTAGGGTAAATCCGCCTCTGCTTACTGCACGATAGGGTGTGTAGGGAAAGAACCCTAAATTTTACCTCTTTGTCGACGTGATTAATATAGCTATGCCAAATTACAGCTATATGGTACTAAGTCTCTGAGCTAAGCCGAGAACAAGCGGAACCAGCTAGTATAAAACACGTCTGAGCGCGACTTACCTAGAAGGTCTAACAGCCAATATATGCTTGGTGGGGAAGTTATTGCCCAGCATTCGTACAGTATTCTCTAAATTCCACTTGACGTAGTTCCGGTTGTCACGGTGCGCTTGCATCACTTCCGGATAGTCCTGAGACAAAAATACATAACTATGTGAGTGACTGTTAAAGTTTGGGTGGATGAATTAGCTGCTCTGAAGAAGTCAATTGTCATTAGGTTTCCGCATCCATAGCAAAAACAGTCTAAGTTTAAATTACCAATTATGATAGTCAAGACAGAGCCGCGCCGTGAACAGGGCCTCACAAAGATTAAAGCTTTTAAATGGCGTTTGGATCATCATCATGATTATCAGCCCGTGTTAGCCCACTGCTGGACATAGTGCCCCTCCCATGGCACGCTACTGAGCTCGATATTCAGCTCACTTCCTCCAATGCCGATTACCCTTACGAATACCATTGCTCCACCTAGCTACACGGAGCTAAACTGGTCACGTCGGTAAACGCAGTGTAGAGCTTTTGAATATAGATACATAATTATAATAGATAGAATACGCTCTCATGGACAAACAACCTAACAAGACTCTTTTTTATATACCCTAGAAATCCATGGCTAGGTATGAAAAAAGAAGACATGTTGCGCCGAATAAATTGGTATAAGGGGATATGATGATGATATATCCTATGATCGTATTCGTTATCAAGTTCCCAGGCGTCCCAGAACACACCTGGACATCTCCGCCGAAGAACACGAGGGTGTGTTGTGCGAGGGGCGGGGCGCGCGCGGCCGGCTGGAACAGCGCGTCGTTGGAGCGCCCCTCGTGCCCCGACACCCGCCGCAGCCGCACCGGCAGCATCATGCGACTTCTTACGCTAATCCTTGCTGTCCCACTAAAGTGCAAGGAGAGAAATTAACAGTAAATATCACGCCTGTTTTCTTCAAAGGTAAGACAGAGATAGGACATCTTTTTGTATTTTATACCCTTCCTTTCAATTGGGAAAAAATACAAACTCCAAGTTACTGCTGATGGAAATACTTAAAAATAAAATCGCCTGACTTAGGAATCCAACCCAGGACCTCATGCACATATTGCACATACATTCAGATATGCAGATAAAATTAAGGCAACTAATTATCCAAGTATGACTGATACAGGCACCATTCAAAAAATATTAATTGCAAAATTAAAGGTGAAAATATCAGTTCACTTGCATAGTAGAAGATATTTTTTTATAAAGGTAATTTCTTACCTATTTTGCAAGATAATGTCAGTACTGGAAAAGACTATTTGCTTAAGTATCCTAAAATCCTGCTGCATTTTTAGTCAGACTTAAATACAAAATGGACAATTAGAACACAGAATAATATTAAATGCATTTATTTTAATAACAAAATATTACACTGGACTTACACCTACACATTAATAAACAAGTAATACTTTCATAAATGATTCACCATCAACAGATACATGGTCATTTGACATTTCTGCTGTTTTTCTGATGATAATACTTGGTGTCATTCATGCACACAGTGATCTTGAGCGTGATATCATCTAGACAGTTCTTCAGGTCCTCCCGCAGCTCCCTGACCTTCACCCTCACATCCTCACACATGAGGTTGTAGCACATGGCCACTAGACCCATACCCAGCAAAACATAAATAAAGTTTATGACCAGTTTCAGGTGAGAACCACCAGCAGAATCAGCAATATTAGCACCTGGCACAAAGTCCCCGAACCCAATTTTGCACAAACTTATAACACAGAAGTATGTTGAATCCAAGTAGTTCCATTTCTCCCAGGCTCCGAACATGATCGTCCCAGTCAAGATATAAAACGATATAACCCACAAACAAGCAGTTGATGGCACGGTAATCTTCCGTTTGACCGGCTGCATTTCTCCGTCTTCAAACAATGTGTCATCCCTGCGGCTGCATTCGTGTGCTGTTATGTACAACCATTTGAATGTCTGCGCTAACACTTTGCCCATGTTACAGAAGTACAAAACATAAATAGGTATGCCAAAGCAGGCATATGCTATTGTTACAATCTTGCCCCACACAGTTTTAGGTACAATATTACCATAGCCAATCATAGTGAACACTGATAGGGAATACATTAGGGCTGCAGGGAATGACCATATGTCCTCAGCTGATCTGCCATTGTATCCTGTGTGAATAGCAGCCGTGATGTTGTTTTGGAACACTTTGAGTACTTGATCCACTTTAATCACCCAGGCAGTCTCATTGAACAGGTTGTTGGCTATAGTAATGTTCCACAGAGCTTCTGCACAGTTCACTCTTAGCTGCCTCACTTCTTCCAGCTGTTCGTCAGGACTGTCCTTCTCGATGTGCATGAAGCCCGCCGCGCCGAGGATCGCGTAGCAAACAACAAGGGCGCCGACACCCACTTGTGTAAACATGAAAGCTATGAATTTTCTGAAACAGTCTTTTATTTTTTCTCTTGCATCGCTGCCAACTGTTGATGAAGAGTCTCTACTCCTCATAGAGCCGTGGAAGCTCGCGCTGAGAGGATGGTGTCTATCCATAATTTAAAATTTGAGTTCAATAAAATATTCTCGAGTAAACGGAAAATCTCGTCACACCGGTGTAAACTATTTCGGGAATTACATTACTGGCAGCGTGCCAATACTGTTGTTTGACATTGATTACAAAACACTACGGTGTGTGTTGTTATTCTTTACTACGGTTATAAAAAATATATTTCTTATATAAATTAAACCAATGAATAAACTTCATAATTTTAATATTATTTAAGTAATGTCTTTTCATCTTTTTTACGTAAAATCCCTAAAAAGTACTCGCATTCAAGATAATACTTACATGAAAAGATGGTAAACATTTTTGCTGTTTAATGAACAATCATAAATTACAAGAAAAGGAAAAAATCAATAATAAACATTGAAAAAATTACACGAAAACTTACAATCACTGGAGCGAATTTTGGTTAGCATATCGTTCACTCCGACTAATAACTGATGTTAGAATGTTATCTTTAAGACAATGTGTGTGTGTGATAACAGTTTGCTTATTAAATTTTATTTAAAAAACAAATCTCGCATTACAAGCCGCATTTTTTTTTACTGAACTTGACTTACTTGACATTGACAATTGTTGGCAGACAAATATTGATAAAGAAGTACAGATAACTAATTTGTGACTGAACTTTAATTATATTCAACATAAAACTTTTGATTAGATTTAGAATGGATGATAATGAGAAAAAAAAGTGTCACGGTTAAGTTAAATTGCATATTTACAGTATGTATTTGGCTTGTTTTAAAAAAAAAAAACTGATTATGTTCATCGTAGAATATTTTTGGACGAATAATTGGTGCCGTGAGTCCGTGAACTCCATTCATTCATTTCATTGATTTTTTTATAGTCTGTTCTGTGTTTCGTTCCAGGTAACTTCTGTACAACGTTTTACACAAATAGTACGTGATTTCACTTTTCTTTGTGCAAAATATATATAGACATCCTGTTGTAATGCTCAATAATGTAAAGCATCCTTTGATGGGAACGCGGAGAAAATCAAAAACCACACGTTTTCTTGGCGTTGTTTGTTATCCGGCGTTGCGTTTTTATTGAAGTTTATCGTTTATTTCCGCTGTTCTAATATAAAATGTAGTGTGGGGACATTTCCCGATGCTCATTTATGTGTTTTCATCCAAAATTTGTGAGTATTGCATGATATTTTTAGTGCTTCGATGATATGTGATTCCTGTGTGTTAATGGCTGAACAACCTATAATCTTTATCATAATCATTGTCGTCGCGGCGATTATACAAATGAAATAGCCACGTAATGATGTACAGGAATATGTGTCATTTGGCTATCGGCAGTAATAAGAATAAGATGTTACGGTCACGAAGCCCAAGGTCACAGCTATTGCTCATGCCGACATTTTTTTTTCAGGCAATATACCGTACAATAAACATGTAGCCGCAAATTAAATTACAATACGATGTTTGCAATAGCAGCGTTCCCAAAACCCATTTGACCCGATGTAAACGTAATAGATGGATCATACTTAGCATATGGAGGTAGTGATGGGTTCACCGACGCAGCCGGACGGCGCGGGCTGGCTGGACATGGAGCGGCTGGAGAGCGCGCTGGGCCGCAAGCTGACGTCCATAGACTTGGTGGGCGGCATCTTCTGCAGCATCTGTCAGTCGACGTTCGGTAACAAGCGGGACTACGACACCCACTACGTGGACCACAATATTGGCGACGCAGACATAGGGTACACTTGTGTCGTGTGCCGCAAACAGTTCACGGGATACCCCAGCTTCCGCAACCATTGCTACTTAACTCATGTTGCTAAAAACAAGCACAAGTGAGTACCTATTCATTTCTTCCACTTGTCACGGTCTGATGGCAGTGATAGCATTCTTAGTCAAGATCATCATGTTATCAACTTTGAGGTTCATAGTAGTTGTAAATTTTCCTTTCCCTATATCAATAATATGTGAGAAGTTGATATTCTGCTATAAATAAATAGGCTCAGAATCTGAGTCATCCATTTCTTGCTATTCTTAATGATTCATGGTATCCATTTTAGAATTGTGAGTGAAGCATTTATCACTCCAAAAATATAGATAGAAATACAGTTTTAGATTACTTTGAAGTTTTCTCTGTCCACCAGTGAGAAGAGCTATGTATAGTGTGATTAATATGTATCCAATTTACTTTTGGTCAGTAATGTATTGTGTTGTAACATTGTCACTTTTATTTCAGGTGCATACATTGCTCCAAAACATTTTCAAAACAATCAGTTCTGATCAGTCACATTGATAGTACTCACAATTTCAAATGTGAACCTTGCCAAAAGAAGTAAGTTATAAACAACACTTAATTGCCATTGTTCAATTAACATTCAATACTTATCAAATAACAAATTTTAAAATTTACAGCTTTCCATCCAAAAAGGAACTAACAACGCATCAAATTATTCATGGCAAGGAGAAACCACCGTACCATTGCCAAGAATGTGGGGACACTATCGAGAGTATTGACATGTGCGAGCTGCACATTGACAAACACTGCACCTCTCTGTACTCCTGCCCCGTCTGCAACGAGACCACCAACAACAAACTAGATGCTGCCAAACATCTCACAATCCACTTTGGTGAAGTACTTACGGATGAAGACATTACCACTTCTAAAATTGGCGAGGACTGCTCCATAGACATCCTTGGAGGAGTCCTCTGTAATTACTGTGACGAGTTATTCAAGAATAGACTAGAGTTCGATACACATTACACAACAGAGCATGGAGATAAGCCGCTGGTGTACTCCTGCAACATTTGTGGGAAACAGTATGACAAGTACCATTTGTTTGGCAACCACTGCTACGATCACATGACCAAAGGTAGATTCGAGTGAGTATCTTTGGTAACTATTATGTTATTATTATACTGCAATGCAATTGTTTATAATAAAATATAATAAATATATTTTGTTTCTGATGCTAGGAAATATACTAAAGATTTTATTTGCATGTATGTCCTCTTTATCATGAATCAGTGGTTTCTATTTATAAATACAAAGAGTCTTTTGTGCCTTCATTGATCCTTCCCATTTCTATATCATGCCTATATTATGTGAATTGATTTGAAATAAATATTATACTGTATTAAATATGAAAAGATCAGGCTTGCGAATTTTGAATGTGTAATCATTAGATATCTGATACTAATAAGACAGGTTTTATAATTCCTCATCTTCACTCTCTTCAGTTAGAAGTTGCTTGGGATAAATCTTTTCTTAGTTCACAATCTGCACAGAGAAGAAAGTCTGTACCTTAAATGTATCAGTTATGGGATTTCTTTAGTTTATAAATCATTCACCGGCCTAAAGTGAGCAAGTAAAAACAGTATCTGCCCAACTCTTGTGACTGACTCAAACTGACGTAAAGTGCTCTCGCAATGTCTACATGTATAAAGTTGTGACGTCGACAGATGCACAGACTGCGGCAAGACGTTCTCGCGGCTGTCGCTGCTGGTGACGCACACGGAGGCGTTCCACTCGGCCGACTCGGCGGAGAAGCCCTTCCGCTGCGGCACGTGCGGCTACGGGTTCAAGTCCGCCAAGCGGCTGTGCGAGCACACGCGCGTCGTGCACGACACCAGTGCCATGCGCTGCACGCAGGACGGCTGCGAGAGGATGTGAGTGGACCATTGTTATATATAAATTTTATCTTTTTCACCTGCCATCGCATCGTGTCGCGCCCATACTTTTATTTTTGAAACTGTAGCTTTATATATATTGAATTATTGTCAGGTTCGAGTCCCTGAAGGAGCTGCTGTTCCACCAGCGCTCGCACCGGTCGGTGCCGCGCGACAACTGGTGCCGGCAGTGCGGGCTGCAGTTCAGCTCGCTGGCGGCGTGCGAGCGGCACCTGGACGTGCACCGCAAGAAGCACTACGCCTGCCCCGTCTGCCCCAAGAGCTACCGCGAGAAGTACCTCATCCTCAAGCACGTGCCCACGCACTTCGAGTCCGTGCTGCACGTGTGCAAGGTGTGCGGCAAGGTGTTCAAGCTGCGCAGCCGGCTCGTGCAGCACTCCAAGACGCACTCCGACCTGCGCGCGCACAAGTGCAGCATCTGCAGCAAGGGCTTCATGAAAGCCTCCGTGCTGGAGCAGCACATGAACATCCACAACGGGTTCCGCCCCTTCAAGTGCACCGTGTGCCCCAAGACCTTCGCGAGCCACCCCAACTGGTACAAGCACATGCGTCGCGTGCATAACATGCCGTCTAAGGATAACCAAAACACTAAAAAGATTACTGCTCCTGAACCACCCCCCGTTACTGTAATCGATAATAGCGATAGTAAAATGAAAATCGAATCGGGAATCGATTCAACGAGTTCGGAAATGTCCCTAGAGACACACAGTTTTGCCGAGTCGGATGACAGTACCATGGATAGTATTGATCCGACAATCATAGAGAGAGATTGGTGTATCTCGAATGAAAGTTCCATAATTGACAACATAGACAACACTCTTCAATATACAGATATGCTGCCAGTTAGCAGCACTACATTCATTGATTTTGGTAAGTTCAAATTTTATACTATTTTTGCATCAATTTGTGAACTTTTTTGGTTTCTGGTGGTTGATAAAGCGCATAATTTTCTATGAAATGAAATGTTTTTTCAGAAATATCTCATGAAGTTGGGCCGATGACGCCTGCAGGCCAGGCGTGGCAGACGGTGCAGGACGGGCAGCTGGGGCAGGTCGGGCAGGAGGCGCTGGCGGGGCTGGCGGGGCCGGCGGAGCTGCTGCAGCAGGCGGGGCTGGGGCCGCAGGCGGGGCTGGTGCCCGACTGCTCGGGGCTGGTGCCGCGCGAGTACGGGCCGGAGTTCAACGTGGGCGCGGCGGGCGGCTGGTCGGGCGCGGTCATCGACCTGGACGACCACTACCTGCCGCACATCGACCCGCTGCTCACCATCAAGCCGCCGCCCGCGCCGGCGCAGCCCGACCCCTGGGAGCCTCTCATCACCAAGGTATACAGCGTCTTCGAGGACGCCGACCTCAACAGACTCTCCATCATGAAGACCGACATATTCTAAACACACAAACACTCCCCCGTCGCACTACACTTGAAATTCTAACGTGCGATACCCATACTAATAGTAGATGTTAATGATTTAATAGTATTTGTTCCGGCCGGGCGGGTTTGATCGCGTTGGATAGATGTTTCCTTTGAAGATAACCACTGTTCGGTTTGTTATGTTGCACCAGTGCTGCGATCAAGGCCGCTCGGCCAACTACACAGCTACCTCAGGCAAACGACTATATACCTCAGTAATCCATAGGAAATATTTTAATGTAACTGTTGATATATACATTTATATAACATAGATCCCACCAAACATTAGTTGGTTAATGTTCTTTAATCATATTCATAATAATGCTACCTCATTTAGTTGTTTAAGTTGTCGATATAGATTGTTGCTTAAACGTATGCCTCGTCGTTCAGATGTACAACAGATAGTGATATGTGCCATTTTATGACGAGCCGGCCGAGCTGTAGTCGCGTACTGCGCGCTGTGCTGCACCAAGTTGTACACGCAGCATTGCGATGCTTCAAATGTTACTGCTTTGTTAAAGCATCAATGTCAGCGCCATGATGGGTTTGTTTAAAGTGACGTCATCCGGCTGCAAGCCTTCAACTCGAATACCGCAGTAAGGTTTGAGTGCGCAGTGCTAGCGGCCTGTAGCGCAGTACCCGACCAGCTCCACGCAGCGCCGCCTCGCGGTCGACAGACGCCAGTAAAATATTTAAATTGCAGTTCAAACTATTCGGTTCCAATATTGTATTATATTCGATGATTATGATCCAAAGTTAGGGTAAGGCGATTTGGTGAACAAATTATTTGCATTTTGTAAATATTTTGGTACTTGCGGCACTTGCATTTTCGACGCTTTTTGAGGCTGCCGTTGGTCGTTTCTAGGGTGATTGTGAAGAATTGAAGGCAAATAATATATCTCGACTGCTTGTTGGATATCAGCTGAATAGCTAGCTCGAGTTATGTAAACGTGCGACTTCTCTTGAAACTGAAGTTGCTTCTAGTCCAGAGTTAGTAGTCATCACGTGTGTTGCCGCACATTCTGCACAGAGGTGCTTCGAGCGTTGGCAGTATACGCTGTACTGTGCTATTCTCTTCTACAGGGATTTGTGTAAGACCTAAGTATGTTAGTGACTAACAAGCATTTACTTGAGTAAGACGTGATACCGTAGTTGGCTGGTTCCAAGGGTCTACTGTCGGCGAAGCATCGCGTCGGGACCAACGGCGGTGTGCTCATGCATTTGGATTTCGATTCCTTTATTATTATTGTTATTTTTTATTGGGAAGTCGCGACGCCAAGCGTCGTGATTTTAGTGTAAGTGAATCGATAGTGCTGTGATATTTTTTATGTATATTTAGTGTTAAGGTTAGAGAGTGTAACGTAACGAGTGAGTACAAACAGTTAAACATCGCGAGTACCCGGCGACGCGGGACAGCACCCGCGGCCCGGCGCGGGCTCCCGGGCCGGGCCGCTCCGCTAGTATATTCGGTAATAGAGAAGTGATGTTGGTACAAAACATAGATGCGCAAGCATTCTAATTAAATTGAAGGAAATCGGTGTTGCCACACCAAAAAAATTAAAACTTGACAATGTTTACTTAAGCAGAATCAAGCTGCAAACTTAAAATGTTGATGTAAATGTTAAAAAAGAGAAAAAATATTTAACTCCGAAATATATTTTGGAGAGAATTATTTACAAGTATGAGGGAGAGGGGTCTTAGTGATAAAGATATCCAAAGACTGCTAGGTATTATAAGTTCTTTGAACTTGAAATTCGACTTATAAGTCAGGGATTTATGCGGAATAAAGTCAGACGTAACGAAAGCAAACTAATGTAATAGAAAAACGGCGTAGCTATCGGATAATCATAGGCTTTGACAAGAAAACGACAAAATTTAACAATGAAGCAAGTATTTGGCGCCTCGACACACCTGCACAAGGTATAGGGCAGAGTTGCATTGATCACACACGATCTGGTACACACCGGCCGCGGCCGGGCGGCATGAGCGGATCCCACGATCCCATGCTTTGGAAAATTACAAAAACGAAAATTAAACGCGCGCACGCCGGCCGGATAAGGATCGTAAATTATTTTTGTCTGCATTTTCACTCGTAGTGGAATTGTTCGGCTGGTGGTGGCGCGGCCAATAACCACGCTAGATTGGTTCCTCAATTGGCGGCTGCGCGGCGGGAGACGAAACAAAAAAAAATACATAGTATAAATAATCTTCATGTGGCGTTAAAATTGTACAAGTTTTGCCAAGTCGATGATAGCAGTATTCTATGTCTTTTTGTCGTGGTCGGTGTTTGTAAATCTGTTATGTCTAAATTATAAATAATGTAAAAAAAAGTGAAAAAATCCGTCTCCCCCGCGTGGTCCGTACAATGCTGTCAGTTCCGTGCGAGCTTGTGACAGTTATAATATAATAGCATTAACTCACATACAATATAAGGATGTCTTTAACCTCACCTGAGGCTTTCATTATTTCAATATAAATAGTACTTATTTCGAACTTCTGTAATCATGAAAAAACCATTTTGATGTTAAAAATTTGTTGCAAAGGGGACAATTGTATATTTTCGTGGAAAACTTACTCGTTATAAGTATTATAATAAATAAAAAGATAAATCGTAAACATATGAAGCAGAGTATTAAATAAAATACAGTTTTTACTAATGTTAGGGTCTAGTAGCAATGTTGAAAGTTACTTACATTAAAAAGACTAGTTCCTTTAATAAGTGCATGGCGTCGAGTTTGCCTTGGCCTGCAAGTGATTAGCGCGGCTGTTTAGACGTTGCTAGATCCCAATATGTTAATCTTCATAAGCAGAAATTACCTAGGGCTTAATCCCACGATCCGTAAACGGTATTAGTTGAACTCCTGTTCAATAAATTTCGGTCGATGGCTAAAAACGTATTGGCATCAATACTTCTCTGCCATTGACAGAATACGCCTAGGCTTATTCTTGCTCTGTGACGTCGAACTTCACTTCGGATTGGTAAAGACTACCGTAGTTCAACCATGATCTAAGTGGTAAAGGTTAAAAACCTGATGGGTTCGGAAAACGAGCTATTTTAGTAAGAGTAGGCCCTTAATTGAACAGATCGTCGGAGCGAGACCGAGTGCTCGATGAAACCAACCCGAAATTGTCTCATTGTACCCTTTGCGACCGTATTTGTCCCTAGCTTTTAGGTGTTAGGTTATAGTCGAACACAGGGTATTGTGGTTCTATTTTAACGGAAGTGTTAAAAAACGATTAGTAAGCGACACATCGCACCCGAAACATGATGGCTACACAATACTACCCCAATACCCAACAAGTGTACAATATAGGTACCGTTCTAAATCTGTCTTAAAATATAAGGTTTTCAGGCCGGGTTACGATTATACTTACAGGGATTTATCTAAAACGAATTTTGAGAAATACGTATAAAGTTAATATAAATGTGTGTGTAAAATGTAATACAAAAAGTATTACAATAAAAATAAAACGAATTCCTTAAACTTCGTTTTTATGAAGCGGTCAAGTTTGCAGACTATGTTCATTTCAAACGTGCTGGGGCTGCTGAAATGAGTTGCATGACAACGTGTTGTGATCAGACGAAATCGAATTCTGATTCCAAGTCTACGGAAAAAGCATATAAATGTTGGCCAATTTTGATATGAACGTATTCGCCGATAGCAAAGTTTAAAGAAGATATTTTTCAAATAAATATTCAACAATGAAATACGTAGATGTTTGGAAATATTTAAAGTAAGGCACAGTTGTGAAGTTTATCAAAACCCGGTCGATGTTTCATGTAGTAAGCTAAATAAATTACGTTTTAATTCAAAACTCTTATTTTAGAGGTTAAACAAGTAAAAGTGCATAATAAGTATACATAGTGTTACGTACCTACTGGTTTATTTGGCGTCGCATTTTGAAAATATTTTGTATATAATTCTGTAATCAATTTTATCCTTGACACCTATCTCAACTAAAATGATTTTTGTTTTTAAATGTACTTATTTTGTCGACAAGACTATCATTTGAATATTATGGTGAAATAGTGTAATGAAATATTGTCATGTGAAGCATATATCAAAATTAGTCTTGTAAACTTGTAAGGTTGCTCATAAGGGTTCTTAAGCATGTTGTTTTAGTAATTTCGGATAAAAATATAAAATTCTGAGTCTTGTCGTCTAAATATGTATTCGGCCTAAAGCAACATGTTAGGCTACTAACTAGTCGGCCATGATTGTATCGAGCTTACGATAGCAAACTTCGATTTTAATGTTTTGTGGCCAAATCATGGCCCACTACGTTTTTAGGTGGAAAGGATAATGTTAAATCAGCTTTTTTCGCTTTGATGTTTGAAACTTTTGACATGAAATGTATACTTACTTTTAAGAAATTGTATTTTTTGTGCGTCAAGCTTCTAATTGTAAATAAAAACGCTGTTACATTTTTTTCTACTATTCGATAACTGTACGGGATTTGTTTTAAGACGTAGGCTCATATATTTAGCACTAAACTAAAAACCTAAGCAGGAAAATATAAAAGTCGGAACGAACTGCAGCGGCGGGCGGCGGCCGCCGGTACTTTTAAACTTTCCTGTTTAGACAGTAAGTAATAGTTATGTACCGAACTACCTCTGCATGCCTCCATGGATAACAGTAATTATAGATTTCTTTTTTGTTATAATTGCGATGTAACTTTACATTTACGCATTGATATATTTTGTACGTTATTAAACAGAATAATTATAGGGGACATAGGTTTTACAGTTATATTATTGCTATAATCAACATGTACTTGATGTGTGCAAGATAATTTTCCGTTTTATGTAGGACGCTACTCAAATCTGAATGGAATTATTGATCCTTATACAGTACATTATACAATCTGACTAGTTCAATTGATGTTTTATTTTATTACACTATTTCAACCCAAACATTAATCATCATCACACACAAACATCTTTCTGCAAGATGAAATAAAGCAAAGTAAGGTATATCCTCTTCAGCTACGAGACACCATCTTTGAACTTTATAGAAGTTACCTCCAGAACAAGCTGGATTCCGTCCAGGCTTCTTCACCACATATATTTTCAAGTCTATCAAAGTATTAACCAATCAAATTATGCTGAAAATCAGCGAAAAGAAGAATATCATCTGAATTAGGCATTCCAGAAAAACTCCCAAGACTGGTTTGCCAATGTTGGCCGCGAGTCTGCCGGGTGGGGTTGAACGTGTCAAATTGTCGGAATGGGCACGGGCATTGAAGTGGTAGGTTTTTACCCTGGATTGCCCAGACAAGACAACATAAAGGGAGGAGTGGAAGATGATGCGGTCTCTCCATTTGCTCTCCCCAGCAGCGGGACAGTAAAGGGTGGAAACGCAGCCTAGATAAAAAAAAGGAAAGTATAGCTCAATTTGTTTTCCTTATTTCACATAGCTAACATCAAGCACATAATGTAGTTTTGGTCTCGTGATGAGAACCTACTACTAGGTGGTATAAATAATACACAAAAATGCGGTAATTATCCTTTATTTACCATCAAATTACGCACCTTATATCTATTTTATTTAACTATATAAAACTGGCTTATTACATGAAATTGATGCGTTCGCTACATCGTGTGATAGTAAAGAAAATTACCTATGCGACTACTAAATCTATATAATAAAGGAATCAGTACTAATCATGACATTTAAACATGATTATTTAGGTAATAATGTATAACTATATTATTGGTATATAACTGAGGTCGCGTTTCCACTGCGCCCGGTGTAATGGAACAATTCGTCAGTGATCGCGGTCCGGGAAACGTGCCCTTAGATGCTTTAATTAAATATTTTTTACTTGTACAAACTTTTTATTATTAATGTATTCTGAATGAAAGAAAAGCAACAGTTGGCGATTAAAATTTTAGTTAAGAATTTAGGCTCATTTAAACAGATCCGCAAGTATTGAGGTATCGTACGATTTTTCTGTAGAAATAATGTACATTTCCTAAGTAAAAACCGTAAATGCGATCTAACTACAGGAAGCCAGTTAATTAAATAATAACCTAAAGATTACTGTTACAATCGATGCGATCCACTTTCATGTGTAAAAATTACGTTTCTTACGCCAAAAATACTAATCCCGCTTATCTAACATACTGACTAGACGTAAAACTGAGACGGTGCCCACTGGGACAGGTAACCTGAATACTATGCAGTGAGGGAGCAGCGCCATCTGTCTCAATGTTTACTCCAAAGCGAACGACATTTCCGTTGTAAATTTTGTGAAAAAATATACAAAATGCATTAGTTTAACCTTAACTATAATTTAGCGGGGGGATATATTTACAATAAGTTGTCACACACGATAGTATTTCTAGTAAGAAATCATCATGTTTCTACTACAAATTCCAGTGTTATGACTGGAAACAAAATTAAGAAAAGGGTTTACAAAAAAGTTTACATTGATTGAAAATAATTTTCTTTCGGGCAGTTTAAACGCGACTTAATTAAATATCGAGATATATCAATAAACTATAATAGATTTCAATAAAAGTGACTAAAAACCCTTGGGGTCAAGTCCTATAGGTTATTTTATTTTAATAAAAATGTTTTTTTATAGTTTATTTATCGATCTCGAATTACAGTTAATATAAAAATATTATGCCAGTAGAAAAAGAATTGTGACTATGTCTTTCGATATATCTCCTTAAAAAACTAAAATTGCAGTCGAAATAGGATAATTCAAACATATAGTCTCTAAAATATGAATAAATGCAACAAATATACAAAAGAAATGTAAAAGAAATAATGAAAACAGGTCACTAACTGGTATTTCACTCCAGAACAATTCACAATCAAGAATTATTTAATTCTAATGTTTTTTAGCCCGTGGTACCCTAATCGTCATTAGAAAGGGTTCGTATTCCTTCGAATATGTGATCAAACTTAAAGATGTTTTGTGGAGTAGCTCTTAATCAATATTGCATTTAATTCGATGAAATCACTATTCGATAAACCTTCCTAGTATATGTTGGACGATTAAATTAATTGTACCACTGCATTACATTCAAACGTTTGACAACGTTTATAAGTAAGCCAGTATATAAGAATATTATTTTGTCAAACATTTGAAGTAGTCATGATAATCATTTATAGTAAGTAACAAGAATGTAGGTATCCGACGTTGACTTGTAACTGTTCACCTATTATAATAATTGATATCTAAATCAGTGGAAATCATCGCGTCATTGACAATTAAGCAGCTAAGTTTAGCAGCACGATAATCAAGAAATACAGAAACTACAGTGGGCCAATGAAATACTGTATATGTGTGTATACACACTCACAGATATAAATTCATCTGCAGTAAACATCAATACATATGTAGGTATTAAATTATACTTCGTAATTGACCGGCCAATAATCGAAGGTTGTAATACATTTTTATAATGGTTCTGTTGATTTTATACGTCATGAGGTCAAATAAGATTTCATAAATCAATTTGAAATACATATTTATGTCTATTGTATAGTCACTGCATCATGGATAATGTGGTTGTGCAGGGTAAGACCTCATAACACTCTAAGAACATTAAAATTCGATTAAATGTGTTTATAATTACGAAGTGATCTGTCCATTTACAGGTTTCCTAGTAAAAACTCTCGTGTTCGTCTTTTTAGCACTATTCACTGGTCCTGCGGCCTTACCCGGTACAGTTTTTGGTCTCAAACTGGGTATTTGTGACACTCTAATACCTATAGCAGACTTCTGCTTGGGAGCCGAAGACACTTGCGCCTTCGGTTGTCCTTCGAACGTAGAACTCCTGATAAGTTTGGGTGGTTCCGTTTTATCGGCTTCGATCCAAACCTTCTTCTCAGCTTTAGCTGGCAATTTCTTTGCTTGCTCTACTTTCTTCCACAAACTGGCTATCTTGCTCTCAATGTCTTTGGAATTTGTTTTAGAAGACTGTATCGAGTTGACACTGGAGGTGCTGCCTTGTCGAGAGCTTCTTGATGCTATCGTTATGGTTTTTCCACTCTCGTTGCTTTGCAAGCTGTGGTTTGATGGGGAGTTCTTCATGGTCGGTTCGGGTCTCTTAGCGACCCTTGACGTGGAAGGCTTGGGTTGATTAGCTTTGGCTGGTAGTGGTCGCGTACGATTGAATTGCGGCAGTCTTGAAGGAGACGTGTTGTTTTTATTCGGCGCAGGAGCCTTGGTTGGCCTAGGAACAGTATTCTTTTTGTCAGGAACGGGGACAGGCAGGTCCTGAGGTGGAACAGAACTGTCTTCCTTCGTGAACGTTCCTTGTCGTTCGAGAGGTAAGGGTTTGGTGGCAACTGGAGGAATACATATTGGTTTCTGTTGCATCTTCGTGGGAGATTTCGGAAGAGACTTTTTAGGGGAAGTGTTCGCACTCGGAGTCTTAGAAACGGAAGGTTTAGGCGTTTTGGCACTTGTGTGGGCTTTAACGGGGTTGGTGAGTTTTGGAGGGGCACTCTTAGGTGCCACCTTAGTTGAAGGTGCCGCAGGCTTTTTGGGAGCCGTGGACACGTTTCGCCTATACGGCGACACATACATGGCCTTTTTTCTTCCTCTAATAGCTTTAGGAGCGTCATTCTCTTTTTCTAAAGATTCATTGGAGTCAAGACTTTCGTCACGTCGAGCGGGTTTAATAATCTTTGGCTTAGGTCGAGAAGTCTCCGGGTCTGATTCCGACTGAGCTTTATCTTCAGAATTACTATCTCCTTCATAGCTCGCGAAGTCGCTGCTGCTTGGGTTCTGGTTTTTGTCGCACTGCATCGGCATGGTGCGTTTGTATGAGGCGGTCATTTCTATATTCTTAAGATTATATACGACACACATGTCAACTGCTGCAGGGCTTTCGATTACAGGCAAGTAGTTCCTGAAGCTCTTCGTGTACGTCTGCATTTGAGTGGAGTTGAGTTCGAAGTCGTCCTCATTGTGTCCGCTGTCAGTCTCTCGCGAGAACACGTCGTCGTCCTGCCTGTCATCCGATATCTGTTGGTGGTTCAGCTCGTTGGACGACAAGCTGTCGTAACCGGTCGTGGTCTCAACGTTTTCGAAGTTAGCGTCTTTGGTTACGAACGTCGGTGAAGGAGGAATATCTTCGCTTAACGTCCTTGTTCTGAATCGTTCGGCATCCTCTATTCGTTTTTGTTTCATGGTCTTTTTGGCCGCCAGCCGTTGTTTTAGACTCTCCAAGTGTGGGTCGACGACCTTCTGCGGCGGTTCTTGTGGTAGTATGGTGTGTATGTCAACAGTTTGAGTTTGGTACCTAGCTCTGTCTTCTAACCTCCTCTGTTTGGCGCTGAGTTTCCTCCTGGACTTTATCTCAGACGTTGCCGTGACGTACTCATCAGATCGGTCGCTTTCCGACTTGGTCCATGTAACGAATTCTTCTTCAACTTCGAGTACTACGTCGGTCTCGGCGACTGTATCAGTAATAGTGTACGTTTGATATCTGTCCTTAGATACATGTCTCTTTTCCTTAGGAGTCAAATACTTTGGATCCCTCTGTCTCTTTGGTGTCGATTCCACACTGCTAATATCGGACGGTATGGGCGTACAATTTTCTGATCCTGACGGAATATCAGTGACTACGTTCAAAGTATTAGACACGCAGTCGTCATACATTTGCTGTGCGGTAGTTGGTTCAATTTCCAGCGTGGATTCTGCGATCTCATCGAATAAAGATGGTGGATTTACTTTGTCCAGGTCATGGAAGACGTTAGTGAAAGTACTGCACATGGGGAAGTCTTGGATCGGTTGCTTGAAGTCAAACACGATGGGGGTGCGGTCCCTGACCTCTGCGACCTCCGATACTATACTGGAGACGGATATCATGCTGCTCTCCATGTCAATGTTTTCCATTTCGGAGGGAGGCTTCACGTTGTCGAGGAAGCTGACAGGATTGCTGTCCAGGTGCTCGGAGCTACCTTGGTTCATGGAGTTACTAAGCGCTCGTTTCACCATTAAGGCCACGGGGAGTGACTTTTTGCGACTTTTTTGAGATTTCTTTGAGATTTGGGAAGTCTCGTCCCAATGGCCTGACGCACTGAGGGATAGCAAGCTGCCAAGATTTGATGGTGGTTTGACATTGTCAAGGTCGAGAGAAGTAAGTGACGTCACGCTAGCCTCCATCCCGTAGTGAGAGCTTTTAAGCTGGGCGGCCAGTCGCGCCGCTTCTTTCTCTATAGCCGCTGAAAGGATGGAGTCGAACTTCTGTTCACTGTCATCCACAAGCGATGTGAAGCTCGGTTCTGGCACACTGTCTAACATGAGCCGTTCAGTATCTAGCCTGCTGTCCATTATCATTACAATTGGAGACTGGGGAATGTCTCTGTCTAGTTCTAGTTTGTTAGTCAGGTCTGGACGCGAGAACGACATGGTGGGCGCTTCACTCTTCTCGAGCAAGTCGGGCAGCGTCAGGGCGTGGTCGGCCACCTCGCTGCGGAGCGACGACACCATGTGCACGGAGCCGCTCATGGTGGGGAACGTGACGTCATCCGGACACGTGTTGTCGTTCCACGTGTCGGCGCTGCGCTTGGACGCGTCGTCCGCGAGCGGCCCGGCCGGCCTGGCCGCGCACTTGATGTCGGCCCACTGCGGCTTGCGGTGCCGC
Source organism: Pyrrhia umbra (assembly GCA_963891755.1). Classification (NCBI taxonomy): domain Eukaryota; kingdom Metazoa; phylum Arthropoda; class Insecta; order Lepidoptera; family Noctuidae; genus Pyrrhia; species Pyrrhia umbra. The sequence goes on from OY982928.1 coordinate 13,451,979, forward strand.
GTCAGCGTGCCGCCGTCGCCGGCGTCGCGGCCCTCCGCGTCGCTCCAGTCGTCCGGCACGTCGGCGTAGGACTCGTTGGAGCGGTCCAGGTCGGCGGGCTCGGACAGCGTGGAGTCTGCGGAGCGCGGCGCCAGCTGCTCGTTGCTGCCGTCACAGCCAGGTGTGGCGCGGGTGTCGGGAGCCCCCCCGCCTGCGGGCGCGCGCCCCGCAGACGGCGGGCGCACGTTTTTTGCCTTGGGGCGGCGAGCTCCGCGCGCTATCACCTCCTCCAGCAGCGCCCGCGCCGGGCCCACGCGCGCCAGCGTGCCGGCCGGGCCCGCGCGCCGGCGCCGCGCCTCGAGCCGGTCGTCCGAGCGGCCGCGCCGCGCCGGCAGCCGCGCCATGCCCAGGCGCACGCTGCGCTCGAACACCTCGCGGTCGGTGGAGCCGAAGGACTCGTTGCTGAGCGAGGACAGCGAGGTGCTGCGCTCCAGCGCGCGGCCGGGCGAGGGCGAGCGGCGGCGGCGCGGCCGGCTGCTGCGCGGCGAGGCGCGGTCCAGCGCGCGCGGGCCCCGCGAGCGCCGCGCCGTCTCCGCGGAGTGTGCCCGGGTGCGCTCGTCCGCGCAGTACTTAGCTCTGGGGGTAACGCTGGACAGACCGGCCTTCACGGTCTCCTCGAAGATCTCGCGGTCGGTAGAGCCAAAGGAGTCGAGGCTGAGCGACGACATGGAGTCGTTCCGCGTGAGGTTGGCGACGTCGGCCGCCCGCGGTCGCTCTCGCCCGCCGCCCGCATGCTTGATAGGCAGACGACTTTCATACCTCCGACCTTTAATAATAAAAAATAACTTTCAAATATGTCGAATAAACATTCTTAACATGAGCAAGAATGTAAAAAACCCCGATAAGGATCGTACCGTCGTCAGGAGCGGGCGGCCGGGGCGGAGCGAGCGCGTGCGTAAGTTTGGGCGGCAGCGGCGGCGGCGGGCTGGAGCTTCCGGACCGACTGCAACACATACAAATATCATTAATTTCCTAATTACATATCTGCAATTACAATTAATTTTTAATTGCAGATTATAGCAAGCAGTACGTAATAAACTTAAGTATATCTTTCTCTCACCTGTCCCGAACATTTCTCGCGAACTCATGAGACATTCTGACTGTCTCCGTGGACGAGCGCAGGTATGGTGGCAGTGATCGCTGTAAATATAAGCATTGATTATGTTAATTACACACCGTGTATAAAGTTCTAAACTGTTGCTTATGTTTTCAGATTCTACAATTTATTTAAAAAAATAAATAATTATCTAGTAGAAGTAGGTAGAGCAAGTGACTTTCTTTAGTTTGTCTGGAAAATATGGATAAAACTTACGTAGACTTCATCTCTATACGGGTTGACGTCAGACGATGGGCCCTTGTTCTTCACCACCTACGAATAAGACATTATTACAATTAATACAAGAAGAATTATAGTTGTCCTAATTCGAAAATAAATATGATTAATTTACGTTACCTTAGCGATCCCCTTCTGTATGCACTCCTCTAGCAAGTCGCCCGCGTCGCTCAAGTTGGAGCTATCGGACGTGTCGTGCGCGTCGTGTGAGTCGTGTGTGTCGTGCAGGTCGTGCGTGTCGTGCGTGTCCAGCACGTTGTGTGCGGGCGGGGGCGGCGCCGAGTCGATGGACAAAACGGACAAGTTCGAGTTGCTGCCCGCTTTCGACAAGATGGCGGGCGTGTCTTCCGTGAAGTATACTTTGCACACCTCGCCTGGGGTTTGAGTGCCTAGAAAATAAAAATTTTAGGTATTACTACCTACTAATATTTATAGACTAGTTCATTCTGTTCCGGTTGTAATGGCAACATTACCTTTTAAAGGTTCATTAGCAACTGTGTTCGATGAACGCATTGTCCGAATTTGGTCTCTGAAAAAAAAAAGATCGATTAGTTTTTACACAGGTTTATATGGCAAGAATACTTCTGCCATTTATGTTTAGCAATACCTTCAATGACAAATGCTATTAAAAATCTTTGTACCTGTTTCTACTATCCTGTAACGAGTCATCAGGGTTATTGCTGGGCGACGAGCCGATCCCTTCTTCGTGAGTGACTCTTGGTAACATTTTCAATGATTGCTGCAAAAGAAACCTTTCTGTCACAAAAGAACACGATCAAAATGAACTGAAATTACAATTGAAGTGAACGCTAACAGTAAAGTTAGTTATCTAGACCAGCGAATTCAAACTTTTTTTATTATGGGGCCACAAAAACATTTCATTCATGGTGTCGCGGGCCGCAAGACATTTTTTTTGGGTTTTAATAAATATCTTAATATTTTTTTCCTCAGAAATATTGATACGGTCCTCTTTACTAGTTGCCTATTTTATTACTATTTCACTTACGCGGTGGGCCCATAGTTTATCTGATGGACGCGAAATTTATAATATTTTACAATTTTGTAATTCAATGTGGGCCAATCACAAAGGCTCGGCGGGAGACAGGTTGAGTATAGCTGATCTAGACCTCAAGACATTTTGTTTCATTATTTGTTTTGTCGCAAATTGAAACTTATTGATATTGTTCCTAAATTCGGGTGATGTTGAAGTATAGTGAACTCACCCTGGGTAGCTTGGGCTCATCGTCGATGGTGAGGCTACTGAGGCTGGTGGCGGCAGAGAACTGCGCCGGAGTATGCTCCACCAGGAACCGGGACACGCGCTCTTCGAACACCGAGCCGACACATGCAGGCTCTAAGGAATGGAACAACGTGAAGGTTTTGTAACATAAGCGATATGCGTAAATCTTTTATACAGTAACCGCCCGTTCACAACTTTGGTCTAAGCGGCGAGCGGTGCGGCGGGCGGCGCGTCTAGCACGCCACGTACCCTCACTAGCGGCGAGCGGCAGCGGCCGAGGTGGACGTACTTGGATACTCAAAATTAAATTCATAACGTCATCTAAATTATCCCTTCTCTATTTTGAAAGCAATATATATTTTTAAAACAAGATATTCTTAATATTAGGGAAGGAGTGCACGACCTGAATAAAGATCGGTATTTAAATGGAAAATTTCGTGATTTATACGAAGATTAAAGAAAATATCCAGATAAGTTTTATGAGTACACAAGAATGAGAGTGACATAGAAGAACATTTAAAGCAGCACATCAGATAAATCTTTCAATTCTTTAATCAAAATCTTTGTTTTATTTCTTCTCATAATATTTTAATGACATGTTTAAATTTATTTTTAGGATGTTTTGACATCCATAGAGGCGGTCGATTTAAAATTTCTGATAAAAACGCCTCGGTGTTCATGACTGCTACAAAATCCTTTAAAATATTTTAAGCGTCCCTGAGTCCGTCACTCCTACACCGCCGTTCGCGCCGCTCTGGGTCGTGGCGTCGCACTCCTGCGCTAGTACATTTGTTCCCGCCGCTCGCCGCTCGCCGCGCCGCTGTACAATTCGCTCGGAGAAATTCGCGCGGTTTTTCGCTGTGAGCGGCGACTCGTGGCGTGCTTCATACATTTCTATACATTTGATTTCGCCGCTCGCCGCGCCGCGCTAAGCCGCCGCTCACAGCGGCAAGGTCGTGAACGGGCCGTAAGACCTTTACAGCCGGTAGCATCAAAAAAATATGCGGTTACTTATACGTGAAACGGAAGAACTGTCATTCGAGATCTGTCAAAATGGATGATAAAATTGAATAATATTGCTATTATTTTATATTTTTCGTCTCAATATCCTTACTAATATTATAAATGCGAAAGTAACTCTGTCTGTCTGTCTGTTACGCTTTCACGCCAAAACTACTGGACCGATATAAATCAAATTTGGTACAGAGATAGAATAGACCCTGAGGAACAACATAGGCAACTTTTTACCCGGGTGCGCTAAGTAGTTCCTTCGGGATGCGGGTGAAACCGCGGGAAACAGCTAGTTTATGATATATGTTTACTTTATTACTATATCTAAGTATTGATATCATAAAAAATACCAAAAGTATGGTAATTCATGTTCAAATTCAAATCATTCATCATGTTTTGTGATATTCGTAAAAGTATAAAGTATAAATGATACAAAGTTTGGTGCAACCGGCTGTTAGACTTACTAAATGTCTTCAAAAGTAAGATCGCATCAGCGAAATTGAACTTTATATACATTATTTCGCTTAAATAAAGAAAGGCTTTAGGACTACACGGAGAGAAAAAAACAAATCTGGACTATAAAAGATGACAATAATGATTAGAAAGAACTGACGACTAAAAGAGATGTACGAAAAGAAAAGAGATGCTGCTCCAATCACAAACAGTTTAGGATTAGAGAAGATGAAAATAAACGTTGTGTAACTAGTAACAGAGTTCGTTTTGTATCGATCTACTTTCGGGTAACGAAAATCCTAAGCTACCAGACGGGGAGCCACCATAGCTCACGATCCGTGGCGTCTTCCGCGGCATTGTATACATACCCTGCGGTGGTGTAGATAGCGCGGTGAGCGAGTCAGGTGCGGGTGCGGCCCTTGTGCGCGGTGATAGCGGCACGCTAGCCCCAGGGGAGTCCGGGATCTCACTCGGAGATATGCAGCCTGAAGTCAGCCGGCTGGGACAACAAATACGAATATACTAACAAATATTTCCAGTGAGACCATGTTAATTGTACGTAACCTATAAAATCTCTAGTATTTCTTGCTTATCGTGTGACCACGACACAATTGGAAGATAAAGTAGCTTTGTATCAGTGATTATAGTGTTTTTACGCCTAACACATTTTTTTTAAATTTTTTAACAAATTTTTTTTTGTTTTATAGCTTTTTAAGGCATTTAAATTACATCCTTATTCATATTTCAAAGTCATAATGATTCCGGTGCATGATCTTACCTGACTTCAGACACCACAGAGCCCTGGTCATCCTGCTGTGAGCACTCAGGCAGCGATCCCAGCGAGCTGGAGCGCGAGAACATGAGTGGCGTGTCCTCCACGAATCGCTGGGGAGGGGGCGAAGCCCTGGCAGATGCAGGCTCCGATCCCGTGCACACTGATACTGGCTCCGTGGCGAAAGTCACTGCTTTGGAACCTGGAGAGATTCAGTATACGTCAGTAATCAGTCTTTAATTACAGCTTGATGATGATGATGTTGATTAGAAGAATAAAGCATTGGATTAAGAGACAGTTCAGAAGAAGCTCGGATGGGAATATTTTTGATATATCCGTGGCTTTTCATTTTTCCTTTAATAACAATTTTTAATAATTTGTAAGAAGCAAATTTAGCGATTACCTTCTTTGTCCTTAGCAGAACTGCTGGTACTTTGCTCGGGAGGGCTAGGGTCCACGTTAATGGTCGCCATAGCGTTCCTCTTCGCCAGGCTGTCCTCCTCAGTCGGCTCGCCAAGACTGCTCAAAGAGCTCACCCTCGAGAAGTATCCAGGAGTGCCTTCATCGCAATAGTTCACCGGCTTTTCGGGACTTATCATACCTGAGCTGAACTTGGTGTCAAAAACTCCACGTTTTTCGGGTATCGGTTCCGATACTGACACAGTTTGAGGTGTGGAGGCTGCTCTGTCGTTGTCGTGGTTCGGCGGGTCCTCGATGGAACAAGTGTCCTTTTCATCAGAATGCGTCATCGCCTCAGGGTTCGGTTTGGCTGTGGTCGCTGCTTTCTTATTGTCCTTGCCGATCACCCTTAGATCTGACATCGAAGTAGCAGTTGAGAAGATCGCCGGTGTTTCATACGGAGTACCTTCAGTTGCGAAGTGTTTGATAGTGTCCTCGTGGACGGATGGACCAGGAGGTTCGGACAAGTCCGACCCAGTCTCCGATTGGTGTTCAGCGTAACGTAATGAATAGTCCGTAGGCTGGTCCAAATCAGTTTCCTGATAATCACCAAACGTAGTAGGACTGTCTTTCTTCGAATACTTTTTGCTATCGGTCTTTGGTTTTTCAACCTCGGACTCAGTATTTTTGGTCTCTGAGTATTTCCTGCTGAAGTCTATGGGTTGGTCACAAGAATCCTGGTCGACGTCAAAACCGGATTCTGTGTAATTTGTTCTCATTTCGGTGGTACTTCTTGGAGGAGGAATTGGAGGCTGAGCGGGGTATCGAAGATAAGAATTATCTTTGTGTTGCTTCGAGGATCCTTTAAACGTTTCAGCTGAGGTTTCACTCTTCACTAGGTCTTTGTTTCGCGGCGTAGGTACTGGCACTTTGCCGGGGCGCATGACTCTTTCGAACACGGAGTCTGAATGAGTGCTGGTGACCGAGTCCTTGCTCTCTGATCTGTTGACGTTACCCGCACTACCCGTGTTAGAGCGAGTTACTAGAGCGCCCTTCAACAAAGTGTTACTGCAGCTCAAATAGCTAGCCAAATGTGCGCTGTGACTTAAAGATATTTGAGAAGTCAATGTGCCCATAAGAGGCGAACTGGACGTCATTCTGTGTCTCTCTAAATTCATGGCTATTTGCCTTTCCGTGGCCGTAAAGAGATTCTTTTCTTCCCGATTACTTGTTGTAGGAGATGTTGCTGGTTCAATATTGTCGCAAGTCTCGGCCAGGTTTTGGTCTAATTCTTGCTCTAAAGCTTTTTGTTTCCTAGCTCCTAACGTTGGAAGAGCTGGAAGATTCATGTTCCTAGCAGTTGTATCCAAAGAGATTATGTGCGTTTTACCCGGTTTAGAATTGAGCAAATTTTTGAGGGCAGCACTTGACCCCATCGCTATCATTTTATGCTTTGAGTGGATAAGACTTCTAAGCATCGGCACCGCGCCGTGGTCCCATAGGAATTGTTGGTCTTGTGGGCATCGCGCGGACAGGTTCCACAGCGTGCCACAAGAGTTGCTGACAACAGTGAGACTCGGAGACTTGAGGTGCTGCAGTAAGACACTCAAACAATTTCTCTCGCGGAGAATTTGCCTGTAATCTTCTCGGACTGCGATGTGACTCGACACATTCCTCATGATGCCACCTGCGTTTTCCACTATAGCTAATGTTTTTGTGGGTGAGTTGTAGCTGAGCATATCCACAAGGAACCCTAGAGCCCCTTCAACAGAACACAAGGCTACCTTGTTCATCGAGCAATGAGCTGTCAAGTTCCACAGGGCTGAAAGGACCGATTTAAGTGTGGCTTCCTTTTGACACGTCATCGCTGCTTTAGTCAAACCTTTGACGGCTCCAACTTCTCTCAGTACTTGTTTGCTGTTGGTATCTGCTCTCCAGGAAAGATTTCGCAGAACAGCTGCTGTTACCTGAAATTAATACATTATTTTGTTTTATCGTTTTTTCTGTATTACAAATCTATAAATTATATTAATGTGTCTCTAAGACTAGTGACTAACGTACCTGTCGCATATCGTCGTTCGGCGACTCCAGCTGCTCAACCAGAGCTAGCATGAAGTCCTTGAAGGAACACAGCAAGGACTTGTTGTTGCCATCTCCAAAGGTGAGGTTCGTTAAAGTCATACCGGCGTACTTCCTCATGGTTAAACATGTGTTGTCATCAGTTCTGCTGCCATGTGCCGCCTGATCGCCGCTTACTAAGGCAGCCAGCGCTTGCAATCCTCCCAACTGACACACCACATGCCTATGCTCCTCATCAAAAGATAATTTCATCAGAGCTGCAACACTCTGACTTGGATGTTTAGTGGCATCATCTTCTATAACCTCCTTTCCTTCTTTCCTCATTTCCACGAGATCTTCTAAAACATAGCAGTACTCTCTGACTTGTTCTAACAACCTCCAGACTCTGGCTTCTCTTCTTCCAGCTTTATCGTCAGTTTGTGTATGGATTATGTTACGAAGCGCCTTCGCCGCGCGATCTCGAGTTTCTCTAGGGACCTTCGAATGTATTAACTGGACAAGTAAAGGGATGCATCCTGCCTGCCGCATGGCGATGCAACTTTCAACGGACCGGCTCATTTCCAACAAAGGGCCGCTTAAATCTGCGTTGTTTTCTGGTGATAAACTTAAAAGCGAAATTAAGGAACAAACGCATTCCATTTTATTTTCTAAGTTAGATGAAGGTCTCGCTCCCTCTGCGGAACCGTTACTAGAGAAACTGCGAACACTGGCGGAGTCATGACCTGTCCAGACGTCGCGCTCTCCTGGCCAGGTCCCCCTGTAGAGTTGGGAAGCCCTTTTATCCCGCTCACTCGATCGTGCCGCACTTTCTATCCCATAATGTAAAGCGCTTCGGTAACTAGTTCTATGCGGCCGATCTTCAGAGCTGGAGTAAGTCGAAGGCTGGTTTTTCTGTGGTCTCTTGGGCAGAGCTCCAGCCTTCTTTTGTGCTTGATTGTCGTCGCCTTCAACATCATCGTCTAGGAAGTTCGGGTTTGTGATGTCACTACGTTCGTCGAATTCATCAGGCGACGGCGAGTGGTCGAGGAAGTGTGGCTTGGGGATTCGGCATTCGATGTTCGACTTGGACGGCGGTTGATAATCTTCGTCAAGAAAATGTGGCCGGCGTGATATAAGATCGGGCTCTAGGGTCTCTAGTTCAAGGGTTAGGTCTCGCGAGCGCGCCTTGTCTAATGATTTTGAAGGAATGTGTTTGGGGACGATCTTGGTTTTGGTGTCTTTTGGGTGAGGTAAGCGGCGCGAGTCAGGCGAAAGAGGGGAAGACGCATCTAGAGGCCCACGATGGGGTTCACTCGAAGTGGAAGGGGTGCAGTCTTCACTTGCCGAGGGTCCGGAGTCAGTTAACGGTGAATTCGAGGAGTCCATGCTGCTCCAAGGATCTACCATCACTTCGTTCTCCAACTGCAACAAAGGGAAAAAATAAATTTAAATGCCAGGCCATTAAAGGGTAACAGAGTCAAGGTTAAGGACTCCTAGTGGTGAGGTAATCAGCCTAAGGCGGTGTCCTGCGTGAGCGACGAACGCGACGCGACGCGACGCGACACGATGTGACTAACGCGACTGTCACATAGGCCGCAAGTAGGGTAGCCGTTGAGTTGATCGCGTTCGTCGCGTTCGCAGCGTCGCGTCGCGTCGCGTTCGTCGCTCACGCAGGACACCGCGTAAGATGAATGTTGCCCAAACTGAACACTACACTTAAATTACTTACATGTATGGTCAAGGCCAGTCGGTCACAGCGTAACCGTGGCGTACTTAACTTCGTATATTTGTGGACGGGTTAAAATACCGGTTGGCCTGGCTCGAAAAAAAGTAGGCGCGTGCGCTGTGCAAGACCATAAATGCAGTATCCTTAATTCCGTAGCAAATAGACAGGGCGACATTATGGTAAGTGATTAAATAAACCTTCATAATAAACGTTACAGTTAAATACATTAACAGTCAACAAAGCTAGTAATAACGGGGTTTGAATACGTAATGTGACGCGTCTCAATGATGTGCAGTTAACGGAAAAATTAATCATTCATTTCAAAGTTAAACATTGCACCTCTGTCTGTCTTCTCAACGAGTTTTCATTGTGTAGACATTATGGACAATGTTGCCAAATAAAAAGATAATTCTTAATTAAGATGTACTGTTAAGGAGCGCATTACAATTGTGTGTCACGTATGACCATTCGTATGGGGATAATGCGTATTACATTACAATGAGTCACAGTCGACAATGTAATAGTGTTACCGCTTACGTCATATAGTCCTATTAGCAAGTTCCCCTTGGATCGTTAGTTTTATGAAACACAAGATTTGAATGTATGTTTGAGTCAGGTCACTTAAATGGGAATATAACTAGTTTGAACGTGGTGTATGAATTTTCAACACGCAATTTCGAGGGCGGAGTATTCTTATACTTACTTTAGTCTTCTACTAACTTCATAGTTTATTGTTTTGATTGAACTAACTACATAATTGAAAGAAGTTTAAAATAAAAAGTGTTAGGTTATCATTAGATAGGAATTAAATTTATCCCGCCATCTCCTTATGGTTCTAATGAACTAAACCATCAGTTATGTCTATTTCTGCGCTCAAAGCAATAGGCGGTTTCGACATCAAATTAATGACCCGGTGACCCCACAAAGTAACCCTAAAGAGGTTCTTTGTCTAAATCAAGTGATTGTGTCGTATTGTCTCAAGTTACTATGCCGATTGACGCGGGGCCGGACAATGGCTAGACGAGGCGCTACCGTCCGGTGCGGGTACAATGGACTGGCGCCGACCGTCGTTAATTGTACTTTGTAGTGTTTGATGTGATGAGCCGGATCTGTGTCGTCCGGAGCGATCTCCGGACTACACAGATTTGCATTTTATATGAACTATTGGTTACAGTTCAAAAATAGTTTTAACTGTTATAAAAACGACTTTTTTATTATCCAATAAAAGGTGGCACAATTTGTATAAACTAAAGCCGATATTGTAGAATCAATTCCGAAATTTAAAAAATTTAAAAAAAAATGAGTTGAAAAACATAGTTCACTCCAAAAGCTCCAGCCAATTGTAACTTTTATATACCCATTTATTTTTGAAGCCAAACGAGATAAAAGTAACCAGTTGAACGAGAAACTTCACAGCTGCATGATTTAAAGCGCATGAAGCGATTTAAAAAATACACATGTTTATTGATTCACTTTAGTATGGTAAAAAAGCTTGGATAAATAAGAAATCAAAAAGAATAATGTAATCATAGTGACTAAGACGATTCCTACGTATACTTACCAAATCACTATCGTTAGAAGTTGAAACGTCTTCAAGAGGGTTTCCATTTTCCATATCAACACCAGAGTCGTTGGGGTCTCCCCTCCTCCTCATCATATCAGTCCTGGTGATATCGTGGAAGTTGCGCCTGAGAGGATTGAAGGCAATCCGAAGGTCTGTTGTGAAGTCATCGTACAGTTTGAACTGGTTAGCGTTGAACTCCGTATCGTTGTCGAGAACGTCATGGTCTACTGAGACCCTGGAGCGATCAGCTCCTTTGCTCATGTAAGAGACCTTGTAATAGTCCCGCGAACTCATTTTGTTTAGCACTTTGTTTTATAGTTTATTTCATAATGTTTAAAAGCTAAAAAGATAACATATTATTGGTGATGGCTTCAGTAGCCGAGACTACGATGTATTGGATACCAGCGAGTCCTACATAGTTACTGTAATCGAATTTGGCACTCGTAAATCATAGTAGCGAACACTAAATCCCATTATAAAAGCGTTGCCCTCGAATAAACAAAACAGCACTGGATCGTTCCAGATTGAAAGCGAATTAGGTCAACAGTATGGCGAATTTAGAAGGGCCCTCATGGGAGGTACAAGTTTAAATTTTATCATAGTGGTCTGTAATTTTCAGCTCTTTTATTTGGACGTGAGCCAAACTGAGACGATCATTGTAAATAATACAAGTGTATAGCGATATATTTCACACTCTTCAAATAAAGTTGTGAATGAAATTTTTATGTTGGTATGTTGTAAAGAAGAAAACTGTAGAGTTTCTCGTAACGTATTAATAGGGTCACGGCGAAGTTAATTAGGAACACCGTAAACTTGTTATTCACCTACATCCTATTGTTGTTATAAAACAGAACGCAGTATAAAATGTTCGTGTTAAACATATGACTCGTAAATTTTGGCGCACAGTTGGGAAGTACACGATCGTGTCTTGTGGAAATAGCGTTATCTGTTTATATTGGCCTAAGTCAAGGTTGTATAGAACACATAAGAAAAATAAATGAGACAGTATTTATATTGCGCTTTCATTTAATAAACTGAATCAACATAATGTATTTTCTTAAGTTTTTTCATGATAGTAGTTATAGCTACATACATGTGGAGATACACGTGCATATATCTGCAATGCCTGTGATAAAATGAAGTGGTTCGCATGCCTGTAATGGCACTGGCAGCACACATACCCTTCAAACCACAACACAGCCATTAAGGTCTGTCTTAAACCAAATAGATTGTGGTGATGGTAATTCTTCACATGATCAACGATTCTTATTAAAGACCTCTTCTTAATTACTGTTCAAGTTACTTCTATAACTTTAACAATATTCATAACTTAACTTACTCTGAACTTCTTTCTTCTAACTTTTTTCTGGCTTTGTCATATTCAATCAATACCTACACCTAGTGAGCATTCAGTGTTTGAAGTACACAAAGTAATATAAGCCTTATTAACAGAGAGATTCAATTGGAGAAGCGCATGCAATTTTGTAACCTTGTACGTTGCTTTAATTGCTAACATTCGTATGTTTTAGTTTCTATTTACTTGGAGAGATACAAAGTAGGTACACTAAGATTTTATTTACGTGCAAAATATATTTCAGCATACACGGCACTTGAGGTTTCAGTATCAGAACAAATACGTAAAGTTTCATAATGTCTTTTTTCGAGAATTGTATAAATTTTCTGCCAAATATTAAATCATACCAGCTATAGGATAGGAACTCATAAGAGCTACAACGTTGTGTATTCAACAGAAAAAATATTTAAAATTAAAATAAGATAGGTATAGTAGATACCTTTAAGATCAGTCTAGAAGTCAGTTCTTGTTCATTAAAGAAACAGCACTCGACAAGCTGTCGATGATGCACAACCCGAGAAAAGTGACGACTCAGTTGAAAGCACTCAGCTTTGGCGTTAAGCCAGAAGAATTACATTAGATATTGACGTTACCAATTTGAAAATTCACTTCACTTAGCATATTCATGAATGAAACGTTTACCATTAAATTCTACCGAAAGTAAACCTTGACACTTTTTGATAAGATAGCAATTTTCATTCACAAAATAAGGAGCTGTAGAAAATATTGTTCTATTCTAAGCAGAGCGTTGTATACTATTTTCAACATAAAAAGAAATTGGAAGATTTATTTCCTAACTTCAGTTCTCTAATATAGGGTTGTGATCTAACAACTTGGTAGTTGTTCCAACCACCCTCGACCCAGTTCCCGAGCGGTACTTTGACGGTTTTTCGATGGCTCTTAACTTCGCGGTCTCAAGCACCATCGGACAATTAATGATGATGATGCAAAAATATTATTTTACAAATGGAAAAGGTTTTGCTTATACTTTGAATTCTAAGTATAAAGTGCCAGAGCTTAAAGATCTCGTTCAAGTGAAAACAGCGGCAGGATGTTAGCTAATCTGACGGTAAGACTTGTTTCCCTGAAAACATCTTAGGTACTTAGAGAAGTGGAAGTAGAATTGTGCCTTTCACAGATAAGCAAAACATTGACTAAAGCTTCAAATGCAAACGATACTGATCTAAAGATAACACATAATGTAGGTAATAAACATACAAAAATGGTGGCGGAAGATTCAAGTCACCATCGTAAAACAAATAAGGCCTTTGCTAAATACGGTCTATCGGCTATGGTGGGCGAGGGATTACTAAGAAATTTATTGCACCCATTGGTCTAAAAAACTTTTAAGCAGAAAGGCAGACAGCAGTTATGTCCAAGGTGAGACCCGAGCATAAAAACCATAAACAAACAGTTGACCAAAAACGGTTTGGGTCGTCGAACCAGCGTTACGTAAGTGAAAATGTTAGCAAAAAGTCGTTCTAAAACATTACGTTCACGAGGTTTTGGTATACACGCGTAGGAGCTATAAAGTGGCCACAAACCCGAATCTAGGTAACAACAATGTACCCAATGGCCGTTATATTCACAAATAGGTTGGGACTTGAAACTTACCGGTAACTGCAGTTTTGCAACTCTTTATTATACCTTGTGGTGGAATAATTTTGCGTTTATGGAAACCTATCGCAATAAATTACATTATGAAACGAGATTTATTTGAATGGCTACCTTTATGTTACCAGCTAAAATGGAAATTTCCTACTTTTGGAAGATCTGAATGTAGGTTAAAATTTTACAACAGATAATGGTATGCTGCAGTGGTTACTATAGAAAAAGGCTATAAACAATAATCTTTTAATAAACGACAAACAATGCAAAACTAGAATACTCATTGACATCGATAAATCTGGCAGTAAAAAACATTGCATGAATAAATACACTGGAAGCCTGACGTAACCAACATGTTTAATCCTCTAACACAATTAGTTAACGACGAAGAACAACTCACGAATTATCCAAAAATAACCATTAACGACATAAACTTATAGCTTTTGTCATCTAACCCTCCAAGGTTTAACAAACAATCGTAGAATAAATCGTGCTGTTTCTAAAACCAAGCTGTGACAGAGGAAGACGTATGGGAACACATGACGGATTCGGATCTGTGACAGCCATACAGGAAGAGGGAACACATAAAAATAGAACGCATATTAGTTTTCGAAGACGCAAAGTAAACCGCTAACGATTTAAACGATGCAATAATAGCATTCGGGGACGCTGTAAATAAAACGAGTGAGGCCTCTTTAGGATTAAGATAATCCTACGGCTCAGACCGGGTTCCTAAACAGAGTTCCTCGCAAATGGCAATTTAAATCTCAGTAAATGGCACTAGGAAAATTATTTCATAATTACAATTGTTACTTAATACGAGAAATATTGCGTGTGACAAAACAATAAATTATCAATCACACCACGATATCACATAACAATTGTCGGACAAGGCAAGTAAAAAACATCGTTTCATCACTAGACGTAACATCAAGTAACATTGAACAGCGAAAAAAGATGCGAACATTAACCATTTCGAACAATAAAACAAAACAAGAGCATACTCTCTAGCCATTAGGCACATGAAAGCAAAGCCACTTACAGCGGTGAAAGTGTTATGGAATTTCGCGATGCACCCAGCCATTATTGTAATTGGAGTGAGACGGTCTGTCTAGACCGGCATGGTTGAGAACAGTGTGATGGATGGGGTGCACCGATAGAGGACGTTCACCGATTATTGCAGGTGCTAAGAAATCAACGCGATCTTCATTGGAGTCTATTGACATCTTATATTTCATGCTCAATTAGTTCTGCTGAATTTAGCAGCAGGCGTGAGCTTCAAACTGTAATAATTTCTAAGTGATAGTCGTCAAATGAATCACTTCTTATCTCGATGTCATGTGCAATAAAATTATTTTCTCCTCAATGTCGGCATCATGGATAAGTTATGTGGCTTCAATGCCACCTACATAGATAACTTAGATAAAGGCCGTGCAGAATTTTATCTGCGCTGCATTTCATTTTGCTACATGACTTATTGTTATGTAGCAGAAGAAAATGTACGTTTGTCTCTCCGCATTTCTTAAGTAATGAAAATAACACTAATGTTCGTTTCAAATTGATTGGCGAAACCAGTAATTTTGTATTGCCAAACTTATACTTTTACATCATCAAATGAAAAAGTATTCTCAAAGCATTTTACCACGCTAATTAAACACGAGCAGTGCTTGCAGAGTGATAGGAAAGTGAAAGTGTAAGAATAGTGGTAAAACTAAAGCATCATACTGTATCTAGATTGAAGGAACGAGATGGTAGAACGAGAGAATAAGATAAGACTTATCTAGCTGGTTATCATGTTGGCCTGAGCCTGAGGAAATCGTAACGAAACAGGGAAGAATAGTGTCGAAATAGGCATGTCCTGGAGTGGCATGACAATTCTGGGACCGATTATGATATCTTACATAATCATTGGTTAAGAGCGGGCGATAAAGCACGCGAGGAGGCCTATGTCCAACAATGGATACATAATAAATAAGGCTGATGAACGAAAAAAACTCCAACATCCACTTACAGAGAAATTTTAACTTTGCACGATGGGATCGATGTACTGAATTAATTTTAATTAAAGGTAAAGAATAGAAAACAAAGGTCCCATTCAATACCTGTTAAGGCGAGTGCTAGTCCAGGACTATATTGTGGCGAGCCATTAAGTTAAAGATCGCAATATCACTAAGTGCATTGTCTTCGAACATAAACATTTCAGACGATGCAACGAACAGTTTCTTAGTCAACTTGTACAAGATATAACTGAATAAACGGTTGGACAATATTTTTCTTTCTCTTTGAACGTGGAAAGTGGAAACTAAGTGATGTTGTATAATAATACCGTAAGTAATATTTCAAATAAAATCAATAAGTATAATTAATAGTTATTAGACTTCAATAAGGAAAAGCAACGGATATTATTATGTAATAGATGGATTGAAATATTTTTTTCCTATTGCTCTTTTCAATGAATAAAAGACTAATAGTAAGAGAAAATGCGTAACATTTCCTCTCGTTAGAAAGGCTTTCTTTAAAAGAAAACAATTGACTTCCAGCAGGACCCCAGAATAGTTTGAAGCCTTTAAGAAAACTAAGATGACTTCGAATTCTATATGAAGAAATGGGTTGAGGAAATTGTCTTGGGTGAATGTTTTCAGATCGGTATTCTAGACTATATTATAAGATCTTTTACGATAGGTACTAAATAAAGTTCAAGTGGATATTATATCAGCCACAAGAAAAGTTATTGATGCAGTAAGCAGTATACAAAGTATAAAAGACACCACTCAACCACTTGAAACTATATTTAGAAGTCAAAAATGTTTAAGCTTAGTGTCAATGACTGGACGAAGCAGCAGATGTCAATCAATTTCTTGTTATGTGTATATTTTGGTTCGAGTTCAAGTTTCATCTCCAGACTTATTAGAAATACACTGTTATAGACTACTCTTCTCTCGAGAAAAATACGACTACAAATCGAGTGACTCACTTTTACGTCAACTGCCATCAAAATGAGTAGTGACATTTCGGAGTGATTTAACTCAGACGTACATTTGAACATTATTTCTTGTTTGGCTGTTTATCAAAACTGGGACATGTCCCACCTGTTCCAAAATGTTGAGCAGCATAGCTAAATTGCGACACGGTTACATGGGTAATCGACAGTTAACCTATATATAATTCTGAGTAGTGCACCGGCCGGGTCAGTGCATCTAGGCTGCAATGCGGCACTCGTATTCTTGGCTCCGACAGACGACCTTCAAAACGAATGCTATCTCCATTTTATACTGGGAAAACATTTCGTAATAACAAAATATACTTCTTTATTCGCGCAGCATAAAGAATTTTATAGCCAGAGTTTACATACAATTTAGAAACATTTGGCAATATTAGAAGCTTTAAATTTTTTATGAAAAAATGACTTTATTTTTCTTTTGCAATATGGGATAGGTTTCGCCTGGTTTTATACCTATGTATATTTATGATCAAATATGGAAGTGAATTCTTAGATTGTGCTTTGGTAACTTTCAAAGATTTACAGTAAGTCCAAAATAAGAAGAAAAGTGCCTTAATGCATTTTAAAGATATGTAATTTTAACTATTCAATTTCTATATTAAAAACATGTCATTAGTAAGGTTACCAATCACGAATATCTCTGAGCCATTTATTCAACATTATAAGTTTACGTATACCTGGCTTCATTGAAGTAATCATGTTGGAAAATTTCTATGTCATCAGAAAGCAAATTTAAAAAATTAATTTTAACTATCTAACGTAATTACCTCCTACCGCAATCTCACCAGAGCTAACTACAAACATAGAATTAATTTAGAAAAGCTGGACCACACATCGCGCAATTTAGGAGCGCACGCGCCATGTGGTCTGATGATTGATCGTCGTGACAGCTCTAACATTGCGAACTACTAAATAAATGTATTTTCCCCTCCTTAATTTATTTGATTCAAGATTTTAACAGACTTTTTATTTATATATTTTTCAAATTACATAAAGGTATAGCTCTTACAGAAAGGTAGGAATGCTATATGAAGAGGGTAACCTAATGTCTACGTAACGTGAGCTCGTAAACGTCCCTTGGGCCTTTTGTGCGTCCACATCGAGCCACTACGGCGGCTTATTGTCGTAATAACTGGGTTACGCAGATGGTTCCGCATGAAATTGTGGTATACCTGTGTACTATTACTACCTTTTCCTCTTAAAATAGGCCTTGGTAAATGATCTCTTGGGATAAGATCGATCTAGATATCATAACCTGAATCCATAATGTAACAAGTACTCTGCAGAATTTTAGAAGATATTTTTTGTAGTCGTCTAAATGCTGAATAATGGCATCTTTTTACAAATTCTACATCATCGTAAAGACGTCAATGCCGAATAATAATGAGACAGCAATTAGTTTTTAACCGCACTGACAGGCATATTTGAGATAGTCTACGTCTTTGCGTTCCCGATTGAGGCATGTTAAGAATCATTGTGAAGACATAGCACGCCATTCGTATATCTATGAAGACTATTTAGCTGATTGATTTGAATTGTGATAAGCCAAGAGAATTTCGTTTTAATTTTTATATTTTACTTATTGTGAATGTGCCAGTCTTTTATTTTAGGGATACATTTTCAGTACCAACTGTCTATTCGAATTTCATTCCACTAATTGGAGTTTTCTGCTTTTTAAACTTTCGGGGGTTTAGAGTGGTAACAACTGTCAAGATCTGCAAAGTCAAGTCAAGATAGCAGTTTGCTATTATGAGCTCGTGGTCCATTCAAATTCAATGCAAATTTCATCAATGTAAAATCCAATAAACATTTCAGTTTGGACAGAAATACATGAAATTTTACGACATCTACGTACGTCATTGAACAAACAAACCCGGAATGTTCGGTCAATGGAGAAAATAATTATTTTTACGAGCTTCCGATAGAGCTGGTCTTTACGATGTACCTATTAATGAATAAATGTTTATGTACAAATGGCCTTTACATGCTGGCCAGTTTTAAAAGTCAAGGGTTTAGTACCGAGTAAGTCATGGTCGAAGTAAATAGTGGAACTTTTTTCGTACTTGTAACACTTATGCGTACAATTTACAATTCGTTTCGTAAAATTCATAAAATATTTTTAGCGCTTGGTGGCGCAAGGATATTACTTTTCACGAAAATCATAAACCTTAGGTACGTTGACCTCAGAGTCATAAATGATGAATGATATTACCATATGCATATTTATTAACTCGAGTGGCTCAAATAACCTTTAAACGACGACGTGTAATAAAATTCAAGAAAATTTCTGATATTTGAATAAAGAGCTTTAGAGCTTTCAGTTTTTCTTCTACTACTTTGGAACTGGAATACTGTAGTATACAACCATTTGATCACGCACTGTTAAGATACACCAACAATTAATAATGATATATAGTAAATAGCTTCGAGCTAGTTTACGAACTATCTTGTGGCAAACATTTTCACGCAAATAAGTCATTTGTACTGGGGCCTTAATAAGGACGACGTGCAAAGCAGGAATAGTTTCGTTTTGAAAAAGAAACAGTGCTATAGGTACGACGTTAGTACCTCTGTCTCACTCTCACACCTGAATAGTTATAGCAAGAAAAAAATAAAATCAATACTCTGAAATCTACACAAAAAGGTGATTCTATTTAAGGATTAGGCTTTTGCTAATTAAATCTCGTTGTGGATACCAATAATGATATGATGTTGATTAAGCTCATTAAAATAATTAGTCGGGTATAGGAAGCGTACACAGTACACATTATCTGATGACGATAAGCACTGAACCAGCACAGAAATGTCGCGCACAACATCTCCGTACGTCCTAATAGGGTTAGTATTCGTAAAAAAAATTACGAACTCCGATATTATGTACAAACCTTTGCTTTCAGAGTCTAATATTTTAATAGAGAATTAAATTAAATTTAAGGTCTGTAAGTCTGGCACTCCCCACACCGCCGACAGCGGGAGGAGTTATTGATGATTTCCAATCCATAAAAAGGGCTCATTTAAAGAAATTAGAATTTGACTGGCGTCAAGCGTATCAAACTAGAAACTTATGTGGATACGCCTAATATAATGATTTTTCATACAACAAATTCAGTAAGTGATAATGGTCTAACAGCTAACCGTAACAAAAGCATATAAAACCAAAAACATTGAACAATAATCCAAAAAATATAACAGGGAAACAATGAATTACCTAACACGACATAACAATGGCGTTACGAAATATTATGTACCTGTCATATCACATAAGAAGTGTAACAATGAGCTTGTAACGTGTAATCTATCTGTGTGAATGTGAATCTTGTTTGACGAGAAATTCTTTGAATACTACAAGTTCCGTGATTCCGGTGATGTGGTTGTTCTTTTTTGTGATGTGAGAATAGTAATTCAATAAAGCTTATAGGATGGCTTCTTGTTTAATTAGAAAAAAAAAATGGGTTGGTAGTGTCCACTAATTTCTCTTTCGGATTGAAGGACCAGACTAATATTTTCTTCTTTTCGTTGTCACGAAAAGGGTTCTTGGGTTAGTATGGGGCCATATGGATAACTGTGTTTTGTCTTACTCAAACCTATTAATTTTTCAAAGAGCAGCTGGCTGTGCAACATAGCCAGAAAAGCAGGTGATAAATGTTCTGTGAAGGGACTCCATATTGGCACTGAGTTAAGAGTGTATTTATGATACCATACTTTGACCTAAGCTTGGACATGAAGTCCATTAAATGGTAAGGTCAGACAAGCTCCATAAGAGTGCTGCGAAGTAAGCGTTTGTTGTTTAGAGCAGATGTATTAGCTACCTCATATTTAATCAATAAATTAATATTCCAAACTAAATTATTTTTATTGCGTGCACAAAACGAATATTTCTTGTAACCCTATCAAACTAATTACAAATTGTAGTTAAGAAACAGAATTGCAAATGAGAGTATATAAACTATCAACAAAAACTGTGTTAGAATTCCAAGGACCTTTATTGATTGTCTTGTTTCCACCCACTGTGGAGTAATTAGATTCAATACACCTGGGTGATTGTTGAAATAAACCTTGATACTGATTTTAATCATTATTTTTGCAAAACAGTATTATTATATGCGATGCGCTATTTTTTGTCAATATTTTATCTAATTATTGGCAATTTAATTAGATATATGCAATATAATTATTTTCAATAATATAATTAGATGAATGACTAGTCTTGCTTTTAATTCATATAACTATAGCTTAGTATATGGTCTAAGATCCGGGCCTACATCGACATTCATCGAGTTGATAATAGAATCAAACATATTTTATAATAAATTTCGTATGTTAGAAAATATATTAAAAGTGGGTTGACAACAAAAATCCTGGACAGAATATTTTTAATTATTTTTTAAAAAACTGTTTTTTATAAAATTTTGCAACATGATGATAATAATAAAATTTTATACTGGACTTAAAGTATAAAACATATAGAATGTGCTGACGTAGGGTTGACTATTATTTACCTGGACGAACTACTGGGTTGACAGGTATAAAAGGTATGTAAATTCTAGTTACTTTCACTGATTTGATAATAGAAAAAAAATTATATCAGCATAAGCGCTGTTTTATTCCGAACACGATGATATAGGGTTGACTGCAAAAAATTCGGTCCTAATAGGGGTATACAAGTTTTAAAGATTTAAATTTCAACGCGTGTGGAAATTAGTGATAGATAGATCCGAGGTAAGTATACCGTGTGATAATAAAGGACCGAACATTGCAGTCGTGTCTGATGGGATCGTGAATATAAGAAAGTGCACATGCTCGGTATATAAACTATATGGAGAGTAGAGGTACCCCTGCTACCCTCCATATTGTAAACAGTACGCGTTATTTTGGAGTAGCTAATGACTTATAATATTATATTTTATCGAAAATACGTGTTATTCTGTATCGTTGTGATAAAAAATGGCTAAAAAGTGTTTTTTATGTGACTTGGACGATTCTTTAAGTGATTTTACAGATGAAGCTTTTAAAAATTGTTCGTTAAAGCTACCTTTTCGTAAAAAAAAACTTTAAATATCGAGGGGTGAAAGGTAAAACATTTTGGGCGATATTGACTTATATACATATTTAGAATCAGCGATTTTTCGCACGATCCTGAGCATTTTTTTGGCGCTAAAGACAATGCAATTTTCGGCCATAATTCTCAAGGTATGATCCGACATCAAATTTGGCAATTTTATTTAGTTCTTCACTTAAGCTGTACTCATTAATAGTGAATCGGAGCTTAAGCCTTTATTCTCTTCCTAAAATTACAAGTAAATGGCAGATTAACCGTGTTCGATGTAGCTAACTATTAATGTTAAGTCGCTTCATACATGTTGCTTTCCTCGTCTAACACTATGCAGTGTCGCTTCAACCATTTGACTGTCAGCAACATTCATTCATTATTTTTTGGCATAAAAAACTATGTTTTATGATTTTTTTTTCAAAGACGAGACTCTAAACAACTCATTTAGAGCCAAGTTCACCAACAGATGGTTATATAATCGGCCCGTTAAACGAAAACGTTTTTTAACCACGAAGCGGGAATTTTCGTGTAGTCAACTTCTTGTTCAACCCTGGCTTGGTAATAGACTCGTTTTAGGAATAAAAAACCCAAATAATAGGTTATTCATTATATGGTAGAAGTTGGGAAGTTGGTGAATTTAAGCTAAACAGCTGTTTTCAGTTGATCGGACCGTTATCTTTTCGGTGAACTTGGGCCTTAGTATAATAAACGTGTCCTAAGCCACCTAGTGTGAGTATTTATCAAAACCTAATTGGTGGTTAAAACAAAATAGCCCTTCCCATTATCATTAAGTCATTTATATCACTTTGCTTTTTACTGAATAACACTGAAAAGTCACTTTAACCATTTTGCCGTCAACTGATAGACACTGTTGGCAGTTTAATCTTTTTTCCTTACTCTAGAAATAAGACAGTATAGATCATTTTGTATTAAGCGACCACAGTTTTTTTTATGACAAGTATACCAAAACATCAGTGGATTGTTTGCAATAAAGATTCCCGATCCTCATTAAAGTAGGAGTAGTAGTTTCTTTATAACGTTTTTTTTTTTCGAAATTTTAGATCTTTAAATGGCTCTCCTGTAAAGTTTATAAAATGTCGCTTAAAGCCTTTTACCTTTCACCTCTCCAATTATCATGAAGTTGAACTAACTGAAGCAGCACTCAATTTCGTTGGTTACAATACCAACAAAAAAATAACTGCTTTACGAAGTAAATAGCATGAAGACTATAATTTTTTCTTTACAGAGTATGCAGTAAGTACATAATATATGATTCCTCCAATTATTATCTAATAGAATTCGAAATATATCACAATTTTAATGTTCGTTGAATTCGTTTTTATCAAACAAATAATTTGAAAAATAATTTTTCTGAAGGACCTCGGCCTGTTTTTTTTTTGTTTTTAAATTTCTACCTTTTCACATTTTTATTTTTTTTTTTATTTTTTCCCAAGAAAATAAGACAAAAAAAATATTTTCAGTTGCTCCGAAATAACGCATACTGAATTCAAATGTCAGTTGCTCCAAAATAACGCGTACTGTTTACAATATGGAGGGTAGCAGGGGTACCTCTACTCTCCATATAGTTTATATACCGAGCATGTGCACTTTCTTATATTCACGATCCCATCAGACACGACTGCAATGTTCGGTCCTTTATTATCACACGGTATACTTACCTCGGATCTATCTATCACTAATTTCCATACGCGTTGAAATTTAAATCTTTAAAACTTGTATACCCCTATTAGGACCGAATTTTTTGCAGTCAACCCTATATCATCGTGTTCGGAATAAAACAGCGCTTATGCTGATATAATTTTTTTTCTATTATCAAATCAGTGAAAGTAACTAGAATTTACATACCTTTTATACCTGTCAACCCAGTAGTTCGTCCAGGTAAATAATAGTCAACCCTACGTCAGCACATTCTATATGTTTTATACTTTAAGTCCAGTATAAAATTTTATTATTATCATCATGTTGCAAAATTTTATAAAAAACAGTTTTTTAAAAAATAATTAAAAATATTCTGTCCAGGATTTTTGTTGTCAACCCACTTTTAATATATTTTCTAACATACGAAATTTATTATAAAATATGTTTGATTCTATTATCAACCCGATGAATGTCGATGTAGGGTCGGATCTTCTACTAATAGCATAGTTCAACACCATGCGATTGTTTCCAAAATAAACATATATAAAATCCAAGAACGTAGATCTATTAGTAAAACTAACATCAGGTCATCAACCTAGCTTAATTACCAACCCCACAATTAATTAAAACTAACAAGAGAAAACTCATAATGAAAGATGACAGAGTATCTCGCGAAGAACATCGTAAGTGTTGCCATTAAAATGAAAGTAAATTCCAGAGTATAACGTTCGTAATATGTATAATAGGTACTCCCACGCTTTAAATATTATACAAGAAATGTTCTTTGAAGACGTTTTGACAAGAGGCGATCATTCATGTGTAAAGCAAGATTAGATTAAGATTTCGAAGAATGAATATTTCATTAATGTCAAAGATAAGACTAATAGAAATTAAAATGTCTGAAATGATGTAATAACCATAAGCAAACATACAATACTACGTAACAATTTTAAATTGCAAAACATGATCCTTTGGTACGAATGACTTTATATTCTTCTGTTTTTGACAATAAATGCATTAGAAGTATCGCATTACTCCTCGTCATAAAAAAAAAACAGAAATAATACATGAATTACGATTTTTTGATGATAGGAAAATTAGTCTTATTAGAAGTGAGAGTAAGAGAGTAAATAACATAACATACATACCATAAGACCTCACTGACATAGAATTGTATGGAAACCTCGGTAATAGTAGCAATTATAATGTACGCCCGATGAAGATGTCTGATTGTAAGTAATTTATTTGATCGTTTATTTTTTTAAACGCAATCATCGTTTAGTACACGTTATGAGAGGCCTATGTCCAGCAGTGGGCCAGTGTTAGATAGGCTGCTGACACCTATACCTATATCTATTTATATATCATATTAACCTGTGACCATGAGCTCAAAAGATTGAGACGTGAGATGGAAAAGGGTTAACTTTGGAACGTGGGCGTAAATCAAATTAAGCCTTTCCAATTTGAAATATTTGCCAAATTAAAAAAGGTCACCAGCACATTCGGCGTAATCATTCTTTCGCATACCACAAATGCTTTTTCAAAAATTACGGCTTAAGTGTATATTAAAAATGAATTACACGAACCGTAAAAGAAAGTTCATAAATTGTTAAAAATATGTATATATTTCTACGAGCACCACGAAAAAATAATTACCAACATTATATAAACTCTTACATAAGTCTATTTACATTATAATCAACCTTGAGATAGAGGAAGTTGAAACAACCAAGATAATACAAAAATTCGACAACCATCAAGTATAAGGCTCATTAATAACCATAAAAGGTTGTCAAACCTCAGTTCCTATGGAAGTGCTAGCAATTTCCGATGCAGACGGGGTCAAGTACCATAGGGACAATCACTATGATATGCCGTGAAGATTGAAAGGAAACCGCGGCCTGAATTTCGGGCTCGGAAGTCGCTGATCGATGGAAGGAGATAAGTTGCTGTTTTTGCTATGTAATGCTACGAATTTACTTAATTCCGTTCCTGCTATGAATAAAAGTCTGTTTTGCGTGAGCGTAGTACGTAAGCGTAAATAGTTTCCAATCCCAAGCTATAATATAATAGAAAAAGGATTTCGAACAGATCGAGATTAATTTGCTAAAGCGATGGCATCAAAATTAATGATATTGTTAAAATTATAACCACATTAAACAGTTATAAAAGGTTCTTTTACACTTTATAACGAATAAACAAACGGAAAAATAGACTCAACTTATTTGTATGCAAATATGAATATAACTGACCGCACACCGTCATCTAAGCGCTGTAGAAGGCAATGGGAGGTTCGGCAGCATACAAATTGTACCGAGAGACAATGTTTAGTTAGGTCTAGTAAAGACAAGGCAACGTGGGCGAGGCACGAAAGGACCATACTCTTACGACATTAAAGCTAATAACACCAATAATAAGGAAAGGATTTTGTTACTAAGTACAGAGCTCGCTTAAGTGGCACCGGTTTGGATGCGTTTAGATTTCTAGCCCAGGTCAATTGGTTTATTCCTCATAAATTCTCATGTATTTGAATGTAGTAGTGTTTCTTAGAACATTAATATCATTTGCTGTCTCTGAGCCAATTGGTGCCTTAATTTGTGAAGTTTAGTAATAGTATTTGCACGTACTAGTTGCTCGAACGTTCTTAAACATTCAGTCTTATATTAATTTAAGATTATGTAAAAGAACTTTTCCTTATAGCAGTGGCGGTAATAAAAAGCTGGTGTCAACATTTCATTAGTGCGTCAGGTCGTTATACTATCATAATAAACAGTTTAGTATCTAACTTTATCTATTTCCTTCTTGTAACAGTCATAGTTCGTTTTATACAGTATGACAGGAATCATATTTTGGATGATAATCTTTATCCACGCAAAGATTATCTGTGTTTACAAGTTTACGACATTTTCTCTTGAGCACAATATTAAAGAAATATGGTTTATTTGCATACGACGATGACCAATCTGGTCGTAACAGCAGACTGCTAAATTTAAACATAAAAAAAATAATAAAAAAAGTAGAATTATGAAAGAATATATAACAAAAATACATGTTTCCACAAACACTTAACGGAGATGGTATAAATCATAGAATTCTGACAAGCCGCCTTTGCGAGCATTTCGTTCCGTATAATTGATTGCTTAGTGAAAGTAAAGTGTAACTAAAAGTAAAATCCAAATGGAGTTAGAAATAATTATAGATGTAATCAAAGATACGCAGACAATACTCGACGGTAGACAATACCGAGTTATTTGTCACGGTATAAAATATCCGTTTCTACTGCATAATATTTTAAATCAGCTAAGATAATATCAATCTACAATTGGACCGTGAATACTTATCAGCAGGTTCAGAAATCTAGGCAAGTAATTTTAATATGAAGAAAAAAAACGTAGTTCAAACAAACTAAAAAAGAAACTGAGTCGTTTAGAAAGTAAAAGCAGTAGTAACAAAGAATTTGCATGAATCGTAAGCAGCATATATATGGATTGGATACGTCTTGAAGCGACAACCTTACAAAATGGCTGTAACAATTCGATTGGAATGAACAGTTTGTATAATAGGTACGCTTCAGAGTTAGCAGGGTGGTGGTGGTCAACACATCTGAATTGAGACTAAAACCAGTAACGCCATAATGTAAGGACAGTAGCCTGCTGGTCAAGGTGGAGAGGCGGTACTGGAGGATCCACTTCAAAGTGCAAAACAGAAAAAAACTCATTAGTTAAAATATTTAACTTAAGTATTCTTTATGGCACAACTTTGATTGATCAACGCTACCAATAAGGGTATGGACTTCCAAACAAGTTATTTTAGTGAGCTACAAATTACAAAACATGTAGAATATTTTCCCAATAGGGCCGGTAAAAACGGTCTACACTCTACCTGGGACCGGTTACCATCGCCCACTGGGTGAGTCATCCAGGCTGGTTCGCGTGATGCAATGATAGGCCGAAGTGCATGTTACGTAGGTGTACGATGATGCATTTAGTATGCAATATGTAAATTGAATTTGACATTGGGATGAGCCAAATGATCTAGTTCACCATGCTCACGTTGTACATCTATTGTTACAACCATACCTTGCACATGTAGTTGGGTACGCCCTTTACATCCTATTTTTTTCACTAAATGGAGGCTTTAATTATTTTTTTTTACATAAATATTAGAATAAATTACTTAAATCAATGCTTGAGTTCTCAGGTACAGGTAGGTTTAAGGGTGTGTGCTAGCCAACATGTGATGAAATTATTTATTATATAATTGTATAAAAAATAATTGAATATGTACAATATATATATTGCGCCACTTCTTCTTCCCAGCAATAACACATAGGAAGTGGTGAAGGGCGGGCGTTTTGGGGGCTGTCTTTTGTAAATTTGACGTTCAAAAAGAAAGAAATTGCTGATTTTCAGCCTATTTTGAATAAATAATTTTTGAATTTTGAATTTTTTTTGATCATCACATTTGATGGTTGTTATACAAGATTTGTTTCTTAGAGAACGTAATAGACCGAAAAATATTGGTTTAGACTCTAACTGTTGCAATGTGCACTAGTTTCAATTGGCAACAATTCTCTGTTGCTTTTCTCAGAAAGATTCATATCTATTTATGTTACAGCTGAGCTAGTTGATAATGGTTCTGTAGCGACAATTGTAACATGCAATATTTCAAAGACCGTGTCATTATTTTCCCAATTTTGTTCTGATGGATTTGGTTTGCGCTTTATACCCAGTCATAAATAGATTTTCTCTCTCTTTGTTTTTACCTATACTGAAAATGAGTAACTATCTTGAATCATGATCGCGACAAACAAAGCGTTAACCCACAACCTGAGTAAAATTTCAATTAACAAAAAACTGAACGCAATCAATAGCTCATTGTTGGCGCCGCTTCGCTTCACTCTGCTCATAAATAATAATGTAGTGGAGTGCTTGAAACAATACCCGGCATAGTTTGGTCATGACGTGGAGAACACTAAGGCGAATTTCGAATGGAGTATCAGGTTACCAACACGAAATAGTCTTCAAGCTGGTTGCTTCAAACTATACATCATTTATACTTTTACGTATATCATATAACTTGATAATAATAATTTACACATATTAAGATTTTTTTATTATAAATCGACGTAAAATATAAAATAATAGCTAAAATATTCATTTTTTTTATCCGCTTTGACAGTATAGCAAGCGGTATATGTAAATTATATTTTTTGGTGCAACTATTAGATTATAAGAAAATTTGTTAGTGACAAACTTTTCACTCAACCAAACTCACATCAACCTCAGAATGCATAGCATAACAGAACTTAAAAAGGCTTAAATACAAGCAACCCGTTCATGTGACATTCGATTATTAATATATAACATCACTACCACTAAAGTTGGTCCTAGGAGTCGCAAATTGCGAAACTATGTGTAGCAACGGTGTTTATTATATTTCCAATGTAATTTTTAAGCTAGTTATCAAGCCGTAGACGTATAGAAATAGGCCACCGCAGCGCTCGTGTGACTAGCAAGCTATCATTACTAATGCATATTTCAATCTCGTCGGTTCCATTCTTTAGTATAGGACGTTTCTTTCAAACGATAGTTTCTTTTATATATCAGGTGAAGTATCGCTTGTAAAATTCCAAATGAAATCATTCGGATAAGCAAGTTTTTTATTAGGGTTCCGTAGTCCGACAAGGAACCCTTATAGTTTCGCTCTGTCCGTCTGTCTGTCTGTCTGTCTGTCTGTCTGTCCGCGGCATAGCTCCGTGGTTTTTGTTATTAGAAAGCTGAAATTTGGTATGAATATGTATATTGATCACGCCGAGAAAGTGGTAAAATAAAATTTTGAAAAATATTTTTTTTTAGGGTAGCTCCCAAACATGTAAAGTAGGGATGAATATTTTTTTTCTCGCGCACCCCTTCGTGTGGGGTATCGTTAGATAGGTCTTTCAAAAATATTATGGGTATGTGAAAATCATTTTTCGGTTAAGCGAGCCATTTGCGAAATATCTAGATTTTAAGTGATTTTTTTTGTTCGATACGAGTTACCCCCCCCCCTCTAACTTTTGAATGGCTGTACCTAGAAATGTGAAAAAAATCACAGACGTAGCACATGTAATGAACTTACAAGGAAAACTATCACGGCTAAGTAGGCTTAACCGGTTACAGAGTTATAGTCGACTAACTGAGACCTACTACGGAACCCTACTGCGCGTGGCCCGACACGCACTTGGCCGGTTTTTTTTTTTCTCGCGCACCCCTTCGTGTGGGGTATCGTTAGATAGGTCTTTCAAAAATATTATGGGTATGTGAAAATCATTTTTCGGTTAAGCGAGCCATTTGCGAAATATCTAGATTTTAAGTGAATTTTTTTGTTCGATACGAGTTACCCCCCCCCTCAAACTTTTGAATGGCTGTACCTAGAAATGTGAAAAAAATCACAGACGTAGCACATGTAATGAACTTACAAGGAAAACTATCACGGCTAAGTAGGCTTAACCGGTTACAGAGTTATAGTCGACTAACTGAGACCTACTACGGAACCCTACTGCGCGTGGCCCGACACGCACTTGGCCGGTTTTTTTAATTTTTCTTCATTCTTCTCTTTTTTGTGTTCTTCGTTCTGAATTGAACATAATTATTAGACATTATTGCTTTAAAACTGAATTAAATCTTCTCAACCAAACACTTTCATTTCCATTTGATTCCTAGATGAGCGGAAATTAGCAGCAGTTTCTTAAAACTTTATTATTTTTCTGGAAAGCTATTAACGTTCAAAACTTCACACATGGAAATCTTCTAAAAATGATGGAACATAATCCCATCATCTAAAACCTTTAATCTTGTTATTTGAAATAGTTTTAAAAGTAAAATGGGTCGCCATATAAAAGCAGTTTAAGGTTTCAATCACACTCGGTCGCGAGGTTGGTGTCCGCATACGGTCGCATGCGGATAATGTTGCCCAGTTGACCTAATATAACGTTACTTCATTGCAGTTATGGGAATGTGTTTTCTAGACTACTTTTGAGGTTAAGAAATGCATTGATATACAAGTTTAACACACCAAAATCAAGACTGAGAATTAACTAGCACTTGGAACTTCAAAAGTTGTAGTATTAATAAGTATAAGTTGATAAAATACATGAGTAAATCAAAGAACCCAACAACACAAAGAGTTCAGCATCGGTCCACCTGATGCCAGCAGCTAACAATCGATGCCAATCTGCTACAAACTAGATTACACCCAACCTGCTTCCATTCGATGTAGCTGATGTAGGTAACAGGTTTAGAAGCCGGTCGATGCTCGGAGCGATTCGCTCAATGATTGACAATCAAGTTAACGACATGCTCATGACACCCTGTGGTTATCGATACTAGAGATACGTATCGATTACAACATCGTGTGGGTGGGTAGACAACCGGTCCTTTGCGAATAATTGCGACAGTCATAACAAGTCAACAGAAACCTAGAAATCTTTCTCTGATAAAATATCTACATACAAATGTCTCTATCCATAGATAAATTGGAAGCCAACTAACATCCTTAGGAACCAACTTTTGATACGAGTAGGCGATGAATCGATTCCGTATCGATATTTAGAATAACCATTTGTAGTATAAATAGGATCGTAAAGCCTTTTAAGGGATTAAGGCAAGTGTCGTGGGCTTCTCTATACGATGGGGTTTAAGTAGCCAAGTATCGTAGGATTAAATTATTAGTTGAAGTTAATTCCTCTGCTATTGGAAAGCGTATCGAATAAACTGCATGTACGTTGCGATGATATTCAATTTCTAACTATAAATTATGATTTGAAAACGTAGACTTTTAATTTTAATTTAAACTAGATTTGTAAATAGTTAATTGTGAGCAATTTTCGTCCGTATCTAGTATCTAAAGTAAATACCATAAATTGTTTGATTGTTAAACTTGCCAATCGATTTGAAATGGACCTAATAGATAAATTCGCGCAAATAGTCCTACAATTCAATGTGATCCTGGGTCCTTGGACTAGTTGGTTAATTGGTTTTGTTCATAGAAAAACGCCCACATCCAACTCAATCACTTCAACACTTGGTGGCTTTACATTAAAATATTTAAATACGGGGATTATGCAAAAATATTACGCAAGCCGTTTCGTTGTTATTTTATTAGGCATACCTACTCCATTATTATGGTGGGTGGGTAAGACAATGATGTGCCAATCAATGTAACGAATACATGGCATTATTGCAGTAGTCGCAGTTACTTGTATTGTTCGGATAATTCACACCGATCATAACAAAGGTGGTAACATATCTACTATGTTATGTATGATATTGGAAACGTACAATACTTCCAACGATGGTAACGATCCAATATGACGAGAATTACTACACGATATTGTAAACTTGAAAGGAGTAGCGGATGTTTTATGGGCAGCAAATGAAACAAGTGAAAACCATACAAATCGTAAAGGACTAACTGTTTATCATCAGAATCCTCTTGATGCCGTTGGCTAAACCTATCATCTACGTATCCATCTTTCTAGCTGTTTCTTCGTCTTTATTTGTTGATGACATTCATTCTAAATACCATGCAACGAGGGTCTTACAATGAAGTGCTAAATCAAAGTTCCGTTGCGAAAAAAGGGATTGAACTCAAACAAGCATATTATATGATACTGTGATACGACCACGGAACTAGCCATCCATATCAATTAAGTGGCGGTATCGGTTATCAGTACATTAATAGTATCTGAATATAGATGACAATAGTAGTAGTGACTAATTACGACAGCATACCGCGGGGTTGCCAACTATCTGACCGCTCATGACGCAGAAGACTTGGATAAGTAGAAAGGACTAAACCACCGGGTGTTGAAAGCCTATCGTTACTATTTATATTGGCATATATGTATTAATTCTGTGTTTCTTCAGATACAACTTCCTGGAAAAATAATTTTGAAAGAGAATCATGGAAGCTGCATTAATCAACAGTGTGCCCAAATTGACAAAAAAAACAGCTTCAATATTAAGGTGCAGAAAACTTACCTGACAGGGATAACAATAATACAATCTAGCGTCAGTCTAACGCACCCACTAAACTCTGAACATTTAAATAAACTTGGCGTTGAAATAGTATAAACGCTTAGGTACACTGACCTAAATGTAAGAACATTCTAGTTATCATTCACCGACAGATTGGGGGCAAAACTATTTAGATCTTATAAGTTATTGTTTAAGATTAATTGTAGTGCCTGGCAGATCATGCAGACCTAGGAGTAAAGTAATAATAGAATGTGAGCTGTATATTTTTCTGTGAGAATCATGACTAAACGAACCATTTCTTATACTTTTACTGTAGCTGGAGGAACATCGTGTAGTTTTCTTGAATCTGGCATTTATCCCTTCCAGGAAGAATGATAGTTTCCAGGGGAAAAAAAGATGATAAGATCAGGTTTCCTTTCGACCTAGTGTGTAAAAAGTTTCATCTGAAGCTTTTGGGATTTTTTCAAAAACGGGTTTCACCCTCATCCTGAGGGAACTTCTTCACGCACCCAGATAAAAAGTATCCCATGTGGTAATCCCGGTTATGAACATTGTGTGTACCTACCAAAATTCATCCAAATCTATTCAGTACTTTGTGCGTGAAAGAGCATCACAAACTTAAATTCATGCATCCTCACAAACATTCGGAATTATAAATATATGTAGAATTCTGCAATTGCATCTCACTAGGACACTTTTATCTAAGACACTCAATTCTTATTAAATTAGACTTAAGACTTGGTGCATCGTACGAATATCAAGAAGCACACAAATTCTGATGTCGTATTCACAGATGCCAGTGGCTAAGAGAATGAGTTACGATCATTTGGAACACATATCGAAGACAGTTGATCACCAAAGAATGCAAGGAATGATAGTATGCAAGGTAGGAGATGTAGAAACGAAGATCTATCTGATGGATTCTCAGACATGTATCAGTATCTAAATAGATAATGTAAGTTCCGTCATTTGTAAAACCAAGTGTATTACTTTATTCTATCTGTGAAGCCACTAGAGCGTTTTAAGGGTTTTCTTTATCCCGAACGTTTTTGTATCATAATACGTAAAGACATATCACGTCATCTATTTAGATGCATATCTGTGGTTGGAATCAGGACAATGTTGCGTTATCGATTGCGACGTTGAGAGTAAAATTATTTATTTGCCTTTCTAAGCGCACAAACTATTTAAATTCAAATAGCTAATCCGGCCGAATCATAGAACACATTTAGATAACAATGACCGACTCGGAATACTAAAATGTTTCTGGGTCAAAATTGCAGGCCAAAGAAGACATTACCGGCATAATAAACAAAACTGCACATTTAAACATTGCAGCAGACATCGTAAAACAAATACACGAATTTACAACGGACATTCGCGCATTTACCAAAACCTCTTTAAAATTTAATAAAAAAATACGGCTAGCGTTTCACATGGTAACAGTAATTGGAATGAATTTAAAAATGTAGATTATGTTCTTCCTTTGTTTATGGCTTGGATTAAGTTCGAACGGCATAATAATCATAACTGTTTTCTAAGTCCCCGTTCATAGAGGGCAGGAGCGTGTAATAAAATTCAATAAATAATTGTATGTATGGAATTTGATTTCGACGCAAACAAAAACATTGCACGTCCTGTGAACAGTTCGATTTATTTTGGCTAATATTCAAATTAATTTTAAATTTTACTATTATTTTCAGAGTCGAATTAGTTGGCGGACATTTGACTCTAGACTAGGCCAGTGATGATTTTGTGTGTTAACACGATTATGTGTCATCGGTCTGCGCAGACGCACAGACGCTACGGTCACCTGCGCATGAGTCATGAGTAGAGCGTGGAAGAGCTTTTTTTTGCATCTGTAATGTGTTTTTATGCTTTTATGTGCTGAAATTATCGCCCGATATATTTAGAGCGTTTAATTAAGAAGTAATTGAAACGTAAAAAGTGCAGCTGTCGTCAAAATTAAAATATGAGTCATACCACATGTTTGTTTCAGTGACTATTAAAACGAAACGAACATTGATTTAATAGTCGTTTTTGAAACAGAGTTAATTGAAAAAGAGCATTTTGAGCATGATTGTCAAAGAAGATTACTAACTAAGTCAAGACGGTACGTTTCATATGGACGGGAAAACATAGTGCAAAAAAAATGTGGTAACCGCTAAAAGAAAGCACAAATTAAAATCGCAAATTGTACATTTACAGACATCAATAAAACAGTAAATTCCGATAAGTTTTCTAATCAGTAGAAAGCAAACAACATTCCGGAATTAAAAGTTACAAGTACAAATGTAATGATTTACATATTTTACATGTTTCGTGATCGGGTATCGTAGGGTGGAATCGTTGATGTCATTGATTCCAGGCTTTCATTGCCAATGTCGCTTTTATGTTTTATCGATTAGACAGCTGAGTTAGCATTTAAATAAGTAGTATTGTTCTACTATGTTCTAAGAAATACAAAACGAACATAATAAAAACGTAATGTAAATATTATTAGACCAAGAGCGATTAGTTTAAAAAAATAAAGTAGGTATGTACAGCTTGGCAAAAAAGTCTAGAAACGGAACTAATTTTTTTTATTGCTGGCAGCCCCTGGCAATTAATGTCGTTCTGTTTATATACTCTGTGGTTCTGTGTCGTTCGATGTAAACAAAGCTCGCGAGTTACTAATTTTTTTATTTCAACCATCAAAACGTTAATAAAACCACGTTATAATAAATAAAACCATTCGGAGTACTAGCAAGGAAACAATTTATAATGTTTATATGCGATATCTGGTCGAACATGAGGCTTAAACTCTTCTTTCCGATCTCGACGATATTTACCAAAGTACCGCCATTATGACAGGTATGTAAGAGTTTGTTTTGTTGTATTTAGTTGTATCAAGTGTTAATTTATGATCTCTATTTTGTTTTGAATTGCTTGAATACGAAATAAGTGAAATTTTGAACAATAAACATCGAGCATATAGGTTATGTTTACGTTTTGTCTTTGACACTTTGGTATATCGCGAATAGCTTGAGCCTTGATACTCTGCAATATGTAAATTCGATTTCTACATAACTTTATCTATGAGTGTGATCACAAGATAATATAATACTTGTTATAACTAGCATTTAAAAATCACAAAAACCAAATAGATAGGTACCGTAAACTTTTTACGTTTAATATTGATAGAGGTTTAATCATTTTTTTTTATCTTTGTAGGAAGCACCGAACGTGCATTTCAATCTATAACCGAGTAGGAGTTCAAAAGAATTCATGCCAGCATGTTAACAAAATAGAAAAGGAGTATTATGAATTTATGAGAGGGCTCGTACTTGGACATAAAACGTTTAGGAATCAATCTCCAACATGATAGCGCAGTGCCTTTGAATCTGAGTGTGACTCAGATGAGTTTATGGCTAGCTCTAGCCAAGACATGGATGTGGCGGGCGTGGAACATTTAGAGGAAGATTTATTGATATCAATTATAATAATGCTATATTCATACGCCTTTTTTTTACCCCAAAAAAAATTGAAAACACAGGAGTGCTTTGCTGCATTATTAGTGCTTGTAAGTAATTTATATTCAGTTACATGACGTGAATACATTGTTATTACATTTTATGATACTTACTGATTTTAATTACTTATAAAAATACAGCTTAGTATCAAGACGATAGGATGGTACGCTATACGGTCGCAGCGGGTTGCCACACGAACGGTAAAGTGGCGCCCCTATTAATTTCTACTCTTTTTGCCAAGCTGTACACAATGTAATAAAATCTTCTAAGATTTGATAATGATCTTAATTTACCCAGCCACCAGTCATTCCTTCACCGCAAGGTACAATCCTTGAACCACAAAGATGACAATTAAGATGTAAATGCAGGCATCGCCGCAGTTTGGAACAACCGTGAGCGTTGTGATACATTTGATGTTCTACATGCTACGAGCTTGATATGCGAAACAAAAATATGAAACACTACTCTTTCTTCTGCTTAGGAATAGGTATGTGAGATGATGTGAGACTTTCATGACTTCATATTGGAACCTTATCTGATATGCGATAGCAAAGAAGTTCCACCAATAATACCTACTTTAAAATTCCAAATCCATTAATTCAAAAGCGGGATCCTCTGTTTTGGATGCTTTGAAGAACATACCGATGATGGATCGCCTTAACTGTGCTGAGATCACACGTTTCAATGAGAATTGGAAACATATGGGCAACGTGATGTGGGCTATTGCTCTCGACCAAATTATTATTCCTGCTGATATTTTATCTCCACGTGACAGAAGCTTTGTATATTTGGATGAAACTGAATGTATATACTAATATGAACACTGAATGAGATAGTACCTCTGACACGATTACACGGACAAACCGCTTGCTGGAAATTGCTTTGGAGATATATTGAACGCAGGGGAAGGATATTATGATAGTTGTTATTGGGGTGCGTAAAATTTCCCTAAAGTGGAACCGCGAGATACAGCTAGTATTAATAATTTCTTTTTGAAGACCGATAAATAACCATTATAAATTTTACATTTGGTTAAACTAGTTCCTGTCTCACAATATGCGTTTACGCAGAAAGCAACGTAGCGGTAACTAATGATGAGACTGCTCTGTCTCATTGTCAACAACAACCACAATAACCCACTTTCCTCCTACACATGCTTGTCATTCTAACTAGCTCACTTCAGATTTTCTTCTACTTGGAGAACAAAAATACGAAGCAACATTTCATTGTTAAGATGATAATGTTCAACTAAATATACATTGTCGTGAAATAGATACGTATTGATATTTAATCTCACTAACTTTTTGTGAGGCAAAAACAAACAAATCTAAGTTATTAACAAAGAGTTCAACGTAGGATAACTTATTCTAACATACAATGTTGTGAAATAGATACTGATATTAAATGTCAGTAGCTTTTTGTGTGCCGCTAGGCTAAAAAGAATCAAACTGAAAAAGTAACAAAGACGACGAAGTGACGTTATTCCTTTGTCTCATAATTTGAAGTCATGTGCTGAAGTAATGCTGTCTCTTATAATTAAAGAGTTTGAATTAAATGAGGCGTTAATAAAATTGTGTACAACAATTGTTGCACAGATGTGCACTCTCCCAAGTAATAACTCTTTATTCACTAGCTGTGACCCGTTTACTGTAGCGCCACGGTTCTATTCCCGAGCGTGACTCACTACACTAATTATAAGTAAAATTACTCGAGCACGGTCGTTACTCCACCGACCAGTTGTAACAAGTTAGGTAATACAGTATTTATTTTTAGGTGAACGTAGGTCAAGACCAATGAGAAATTTCGATTTTTGTGATGTTTTGGACAAAGAAGCATCGATCGATGCTGACGTAAAGCATGAAGCCCCTGGTACACCAGATAAGCATAATGT
Organism: Pyrrhia umbra; assembly: GCA_963891755.1. Taxonomy (NCBI): domain Eukaryota; kingdom Metazoa; phylum Arthropoda; class Insecta; order Lepidoptera; family Noctuidae; genus Pyrrhia; species Pyrrhia umbra. The sequence continues at coordinate 13,489,669 of OY982928.1, forward strand.
CCTGATGTCATTAGAATGTTGAAAGAGATTGTATGACGCCAAAATTAATAAAGCATCTTAATCATTATATAATAATCAAAGGAAAGTCTTGTTATTCATTGAAATTGATGTAAATATTTGCTAACTGACCAATAAAAAATAAGGTAAAATCAGTCGGTTACACGTAATCATGTCCTCAAAGAATAAATCATGTATTTTTTGCAACAACTCTCACAACCGCTGCTCTAAATGACGATGATTACGAATTAATATTGCACATGCACCATAAACAGCAATACTGAGAATCATACAAGTTGAGAAACTCAGTGATCGTGATGCAAGTAGGCTCTATGCTCTAATAGATGTAAGAATGTACGATACAAATGTAAATTAAATAAAAGAATAATCATTAGTCATTACCGAGGGTAGAACAGTTTTGAAGGGAGCTAAGATACTATTTTCTTCCAATAATGGATTAAATATTTGAACAACTATTGAAGAAAAAAGAAAAGGTGAGTTAATAGAGAAGACTGCGATAGCTAAACAAAAAATAATAATTTTGAAATTGACAATTCCATGTTCTAAAAAATATTCAAACTGCAAAAAAAAGGAGTCATCAGTAGGTAGAGGTTCTCAGTAATATAAGATTAATTAATACAAGGATAGTGTTGTACACGATTGTCCAAACACCTTACGCATTGTTTAGAAAACAACTCATCGTATCGCCAAATTGTTTTCATTCGCTCACATCAGCTACAGCTTTAGTCAAAATATTTATCATCCGCTATTATCCATTAGGTAGATAGTGACCTCAAAGCTCACTGATCGAGATTTATTAACCACTTATTTTAATGGACATAATTTTCTTTCTATGTCAAAGGTTTTGGGTCTACGTTCACTTTCTGACACCGTTTTGGTTGAGAGAATCGAGGATTGCAGATGTTTTTGGGCAGTTTGTTTAAAAAAACCTATCATATATTTTTTCTTCTTTGTTATTCGGTAACGTTTATACTACCTCGAACTTTTATAATTAGTAAATTTAGTTGCTTTTTGGTCCTTACATCTATTGCCACGGTTAACCGCTTAAAATTCTATTAGCGTGTATTCAGCTTAATCAACTAAATGCCTAGCTTTCAAGGTTTCGCCATAATTTCTTTTATTTTGTATCACCCATAAGGACTGGTTAAGCCTTAAACATATCTGAAAGATGATTGACATTCATTGTTTGATTTATTCTTTAGTTTAGCATTCAAGACAGTGATTCAGTCCTAATGTTCTCATAATGTGTACCATCTTAGGCAGAGTCGTGGGCAGGTGTGATGTTTGAAGGTCGGTCTTTTCAACACTGTTAACTATTTAATTTGAACACATTGTACTATGTTGTTGCAATATAATTGTATGTTTTGGAAACAAACTAATAATTAATGTTGTTTATTAAACATTAGATGATTTATTAACATTTAGTGTGATTTGTATAGTAATTACAATATGAAAGCCGTCTAAGGAATAATTTAAGGAAACGGGTCATATCAACTTAAAATAGAGATCTAAGTGGCACTCATCATGTTTCTTTTATTAACTAGTAAGGAAAATAATTGAATTCCTTTTTTTTTCAACTTTCCAGTTTGATTCAGTTGTGATCATAAGACTGAACAATATAAAGTCTACTGTTAAAAGCTCATAAGCAATCGCTTAAAACCTTTTAAAGCTTCGAAAAGAATATTGGAATTAAAACAACCCTTTGAATGGCCTATTCATATTGTAAATCAATAAATTATTCATCGCTTGCATTCAAAACATCGTCTTCATGGCTACCACCCACACTAGGGGACTCATTAACACTTCTGAAAGAAACATAAATTTAGATCCTAACTACCGAATATCCAGCTCCTGAAATACGGATTTAGAAGTGAGAAGACTGATGTACCGTAAACACACTTGCTAGCGAGTTATATGCCGTATTGTTAGTATGTTAGGGCACAAGGTGAGCGTAAATTTAAAGTGGCATGTCAAGATACACCCCCACGGTAAACATCCGGTAGTTAAACTCGTATTCGAGATGTCTTCATTCTAAAGAGTGCTTTTCCTTGTTAGAAAAATGTCGTGAATATCCGGAATACTCCCTTTTGTGGGAATTTAAGTGTTCGCTACTTTGAGTGAGTGTTCATAATGAGGTACATTACGGTGGTTAAACATTAATATGGTAAGATGGACCGGTGGACCACAGTTAGTAAACACCAGTGCGTGGTAAAAAATATAGAGAAGCGTACTAACGGCTACCGACGCACCAGCCATGAAACAATAGCCAGCGATGCCTGAAATCGCCGAAGGTACACTAGTTCACTATCCGATGGTTACTTCATGATAGGTCTTCGATTGGATCGTTCATGCGGAACGATTTCTACGCATTCCGCCGATAAAGTTGCGTTTTGTGCCCGTCTACTATTCAATTAAACCCTGTGGGCTTTGTTTGCAAAAAGTTACAACAATAAAAAAACACGATTAAATAACACTGGTCTAGTCACTTTCCATGTTCACATTTAAAAAAGCAATTAAAACTAAATAAATACACAGTAACAATTTCGTATTCGCGAACGCGCATCGAAATTTGAATGTAGAAAGTAATGGCGGCGGTTGTGCGCCCAATGGCCGCGTGGAGCGCAGACTGAGCGAGGAGCGGCGCGTACGCAGCGTGCGTGCATGCAACCGCATGCGCAAGCCGATATGGTGGGATATTGTTTCAGCCGATGTAATTATGTTTACTTAACGCGGGTTCGTTTACCAGTGCATCTGTACAGTGTTAAATCGAAATAGAAACAGAAGATAGGGCTGAGTGAGAGGCTTACTTAGAATTCGTAATATCACATAGTTTGCTTTATGTTGGTTAGTAAATAATAGGGATATGTTGGATGCGTAATGTAATCCTTCCATCCTGCCAAGAGTTAAACTTTAAAACAGAAACCAATAGTTTTCTAAACAAAACTTGCGTGTATGGAGCCTATGTTTAGCATAATGTTGATCAAACTATTTCATTTAGTAAAATTAACATCAGAACGTTTATGTAAATTAAACATTTTTCCATAATCAATAACTGTAGTAACATTATCTGTCACGTAACGTGAGGTAACACTAGAAAGCGATGGACACAAATTAAAGGCGAGTGCAATTGATATGCAATCGGCGATCGCTATTAGAGTAGTGATTAGATTAAACATGATTTACATTGTATTATAGAATTAATTTGTAGTTTCTCCATGACAAGTCGTAGTACGTGAGCAGTGGTAGCTAATGATAGTTACATGAATTTGAAACCTAACTAATAGAATTGTGACGTATTGTAATTGAGGCAGAATGTAATGATAGTAGAAAAGTTTCTGAATCTGGAAAGAAGTTACTAAAGTGTATAAAAAGAAATTATAAGCGAAGTAATTTCTTATTCTCATTTGTGACACGAAATTACACAAGCTTTCAATTTATTCAATGACAAAAATCTCAAACCTACGACAGAAAAACCAACCAAGCAATACGGCCACTGAATGTATTAGAATTGATACGTTTATGAATTTCCAATTTAACGTTACTGTCATAAACAGCATCTGCCACTTTCAGTTGAACAAAGTCCCTGAAATTTTCAAGATGCTTCGCTTCTACGAATATTTATGTGTCTCGCCTAAAATGTATTTTATTTACTTGATAGATTATGCTCCTTACTTGATAGATTGAAGCAGTGTGATCTTTGATTGAAACATTAGTATATTATAGAATATCTTCTTTTTTGAAATGCGAAATCATCAAATGACTCCTCTCGCCTTTGGCGAAGCGTGAGGAAATGCCAGACTCTTCCTAACTAAAACCCCTCCAAATTCCTTTGCCCTGTAAGTTCCGGGGCGGCGGAAACTCTTTCGAAAAATCCCGCAACTAGATATTGTCTTACCATAGATTTGGAGTATTTTCATTGTATATGTAGTGCGTTAGTCTGCCAGTTCTGTAATACTTTTGGACCTTAGTTTAATTTATAACTTCCTATCTAAATGGGACCTCATTACCATAGCCAAGAGGATTGCAGTGCAGGTGCAAAGTGGTTCGCGTATCGAGGTTGCGCGACATCGTCGCCACGCTCTGAATCTTCTGACTATTGGTAAACATGCATCATGCGATACTTGTCCCGTATGTAGTGTACAGACGAGAAAGGTGATTATAAATGTATCGGTGGGCCTCATGTTGTAACCTTTATCTAGCATTTAAATTGCAGGCACCGAGAGTATGAATATAACCAATTAACGAGTCAGTTGTTGCTAAGAAGATAAAGGCGATTATTGAAAAAATATTTCGAGGGTGCTCACAATCCTTGACTGGTTTTAGTCTATTGATCCTCGACTATTCGAATTTTGGCTGATATTGAAATTGACGTACTTACCAACAAATGTGTTGGTTGAATGGGTGGCGAGTCAATCATCTACATGTATTATTCTACTTAGATATACACATCATCTGTAATAAACTATTGAAACCAGCAACCCACATTATGCAATGTATGAATTAAGCTAAACGTGCAATTAATTCATCAGAAGCTATTTTAGGGAAAATTCAAAATCAGATTTAGTATATCTGTTTAATTTTCAACTTTAACATTAGTAGTTTGTGTGAATATCTTATCTGATGGTACTTTGGCAAGAAAATCTTACTCAATGGAACATTTTCGTTTAGTTTTTAGATAAACGTCTGATCGTGCCAAGATTTTTGATTGCCATCAGTATGCTTAGTGCGAGTTTCATACAAAAAATCTATTAACGCCTCGATCGCGTAAATCGAGTTAACGTCAAACGCATCGACGGTAGTTAACTTGCGAGTGTGAGTTTTGTTAGAGTTTACTATTCGCTTGGAGTTTATTCACCGTGACAAGTGACGAATGGTGAACGACAAACGAACGAACGTTGGTAATCCGCCTAAATAAATTGACATTTGCATATTGTATTCGTAATAGAAGTGACTGCCTTTTCAATTAGTCGTGGTTATACGACAAGTTGACGTTTATTTTGACTTTGACGTGTTTACAAAAGTTTGTATTATATTGTGATTTGGATAAAGTTTTAATATTATTGCTAAAAATGAAGACTTATCCGTCCCAATTTGAAATATTGGTGACATATATGGAGCAGTAAGTGTAATTTATATAATTTGGTGTCTAGTGAATTTGTGATCCAATCTGTGAGCTTTGTAAAAGTTTGTTTTTGTTTTTGAAGACAACAATTATTGTTGACAATATTTACCTTATTACTTTTATTATATTTTTATAGAGACGGGCTTGCTCTCCCCAACTAGGCCGTCATCTCCAAGCTTGCTCCATCTGTGCAAACCACTCCGTCGTGCAAAGAGAACTCGAGGTTCACCTCGTAGACAAGCGAGGCCAGCACACACTGAGCAGGCAGCACAACACTTTCTCCATGCTGATTCGTTTTGGAGAAATTTCCAAGAACAGCAGCACAGAGACAACGTCGAATTGAGAAGAATAGAACAAGGGAAATGGAGGTACAGGGTCGGAGGGACTGGCAAGCAATAGGCGGAAGAGTTGTGAATGTTTTGGTAAAACTAGCTGATAAATATTGTAAAGATTAATTAATTATAATAATTGTTACCTTGGTTCCATAAGTTCTTTTTAAAGTAAAGGCCTTTACTTAAAGCTAGCCATAAGGTCAGTTAGCTGATATTATTATTTTATTTAAAATATATTTATTATACACTCAACAGTACAGACTCGCGCTTATCTCGCTTAGTGATGATAGCAAAAACTTGAAGTGTTTCCTATGTTTGTTTCTTATGAGAAGGTCAAAAAAATGTTCACAGTTAGTACAAGAGGGTAATTCATTATGTTTGAGTGCACAACTTTTAATGTTTATCAAATTGTGTCACTCAGGTTTTATATTTTGGTATTCCACATGATGCAATTTACATTCTACAAATTGTAGGTGTTTTCTTGTTAACTTTTTATGTTTCTTTAAAAGCTGAAACTATGATGAACTCCTCTGTGAATAGATGAATAGTAATTTCGGACTTATATTGGTTTTCACTCATCTTATGTACCTATAAATAGTCTATGTTAAATGCTAGGAAATGATTAGAACCAATAGACTGATTATATTGAGCTTAACTAAAGCAGGTGTTGTGTGTTGACATTTTATTTGTTTTTCCCATGTCTGAATTAACTTGTTATTATTAAGTATGTAAATATTTGTCCAATAATTTGTAAGGTTTGAACCATAATTTCAAGAATTAATGAAAATAATTAAAGTAATGCAAACTTAGTATTTGGTCTTTTAATTCTGTTCCTCTATTACATATTAAAGTGGCTTAGCTTCATTTTACTATGAGCTCACTAGGTATTATTTATTCTTGCAAAGTTTAAACATTCCAGTGATGTTAAGTAATATTAATTTTACTTAGTATGCAGCAATGTTACACTAGCAGTTGCTCTATATAAAAGTACTATTGGTATTTAACATCACCAAGTTTAATTAGAAACCAAACTAGAGATAGTTTGAAAAGCCTTAGGTCTGATTTGGGTTAGGAAAACAAGATAATATTGTTATTCAAGTGTTTCATCATTTTATTCTAGACCAATCAGTCACTTATTACAATGCCTTAACTTATGTAGATGTCTAATTTATGATTAAAAGAAACTAAATAACAGTAAAAAGTTCTCAACCGTTTAAAGGGATCTGAAGCATCCAAAATGAGTCGCCACTATCAGCAAGATACATTCATATATATCTAAAAAACATAACCCTCCTTCTGTCTCAGTCAGGTAAAAATAGTAGCTTATAATAGGAACATGATTCCTACTCCCACATGTCCTATGCAATTTTAAAATTAATATACTAAAATACTGAATTTATGAAGTGAAAATAATTAACAGAGACTAATACAACAAAATATGCTAAATACCATAAATATGATTATGATGTATTTTAAAACTAAATGTGTTCATGTCTTCTAACTGATTGTTCCCTTTGAACCCTTCCTCAGACGTTGAACCACCTATGACTGTCTCTGTGGGAAGGCGTTCATCGATTTCAAGTTCTTTATTTTCCAATCCTAAAAAGAAAAATCATTTAGTGCAACCATGCATACTCATTTGTGCCTTTGGTAGATTTTTCGAATTATTAATTAATTAATATCACTGATATCCTCTTCTTCTACAACATTAAGATCAATGCCAATATTATGTAAAATGCAGCATGCTTGTATAATTCTTGCACATTTTAGTCGCTTGTAGTGGAGCACTCTATCTTTGTTTAGACAAGGTTAAGGTGCAATGACTGCATATAGTATATAGTTGATGCCACAGTTTTCCCATATAAAAGAAATGTGATTTGCACCTCCAAATTTGGCATTTACATTTAGAATTCTGTATTGTTCATCACATATCTGTAAAACATATACAGTTAGGAAAATGAAATACTTCTACGCAGGTAAGAATAAATCATACCCAATTATTATTTACCATTTGAGCATTTATTAAATGATAGTGCTTGCGGCAATAATACAGATGTTCTTCATCTTTTGGGGGTCCAAATATTCTAAAATGGCTACAATCAATACACCCAATTACTCCGGGTATTCCATACTTGGCACAAAATCTGAAACAAACAAGAAACTTATGTGCATTTCAAATTACAATGATATTATTGCAATGGTATATGTATAAATGGATTGGATATATTTTCTTACTATGTTCTTACGTGTCGGAGCCTTGGTAACCTCTTCAATGTAGACACTGCACATTTTTTGTAAGATGTTTTTAGCAACTCCCACTGGGCGCTGGTAAGACCCAGTTGCATAAAAAAACAGGGCTGTGAGTACCTAAAATAATAATTTTCATAGAAAATAAGGACATTGTGCCAGGGGCAGGTGGAAAAAAGTGTGTTTCAAAAGTACTGATCATACATTACCTTATAACACAACATAAAACTTTAAACCAGAAAGCTGCCTCAGCTCTCGCCACAAAACTTGACGGCTGTCTTGGGAAGCCCATATCTTCTTTTAAATTAAGCCTCCGGAAGGTCTCTTGGCGGATTGCTCGAGTTACGTGCTCTTGCACGACCAAAGGATGTTAGATTACGCTCATCTTGTATTCTTGCGGTCTCACACATCCTCCAAGCCAAATACATACGAGATGCCATTGTAATTCTTATTTAAAATATAAAATTCAATTAAATCACTTTATTATTTCACCACTCTCACAACGATCTCACAACAAAATCTTAAGTGACAACTTTACGCGCTCGCAAGTGACGGCGTTTCGAATTCGAGCTGTCAAAACTGTCAAAATTGTAACTCGCACTCGCGATAAACGTGCAATCGTTAGCGTTTGTGGTCGAAACGTTCCTCACTTTCGAGAGGTATTCGATCGTCACTAGTGACGGCGTTAATTTTAAAACTGACACTCACAAAATTTAATTCTCACGTATGACGCTAGGTGGCGCTTACCCAGCGCCATACAAATTGGCGTAAAAGTAAACGCGTTCGATGCGTAAAAAAAACTCGCACTAAGCATACAGGGTTCTAAAACAAGTTCTAAGCCAAATTTGTTTTTTTTTTGTAAGGAGAGGCAAAAGCGATGAATGAATGTTGGCTGAGACTACACTAGAGATAATAATAATATAAACCTTAATGAAGACTTACATTAAAATCTATTTTCCTATTACTATAGTGCTAACTGGACAAAACTTATATCGCACTAAAGGACGACCATAATGACATTAGGCACTTTTAATTACGACAAGGCACGGGCGCGCCTAGCAAGGGGCGTTGAACTAATGGCTATTAAACGTAAAGTATTACCACGGCTGCAGTAAAAACTACACACCGACGATCACACTTTTATAGTAGGAACAAACGATAATGGAGAATTGCAACTCGAAATTGCAGTCTGTTCATACTTTCAAAACGATAAAATTTGTGGATAAAAATATGGAAAGGGGACTGCAAAGTGATTATAAAATGGCGTCGACTTTTTCTAGAAAGTCGCCCGTTGAAGAAAATAGTGCTTCGAACGGAATTGTAGACGGCGGAAAAAGGCGAAAAAGTTGACGCGATAATAACTATGAATTTGTTTTCAATTTGTTGAACAATGGGTTTAATTGGGTCGTCGTACAATAAATTAAACCTTTCCGGAAAATGATTAAGGTTACAGTTCCATACTTTAAATTAGTAATAATTTGTATCGACTCATATATTGGTTACAAAAATTCCATCGATTAACAATGAATCCAAATAAAGTGATATAATCTGACTATAAATAGATAAATGGAATTAGCATAGCACACACAGCAATTTAAATTTCAAGCATTAGTCCAACGTAGATACTAATACCAATAACATAATTCCTATCACACCACAATGGATATAAAAATTCCACCGTGGCACCGGAGTCCAAATCAGCTGATATTCTGGCTACGAGCCAGGGTCGCCGGCAGACTTGCGCATTGCGTCGATAAACAGTTTCGTATTGACAAACCAGGAGCTGCGATGTTCAACAAGCTTGTTTTTATATGTTACATTATTTATTGGGTAGTGATGGATGCGTAGGCATAGGAAGTTTATGGTAGCAACGAAGGATATAATTAGGAACACTGACAAGTCAATAAAATTAAAATAGCAGTTCCTGAGTTGAGAGGGTTCCTAATCGAGATCTTCTGATGGCATATATCAAAAGTGAGCATTCATTTTCACGCTAGTTATAGTGATATAAATGGGTTGATTTGGTTGGTTCGCCCTCATCAAAATCTCGCCCTCATATTCACAAACAAAATCTTGCAGTTGGGATAAATATTAAAATATATTTTCTATTGGTTCAATTTTCAAGTCCTGTGTGTTGGAATAAAATATTCTCTAAATGCAGTATGAAGACACGTTGTTGCTGTCACTGATTTGGTGAAGGATAAACTATGGATGATGAATCATTAGGCTTAGACCTACCTACATTCCATTATCTTGCATCGACAACGCCTACGAAAACCTTGACGCTGTAAATACTACATTAGACAGTTTATGCAGAGGCATTATATCAAGTTAATCACAATTTGTACGTGAAAAGGGCGTGACGATGCATGCACTCGTACTGTCAAATTTGAAAAGGAAAATAACAATTTAATTTGGTGAAACCGACATACCAAGTGTTGGGTGCCGCTTGCATCGTGCAAGAGTTATGTAATACTACTACTGGTATGCTTTATATCTGATAATCTAGTAAGATTGTTTGAACCATTCATGAAATGGGAAGTGTTTATGTTCGAAAGTACACAAACCATCGTAATTATGTTTGGAATGTTGATTTCTTTAGACGTAAGACATCATGATTCGGCTAGAAGGTTAAATAAATGAAGACTAATAAAATATTAGTTTGTTTAATGATGATAGCAAGGTTTTTTAAAATAATTACTTATCTCTGAATCATTCCAAGTTCTACCGTTGAAAGAAAATTTAAAGTTTACACAAACTCAGTGCATGTCTAGAACAAATATTTGCTCATACCAAAATGAAGGCATTGACAATGTCGTGCTGTGTGCTATACCATTCACCGTTAGTCGTCTGTTTATCAAAATAATATCGCTGACGTCATATCTTGACAATGCGATTAGACAGTGATTACGTAAGCTATTTATAACGCTAACTTTCTGCTGAATCTATTACTGACGCTATTAATCTTCGGTTAGCGGTTAAACCTTTGTGCGTTCTGACTCTATTTTGTGTTTCAATTTAGAAAATGATTCACTGCAAGCGTTTCATAACAGGATTTGAAGTGATTTTACTGTGTTCAGATCTAGGCCAATCGAGTTGTATGCAATCAATTTAGTGCATCAAATTGTCATCCTGCAAACTATTGTAGTCGTTTGCAGTACCGAAGCGTATTTGTCTCACAAAGACAAAAGCATTGTCACATAATGCGGTCCTAACTACAAGCGGACACAGGACGATATCCAATACATGAAAATCACCAAACAATACCTCTTTGTAAAAGACTCCTCAATAAAAAATAATACTGTTTCCCTAATGACTAAGCCTGTTAAACTAAGCTCGAATATATTGCAGAAAATTCGCGAACACCACCGACGTCACTGGAATTTATTATATTTTCTTTTAACACTAAACACATCACATCCTTCGTACATAACTTCCACGACAGTTTAATTCACTATTCAAGTTTTCATCGCCACCACGAAAAAATACAAAAAAAAAAAAAAATTCTCTACGAAATTAACTACGCGAGTTAAAAACGCGAAATAATTTTGTTATATTGAAATCCAACATATTTCCTTGCACGAGGAAGGAAAGAGTGGATTGTTTTGTTACTGTTGATTAATTATGAAAATAAAAGTGTTCAGCGCCGGGACACGTCCGGACAACGCCGGCGACGCGACTGCAAGGATCGACCGTGCCAACCCTAGGGGAGGCTGCGTAAGTGCGCGCGGCAGACGAAGCATTATCAACCTGCAATCCACCCACATAAGGTCGTAATTTCACCATCCTACTTTTATTCAACAAACACGTGCCGTTCACTTTTAAAACGGCGCAAGAAGTTACGACGCACGCACAGTAATCAGGCTTATGTTGAACGTATAACGTGGAAATTAGTTTGGCAATAAATTCTGGGGAAACACTAGGGATGAGGTGCGGTCGCAGTGAACTTGAATGGGGGTATAAACGCCAGGGTGGGCGTTGTTTCGCTTAGAAGGCTGTTACCGGGCGCTTTCATTAAACTCACTTTGTTATCACGTCAATATAACCATCTGGATATGATATGGATATTCTAGCACTCCTCTGGGTCATATGTTGTTCACATATTCATCAAAAGTCATTTTCCATTAGGGCACTACGTTTTTTTTAATTTTTCAGTGTACTGTGCCTGTATAAGGCTAATTAAGGTTTGTCGAGAATTCCTTTCAACAGATTGCCTTCAAACCTTAATTGCTCTATTTAAGCAGCTCATTAATCATCGTCGACGAAAAGGTTTCCATTTTTAACAGTGTGGTAAACAGGTTGTATGATGTCCATGCTCCCATAAAGAAAGTTAGGCTGAAACGACCTCCAGCGCCATGGATGACTAGTTTAATTAAAATAGCAATGAGACGAAGAGACCGTGCGTATCGCAAATATAAGAAATCTCGTACAGATGAGAACTGGGCTCATTTCAAAGCTGCTAGAAATCGGTGTAATCAGATGGTACGTAACGCTAAACGCCGCCATATACTCAATCAAGTTTCAATATCTTCTTCTGCCGATATCTGGAAGTTTTTAGGAACTCTAGGTATTGGCAAATCGCAGAATGTAGACCTTCCCAACATAATTGATTTAGACGATTTAAATTGCCATTTCTCCACTGCATCTGTTTTGGATCGTCTAATCAGAATGGATACTATTAATTATATAAGTGGTCTACCGCGTTCCAGTATTAGACCATTTCTATTTCAACCAGTCAACGAGGAAGAGATCAAAAAGATAATCCTATCCATTAAATCTAAAGCGGTTGGTTGTGACAATATCAGCCGCGATATGGTTGTCATCATCTTAGACCAAATTCTTCCTGCAATCACCCACATTATTAATTACTCCCTTTACTCCGGCACGTTCCCTGCACTATGGCGAAAAGCCTACGTGCGTCCTCTACCTAAGGTTCCCACTCCTACTCTTACCAGTCATTTTCGTCCCATTTCCATTTTACCTTTTTTATCAAAAGTGCTTGAAGCTTGTGCTCATAAGCAATTCTCTAATTTCATACACCATAATAAACTTATCAGCCCTTTCCAATCCGGTTTTAGGCCAGGTCACAGCACCAGCACTGCCCTCCTTAAAGTGACTGGCGATATAAGAGCAGGCATGGAGGACACCAAGCTTACCGTGCTGGTGTTAGTTGATTTCTCGAATGCGTTCAATACCGTCAGTCACGATATCCTGCTATCCATCCTGTCCTATCTCATGGTCTCTTCCCAAGCGTTGGACTGGTTTTCTTCTTACCTTCAGGATCGCCAGCAATCAGTACGGGTTGATGAAGTGTCATCAAACTGGTGTAGACTGGATGCTGGTGTCCCACAAGGCGGTATTCTTTCACCACTCTTGTTTTCAATATTCATAAATTTCCTAACTGCTGAACTTCAGTGTGTGTATCATTTATATGCCGATGACTTACAGTTATACCGTCACTCGAGCGTCGAAAACCTGCCTGCTACGATAGGGAAAATAAATTGTGACTTAGCTGTGTTAAAGAGCTGGTCTGACAGGTTTGGCGTGACGGTAAATCCTGAGAAATGCCAGGTCTTAATAGTTGGAAGTTCTCGGAACATGTGGAAAGTGAACACTGTCAACTTGCCTCCGTTACAGTTCAATGGCATGAATATACCATACAGCTCCGACGTGAAAAACCTTGGCCTATATATTGACAGCACTTTTAATTGGCAAACTCACGTCGCGACTGTCAGCCAGAAGGTTATAGGAACATTGCGCTATCTTTATCGGTTAAAAAACCTCCTCCCGTCCAACGTGAAAGCGATGCTTGTGCAAGCCTTGATTTTTCCTATAATCGACTATGGTGATGTTTGCTACTATGACCTGAATGCAGATCTACTCAATAAACTTGACCGTCTTCTCAATAATTGCATTCGATTCGTTTTTAATCTTCGCAAGTACGATCATGTGTCTATTTATCGAAAGCAACTCAAATGGCTGCCGATTAGACAAAGGCGTGAGATGAGAGCACTAACTACTCTTTTTTCGATTCTTTATAATCCTTCTTCACCTTCTTACTTAACATCTCACTTCCAGTATTTAAGTTCCCAACACGACCGAAATCTTCGTTCCACAAATAATCGTCTTCTCCATTGCCCTTCTCACCGTACTGATTTTATTCATTCTTCATTTTTTGTTAAATCTATTCTTCTATGGAATAAGTTGCCCTTGGAAATAAGGATGGCAAATAGCCGTTATACGTTCAAAGTGAAAGTTCGTGAACATATACACCGGATGTTAGCGGAATCATCACAATAATAGTTATTATTTATATTTATATTTTCTTCTTATATATATATATCTATATAAATATATGTATAATATAGATATATATAAATTATATATATATATTATATAATCCTATATTTATTTTAATATATTATTATATTTAATTAGTTCTTGTGCACCTGCCACTTATATCTCCCCACCACCCAAAGGTTGACTGGTAGAGAACGCCTAAGGCGTTAAGTCCGCCATTGTACATTTATATTAATTTATTGTGTGCAAAAAGTATAAATAAATAAATAAATAATCATTCCTAGTAATCAAAACGTACGTGTTTCTATGTTTACAATTTAGTCAGGCTTTAGGAACTTTCCAGCGTCCCCCGTCTGACGCAGGCCTCATCCCCTGGTACACGTGAGGCCGTCAGATGCAGCATCCACGTGAGCGAGACGCTGTTCCCAATCAATAAGCCCAAGGCTTGGCTCGATTTCACAATATTTGTGATTAGAGAAGGATAGACAATCTACACTAATATTATAAAGAGGAAAACTTTGTTTGTTTGTAATGAATAGGCTCAAAAACTACTGGACCGATTTTGAAAATTCTTTCACCATTCGAAAGCTACTTTATCCACGAGTAACATAGGCTAAATTTTATTTTGGAAAAAAAAAATAGGGTTCCGTAAGATATTTGGGTTTTTCGGACACAAGGTGTAAGAAATCAACCAGAAAAAATACTTTTTTTGCGTACGCTACTAATCTCAGGAACTACTGGTCCGATTTAAAAATTCTTTCAGTGTTAGATAGCCCATTTATTGAAGAAGGCTATAGGCTATATTTCATCACGCTAAAACCAATAGAAGCGGAGCACCACTATTCCACGCGGACGAAGTCGTGGGCAGAAGCTAGTTGTTTATATTAGCACTGGGATTGGGCTGAGCTTTGGAACTGTTTGGATTTGATATTTGACTGCGGTTCGAGGATTAGTTAATTTGTACAGGGAAACGTCGATCATCTAGACATTTTCTATCATATCATGGAAGCGCTATGGTGCGATCTGGATGAGACATCCAGGTTGAATGATTGTGATGATGATGTTTTCTTTATGATTTTGATAGATTGTAATTCACAGCTAAATATTGACTGTATCAAATGCTTCATTGATTGCCTTAATGAGTAGGTGTTCTGTTGATCTTTTTCGCAATCACATTTTCTTAAATCATCGTATTAGTAAGGTAACTAAAAATAGGAATTTGGTAAAAAAAATATTATACTCGTACATATTATGGCTAAATTGTTAACAAAACGACTTGCTCCGCAATACATCAAAGGATAAATTATATAAATATTGCACGATTTATACAAAATAATAACTGTTTACAATTACAAAACTAAAAATTTAATTTTATTGGTTAATATAGGATATATCGAACAATAAAGAGGAAAGATTATTTTGTGGGTAAACAGAGAATATTTCTTTGTTGTTGTTAATTTATACGAATGAAAGAAAAGCGGAGAGCTTTAGTTGCTTATCTTAATTAGAAGCTGCGGACCTGTGCTCGTAGAGAATAGGGATGTAGGCACTTTGTGTATTAAAGTTCAGAAGTTAAGTGGAGTTATAGTTACAATAGTATAGCAAGATGCTTTTGTTCTTCTTTTACTCGCCTACAAGTCAGTTTCCATTAAAATAATTGACCTTTTCAAGCCACTGAAATGGTACATTATAGTTGTCCTAGGTAACATGATATCCCGCCTCCTTTGACCGTTAGAGGAGAAAATGGAGTTGGATTTAAAATACTGGTAACATTAAGTAATGAATTTTCAGACCAAGAATTCAAAAATAATAGAGGCCTAGATGTTGGAAATTAACTAGAGATTTTTACCATGTAGCAGGAGTAGATACATGTCAGTGGAAAGTAGCTATGAAAAATGGAATGGTTTTCAGAAGTTCTGGTAGACCTAGCAACCACAGCAGAGTAGCTAAGCAAATACAAAGAACATAAGTGCGATCATACGTCACAAAGTAAATAAATTCACGGCGCGTGCCCCGAAGGAAGCGACATGCATTGCATACAGAATTTCTGACGTGGCAGAACAAAATATTAGGAACGGAAGCTTGGCCCCAGTGTTTCGCGACTTACTGTAAAATGTTGCCATCTGAATATTTGATGGGATTTGCGACAGGATGATATGGTGTGTCGGTGCGAAAATATTTAAAAATAACTTGTAACATTTTGCAGTTCATTTGATAGTTGCTAAGTGTAATGTGTTTTTTTAAGAACAAATTTTTTTTCACACTGGACGCCTAAATGGAAATCAGTCTAGACTACAGTCTAGTCAATCTAGACTTGATTGCGAGGCAAACGAAGGAGCTAGCACAGAATAGGGGTAGATTGGAAAGGCAAAGCTATTGTCTGATAGTGGGACACTAAGTAAACTACTAGAACACGTGTTTTTTATTCAAGACTAGCTGTTTCCCGCGGTTTCACCCGCATCCCGAGGGAACTACTTAGCGTAGCCTATGTTGTTCCTCAGGGTCTATTCTATCTCTGTACCAAATTTCATTTATATCGGTCCAGTAGTTTTGGCGTGAAAGCGTAACAGACAGACAGACAGAGTTACTTTCACATTTATAATATTAGTAAGGATTAAAATAAAATTTTGTTTACTTATAATGAGGGTTATAAAATATTTGAAATTCTAACTTATTATTTCAATTAGACCATTTATAGTCAGGCACTTTTTTGAATTCAAAGACAAATTGTTATTTCGTGGGTTTAATTTCTTCCGAAGTAAAGAAAGCCTTTATTGTAACCGACAAAGTTACTAGGCGCTCAGAAAGTGGCAGAGCAAAATATTACAAACTGAAGCAATACTGTGTTTGGTGCTAAAACGTTGCGGTCTGAATAAGTAATAGGTTTTGCTAGTGTCGTGGGTGTGAGAAACTATTTGATGCGTAGGAGTCGCTGTCCGGTCTGTAATAAGGACGTTTTGGATAAAGGAACTGCTGGTCTTTCATTTATAAGCACTATGTTGGTGCTAATCGAGGCTACGTTTGTGTTGCTGGGGAATTTGTTACGCTACTCCTTGGTAAAGCGGTGGGAATTGGTGAAAGACGGGTAGAGTTTTCCAAAAGTTCATGTGAAAGAAAAAAGTTGGAGTGTAAAGGTGGTTGCTATGGGCTGCGAGATTGCTCGAAAGAGTTACCGCGGCCTTGGAACATAAGGGACGAAGAAAGGGGCATGGATGGGTTTTAGTCAGTAAGAGTTTGACATTTCCTCTTGCTGCGCATATAGCGGGAGGTCATTTGATGAATTTCTATCCCCAAAAAAGGTGGTTGCCATATTGTAGAAATGTAAAAAGCAAGCCAATTTAGAATAAAAACTTGGATCAAGAGTACATCTACTTTTTTTCATAAAAATCAGATCACACTCAGAAAGTTTAATTAAAACACCGAGCAAGCTAGCGTGTATTCATCCAATCAATTTAATTAGCACCTTGCACTTTGGATGAATAGTTCGACAGGTACATAACTTCGGGCTTCAATACACCGGCGCGATTTCCAATTACCACGAGCTCAGCTCTAAAGCGCTGACCACACGAGACCACATCGAAAGTCTAAATAAATTATGTATTTTCAATTTTCCGTTTGAGGTGAAAGTATTGCATCCCTAAAGTATTAAAAACGACTAAAATATGTAAACAGAAGGTGATTCTTCAACAAACGTGTGGTTGGTTTTTCGACGGTGTTCGCTTCCTCACACGAATTTCATCATTACCAGCCGTATAAAATTCAATATTTTCCTACAATAGGAGACGATATCTATTTCATTATTTAACATAATAATTTTAAGCTTGTAAATTATACAATTTAAACGACAGTCGGTGATGAGGGTAATGACGATTCGGAAACCAAACAGCAAAATATTGAAGATTCACCCAGCAACAGCTTTTTTCTAAAATTAGAGGGTCAGACTGTCGAATATACATTTTTGAATCATGTCAGTGTATGACAACAAAGAAGGTTTGCTAGTTTGTACGTTACCAAGACATGAAATGGTTCGTTCTGTGTTGACTGATTGATTGAAAAGCCGATGTTTCCAAATAGAGACTATAAGAGGATTATGTGTAGTTGCTAAAAGGTCGGCAATCAGTCTACCAAGCGTGCTTATCGCATTACCCGCTTAAAATTCGACTCTGTGCGATCAGTAGACGATTGAACGTTAAGAAAGAGCCTTAGCTATTTTTGGATGTCACTTTTGTATATCAAAAGTTTGTGAATGTATGTTTGTTATTCTTTTACGCACACACTTTATAACTTGGATTAACATATAGGATATTGGTCTAAGATCCGGACCTACATCGACATTCATCGAGTTGATAATAGAACCAAACATATTTTATAATAAATTTCGTATAATAGAAAATATATTAAAAGTGGGTTGACAACAAAAATCCTGGACAGAATATTTTTAATTATTTTTTAAAAAACTGTTTTTTATAAAATTTTGCAACATTACGATAATAATAAAATTTTATGCTGGACTTAAAGTATAAAACATATAGAATGTGCAGACGTAGGGTTGACTATTATTTACCTGGACGAACTACTGGGTTGACAGGTATAAAAGGTATGTAAATTCTAGTTACTTTCACTGATTTGATAATAGAAAAAAAATTATATCAGCATAAGCGCTGTTTTATTCCGAACACGATGATATAGGGTTGACTGCAAAAAATTCGGTCCTAATAGGGGTATACAAGTTTTAAAGATTTAAATTTCAACGCGTGTGGAAATTAGTGACAGAGAGATCCGAGGTAAGTATACCGTGTGATAATAAAGGACCGAACATTGCAGTCGTGTCTGCTGGGATCGTGAAAATAAGAAAGTGCACATGCTCGGTTTATAAACTATATGGAGAGTAGAGGTACCCCTGCTACCCTCCATATTGTAAACACTACGCGTTATTTTGGAGTAGCTAATGACTTATGATATTATATTTTATCGAAAATACGTGTTATTCTGTATCGTTGTGATAAAAAATGGCTAAAAAGTGTTTTTTATGTGACTTGGACGATTCTTTAAGTGATTTTACAGATGAAGCTTTTAAAAATTGTTCGTTAAAGCTGGCTTTTCGTAAAAAAAAACTTTAAATATCGAGGGGTGAAAGGTAAAACATTTTGGGCGATATTGACTTATATACAAATTTAGAATCAGCGATTTTTCGCATGATCCTGAGCATTTTTTTGGCGTTAAAGACAATGCAATTTTCGGCCATAATTCTCAAGGTATGATCCGACATCAAATTTGGCAATTTTATTTATTTCTTCACTTAAGCTGTACTTATTAATAGTAAATCGGAGCTTAAGCCTTTATTCTCATCCTAAAATTACAAGTAAATGACAGATTAACCGTGTTCGATGTAGCTTACTATTAATGTTAAGTCGCTTCATACATGTTGCTTTCCTCGTCTAACACTATGCAGTGTCGCTTCAACCATTTGACTGTCAGCAACATTCATTCATTATTTTTTGGCATAAAAAACTATATTTTATGATTTTTTTCAAAGACGAGACTCTAAACAACTCATTTAGTATAATAAGCGTGTCCTAAGCCACCTAGTGTGAGTATTTATCAAAACCTAATTGGTGGTTAAAACAAAATAGCCCTTCCCATTATCATTGAGTTAAGTCATTTAAATCACTTTGCTTTTTACTGAATAACACTGAAAAGTCACTTTAACCATTTTGCCGTCAACTGATAGACACTGTTGGCAGTTTAATCTTTTTTCCTTACTCTAGAAATAAGACAGTATAGATCATTTTGTATTAAGCGACCATTCTTTTCGATATTATAGCAGTTTTTTTTATGACAAGTATACCAAAACATCAGTGGATTGTTTGCAATAAAGATTCCCGATCCTCATTAAAGTAGGAGTAGTAGTTTCTTTATAACGTTTTTTTTTCGAAATTTTAGATCTTTAAATGGCTCTCCTGTAAAGGTTATAAAATGTCGCTTAAAGCCTTTTACCTTTCACCTCTCGAATTATCATGAAGTTGAACTAACTAAAGCAGCACTCAATTTCGTTGGTTACAATACCAACAAAAAAATAACTGCTTTACGAAGTAAATAGCATGAAGACTATAATTTTTCTTTACAGAGTATTCAGTAAGTACATAATATATGATTCCTCCAATTATTATCTAATAGAATTCGAAATATATCACAATTTTAACGTTCGTTGAATTCGTTTTTATCAAACAAATAATTTGAAAAATATTTTTTCTGAAGGACCTCGGCCTGTTTTTTTTTTGTTTTTCAATTTCTACCTTTTCACATTTTTATTATTTTTTTTTAATTTTCCCAAGAAAATAAGACAAAAAAAAAATTTCAGTTGCTCCGAAATAACGCATACTGAATTCAAATGTCAGTTGCTCCAAAATAACGCGTACTGTTTACAATATGGAGGGTAGCAGGGGTACCTCTACTCTCCATATAGTTTATAAACCGAGCATGTGCACTTTCTTATATTCACGATCCCATCAGACACGACTGCAATGTTCGGTCCTTTATTATCACACGGTATACTTACCTCGGATCTCTCTGTCACTAATTTCCACACGCGTTGAAATTTAAAACTTTAAAACTTGTATACCCCTATTAGGACCGAATTTTTTGCAGTCAACCCTATATCATCGTGTTCGGAATAAAACAGCGCTTATGCTGATATAATTTTTTTTCTATTATCAAATCAGTGAAAGTAACTAGAATTTACATACCTTTTATACCTGTCAACCCAGTAGTTCGTCCAGGTAAATAATAGTCAACCCTACGTCTGCACATTCTATATGTTTTATACTTTAAGTCCAGCATAAAATTTTATTATTATCGTAATGTTACAAAATTTTATAAAAATCAGTTTTTTAAAAAATAATTAAAAATATTCTGTCCAGGATTTTTGTTGTCAACCCACTTTTAATATATTTTCTATTATACGAAATTTATTATAAAATATGTTTGATTCTATTATCAACCCGATGAATGTCGATGTAGGGTCGGATCCTCTACTATATCCTCAAGATGGGGGTGATATTAATATTATACAGTTATAGTCATTTATTAGCTCCGATTTTTAGATAGCATAACGCTTATTGCGTATAATTTATTTCCTAGTGATAGGTGATATATATCTGTCTTTGTATCATGTGTGACGTCAACAGGGGTTACATTGTTACATAAGCTAGAACGTTTATTTACGACTCAGATAGAAATGGAGAAACTCCAGATCTAGGTCGCACGTGTAACTTGTTCAGTCATCTGAAAACTGTGCAAATTGAAAAGTTGGGTCGACTAAAAAACGATGGAAAAGTTTTCTATTAGAAACCAGTTCTGCTGCACTAAGCTTGAAATTATTTGCCAGTGTTATGTCCTAGCTTTACTGGTGTAAAGGTAGGTGGCCACGTCGGAAGCCGCACGGTTGCACCTCGCACGTGAATACATGGCACGTGGCTTATTGATCCGCCATACTGTGTGTGCGTTGCTTTAGATAAATATGGGGGGATCCGGCGGGATCGTACTAAACTGAGAGATATAAATATGTTAAGATTCTGTTTCACTCTTTAGAATTCAATTGTTAACTACATGGTTATGCTATATTTGTACAGAATAGAAGAAAGCTCACGAATCTTCTGGAGTTAGTTTTAAGAAAGAAGGCGATTGATTTTTGTAAAGCAACATACATCTACTGATCGAGAGAAGACCACATCACTGAGATATTTTCAATTGAAATGCAAGAGAAGAAAGAAATATCAATTTCTTTATATCCAGTCTGAAGCTTTTTCCGCAAAAACATTTGCTACTAGCCCCCAAAAAGCGAATTACATTCGCTTATTTGAAATCCATTACCGTTAAAACTCCAAGATAGTAATCATTCTTCCAAGACGAAAAAAAATATACCAAAACGTTCCTCTCTACCGGAGGTCGATCCCTCTGGAGGGGATTACAACTTATTGCACGGAGATTAGATTTCCCTCCCTATTGCTACGCTCTGCAATTTCGCTCTTTCAGTATTTCGGTGGATAACTTAGTTACTTGAATAGCGTTACACTTTAGTTTGTGGGGGATGAAATATTAATGATTGGGGCTAAATGACTTTCAGGGGTAATGTGTAAGCAAATGACTTAAATTTTTAAGGAGATGATGATATTTGTTTAGTCAATTTATGATGAATTATAGGAGAGTTTGACTTGTAACATAGGTATCTAAGTTTGAATAAGTAATGAATTTTGTTACACTTTCAAGACTGTTTAATTATATTGGTAGGTTCTGGACTGAAAAGGATCATCTATAAAATAGTTTTTTTTTGTCAATTAGAGTTGGCAGTTTGTGAATTTCGTTAATCGATGATTTTTGTCACAAACACGCGACATACTCGTATAATTATTTTTTTAAATCCTCCTATGAAAGTTATACCCATAATATTTATAAAAATATAACTGTATTCCTTATGGACACCGTTTCCCGTTTTCAAAGCCATCACTCTTACATCCCTGGGAATCGATCCCATTATTAGCACCCCTCTATTGATATATGGGAACTATTGAGTGTGTTAGCAGGTTCACTAGCATACGATACAAGGGGATGGGGGTTAGTTTTACATAGAATGTGATAGGGTGAGATGAGCTAACAGCGTGGTCGAGTATCATTGAAGGACTGGAAAAACTTAGATGATAGGTGCTTTTCGTAGCGAACAAAAAATTTACCTTATAAAAGTAACTTTCGTACATAATATATTTGTTAATTGCCTAATATAAGTGTTTTTATTTTCATATTAGGATTGGTAAGTTTATTTCGTAAATATTATATCATCGATATTTATCGTAATCTCTGTTTACATCACGTTACAATGTCCTAGTGACGCAATGAAAGCCCATTTGCCGTTTAAAACGTTGACAACATGAAAATACTGAGCATGAATTTTATATCACCATGTGTATGAAAAAAAATAAAGCTAAATATGATACATAAGATAATATACTTTCTTCTAAATCTTCATAAAACCAAAATAAAAACGTATTTATAGTTGCTTTATGTATTAAAAGGTTACAAGGCAAAGCTGACATTTCCAATTTGGAAAAAAAGATAAAGTACCTTTATTCCTCATCTAAAAATATAGCTTTACAACATAAGGCAGGGTTCAACAAGATTGCACGAACATTGCCCCTTCGCTGCACGACCCCTTTGCACCCCCAAGCCATGTGCAGACATCCTAATATTAATTTACTACAAAAACGTGGGATTTGTTATTTCGACACGCGGTAGTGGGGTTCGATATTAATTCGATGTTTATTTGAACTTGACTAATGCTTTGCTTGGATCGTTAGGAGTGATAATTGAGATGCAATTGGCAAATTTATTTGCAAATAGGGGGTCAGCCAGCAGTTAAGACCTCTAGAACTATTATCTAGTGTATTCTATAACGATACTCAAGCGTAGATCATGTCTTGAGCACATATCGCTCATTTGAAGAAATATCGAAGTAAATGTATGTTTTCATGAGTTAAATATTACAAAGTACTGCAGTAAGTGTATTTACGTTAGAAAAAACAAAGAAATAAATATTTTTTGGTCGATTTATTGGTAAACCAGGAGTCTTCGTAACGATACGGTAACTAATTACAAAAGAGATAATTCCATTAAAATTGCTCTCCTGTAAAATTCTAAAAGTAGCAGTTATGTCGTTGTTTCTCCAAATGAGCGATATTTGGTTGGCTGAATTGAATCAGGTTCTGTAAATACGGAACTTAGAAAGAAAATTACTTTGAATGAGACTGTATTCGTTTTTCTTTTCTAAATTGCATAAGAAAAATACAAAAGACACTCATGTAGCAGTAAAATATTTCTTCAGGTAGCAAGTAGCGACTGACAGACCAGGGTGCGCCGAGCGTCCATTTATTACGCCACGTTGGAAGCTTCTTTATAGCATGTAACATTGCTTTTCTTGCTTTGTGCAGCTAGATAAGATATCACTAAAAGGTTTAATGTAAAGAATGTAAAGCAAGAATGAAAAAAAAAAAAAACTATTACAGGTTACAACTAAGTATTCTTCGAACAAAATGGAGTATAGTCTCCAAACTTATTGAGCCATATCGAGCCAGAAAATTTCTATGACACCCAAATGTTTATCACACAACTAATTATTGACATATCTCTATCTTATAGTGACAATCAGACCATCAAATAAAGCCACAACCATTCAAAAGCTAACCACTCAAATTAATGGCAACATTATTAACACCATAAAAAAGTTCCGAAATGTCAATCACAAGTCCCCCTTACGTACCGAAGTCCGCGGCCCTAGGGGAATGTTTACTCGAATGTGTTTAGGTCGGGAATCGAAGTGGCTCTGTATCGATCCAACCACCACGGCGAACTGTAATGGGGGAAGCGGATTCGTGTTTTATTTTGTCTCTCACGAAGTTGTTCGTAGTTTAGAACTGCAGGCATTTTTCAGGTTTTAGACATGGAAAACAAGTACCTATGTGTGTATTATATTCAGTTGAAGCATTTTCAGACTTGTGTGAAATTATGGCTAGGTGAAGGATCATTAAATATATATGACTAATTTGTCGGTAAAGCAAAGCGTTATTTCGAGGTTTACAAATATTTAATTTTGTTTGAATATTATGGTTGCAATAGGCATAAAGGAACATAGGCGTATTTATATCAAATTGTAGTCAATTGGTTTTATTTTAAGCTTCTGTATGAAACAGCAGGGAAGGAATATTTTTTTTTTATTCTCATTTATCATCATATTTCGAGACTCTCAACTCGAGACGTTCGCTATAATCAAATATTGCTTCCATAACATTTCACGATTTAATTAAATTCCCACTCATTGTGAATCCGATACGTTTGTGAAAAACACTTATGTTATGCTCTTAAGTAAACAGGAATTTCAGATTATATTCCAACAATAATACGGTAACATCAACCAATGTAGGTATAGGTCATTTAATCACATCAAAGTAGTTAATAATATAAATAATACGAAGATAAATATGTACCTACGTAATTGAAACATGTTATTGCTTATGCTTATATACAGAAAATTTATATATAAAGATAATTAAAAGATAAGTAGTTTCTGTGCACTTATGAAGTACTTAACATTGTAAACAAATTTACGAACAACGATAGCGCATTGAAGGCAGGCGCGGTCGCAGCTATTCCCGATTATAATAATCCTTACTTCCTTACTAATATTATAAATG
Organism: Pyrrhia umbra; assembly: GCA_963891755.1. Lineage (NCBI taxonomy): Eukaryota > Metazoa > Arthropoda > Insecta > Lepidoptera > Noctuidae > Pyrrhia > Pyrrhia umbra. The sequence continues at coordinate 13,514,928 of OY982928.1, forward strand.
CGAAAGTAACTCTGTCTGTTTGTCTGTCTGTTACGCTTTCACGCCAAAACTACTGGACCGATATAAATGAAATTTGGTACAGAGATAGAATAGACCCTGAGGAACAACATAGGCTACTTTTTACCCTGGTGCGCTAAGTAGTTCCCTCGGGATGCGGGTGAAACCGCGGGAAACAGCTAGTCATATATATTCTGATCCAGCCTGTCCCTTGCTGTCCTCCCCCAGCGACGCCCTAAGCTGAGGCCCGTACCCCACTAGGGGGTGCCCTTAGCGTGTAGTCGCTTAGTTTTGTAAGTTAAGCCCTGGCTGGAGGTCCTAAATTCATTTAAGGCACTTCACAGGCAAGCCCGGTTAAGCAGTCGACAACCTTCAAGGTTGAACAACGAGATGCCATGCAAAAAAAAAGCAACGCCACTGATTGAAGGCCAGTTTCCCCATCTCCGGATAAGTAAGTTTACTAGATATTGTCTATACAAAACAATATTCCAATTATAAATTAATCTGGCAAACAATTTCATATTCAGAAATGGTGACACACTCCCTGAATCCAATGATCTAGGTAATTGCGCCTAATTGACAATACTACACAATACATTGCTACTTTCGTTTCAAAGGGTCGTAAGCTTAAAAACCTGATCAAAGCAATGTATAACGTGTAATAGCTTGCGGATGTGTAGATAAGCGTCGTTTTTAAAACTAGTATTCCCAGTTTCACCAAACTGGCAACGAGTCAGCTTTGCTGGCTTTAAACTTTGATCATACTAACGGCGTTAAATAAAGTTAAATGCTAGGGAGTTTTTGAGTTACGTTTGGCGCATACTTGACATTTATTTAAATTTCGCATTAATATTTAATATATATCTTACATTATCGAAAGAAATTATAAGGTAAATGTAAAATCATAACATCATATTTTCGATGCAATTAGCTGTAAGAGTTTACATCCAAAATCTGTCATTGCTGCGCTCTATGCAAATTTCCATTCAAATATAGTCAATAATAGTCACTGATTAATTAAAGAACATACCTATATATAAAAGCCGGTGTGCGGTCCATCTGATCTCCGTAGCAATGAGTGAAGCACTAACAACACCTCACGAGGTACCTGTTCAATAAATTCAAAGTTCAAATCAGAACACTTGACAAAATTAATTACAATACGTTCTCTGTACTTTTATATTTTTAGGAAAAGGTCCATTGCATCGACTGGTCACAGCAGGACAGACTTAGAGGTGGCTGCCCAAGATAGATAGAAGTTGAGGTCCATTCTGAGCCCTATAGGTATCCCTAACCCTAATAAGTGATAAGAGGAAAGTCATATGTACTTTCTAAGTATATCTTACACGTCACTGACTAAAGGTGAAGGAAAACATCGCGAAGAAACCTGGACTTAAAAAGTCTGAAATCGTTATACCGTCTTGAGCAACCATGGTGATCAATGCTCATGGCTTTCTGTATGAGACGAGGCCTGTGCTGAGCAGTAGGACAATATATAGGCTGGTGATGATGAAAATGCATCACTATTTAAATATATACTACCTATTTTTAACACGCTTTTATTAGCTCGGGTTGTATGTATGTATGTATGTAACGGAATCTTTGAATCTAAATTTCACTGGTTTCTAGATGTCTGATCAACTTGGAACTTTGCACACGTGTTAAGGGCCGATGACAATGCAATAATCCGATAAAAAAAAACTAAAAAAACACGCTTTCGCATTGCTGACCGAACTAAAAAATGGAAAATAAATAATAGTTTAAAAAAACTAAAAAAACACGCTTTTATTGCTGACCGAACTAAAAAGTAGAAAATAATTTTTAAATAATTCAATTCAGAGTAAAAAGCGTGGGGTGCTTGATATTTTAATTATTACACTTATTCTATTGGCAACCATTTATGAGAGGAGAGTCATGAAAATATAGGAAAATGCACCCCACGCTTTTTACTCTGAATTGAATTATTTAAAAATTATTAACTATTATTTTTATTTGCTAGTATTGTTTGAATGAAAATTTCCTATCTCACCTGCAGTATGACGGGAGGGGGCGCGGAGCGGGGCGCGCTCAGCGAGCCGCACCGACGCCTTCAGCCCCCGCCTGCAAATTATCATCCGGTTACACATACTACTAATTATTGCTCACTCACACTGTGCTCGTCCTTATGAACTAACTCAGCATTCGTAAAAATATATGAATGCTTTAAAGGCTACATTTTATTGTCTTTTTAATTTCAATGGATAGAAAATATATCCAGAAGGAGCTCGTGGCTAAGTAACAGCCGCACGGGTCGATCGATCAAAAGGTTAAGCCACGCTTGGCGCATTCGGTCCGTTGATGGATGACGTAACAAAACTTCTCCGCGCCTCGGAAAGCACGTTAAGCTGTCATTTGTAGATCTTTCAGACTTTCTGGCTTCTGACTACCCATAACGACTGTCAAAGATGTACAAATGACAACCGGGACCAACAGCTTAACGTGCTTTCCGAGGCACGGAGGAGTCTCGCTATGATATAGATGGTCACCCATCCACTAACCGACCGCGCCAAGCGCAGCATAACCTTTGATCGGTCGACCCGTGCGGCTGTTGCTTAGCCACGAGCTCGTCCTGTTAGAACTTCACTGACGATAAATAGATAGATATCAGTGTTGGAACATGAAAAAGGGTTAATACATTTGTTACTATAATATTCCGGGATTTTTAAATAACACCAATCATTCATCGTTTAAGTCTTTGATGTATAACAAATAGTCCAATAAAAAAATCAATTAACAAGCTAATCAAAGAAAATATCTCGCGAGAAAATTGAAAACTGCCCAAATTCCTCCTACCATGACTTCTAATTAATTAGATGCCTTACCCATCCATCGCAACCATACAAACTTTAAGCCGGTTGTGTCACATCACTATAAATAAAAAAAAACCGGCCAAGTGCGAGTCGGACTCGCACACCGAGGGTTCCGACCATTGGAAAGAAAAAATACGCAATAAAGTCGCAATTATCTTGTTTATTTCCGACCGCATAATTAAGTTTGTTTGTAGAGGAAAATTGCTGATTACTTAAAAACTACCTGCTAGATCTCGTTCAAACCAATTTTCAATGAAAGTTTGCATGGTAATCTACATCATATATTTTTTTTAGATTTATCATTCTCTTATTTTAGAAGTTACAGGGGGGGGGACACACATTTTACCACTTTGGAAGTGCCTCTCGCGCAAACTATCCAGTTTAGAAAAAAATGATATTAGAAACCTCAATATCATTTTTCAAGACCTATCCATAGATACCCCACACGTATTGGTTTGATGAAAAAAAAAATTTTGAGTTTCAGTTCTAAGTATGGGGACCCCCAAAATATATTGCTTTTTTTCTATTTATGTGTCAAAATCTTAAAGCGGTTCACAGAATACATCTACTTACCAAATTTCAACAGTATAGTTCTTATAGTTTCGGAAAAAAATGGCTGTGACATACGGACGGACAGACAGACAGACAGACAGACATGACGAATCTATAAGGGTTCCGTTTTTGCCATTTGGCTACGGAACCCTAAAAAGTTACAGAATAGGCGTATGGTCTATTTTGGATTGCAGAATGACGCACGGCCTGACAGATATAAATTAGCCCTTTGATTTTAGCGTGGCCGTTATTTATAAAGGTTACATTAATTTATTATTGTTGGCAACACAGGTATCTTTTAATTATTTCCATGCTATGTAGAATCGTGGGTGAAAAGTTATATAGGTAATAGTTTCCATAACTCGGTAGGATTCAGACCTTTTTAGGGTTCCGTAGTCAAATGGCAAAAAAATTTTATATAATAATATATTTTTATTGTATGTTGTGAATATATAAGATATTTAAATATAAATAAATCAATTTAAGGGCATTGAATATTTGGAGGCTTCCGGCGACTGGGACCGCAATTAACTGATCCGCGGTGTGAGTCGCCGGATGGATTTAATTTAAATATTTTTCTTCCGGCTACTGGGACCACTCATAAAATATAAGGTTCAAATCAAAAATAGTACAGTCAGACAAGAAAAATCTTCAGTGCACTCTATAATATATATTAAAAAAATCAAATGGACATTGAACATTTTAAATGTTGCGTCACGAAAAGTACTAGGACATCATAGAATGAAAGAGACCGCAGTGTTGTTTCAACTACCCACCCGTATATAATGTAAAATCTTTGCCCACACGTTACTTTGTAAATGCGACGTAACATACCAGGGCTTCATAAGGTTGCAGAAGTTCCGTCCGCATTCGGATAACGGAACTATTCAATTCTACCAACATAGTGAGATCGAAAGACGGGATGTGTAGGTTGCACCTAAGTCTGTTGTTCCCATCCCGCTAGTAAAGTTACTAGGACAGCATAAAATGAAAGAGACACTGCTGTGATGTTTCAACTACCCACCAGTTACTTTGTAATAATGCCACGTAACATACCAGGGTTTCGCACTTCTTCACTTCGCTGAGTGTTGATTGGCTGACGACTGTAACTAACCGATGAAGACGCGGGCCCGCTCAAGTAGTTTGCTTATTTACCTTGGCGAGACCTGCGTATTCCGTGCGCATTTTATTTACATTATATACGGGTGGGTAGTTGAAACAACACTGCGGACTCTTTCATTCTATGATGTCCTAGTACTTTTCGTGACGCAACATTTCAAATGTTCAATGTCCATTTGATTCTTTTAATACACTTCTCATCAAAAAAATCGAAACACTTTCGTTTTTATTGTTTTTGTCCTAATTTTTTACAAAAGAGAATTAATTCCATGAAAAAAAAAACATTATTGTGTAGCTGGCAGTTTGGTCATTACAGTAAGAAGAAAAAAATCAAAATTCGAAATTAGAATTTCATTTGTTTATCCTAAAATGAAATTAATCACTGTTTTGAGACAAATGTGTATTTAGGGTTGGAGTACGTTTCTCGTTTAAAAACTAAAAATTAGCGCTTGTCTTTAAACTTTTTGTTTCTTATTTCATTTACTGTGACTTTGGGACGTCTGAAAAAACTTTTTTTTCTAAAACATATGGATACTTCGCCCGCAGAAGCCGCCCAAGTGGTGGCATTGCTGGATTCTGGACTTAGTCAGCGTGTTGTGGCTGCAAGATTGCATCTAAGCTTATCATCTGTTCATAGAGTCTACAAACGCTATCGGGAGACTGGTTCGTTCACGCGCCGTTCAGGATCTGGCAGGAATCGGGTCACTTCTGAGCGAGATGATCGATTTATTGTAACAACTTCTTTACGAAATCGACGCCTTAACGCTTTTCAACTGCAGCAGCAGCTTCGCGTTGTACGAAGAGTAGCTGTAAGTGACTCTACAATAAGAAGAAGGTTGAAGGAACGCGGATTGGCACCGCATAAGCCAGCGAATGGGCCGAAATTAACTGCAGACCATCGAAGAGCGCGCCTTAACTTTGCACGCGAGCACCTAACTTGGTCATACCTTCAGTGGAGCAAAGTACTGTTTTCTGATGAGTGTAAAATTATGCTGTATGGTAACGACGGAAGGAACAAGGTCTACAGAAGAGATGGAGAACGCTTTGCACAATGCTGCATTGAAGAAAAGGTCAGCTATGGTGGCGGTTCGTGGACGGTTTGGGGAGGAATCAGCGCCGACGGTAAGACAGAACTTGCCTTTGTGTCTGGGCCACGGCTGCCTGCACTAAACTCTCATCGGTACATCGAACAGTGTCTTGAACCTCATGTGATGCCCTATGCACATTTTATTGGCAACGACTTCATATTCATGCACGACAATGCTAGAGCTCACACCGCGGGCGTCGTACGAGATTATCTTACCGAAGTCGGTATCTCCATTATGGTATGGCCAGCAAGAAGCCCGGACATGAATCCCATTGAACATCTATGGGATGAATTAAAGAGACGAATTCGAGCAAGAGATCCAGCCCCAGAAACACTTAGCCAGCTGCAAAATGCAATCCAAGAGGAATGGGATAATATACCACAACATGTGATCGTGACTCTCATCCGATCGATGAAGAACCGTATGGAAGCAGTAATAAGAGCTCGCGGAGGGAATACAAGTTATTAAATAAACGTTTCTTAATTTTTTTTTTCATTTACGCGTGTTGTTTTACCCATTTCCTTCATATTCCATACAGGGTAAAAATTACTCATTATACAAAATACGAAATCTATGAAGACTTAATTTGAATTTAGAACAATAACATTAGGATTTAAAAACCTCATACTACTCACTATTAAATGACATTTTACATTTATTCCTAAATATACACATTTTTCTGATAATCCTTATCAAATCATAAACTGCGAGGTGTTTCGATTTTTTTGATGAGAAGTGTATATATTATAGAGTGCACTGAAGATTTTTTTGTCTGACTGTACTATTTTTGATTTGAACCTTATATTTTATGAGTGGTCCCAGTAGCCGGAAGAAAAATATTTAAATTAAATCCATCCGGCGACTCACACCGCGGATCAGTTAATTGCGGTCCCAGTCGCCGGAAGCCTCGTTTTACGATGGAAGCGAACAGAGTTACTTTCGAATATTTATAAAATTACCACGGATTTTTCGAGCTACCTATATTCGAAAAAAAAAAACTTTTCACTGTCTCGTTGGTCTAGTGACCGCAAGCGCAAATGCTGAACATGCGGTCCTCGTTTTGATTCCCGGGTTGGTTATTGTTATTCTGTTTTTTCAAGAGAAAATCCATATAAACAGGTATTCCATTGAACATTAACTTACCTGGTTGAATGTGAGCGCACTGTAGGTACTACCTACACTCTGCCTACTCTCTGGTATAACAAAATTTAACGACAAACAAACAGATAAAAGCAACAAAACAATAAACAAATATCTGTGTAATATTGTTAGTAATCTTTTAGTTATGAATTGAGTTGACAAAATTCAGAGGTATATATATCATTCATCTGATTGTCCTCACTGATAAGATTTATATATATGCATACACATATCTTTGTCAAAAATAAATTCATATTACCAACAATAATATTTCAGTAATCAGTAATGTTAAATAAAAACTTAGTCCACAAATGCAACATAATTATTATGCACATGCACATATTTATCACTTGACTTCATAAAAGATAAATTAAAAATACAGATCCATTCTTGGAATTGCTACCTATATCTGTGAATGTAATGTGATAAGATAAAAGATACAAAATTCATGTCCACATGTACGCGTAGATTAAATCTGCAAGCAAGAGATTGACCCACCAAGCACTATATTATTATTATTATATAAGGCACCTATGTATTTATATAGAATTACATTACAATCTAGCTGTTTCGCATGGTTTCGCCTGCATCCGAGGAACTGCTAATGCACCCAGATAAAAAGTAGCCGGAAGCAGAAGAGTGACAAACAAACTAACAAAATTCACTTTTGCATTTGTACTGTTAAAGATGTGGACTCAGTTTGTTACACTCAGACTGTTAAACCTTTACACAAATTATGGTATGTAGATTGATTGAAACCTGAGCAAGGTCATTTGTAGTAATTTCTCCATGTTGCAAGGGAAATCTCCAATACCGCTAGTGTAAGTTACCAAAACTAAAGAAGTTATACAAAAAGTTACATATTTTTATTAAATATTATTACATTAGAAATGTTATCTGTCAAGATGCCCGGGTTCTATGGATTTTTATATATAAAAATGGAAAGTGTCCTAGTGGCAGACCAAGGAAGTACTGGTGAGAAGATTGAAATGCATTCTTCGATGACTGGCCATATCAAGTTTACCAATAGACAATGATGAAAGCAAATAGGTGAGGCCTTTACCTAACAGTAGGATAGCATAGGTTACTAAAAAAAGGTGTTTAAGTCTAAGGCAGTGTGTCTTCAACACTTGAGTTAAAATATACCTCAGTTAAAAGGTATTAGTTGAAGATAAGTAAAAGTAAGCTTGAAATAGGTTCCATTGTTCCAATTTCAAAAAATAAAAAATTTAGTTGTGTTGCAAATTCTTACCTGTTTTTAAACTGATCAGTTCAATATAGTCTATGTGTATATAATACTAGCTGTTTCCCGCAGTTTCACCCGCATCCCGAGGGAACTACTTAGCGCACCCAGGTAAAAAGTAGCCTATGTTGTTCTTCGGGGTCTATTCTATCTCTGTACCAAAATTCATTTATATCGGTCCAGTAGTTTTGGCGTGAAAGCGTAACAGACAGACAGACAGACAGAGTTACTTTCGCATTTATAATATTAGTAAGGATATAGATGTAAAAATGGTTGAAAGCACATGTTTAAAAATTGGAATAAATAAACAGAAACCATAGGGCAATAGGTCAATATTATTAATCTGTTTTGCTACAAAATTGGGAAGCTTGTATGTAGGATGTACGAGGAAGGGTGTATTGATTATTACTAAAATGGATTTCAAGTTCATGCCAGACTATAATTATATCCTCCTTTGTCTCTATGAGCTATTTTATACTTTGTTATTACAAAAACTTATTGACATCACTGTAATATGGGACGTTGAAAGTAGCAAAAGGGCAAACGCGATAAGATCTTCGAAACGCCGGTAGCTGTTAATTTATCAATAAACTGAAGGTAGGCGATATAACGTTTCCTATCTTAACACACACGAAAACCATGCTTTTCGTTATTGAGACCATAAGTAAAGGAGCTCACATGTGAGGGATCTGTTTATCCCCCAATTAAGACGTTATTCATAATATTATACTGGAAAAAAAAGAGTGAAATTCAAAGGAAACCAATTCGAATTCGTACAGACTCATCGGTCTAAAACGGTACCATTATAATCCTATTCTAGTAATTACACTGTATGATACTGAGAATATGGACGTTTAGACGCATTTACTTACCATATTCATGATTTTCAATGCCGGTTTCACTGTTTTTAGTAAAAATAACAACAAAATATCACAACAAAACTTCCTCCCACGACCGCCGTTTGCAATTTTCTAGACTAGTGATGTGAATGCTTCAATGCAATATTCACTGAATTCGAAATTGATAACGTATTCTGATTTTCAATTTAAAACTAAGATGTTTGTTTTGCGAAAGAAAAAAATTAAAGTAAGGATATAATTAACTTTGATTACCAGAAACAATCAAGCCTTTTCGATTTCTTAAATAAAAGTTTATTTGATTCGTATTTGAAAAACTTCATCGTGTTACAAATTGTGGTTGGACATCACTAGTCACCAGTGTTGCCAGGGCCCTTAAGTCATAAGTTACGTTTCGTTTCCTGAAAAGTTACATTTTTGCTGCAAAAGTTACATTATTGTTTTTTTTTTTAATTTACGTGTTTCCGGGGCGGAGGCAAAATTATTTCAGCAAAATGGCGAAATTTAAAGGATATTATGTCTAATGGTTCATTCAATCCCATCCCATCTATACCCAACTGTAATTATTACCGGAGACACAAATATTGACATATGTAGTACTACAAATAATAAACACCACGACTACTTGTGCCTTATGGCCTTGTACTGCTTACTTCCTGTCATAACTAAACCGACTAGAGACAAATCATGTATTGATCACATATTTATTAAAAGTAATACTAAGCCTAAAGGGATAGTTTGCAAAAGCTCGATCACAGATCACGATATAGTGATGGCTCATTTACCTTACAACAATATTAAAACTAAGACAAAAAAAAATCCATGGAAACTTAAAACAAACGAAGACAATGTTGCCTTAGACTTAGCTGAAACTGATTGGTATGATACGCTAAATCAACTTTCTGTAAATTCGGCTGTAGCTTCTTTCACAAAGACTCTCACAGATATAATTGAAAGACACACACATAAAATCAAAATTCCGCGCAGTAAACGCAACATTCAGCCATGGATTACTCCCGGGCTTATGAGATGTATAAAACACCGTGATAGTCTACATCTATCTCTAAGATCTGACTCAGAAAACCGGAGCAAAAAACTAATTTATACACGTTACAGAAACTTTTGCAACAACCTTTTATGGAAACTCAAAATTGAGTACGACAATCAACAGTTGCAAGAAAACAACAAAAACCCTCAAATGCTTTGGAAAGTTTTAAAATCAATTTATGACCCTAGCGCCCAAAGGAACAACACATCTAGCTTTTTATCAAACTGTTCAGATCCTATTGAGTGTCTTAACAAATACAACACCTATTTTACAGCAGTAGGTAAGAACCTTGCTGACACCATTCTGACAAGACTATCCGAAACACAGGCATCCCTAACCAGCAAATACAAACCTCTAAATTACTCACCCTCCTCCTTCTTTCTTCACCCCACTGACGAAACAGAAGTATCCCAATTTATTAACCAACTAAAAAATGACAGTAGCCCAGGACCTGACAAAATTGGCGTTAGACTTTTGAAAAAAATACAAAATTTCATCATAACACCTCTGACACACATAATCAACCTTAGTTTAGAAACTGGAGCATTTCCAGAGCAATGGAAAGTTGCTGCAGTAAGTCCAATTCACAAAGGTGGACCTTCTGACAGACCTGAAAATTATAGACCAATCGCGCTACTCAGCATACTATCAAAAATTCTTGAAAAGGTGGTAAACACACGGCTGGTCAATTTCCTCGAAAAAAATAATATTATTTCAGAAAGGCAATTTGGCTTTAGAAAAGGGAAATCAACTGAGGATGCCACCCTACTATTAACCAACTCAGTATCTAAAAATATCGAAAAGAGGGAACGTTGCATGGCGGTCTTTCTAGACTTGGCCAAAGCATTCGACACGATTTCAACAGATCTTCTCCTTAAAAAACTAGATGCATCAGGCATCAGGGGCAAACCACTTGAATGGTTCTGTAGCTACCTATCCAACCGCAGTCAATATGTTAAATCAGGTGATTCTATAAGTAATCAACTCCCTATAAATTTTGGAGTCCCCCAAGGTAGCTTGCTCGGCCCAACACTTTTTATCATCTACATGAACGATATACTCAATATCAATCTATCAAACGCAGAAATAATATCTTATGCTGACGACACCGTCATTACATTTCATGCCAAAACTTGGGAACAGTTATATTGCCTCGCCGAGGAAGGATTGTCAACAGTAGCACAAACTCTAAACCACAACCTATTAACCCTTAACATAAAAAAAACTAAATTTATCACTTTTTTCAAAACCCAAACTTCTAGTCCTCCTTCTAACCTTTCACTAAGATTCCACACATGCCCTCCGTGTACCTCAAGAGAAATCTGCTTATGTGAACATATACTACGAACACACTCTATTCGTTACCTAGGCCTACATATCGATGAAAATCTATCTTTTAAAGTGCATATAGAATCTCTCACTGGACGAGTTAGAAAGCTCATCTATATTATGAAAAAACTAAGAGATCGTACGCCAAAAGACATTTTACGTATGGTCTACTACGCTATTTGTCAGTCCATCATTCAATACGGCATATCCATTTGGGGCGGAGCGGCCAAGACAACACTCATTGATCTCGAAAGAGCTCAACGAGCGGTTATAAAAGTACTCCTCAAGAAGCCTTTTTTCTACCCAACAGATATTCTATATAAAGAATTTGGAGTTCTCCGAGTCCGCCAACTATTTATATTAAATGCATATTTAAACATACACAAAAACCTGAAAAAGCGATCAGACTATCATTCGATAACCTCAAAGCGAATCTTTAAAATCCCAGTATCACGGACCATCTCCCTCCTAGCTAGACGATGCCCTGCCTACCTCCATACAGTGGTTTTCAACGAAGTCACCCGCAGAATGCCCCAAGACACAAATGAGCTCACGCTTTTCTCATGTAAAAAAGTAATAAAAAAATGGTTATTGAGTCTTACGTATGACGAAACAGAAAACATTGTAACACCACAACCTATGCTTGAAATCACACATTAACATATACATCTCACACACAATCACTCACACAAACACACACACATACAACACACTGTCACACACTAACAAACTACAAATCTAACACGAGACATGTCACTAAGACTTAATACTTTTAAAAAGGGATAAAGAAAAAATCCTATTTTTTTTATTATTTGTTTCTTTCCCATCGTTATTATTTTCTTTTCTTTAAAGTTTCATTTAATTTTATATAATTGTCCACACCACAAATAAAATCTTCCTGACCTAATTTTTGTAAACCTCAATGAAGCATACCTCTATGTCATCACAACCTAGGCCCCCAAGATACAGGCTCCGCCTAGTTTGGGGACCGCCGAATCAACTAAATTGATATAATTAAATAATGTAGTTACAGATCAAAGCATTGTCTAATAATTTTGTAAAACTAACTGTTCATGTAACTGTGGATCAATAAATTTTATTATTATTATTATTTATTATTAATCTTATTAACCGGCTTAAAAAAAAGGTGTATGTTTGTTTGATCGCGTTTTTATCAAAAACTACTGACCCGATTTGGAAGTAATTTTTATTATTTAAATGTGTATTTTTCAGGAAGGGTAAGCAAGATTAAGTATATAGTATATTAGGATCTGATGAAGATCTTTGGAGATAGCCAATATAACTCTTCAATTACAAAAGCAAAAGACCCACGATTGCTGCGATCGAATGCCTATGTGTATTTTTAACCATTCCATAGCATAACATCACTCCTCTAAGCCTTGAAGGGGAAAGCAGAGGCATAGAGTACAACCTTATTATTGGTATAATACGTTTCAGATAGGCACTCGTACCACGATAATTTGAAAAACTTTAAAGCAGTGGCGTAGCTAGCCTTTAAGGGGACCCGTATCAACTTCTGCTAGGGGCCCTTGTATCAGACTGGGGCGAAGCTCAAATGGATGGTAGACTTTTAACAAAACCTTTCGCATTTTAATAAAATAAACACTATGTTGCTAGAAAATCTATGTTTTTTTTAGATAGATAACAATTTGATAATATTATGTTTATATTGGTTCACTTTTCAATGCCTCACCTTACGTATAAAATATCGCCCTGTACTCGTCTTAATATATTCAACTTCGGCCGCAGTCGTCTGCTACAGATAGTCGCTTCACTCTATCTTTCTGAAAGGCTTCTACACGTTTGCGTAGCTGTGGCCTCCACTGAACTGATAAATTCGTTTACCCCAAAGGTCTTCGGTATTTTGACAAATAAGGCCCAGGCGCGGATCGGGAATAGTAGAATATATGCAGCGCGAGCGAAGCGAGCGCGAAATTTTTTAAAGATTTCAATGTCTTCCGGACTTCTTACAATGTGTTTTTTTTTCTGACAATCCTTAACTACGTTAGCCATCGTTTGCATTTTACCATGGCATATATCAGATAAACAATAGGCCCTACTTAAGTAGAAAGCGCGAGCGAAGCGAGCGCGATTTTTTTTTAGCATGATAATTATAGGGAATAATATTTTTCAATTAAGAGGTTGAATAAGGTTGTGGGTATGATGTCAAAAACTTTCTCGATGTCACATGTCGGGGCCCCGTACCATTGATACGGCTGATTCGGTTGAAGCTACGCCCCTGCTTTAAAGCTAAACTTACCAACCAAGAATAAATTGTAATCACCGGAAATTCAACACACTTTTCTCACAGTTGTAGACAGCAAACATTGTCACAACAACGAAACTTTACGATATAAAACAAACCGCGAACGGCGCGATCTCGCGAAGTAGGAAACGTGCACGCACACGCTCAAGCAAAATCAAGCTTTAATCTGTCTACAATACGTATTATTTTGTCATGGCGCGTTCCATTCAGAACCATCTCTGAGAGTGTGGAGTGAAATAATTTTAGGCGCGCTAGTTTTAGGAGTGTTCAATTTGGATTATTTTGGATGCGTTGGCGTTTGTAAACTGCTTACAATAAAAATTTAGCATTACAAATTTCATTGTTCTCAAAAGTTACGAAAATAGTCCTAAATATAAAAATTACTTACATGTTACGCGAGGGGGTCAAAAGTTACGAAAAATGTAAGAAATGTAACCTTCTGGCAACGCTGCTAGTCACACAGATAAGGTATAATACGTTTAGTAGCTACTGGTAAATAATGTTTGTGACTCTTCAAAACATAAGTTTATTTTACGTTTAGTTCTGTAATTGACGGTCAGGGCACGGCGCATATTTTTTTAAAACAGCAACATTGCCATTCCATTGTCAAAAAGATAAATAATTTTACTTTTTGTAAATGCTGTAAAAACTATATTTTTCCTTTTCAGGTCGTTTTCATAACACTCAAAGGTACTTAAATTACTCATACTTTTCCCTAACTAGGATAAAATAATAAAAATATAATAGTATTTATCGTAACTTGAAGTCGTGATGTAAGAAGTTGAATTTTACGTATTTTTAACTAAAGAAATCTATGTAAATGCATAGTAAACTTTATTGAGTTGTTCGTTGAAGTATATTACATAAAGAAGTGTTAAAAACTAATGTTCTTTTGGTCACAGATGTTTAAATTAAGCGGGTTACTGATTTGGAGGTTAGGTTCAAGGGCAGTTATAAGGAAATACTCGGGCCCCAGCGCTACAGTATTCAAAACTGAGAAGCTAGAACTATCTACAAATATATCCGATAAAAGACTTGAAGAACTGACAGGTGATGACAAGGATAACTCAGGTAAAATCTAATTATTATCCTCCCAGGGAGTCTTGCTTGATCTACGTTTATTTTCTTACTTAACAAATCAATTCTTCATTTTAGAAATAACTTATTTAGCAAACCAGACCCTACAATATAACTATGGTACTAATATTATAACAGTATAAGTTTGTGAGGATGTTTGTATGTTTGCTACTCTTTCACGCTAAAACTACAGAATGGATCTGGATAAAATTTGGTACCCACATAGTTTACAATCTAGATCTATACCCCCAGACAAAGAAACTGCATCAAAGTTTTTGTTTAAAAAAAATTGAATGGCCCTTTCCAGTATACAAACAAACACTTAGGGATAATGATACTACGCTGTTATGAAGTTAACGAACCAAACTATAGGTTTCAATTTAAATTTAGAGTTAAAATGTTTTTTTCAAAGGTAGGTTGAACATTGATGGAGTTTATTATTCCGTCAGTGTAGATGATTGGATACTTTGATCCAGTCGAAGAATCAAAGAAGTTATTTCTCACGATATAGGTGAAAACGCAGGAAACAGCTAGTATTGTGAATAAAACACATTGAAAAAGAGTAACCATGGAGTTTCTTGCCCATTCTTTTCCATTGGAGTTTACGCGTTGTAATGGGCAAATAGCATCAGTTTTTTCGTTTTTTTTTTACTCACAGAGTGACTCGTAATTATTTCACAATTCAAAAGTGCCTGTACATGGTCTAATTGAAATATTTTGAATTATTAAATATAATAGGGTCAACAGCCTAACAATTTATTCAATCAATATAAAACTTACATTATAAAACACCATTTAAAATATCCTATTGCAGGTTTAGTAGCTGCAGCATTTGCGTCCCTACAGAATATAGACACAGTCGATGATAAAAGCAAACCAAGTCCGAAATCCGTGAAGTACAATCGTATGGCCCAGTTAGACAAACAGATAGTCCAGGCTTCAGATCTAAACAGCTTGTTGGTTGTCGCTGAGAATCCTGTTGTCTCACGGAGACATGCTCTGAAGGTCAGTTTAAATTAAAAAAACGTTGCCCCACACTAGGAATGATTCCTGTTTCGTGGGTGCGATTACAAACATTCATTACACATGCACAAATACCCAGACCCGGAACAATTTTACTTGTCCCATATGGGAATCGGACTCGCAACTCGTTGAGCAGCAGCCAATTGCTCAGCCACTACGCCAAACATGCCGTCAAATATACATTCAACCTTTATAAAAAGTCACTAATAAAACCATAAGTTTATGTAGAAATAATATTTGAAGTATTGTTATGTTTTCATAATAACAGCTAAAGGCTGCTGTTCCTTTTTTATTATGTACTAAACTAGGGTAAGCAATGCACCTGTTGTCATCAACTGTCAAAATATCGAATCTAAACTAACTAATTTTATAAATGCCAATGTAAGCTTGTTTGTTTATTTTTTGGCAACATTTTCACATTTGTTGTTTGGGGTTCATCAAGTATTTCCCTAAGGATGTGGGTGAAACGGCGGGAAACAGCTAGTATTTTTTTATCTGTTTTAGAGGCTTCTGTTTCAGACTCAGGGTGGCTATGCCAACCTCACGGGTCCTAGTAATGTGATAAAGATATTTTTTTTCTTTTTTAGATGGTATCGATTTTATCAGAATGGACTAGCAGTAATAAAGTCAAGCTAGCAGACTTTGAAAAAGATGCTAGATTCCTGAAGCTGTGCCGAATACTGGCCAGGTCTTCCACAACTCATGCTATAGGCTCCTTGACCATGGCTGAGGATCTGAGCACCGTGTTGGGCATCACTGGAGATGATGAAGCTGCCAGATTGATAACGAATTTGACACTGCCGCAGATGATCAAAGTAAGTTTATTTAATATTTTTTCATTATTAAACAAATGACCAATCTATTAGTTAGGCAGTCAAAGGGTCGTCTATTAATAATGTGATGGTTGTAGCAACCATCTGGTGAATACATGGTGAAGGTGTAGAATACCCAAAATAATGTGTAATTTTTTGATTCAAAATATCTTTAAATTTTTTAAAACAGTACTAAAGTAACTACATGTGATATCTCACTCCACCCACCCTCAATACACGTGATATTTACTACATTACAGTTGCCCAAGAGACAGACCCAAGGACAATGGACTGGGCCAATTATTAACAATAACATTTCATAATGTCTTACTCCACTTACCACTAAGAAAACTAACTTCTGTCACAGGTCATGAAGGCTCTCCAGCACAAAGGCCGGCGCAGCACGCCGCTGCTCCGCGCGCTCTCACACAACATCACCAACCAACCTGAGGTCATTGACCTCAAGAAATCAGCTGATCTCCTGTATGCTATGGCCTCACTCAACTTCCCAGATCCAGTGCTACTTGACAGGATATGCGAGTAAGTTATATCACTACGATACTATAAATGAATGTAACTAAGAAATAGGCTTATAAATAAAGTGTTGCCATCATAAATAAAACTTACTTCTACCATTAGAATTCTCATAAACAGATCTGAATTCCTAGAAGTAATGATTTCGGCAAAATGTGAACTACGTTAAAAACTGACTTGACAAACATGACTTGATAAATATCTTGCTAGAATGTGAAAGTGATGAACAATTGATGGATAGCAGATTTTTTGCTTTGTATTTTTGATGTGAAAAAGGAATAAGTTAACCATAAAGTTTAAATATATCACCATTCTTGACATTGACTTCGACTGTAAACAAAACTGAACAAATTTGTATGGAACTTGGCATAATGTTATAAATTAACAAATGAGATACTTTATATCCCGATAACTTGCATGTTCTAATGCTGATCTAACATTTCAGCGATGTGATAAGCTGCCTACCCTCAAACGAAGACAAGTCTGCCGTCGTGAACTCCATCACAGTCTCCCTCGGGCTGCTGAAGTACAGACACGAGCCTGCCCTGACCGCGATAGCTGATTGGCTGCAGCAACACATAAAACAGTGCCGGGCCTCTGACATTGCGTCAGCTGTCGTTACCATGGCAACCGTGGACTGTCTACCGCCTTCTGATTCAACATCAGCGTTGATAGAAGTAAGTGATATGTGTAAAATATGTGCCTCATAATAGACTCTTTCACTCCTATGTTTATGAAGTAATTAGGTTTGAGAAAAGTTCCAAATTTGTCTCACAATCACGCAAAAACAGATTAATTTGTATACTTTACATCCTGGACTCTTTTTTGGAAGAGCTCGTGGCTAAGTAACAGTCGCACGGTTCGACCGACCAAAGGTTAAGCTGCGCCTGGCGCGGTCGGTCAGTGGATAGGTGACCATCTTCGTCATAGCGAGACTCCTCCGTGCCTCGTAAAGCACGTTAAGCTGTTGCTCCCGGTTATCTTTGTAGATCTTTGGCAGTCGTAACGGGTAGTCAGAAGCCAGAAAGTCTGACAACCAGTCTTACCAAGGGATACCGTGTTACCCAGTAATACCACATAGTTATTTTCTGTCTATAAAAAGATTGATACTAACTAAAATGTTTGCCCTACCCGCAGACGGCGCTATCTCTCAAAGAGGAGGAGATGGCCAAGTCCTCGTCATGGCTGGACCTGGTGTTCTCCCTCCTGACCCTGAACAAAGCTAAGAAGCATCACCTGGAGTCGACACTACAGCCTGATTTCATTGACAAGTTACTGTCAGCTGGTGGTAAGGAATTCACAATATTTTTTTAAATATAAATTTATATTTGTCGTATTCATGATGTCCTAGTATCAATTCCCAAGTTGTGCAAAGTGTTTTTGATTGAGCATTTCCAAGGAAAGTCTTAGTAGTAGCTGTGCAAGGGTTGTATGGACTCTTCTACCTAACCTTTATGGAGAAACTGCCGTGATGTTCCATATAATTACTATGAATACTAAAGTAGAGGTGTCCTAATGATAGGCTATGATTTACCACATGAGTGTCATTGGTTAGACGCAAAAAATATTGGTGGCCTCTCCCTTCACGCACGAAGGAACTAGATACTTCTAGGCCATAAAATAATACCAATATATTTATATTGTAACTACATAATTAATATACTTTTAAATTAACATAAACTATCAAAGAAGACAGATAAAAAGGCCATAATATAATATTCTAAATAGACCCTACAATATTTCAGAGATCCCAATCCCCGCCCGTCGGAAGCTGATGATGATCGACGCCTACCTCACCCTCACCAGCCCTGGCTCACCCCGCCTGCCCGAGGACATATCAGTAGGGGTCCCAGTGGTCTACACTAAGGACAAGTCCCTCTACGTGCAGAGCATCATGGACACCTTCAAGAGTTTCGTGTCTGCTGAAGCGTTTTTGAAGAGAGAGTGCAATTCTGGAATGGGGTTCTTGTATGGTGAGTATCTATATCTATACTATCTATACTTCTATACTAATATTATAAAGAGGAAAGATTTGTTTGTTTGTAGGGTTTTAACTCAAAAACTACAGGACCGATTTTAAAAATTCTTTCACCGTTATAAAGCTACATCTTTACGAAGTGTTATAGGCTATATTTATTTCCAGAAATAATTAGGGATCCCTAATAAAACTTGAATAATGTAACCCGAGGTGTAAAAGAAAATGTCCACGCGGGCGAAGCCGCGGGTTGAAAGCTATATTACACACAAAGGGAGAAGTTGGATTCTTCAAGGACCTATGTCCAACAGTGGGCCAATACTAATAGGCTTGATGATGATGAGTAAGATTTTACTAAGCTCGTTGCTAAGTAATAGTGCACAAGTCGATCGAAGATTAAGCTACGCTTACGCTTTCCGTGGATGGTTGACCAACTATATCATACCGAGGCTTCTCCGTGCCTTGGAAAGCATGATAAGCCGTTGGTCCCGGCTATCAGAAGCCAGAAAGTCTAACAACCAGTCTTACCAAGGGGTCTCGTGTTAAAACACTGCATCCGGTTTAGTTTGGAAAAGGCTAGGCAGATGATAATTAGGGTTGGCTTACAGTCTAACCGGATGCAGCTGAGTACTAGTGTTTTACATGGAGCGACTGCCTATCTGACCTCCACAACCCAGTTAACGGGTAACACGATACCCCTGGAATGGATGGATGGAAGCCAACCCTAATATAGTCGGCAAAAGTCTAGGCGAATGGTAATTACTTCGCAAGTGTAACTAGTTTTCTTCCACAGACGCTGAGTTCGCTGTGGATGCTAAGTGCCACCCTGTACCTTTAGATAAAGCTGAAAATAACAAAAGGTAATATTTTAAGAAACCCTGTCACTGATGTTTAGCCATTTTTATTGATTACGAAGCCCCTACCAAGGGTTAATCCTTAATCTTATATATATAAATTAATTACTGTTCGTTAGTCTCGCCAAAACTCGAGAATGGCTGGGGCGATGTAGATGATTTTGGTTTATGAAATGTTTGTCGTAGTCCAGGGAAGGTTTAAACGAAAAGAAAAAGTTAAGGTACATGTAGGTGATACGAAGTACACCGGGTCATCTAGTTAATAATATAAATCCGAAAGTATCTGTCTATCTGTTACGCTTTTACGGGGAAACGGCTGAATCGATTTAGATAAATTTGTTATGGAGATAGACTGAACTCGGGGAAAGCTTTTAGAATTATTTTCATCCGGATATGGGAAGAAGTTTTGTCAGGACGCGTGTGACAAAAAGCTTAATATGGTAAATGCAAATGTGACTATTGTTTGTAAGGATTTTACAGGAAAACGGCTGAACCGATTTGGATAAATTAACTTCAACTTTTAAGGAAGGGCATAGTATAGATTTTAAACATGTTGAAAAAGAGTCACCATGGAGTTTCTTGCCCGTTCTTCTCCATAGGAATCTACGCTTTGGAACGGGCAAATAGCTTCAACTTTCTTTTCGACAAACTGACAGACTTATGACTTTTTGACAATTCAAAAGTGCCTATAAATGGACTAGTTGAAATAAATGATTTGAATTTTACCCGGATGTGTTCAGTAGTTTTTTCAGGATGCGCCTGAAAAATTTAGTAAAGTATAAATTACGTGTAATTTAATGCTACCGACCCTATGCATGGATTTCTGGAGTAATTTCTACGTGCTTTATTCCAGCGTGTTCCGGATAGCGGTGCTAGGTCTGGACTACCACGACATGAGTCGCAAGTCCACCGTACCCCTCGGCATCAACCAGCTCTACACTAGGCTACTAGAACTTAAGGTTAGTCAGTAGAA
Source organism: Pyrrhia umbra (assembly GCA_963891755.1). Taxonomy (NCBI): domain Eukaryota; kingdom Metazoa; phylum Arthropoda; class Insecta; order Lepidoptera; family Noctuidae; genus Pyrrhia; species Pyrrhia umbra. The sequence continues at coordinate 13,535,685 of OY982928.1, forward strand.
TATGTATGTAGATGGACGAAAGGGGAGGGGAAGACCAAAGAAGAGATGGATAGATTGCGTGAAAGAGGATATGAATGAAAAGGGAGTGAATGATAGTATGACGGCTAACAGAGAAGAATGGAAGCGAAAAACATATTGCGCCGACCGACCCTAAATAGATTGGGAACAGAGCAGGAAGAAGAAGAAGAAGTAGGCCTTACTTATGAATGAACTAATGTAATCGCCTAGCCTTTTCCCAACTATATTGGGGTCGGCTTCCAGTCTAATCTGATACAGCTGAGTATGAGTATTTTACATGGAGTGACTGCTTCTCTGATCTCCACAATCCAGTTACCGGGTAACACGATACTCCTTGGTAAGACTGGTTGTCCGACTTTCTGGCTTCTTACTACCTGTAACAACTTTAAAAAATCTACAAATGACAACCGGGACCAACAGCTTAAAGTGCTTTCCGAGGCATGGAGGAGTCTCGGTATGACATAGTTGGTCACCTATCCAGGAACCGACCGCGCCAAGCGCAGCTTAACCTTTGATTGATAGACCCGTGCGGCTGTTACTTAACCACGAGCACGAGCTAATGTAAGTCAAAGAGCTTAAAACAAAAGAGTTGTTAAAAATCATAGACATAATATATAATGTATGCATACGATGGAAGCCAACCCAAGATAGTTAGGTAAAAGGTAGGCTAGGCGGAGAATTCTGTATACATAACTATAAATATCGAAAAATTTACTGAAAATTTCATATAACAAAGCAATTTCTTTGATAATTTAAGCCATAGTAATGTTGATACCTTATATCTATTGTTTTAGGGTTCATTTTTGAATAACTTTTTAATTCCTTTCCAGGGCTTTAAAGTACTCCAGATTCCATACACAGAGTTCAATCCTAAAGACAAGTTGGTGAGCAGAGTGCAGTACATAGAGTCGAGGTTGAAGCAGATCGTCAGTAATCAGGGTCAGGCGTAGTTGTCCTACTGTAGATATTGTACTATATTGTTTAATGTATGTATGTTGTTCGGTAACTGCACAGACTCGTGGGAAATACGTAGCTACTGTGAATATCTTGTTGTCAACGTTCTTAGTACTGTTAGGAGTTACGGTCAGCAGAAAAAGTTGTGATTTTTTAACGAAACTAAAGTTTTTTTTGTATTTCTAGTAAAATGGGGATGCGTTTAGGCTCATCCCTAATAAATGGCACTTGAAAATAATATTATTACTGTTGAAATGGCCTAACTCTTTGGAGAAAATTAGGCATGAGTTTATGTTCTATTTTGTAGATAAAAATAATTTTTTTTCACACTATAAAACGCAAAAACCATGCGATCAATAAATTATGTGGAAGATATTATGAAAATATTTATCGATTTATCGAAATATTAATTTTGTCTGCTGACTGTATTTCTATTGATTCTAATTGGGCAAGCATAAGCTAGGAAAGCCTAGGACGATGTCCAGTAGCTTTCACGATTCATTTTCTCGTTGGTGTCATGCAAATATACACTCAATGTCAATGGTCTAAGACACTAATCGAAACTACTTCTATGCCTAACAGACACACTTTTATATGAGATTCAGAAAGAGCTATAATCTTAGTAACTATTTTTCCTTCCTTTACCCATTAAAAACATCGATAGAAACCGAAAAAAATACCACAATTGTCTACATTTTGCAAGCTATAACTGGGTATCAGAAGACGGATTTAGAGCCTCGAATTAAAATGACAAATTAATCGTAAAAAGTACGCTAAATAGTCTTTACTTTAAAGACAAGTTCGTACATTGAAGGCTTAGAAACGTCAGAGTTCGTCTCCTGATTCCAACTGTCTATATGGCATAAGCAAGACAATTTATCGGTTCAAAATTTAATTCAAAACTGGCTAGTAGATACATTATTTTTGTTATTATTGTATAATACTTTATTGTTTCTTTTATAATGTCCTGTGTTAATATAATGTAAGTAACTTTATGTTTTGTTATTCAAAATAAATCTTACGCGATTTGACATAGCGATGGCATAAGTTACAGAGTGACAAACGTCAAACGTATGCTCTGTCTTTGTCATTTGTTTTGTAATAAAACGGGATAGCAATATAGAGTTATGTTCTTGTAGAATGGTCCAGAAAATATTTCGCATAATTTTGATCTGTGAAGATATTTTGAATACATTGTTTTTTACTAATAAATCAATCAAATGTTTTGAATATTTTCACACATATTTTTAGATAATATTGCGGTTACCATGCATATGTGTTAGAACCATACCGTATTAATATAATTTATTAGTTAAATTTATGCTTGGGAATACAATGAAACCTTTAGTCCAATGTTGGTCGCCAACACCAAAGATTTGCGGACGTAACTTCCGTACTTATGTTCTTAATTTGGAGTTGGACGTGATCATATTGGCGTTGGAGAACCAATGTTTGGATGTAAATTATGATTTTTGTATACAAATATTTTATATTGATTTCAATTATACGTGAGTTCCATCCTCAAATTGATGAATAATTCATGAAGAATTAACGTGAGAAAATTTCAGGCAAATTTCATTAAATTTACTTGATATGATTATGAAAACATAAGTTTATAAATCATACCACCCGACGGTTAATGTTGTGTTTTTTTCTGGTGTTTAAGATTTATTGGGAAGTGGTGTTACGTTGAAATAATTAGAAAACTAAGGTGTTGACCACTACCCTATTAAACGGGGCGGAGACAAATCCAACAAATCAAAGATCATAAAAATTGCTCCAGCCATTCCTGAGTTATAAATGGTGTAACTAACCCGACATAGTTTTCTGTAGAGACTAAACAAGACTAGACTAAACAACAATGTTCAATCACTCCTTCAAAATAGGCCATTTTAAATTATTTTTCGATGATATCTTTAGGAAACTGTAAAAGTCAAGTTTTATTTCTCAAAAAACAAAAAGATATTTGTATACAGAACTCAGTTTAAACAAAATATGTTGACAATGTATGATTGTGGTGCGTGAGACTGTAGATACGGCTGTTAATATTATTTAAATAAAACAGATTTAACATTAAGCTTATATTTATTTTAAAATTATATCACATTTCTATTTCAGTTTGTATAAGGGTGTGAATAGTACGACCTTAGTGACGGATAAGCGACCGTTAGTCTATGAAATCGCAACATACACGCCCTTAAAATATTTTTAAGGTTACTTATTGTTACTAGGTCCGTCCAGATTTTTTAAAAGAAGATATAAATGATCGCATAATAAGCCTGTTAACCCCAACTCACTCAATATATTTATTTTTATTAAATTATTCCGATTGTCGCATACTTAGGTTCGAAGCCTTTTTAAGTCAAGGGATAACTTATTAAGTTCCTCTACAGTCTTTGTAACTGTCAGAAGCGATGGTCGTGCATTTTCGCTATTCATTTGAAAGCCGCGAAGCCTTACTTTTTGTCTCCTTGTTCAATACATAATCCATAGGCAGAACAGCAATTCTGACTAAACCTACATGAGACATTTAAGCTAATGCAATTTTTCTTTCGTTCGAATTATTCTTTTCAATTCTGGTCGACAATGAAGAAGTTCCAATGAAGCCTATTTTTGATGGGTACGGATAATTTTCTTTTTATAAATTTCAGTGCCAAAAATTGGTGTCTGGCGTCTGCACAGTTTAATAATAACCGTTCCCAGAAATATATGTTTCAATGACATACTTAAATTAATTGAATTTCTCTTCGTTATCGAGTCTTGATACCGTTTGACATGAATCTGAAACAATAATATTATGGTAAATTTCATCGCAGAACTTCAAGCTAAAATTGATTTTTGATTTGACTATCGGAGAGAGAAAAGAAAAAGCTACAAAAATTAAACTTGAGATCCGTGAAATTGAGTCTGTCTAGCTCTCCTGATCAATAAAAAATCATGCCTTAAGGCAGATTTAGACAATGCAAAAACTCGCTTGCAAGTTTCACTACATTGCGGTATTTGTTTGATCAACTGAATTCACTGTCCCTCAATAGCCCGCAATATAACGCAACTCGCAAGCAAGTTCTTGCATCGTCTAAAAGAGGCTTTATGCAGTCTCTCGACTAAGCAAGCATTCAACTCATTGGGCAATTGCTAGTTATTTCTAAATGTAAACCTTTTTTATGGTCTTCTAAATTTCTTAACTAAGCTTTCAGTGTTGTGTTTTTATTACAAAGCAACCTAGCTGCAAGGGCTCCTGCGGGACGTTCGAAAGAGATACCGCGCTCCTAGAATACAAAGGTTTGGAAGGAACATGGATGGGTAGTCAGCGAGAGTCTGACACTCCCTTCCGCCCCACCCACGTCATTTGATGATTTCCCATTCGAAAAAAAAGCTAAAGGTTGAGGTAGAGTTATAACCTTATGAGTGGCGCTACTTAATGTACGTTAAACCTTGGGCAGTCAGACATGCTTCTAACTAGCTGACTAGATATTATTGTAATCTGGTCTTTGACCAGAGCTATTCTAAAGGTCGTCATTAGTTCGTTTAAAATAGGTCAATAGGCCTTCCCTCATGAAGGCTATTAGTAGACGCCCTATGCTCCTCGAAGGACCGAGAAGAAGAAGGCCATTCATCTGCCCTGTCAGCAACTACTTTACCATTAATTCACCTCTTAAGCTAACAAAATCTTACCTTCCAACATTCCTGAAGAAATCCGCGAATATCTTGATGACGTCACCAAAAAACACTGCTATCTGGGGCACGTGCACCCTGGTCTCTCCCGGCGTGAACACCATGTGGTGGTTTATTTTCTGAAGACTTCTGAAGTTGTGGCGACCCACCCCTACCTTGCCGAAGAGACGGTACTGAAAGATGGAGTTTATGTTAGTAGACCATGTTTTGGTGGTGTCACATAGGGTCTTTTTTGTTTTAATTGTATTTAGATGGAAATTTTCATGGATATAAAACCTTCTAATCTCCGTTAGTCACGGTATCACGCGTGAACGGCTGGATCAATTTGAATAAAATTTGGTACGAAGATAGAGGAAACTTTGTAAAAGGTTTTTGGCTACTTTTTATGCAGGTGAGTTAAGTAGCTCCCTCGGAACGCGGGTGAAACCGCGGGCAACAGCTAGTAAGCTAGTATCTAATGATTGAAGGGTGGGGTTAATGGAGCTACCTTTGAGGCTTATTATAAAAATTCTGAACAGGACCTAATTAAGTAGTTTATCTAATACTGACTATTTACCTGCGCATCGGTCAAGTAGACTGGTACATCGAAAATTATCCATGTGACGGCTTCGTTGCATTCAGGTGACGTCAGAGACCCAGAGTATGTGTAGTACGTCTCCTTGTTTGACCCCATCAGTTTTCTGAAAAACGTAATAAGATAAGCTTCGAGCAACGCCTCTTCTTTCCTACTTTTGTAATGTTTAGGTAAGTACATATTTCGATCTACGTCATACATGCATAAGTTTGCTAAGGTTACTAAATTAATTGTATTTACTAGAATATCAACAGTGCGTACGTAACTATAAAGCAATGTAGCACCAACCCTAATTATGTACTTTTTCCAATGGGAAATCATCGAATGACTTTTCTCGCCGTGGCTGGGGCGGGAGGGAGTGTCAGACTCTCACTGACTGAAACCCATCAATGTTACTTCTTCACCCTTTTGTATTCCGGAGGCGCGGTAACTCTTTCGAACATTCCGCAGCCCCGGCAGGCTATGGCCCTGTGGGAGGGCCCCATCACTGGTGCTGACAGCTCTTTGAGGCGCATGTGGAAAACGAACGCGCCGTCGACGCTGGCTTGGTCCTTACCGGACGGCGAGCCACTCATAGCTCACCCTAATTAAGTACTTACCATAATAAGATAAGAGTTATCAATTTGTCAAATATTGAGGACAATCGTTCTTAATTCCTTCCTAATTTCGATCAATTTCCTATCGTATAATTTGTGCTTGTACTCGTTAAAAAACTTGTTCTTTGTCCTTAATTAGAAACTGCAGCAGTTATACACTAATTGCTAATACATTTTATATCGAGTACAAAATTATTCAAAGAGAAAGGGAAAAATAAAAATGTTCAGAGTATTTTCCACAAAAAAAAATTAACCTCCTTTTCAAAAACTTTCTGGGAACTAATAATAATCTCCAGACCAAATTCGGTTACGGCGGCCAATCTTAATGAAGACTAGCCAGGTACGCAGGAGATAATAATATATAGCACAAGCGCTTGCGCAGTCATAGGTGCACTCCCTATTCCCTCACTCTCATAGCCCGATGAGTTGGCAATCCGAAACGTCCGAGGAGAGATCCTGGGGGGTTGCTGTTTCATACCTTGAGGCATTTCAGCTATGTGTCTGTTGGTTATCATTCTGGTACTCAGTGGCGGCGCAAGACCTAAACTTAATGTGGGCAAGGTACATTTTGCGAGGCCCTCTGATGGCGCAAGAAGAAGGGAATATATATTTTTTTACAAAAAAAAATACAACCGACCGAACCGACCGACGAAAATTAAGTTTTATTTAAACGCTAGTGGACCAATACATCGCTCTAGAAGTCGGTGTCTCTATGTTTTCGGCTGTGAGGCGCGAGGCCCTTTGCACCGCGAGGCCGTGGGCCGTGGCCCACACCGCCCACGCCTTACGCGGCCCTTGCTGGTACTATAATCTTTAAAGATAGTGGTATCTCCTAGGTACCTACTATCAGGTAGGCTATAAATTTCTTTGGCATCAAATGACATAACAAAGAGAAACATGATCTAACAACCACCTATTGTATTTGTACCTACTTATGATTATTTCTCAGTAACTGTAAAACGTAACGTTAGATGATAGTGGTCCGGGGTTGCAAGATTTTTCGAAAGAGTTGCACCCCCGGAATGCAAAAGACGAAGGAAAGAACATGGATGGGTTTTAGTCAGTGAGATTGACACTCCCTCCCGCTACGCTCACGGCGGGCGGAGTCATTTTGATGATTTCCCATCCCTAAAAAAAGGTAGGTAATGTTAGGAGAGTGGGTGTTGCCATACTCACGTCATATCGAGGATGACTCCGCTGACTCTGTCGCCAGTTTTCATGAGCTTGGGAATATACTGCATGATCTCTAACGTCTCGTGTTCGAAGTCGTCTAATTCTGCTTGTACCTGTGTCCGATAAAGATATTGAATAGAAAGGAAAGAACTTGGTGCTTTGAATTTACTTTTAATTACTTAAGTTTGTTACAAAAAGACAATTTTGGTTTGGAGTGGCGTAGTGAGCGACGGACGTGTGGCTCGAGTCGTGCCCGTGCAGGAATGGCGGCGCCGGCGCTCGAAGCGACGCGTTGCGGCCGCGCGGCCCTCGTCCTTCTCACCCCGCGCGTGCCCCTCACGCGCAGCACAGTGGGTTGCCAGCGTTAACGCGTTAACAGCCTCCCGGGCGTTGATAGCACAGCTATCAAATTAATTTGTCGTAATCCTTGGACTTGGGTCACTGTCATCAGGTATGACGCAGAACTTGTTGACTGCCCTCTTGATTGTCCCTCTCGATGTGAAGACGTCAGCGACTCTGCTGACACCATCTTGTCCTCGATGCAGATTTGTTATGCGGCCTAGGCGCCAGCATAACGGAGGTAGGTTATCGTCCTTCAGTATAACCAAATCGCCTACTTTGGGTTCATGATCTGGTTTCCGCCACTTGGTTCTTTGCTGAAGTTCGGACAGGTACTCGCGGCGCCATCGTTCCCAAAATTGCTGCCGCAGCTGCTCTATTCTCTCGTATCTGTTGGGTCTAATTTTGTCAATAGGCAGGGACGGCACCGATGTAAGTGGCCGCCCGATAAGGAAGTGCCCAGGGGTAAGGGGAAGGATATCTGATGGGTCGGATGAGAGAGGAGATAGGGGACGTGAATTAAGTATAGCCTCTATCTGTGTGAACAAAGTCGCGAGTTCCTCAAACGTTAAGGCAGCGTTGCCTGCTATTCTCTTCAGATGATGTTTGGAAGATTTAACCCCAGCTTCCCAAATACCCCCAAAATGAGGTGAATATGCAGGGCTAAATTTAAATCTAATGCCTTCAGTGCTGCCATACTCTATCACAGCCTCGCGACTAGATTTAAGAACTCTACCCAATTCATTGTTTGCCCCTACAAACGTTTTGCCATTATCTGAATAAATTTCGTAAGGTTTTCCCCTTCTTGATACGAATCTTCGTAGGCACATTAGAAATGCTTCAGTAGTGAGGTCACTAACGAGCTCTAAGTGGACAGCTTTAGTTGTAAGACAAACAAATAAACAAAGGTAACATTTTGTTACACGATTACCTCTGCCTTTTCTATTTGATATCATAAATGGACCTGCAAAATCTGTTCCACATGTATAAAAAGGAAAACTGGGAGTAGTCCTAACATTTGGCAGGTTACCCATTATAGGCTGTAATGTTTTTCCCCTAAAACGTATACATACAATGCAATTTCTTAATATACTCCGAGCTAAGTTCCTGCCACCTATAGGCCAATATTCTTCTCTAATAGAAGATAGAAGTAGTTGTGGTCCGGCATGGAATAGTCTTATATGCTCATGTCTCATAAGTAATTTAGTAAAACTATGTTTAGAATCCAGTATTATCGGATGCCTTTTTTCAAAACTATAATTAGTATTTTGTATACGACCACCCACTCTAAGTATCCCATCTGAATCAATAAATGGATTTAATGGTAGTATTTTAGATTTATGATGAAGTTCTTTCTTCATTTTGATAGTATTTATTTCACTTGAAAATGATTGCACTTGGCAACATCTAATTAATGTTTTTAATGAATTACAAAGCTCATCTGTGCTAAGACAACCTGTTAACTTGTTATAAGTCTTATTTTTACTATATTTACAAATGAAATTATTAATAAATCTATGAACATAGGCTATAATTCTTTTCAGTTTAGTAAAACTTGAATATCTAGAAAAATCTAAGAAAATAATTTCTATGCTAGTAACTACTACTTTTAGTTCTGGTAGTTCTAAATTTGGTACACCTTGCTGAGGCCACTCACTTGGATCCCTTCTAAGAAATGAAGGTCCCTCCCACCACAGGGATGAGGACTGTAACTGCTGTGGAGTTACACCTCTTGAGGATAAGTCAGCTGGGTTACAATCTGTAGGCACATGTCGCCATGTATAGTCAGATGTAATTTCATTAATCTCATTTACCCTATTACGAACAAAAGGTTTAAGTTGTTTATATTGAATTTTTAGCCAACCAAGTACTACTGTTGAATCAGTCCAAATAGTTTTACTAGTTATGTTACAACGGAGTGACTGTAGTACCTTTGCACATAATCTGGCTCCAAGTAAGGCACCACATAGCTCCAAACGAGGTATGGTAGTTGGCTTCAACGGAGCCACTCGGGCCTTGGCACACAGTAGTTTAACTGTAATTTGATTATTATTATTAGTTGTGCGTATATATACACTAGCACTGTATGCGTTTTGTGACGCATCTACAAAACAGTGTAACTCTATCGATATAGGCGAATCACAGATTACATATCTTTCTAATTGTATATTAGATAGGCCTGAAAGATTTTTGGTAAATTTCACCCAAGAGTTTTTAATATCATCAGGAACTGGATCATCCCAGTCTATCTTAGCGCTCCATAATTGTTGTAATATTATTTTTGCAGTAATGATACATGCACATAAGACACCTAAAGGGTCAAAAATTTTGCAAGTTGTTGATATTATTGTTCGCTTTGTTATAGTTAACATATTAGGAGTTACATCTATTGGGAATGAAAATAAATCTACAGTAGGTGACCAATTGAGTCCTAGGACACAAGAATGTTTGGTAAGATTTAATGGATTATTTATCACATCATTTTCTAATATTTTTGGACAATTAGTGCGTATTTTACGCAATGGGAATGACGCTGAGCTTAATATTTCTGTCACAGACTTATAAATATTTAACAGTTCTTTTTCTGTAGACGCTCCGGTACTTAAGTCATCATAATAGAAGTCGTTCTTAATTATGTTAGCAATATTTGGATCTGCACATTCTTCAGCTAATTGAAGTAGACATCTGGTACTTAGGAAAGGTGCTGAGGCTGTGCCATATGTCACAGTATTTAATTGTAAGCATTTGAGTGGTAGAGCTGTATTTTCCCTCCACAAAATCAATTGTAAATTGCGTTGTGATTCAACAATGGAAATCTGTCTATACATTTTTTCTATGTCACCTGTTAATACAAATTTATGGGTGCGAAAACGTAACATAATATTAAATAAATCATTTTGTACAACTGGACCTATCATCTGAATGTCATTAAGTGATTTTCCAGAGGTCGTTTTCACTGAGGCGTCAAAAACTACCCTTAGCTTGGTTGTCTCGCTTTTTTCTCTTAATACTGCATGGTGAGGTAAGTAATTACCGAACTTAGGACGCTCTATTTCTTCTAAATGTCCTAGATCTAAATATTCTTTAATAAAATCAACATACTGTTTTTTAATAATTGGATTCTTATCTAACTTACTTTCTAAACTAAAAAAACGCCTTCTGGCAATATTATATGAGTCACCTAGTGCTTCCTCTGGTGATTCTTTCAGCGGCATTTTAACTACAAACCTACCACTTGGTAAGCGACTAGTATTTTGTATAAAACTATTCTCACATGCTTGTTCTTCAAGAGTGTAAGATGTTTTGTTTGAAGGCAATTCATCGACCTCCCAAAATCTTTGTAATGAATCTTCAATATCATCCTGTACAATATTAGAATTTAAAACATTAATATAAGAATTAGCATGATGTGTCAACTTACAGTGTCCAATCCCTATAGGGCCTGATACTAGCCAACCTAGCTTAGACTCTTGTAGTATAGGCTGATGCCTACCTAATCTTATTTGTTGGGTACCTACTATGTCCCAAAAGACGTCTGCCCCCAACAACATATCTATGTCGGAGGGACTATGGAAGCCAGGGTCTGCAAATTTTATGTTGGTAGGCAGCCCTAGGCTTTCAACATTAACATTTAGTGTTGGCAAAGTACTTGTAATTTGAGGGACTACTAAACACATTACTTGTAAATTAAATGACTTATCAATGCATGAAAATAAATTTAAACTACAACGTTCCGTTATGTCACATTGCACATTATTGATTCCAGATATGCGTATTGGCTCTGTACATTGAGTTGGTAGTCCTATCTTTGTTTTAAGTTTTTCAGTAATAAACGATGACTGACTACCTGTATCTAAGAGAGCTCTAGCATGGTAAGTAGCATTATTTACAGGATTAACAATTTCAACAATTGCTGTACACAATAAGACCTGGCCTGCAGAGACAGCTGACAGTGTTACAGGTGATGTATTTGAAGTTAAGTTATTATTATTTGTATTTAAATTAGAACTAGTAGTACTACATCCTGCAGTAGTATCTTTATGCACTAAACTATTATGTTTCTTATTACAATATTTACAAGAACCTTTTAGAAAACAGTGTTTGGCAGTATGTCCACTACGCAGACAGTTTAAACATAATTTCAACTTTAAAGCTGTATCTAACCTAACTTCAGGAGACATATCATTAAACTTGGTACATACATACAAATGATGATTTTCTTTACAAATATCACAAGATTTTTTGTAAGAATTATTATTATTCATAGAACTGACAAAAGACTTAGAATAAGAGTACTTTTGCTCCCTAGCGCCTTGTGGTTTACAATTATCATTTCTACCTATATTTTGATTTTGTGTTGTTTCTAAAACATCTGCCCTATTACGCAAGAAGTCATTGAATTGATCTAACGTAGGTAATTCTGGTAATCCATTTTTAAATTCTTCCCATTTTCTACTAGTGGTGCCATCTAGCTTTGTAGACACCATATATATAATTAAAGCATCCCATTTATCTGTAGGCTGTCCTAAAGTATTTAATGCTCTTAAATTTTTTGAAACTAAATCTATAAGAAATCTCAGAGCTTTGTGAGATTCTCTTGATAATGGCTCAATACTGAATAGAGCTTTTAGATGATTATTAATCAGTAAATTTTTATTGTTATATCGTTGACAAATTAAATCCCAAGCTACCTTATAATTACTAGATGTGAATTCAATTGATTTTATCACTACTAATGCACCCCCTTCTAAGGAAGACCTTAAATAGTGGAACTTGTTAATATTTGGAATAGCATCATTAGCATTTATCAAAGAATCAAAAGTATCTCGAAACTCAAGCCATTTTAAATAGTTACCATCAAATGAGGGCAATTTTATAGTGGGCAATTTTACAGAATTAAACTTGTTATGACTACACTGACTGTTGTTATTCAAACTGCATTCAGAGCCTTCAGACCTTTGTTGCTCCGGTTTAGACACATTGGCAGATTCATTTAATTCTTGAGCTAAAGCGATACATGAATAAAATTGTTTCTCAATCAAATCTCTTTCTGTTAATTGCTCATCTAAATCTAAGCAATTTAATTCAATATAACCTTGCAATACATCAAATGTATTGAGCAAAACTTGAAATTTATCTATTTTTAATAGGATTTCTTTAGATTGTAAGCTACTCAGCGGAGTACTTTTTGAAATTTCTTGTAAATAAAGATTAAATTTTGTTAGTTGACCTTTGATGGCACTACGTTTCCTAAGTGAACTTTTAAATTCTTGATTATCAACCTCACTCATTTCTGGTTTGTTTAATTCACTATTCATAGTAATATTTAGTTAAACAATTTAACCCTTCGATATAGGCAACAATGAATTGGATAGGCACAGTTTACAATAGATAACTCAAAGCCGCTAACTCACGGTAGTCTGAAGCTGTGACAGCACGAAGTATGCAGCACTCACCAGGCGCCTGCGCTGCGACACGTAGACAGGCAGGCAGCTAGCACTCTAGTAGATAGGCGAGCGAAGCACATGCACATTCACCGCATCTGAAATAGTCGGCAAGCTTTGGTGAAATAACTGTATTAAGTTGTTGCACTAGTTAGAAATTTTAGTTTTTAGGCAATAGGCATAATCTCCCGACTAGTTATAAGTTATTAATTAGGTAAAACAGAAACCAATCTGCAACATAGGCTTATAAGTCTGCGTTAGGCGTACACGAAATATAGGGTGTACAATATTAGGTGCAATATATGGTTTTTAGGTGAAATAGGCGTACACGTGGTTTAGGGTGCACGATATTAATGAAATAGGTGACTTATAAGCAAAATAGGCATTGATTCAAACACGAAGCACGACAAAATGAACTCGCCCACACGTGGCGTCTTAGGTTAGGCCAATTTGTAACAAGAAAATTAATGTATTTTGAATATTATAGGCCAATGATATATTAATAGGCAAGCTAACCAAAACCAATTCGAGCAAATCCCGCTAGGCTATTCACACAAATAGAAACACAATAGGACAATAGGTAATGTGGAATAGGTGGATTAGGAAATTGATAGGAAACGAGCTTACTTCCCTCGGGCTAGACCTTTGATGCCTGCAGTCTTCTTTTTCGTTTTGGAATGTTCTCGTTTCTCGTGGCGGTGCGTGCGTGGCGTGGTTCCGCTTGGCGTGTTCCCGCGTGGCGCTTGTAGATTCGAAGTTTTCTTTTTGTCTTAGACGGTCGCCAAATGAATAGAAAGGAAAGAACTTGGTGCTTTGAATTTACTTTTAATTACTTAAGTTTGTTACAAAAAGACAATTTTGGTTTGGAGTGGCGTAGTGAGCGACGGACGTGTGGCTCGAGTCGTGCCCGTGCAGGAATGGCGGCGCCGGCGCTCGAAGCGACGCGTTGCGGCCGCGCGGCCCTCGTCCTTCTCACCCCGCGCGTGCCCCTCACGCGCAGCACAGTGGGTTGCCAGCGTTAACGCGTTAACAGATATTCATTTATAATTAGTTATTAATTGCCACATTTTTTTTTGGTACTTTGTTAGATTAATCAACTAAATTGCTGGCTTGACTTGGACGTCAGTTTAGTATATTTTAACTTTATTTATTGATTTAAATGTCTTAATACTACCATTACAGGTCTCCCTGATACGATAGCAAAGTTACACACACAAAATTAAAATTAAAGCCATTTATGATTTTCTTTTTTTAACTGACTTAAAAAAAAGATTCTTAATTCGCCGGAATTCTTTTTTTGTCGTCCGATTACTCGAAGATCCCTCAACCGATTTGTAAAATTATTTTTTATATCTCAAGAAAATATAGATCATTGTTTGTTTGTAACATAGTGTATACAATAGTAGGTACTTTTGGGAGTTCACCCCATCACATGTAAATATATCAATTTCGACCTGAATGTAATTGATGGTGTGAATTGCTCGAGTCAGAGGGGTTTTGGCCAGCAAGTTGGTCCTAGGGTACTAAGTTGTGGTAGTGGTGTGGTTGGTCCTAACGTCCTATTGCTATTGTGACCGGTGAATAAAGTAAAATACAACAAAATTAATTAATTTAAAAAACCGGCCAAGTGCGTGTCGGACCACGCGCAGGAGGGTTCCGTAGCAGGTCTCAGTTAGTCGACTATAACTCTGTAACCGGTTAAGCCTTATTAGCCGTGATAGTTTTCGTTATAAGTTCATTACATGTGCTACGTCTGTGAATTTTTTCACATTTCTAAGGATAGCCATTTAAAAGTTAGAACAAAAAATTTCACTTTAAAGCTAAATATTTCGCAAACGGATCCCTAAATCGAAAAATGGTACGGTGAAAGACCTATCCAATGATACCCCACACGATGGGATACATGAGAAAAAAAAACATTCCTTCTTTACGTGTACGGAAGCTACCCTAAAAAAATGTTTTTCATAATTTTATTTTACCACTTTTTGATGTAACTAATTTACATATCCATACCAAATTTCAGTTTTCTAGTACCAAGAACCTCTGAGCTATGCCGCGGACAGACAGACAGACAGACGGACATGGCGAAACTATAAGGGTCCCTTGTACGTCCCTACGGAACCCTAACAACGACAAAATTAATTTTATTAGTCTACAATTCTACATAATTATGTAATCCACGCGACTAACCCTAGTAGGGTCTTAACCCTATAGTGGTAATAATTTCCACGAAACTGAACTACTAACGAAAGCAAGAAATGTTGAAAGGGAAATTGTAGCCTTACCCAATATAGCTGATATGTGCACGTTGTACGTGTCAAGGGCACAAGGTCGCAATAAATGCAATCGCAACAATATATTAGGTAGGTTATTGTGTTTATTACACACATTCTTGCACTTTAAGAAACGGCAATGATAACACTTTCAATTAATTAAGCTAGTTATCATTTTAGCACATGGTTTATCGCTGACTGTGCTAATTGGCACATAATTACAAGTGCATTTTAATTGCTAAACAGTTTATTTGTTTATTGTTTTAGTGTCAGTGAACTACAATGATAAACTACGTAATTTATGCATTTGTTTGAACGATTAAATGAAATTAAGGCCACATTATCGCTTATGAGAAAACTTTTGAAAACATTAGTGATAATAAAAAAGTGTAGTTACATTGCAAGTAACAAACGGTTTTTTTAATGGGTTTACTTAACGCTCCCGATGAAAAAGTAGCATGTATCCTTCTGCAGGTCCCGTTTATCACCATACAAAATCATCCAAATCGGTTCAGTCGTTTTACCGAAAAAGCGTGACAAACAAACAAACACAAATCACTTTCGCAATTATAATAAGTTAGGATAATAATTTAATTTCTTTCGAAGTTTTCTTGCATGCCTTATAGTGGAATTGAAGATCAATATAAGTCTTTATTCTTCCTGTTGAATAAGTTTTGAGTAAAACCTCAATAAGCTGGCTCTATTTTGTAAACAGTACACCATGGACTACCTACAGCATCATTTCTCATTTTATCAAATAATCCATCCAAAGGTTATTTGCAAAAGATCGCTTTTAGTGATGAGACCGCCCTGTGTCACCCTTGTAACTAATATTCCAATGTCATATGTTTTTCTTTTGGTGTACATAATGAAGAATATTCTATTCTATTCTCTATAAAAATGCTGACTACTAAATCCTTTCTGAATTTATTTTTTAGCAACAGATCTTACATTTCCAAACACCGAGACGATAGCCAGCCCATCTCTTTTGCCCAACGCTTCTACCACCGTCAGATCAGCCCTCACGTGGACGAAATGTAGCTCCATGGGATATCTGGAATATAACATACATTTTTAACAAGTCATTCATCATTATTCTTATCAGGCGAAAGTATATAGTTGAATATAGGTCCCCTAAGCATCGTTACAACTAAGGCTTTTAAAGTTCTTCCTAGACAAAAGATCCACTTTAGCTTTTGAAATATCCAGACTATACTTTATAATGCGAGAGTGAGTGATTCAAGATAATTTAAACAGGTACAGAATATAAGATGATGAGCTATAAGGATTCATGGCCTTTTAAAGGTAGTACTTAAAGTATATTTTTTTTACCGACTTAAAAAAAGAGCTTTTCAGTTTGACGAAGTAGTCTTAAAAGATCAGAGGCCGTACCACCACCCATGTTTTTGCCACCCATATTCAGGTGTGAGAGAGAGACACAGATATTAACTTCGTATAGCACCGTCTCTTTTTCATAACGAAACTATTCCTGCTTTGGCAAGTCATGGTAAGGCCCCAGTGTAATATTCGGCAATAGCTTTAGTATTTTATATCTACAACCTGATGGCAACTTACTTGACGCCATTGATGGAGTGTTCAGAAAGCCAGTGGAAGTGTAGCTGTTCCAGTCTATATAGGTACTTGAGAGGACCACCAGTGAGGACTGGGTGGATCGCTTCCTCGCCCTCCGAACTGAATTGAACTGTGAAGATTTAGCGAAGCGTAAGCGTTTAAGAAATCAGAATTTACAGATTGCACACACCGGCTAAGACATGACATCCATTATGAATTAACCTACAGTTAGGGATCTATCAAAACCTAGGTCGGTCCTGATGAAAGAACGCAATGGGAATCATTTAACTAAAGTTTTGTGATAATTTTCAGCTTTACCAATGTGTTGGACACGGGTCCTCTCTATCCAACCTATAAATTAACGAAGTCTGTTCCACCTGGTAGCTATTGTTATAGTCTGTTCTAATTGATTATACGAAAAATGTAAACAAAGTCGTAAACTATTTTGTTCGAATTCTGCTACAAAAATAAACAAAATGGCGGAAGTATAGCGCATTTATGTCAATTTCATCATCATTTATCATTTAATGCCATTTTATTAATCTATGTGGGAAATTACAACAAAATAGGTGATGATTTTGTTTATATATTTCGTAATATCAATTGGTACCTACAGACTATAGTTCATCTGGTCATGGTAATTGAGCAGCTTATATTGTGGTAATATTTTAGCCAGTCAGCGAGGTGGCAGCGAAGTGGATTGCTCAGCGTGCGCCAAAGGAGAATGGGTTTTTTGGTCTACACTTCCTCTGGCAATGAGTGATACATCAATAAAAAGGTTATTTTATGTAGAATATTTTCTTGACATTTGTTAGTATTAAAAGAGTTAGTGGGTATGAAAACATTGAAACATCGCATTATTGTTATCTATTCTATTCTTTTAGGAATACTTTTTACCAAAGAGTTTTATAAAATAATCATCTAGGTTAACGATCTAAGTGACACACTAACATCGCGCTTGTTTTCTGCAAAGGGGTAGGCAGTGACGTTTTAAACATTCACGTTATGAAAGTTATTTTCAAGTTCCTTGTACTACAGACATCCAAACGTGCTCTAATTCCTAAAGTACTAACAGTTCGTATAAGGTATGTTAATACAAAATATTACACTTAAAAAGACCTTTCAAATGATATACGACTGGTCACTAGAGGAGGGATAGACCAACTCTCAAACCGATTGCCCATTCTCCTTTATGTATTTCAATGTCCAGCCTAAGGAATCACTTACTTGTATGTCCATTATTGATCCCGGAGACGAGCACCTTATGATAGCCCGTGAACTGCAGAGGTCCATACTTGATGAACTGCTTTGTGAAGTCTGGGATGACGTCACTGGTTTTGATGTCGATAGGAGACTGTCTCTTGCCCCCCTCTTTACAGTGGCGGCCTGGCCATTTAGATTCATCTGCAAGTAGGGTTATTGCAATAAAAAGGTGAGTAGATAGTTTTAATTAAATTAGATTTAATGAATTTATTCAAATAGACCTAATAAAAAGCGCTTGAAAGTAAAAAAAAAACCGGCCAAGTGCGTGTCGGGCCACGCGCATTAGGGTTCCGTAGTAGGAGTTAGTTAGTCAGTCGACTATAACTCTGTAACTGGTAAAGCCTACTTAGCCATGATAGTTTTCTTTATAAGTTCATTACATGTGCTACATCTGTGATTTTTTTCACATTTCTAGGTACAGCCATTCAAAAGTTAGAGGGGGGGATGCTCGTTTCGACAGACAGACAGACGGACATGGCGAAACTATAAGGGTTCCTTGTACTAACTACGGAACCCTAAAAAGGATCATTTGTTCCTCATTCCAAGTAATGGTTTCTAATGGAGAAGAACGGGCAAGAAATTCCATGATTACTCTTTTTAAATCAGCTCTACTTGTATTGTTTGTACTCAGAGAAAGGCCCGTGGCTTAAAATCGGGCCCGGTGTACGGGTTGATAAGTTCACAAGTGGCAAAAACGCTAGTAGAATAGAAAACAAAATGTATGAGAATGACATTCGTTTACAACTAGCTATCTGTCATTCCCATACGTTTTGTATTCTATTCTACAAGCGTTTTTGCCACTTGTCTAGCCCCTCAGGCCAGTCCATAGATGAATGAACAGCGTTTTCATGCCAAGAGTACCTACGTTAAACCTTTGGTCTTGGCTGTCATTTGTAGAATTTTGAGAGACATCACGCATAGTCTCAAAACCCAAAAGCCGTGATACCAAGTAATTGGGTTACTGAAGTCATCTAGGCATTAGCGAATTCGACTTTTCTGTCCCCTGTTTCTTGGGGTCGGCTTCGATTATTGATACAGTTTATGTTATACTAGCTATTTCCCGCGGGTTCACCGGCGTCCCGAGGGGACTTCTTCACGCACTCGGATAAAAAGCCTACAATCTTCTCCTCGGTCCCCTCTATCTCTGTACCAAATTCTATCTAAATCAGTTCAGGAGATCCAGAGATACTCCTACAAACTCACAAACTTTACCTCTGTATAATATTAGTATAAATAGATTTAACCTTGAATGACGTAGCCAGAATAGCAGTAATGTTTTCACGACCAAGTAACGGGGATTAAAATATTACATGGAGTTACACCATAACATTGATAGTGATAACTGTTTTAATTAGCGCGAAACTATAAACTTTTGATACGGAACACCGGCACTAAAGAACTGGAATTAGCGCCATGCAACAATGTTATTTCCACCAGCACATCGAGGAAAACTTTGAACAAGATTTTCTCAAAAATCTATAATTTTCCCCATGGTTAGCTTCTAGGTCTCTTTTATAAAGAGAGATCAGACACAATCATCTATCTATAAGCCCATATAAAATGCTTTGTCCTGAATGACTAACAGATCAACACACAGCCTAAACTGCTGATCGTAGAGATCTGAAACTTGGAGGGTGTTCTTTGTATGACGTAGGCATCCGATAAGATAGGATTTTCCGAAATTCTACTCATAAGTGGATGAAAAAGGGGGGCAAAGTTTGTATGAAACTCGGTAATTTTTAATTTGAATTTGTAATACCACGCGGGCGAAGCCGCTGGCGGAAAACTAGTAACTTAATATTATTAATGCGAACGTGAGTTTGTTTGTTTTTTTGTTACGCTTTCACGGTAAAACAGCTCAACCGATTTCTATGACATTTGATAAAAAGGTAGCCTTATCTTGGTACCAAATCGTTTTACCGTGAATGTGTAAAAACAAAGAATAACTTAACTTTCGTATATCTTTCTTCTGTACAAGTGTTTGTCCCCTAACTCCTCCTAAACGGCTTGACCGATTTGGATTAAATGTTGTGTCCCTAGACGGTTTGAAAGACAATTGGATCCGGTAGATGTCGTCGTTTTCATAAAAACGCTAAATTTAGGACACTACGTCTGTCGTACGTAGGTATATCTAATTAGTTAAGATATGATAGAAAGATATTCATTAAAAAGAATTGCTACTAAGACCGGTCTACAAGATATTGTTTGAAAAAGCTATGTAGTAAGCATCGTGAGGAAACCTGGACTTAAAAGTCTGGAATTGCCAATCCGCTTTGAGCAAGCGTGGCAATGAATGCTCATACCTTCTCTGTATGAGAAGAGGCCTGTGGCCAGCAGTGGGACGATATATAGGCTGATGATGATGTAGTAACCAGACCCTTACCATCGTAGCTCCATATCGGCTCATAGTCTATAATGGTGGCCGCAGTGCTGGCTGCCGCTATCTCTGTAAAATAACCATACCTTAATACTTATAAGAATACAATAACAAATTAATCTATGAGCGTGCCAAAAACCACGTAAATTTCGCGTTTTATAAAAAAAAAACACCTTCTTTCTCTCTAGCCATAAATAGGTACCATTTTAGTGCAGAAATAGGTTACTATAATCCTCTATCATGCACGGAACTACAGAGTCCCGAACTTTTGGGACGCGAACGTGGGGCCGAAGCCAACACGCAGAAGCCCTATGAGACAACTGTACTAAATGTAATGGTGACATATAACCAGCGATTATCATCTGCCGAGCCTTTTCCCAACTATGTTAGGGTCGGCTTCCAGTCTTAACCGGATGCAGCTGAGTACCAGTGTTTTACATGGAGCGACTGCCTGTCTGACCTCCACAACCCAGTTACGGTTCTGACTTCTGACTACCTGAAACGATTGTCAAAGATGTACAAATGACAACCGGGACCAACAGCTTAACGTGCTTTCCGAGGCACAGAGGAGTCTCGCTATGACAAAGATTCCACGGACCGACCGCGCCAAGCGCAGCTTAAACTTTGATCAGTCTAACCGTGCGGCTGTTACTTAGCCACGAGCTCCTCTTCCGGGTGCGTAAAGTATACTCCTTAAAAACCGTCCTCAGAAAATGAAACCACGGGAAAAAAATATACCTTCTCGAAAGATACCGAGCATAATTCAGAATTTGAGACAATGGTAGTTACTATTTACTACGCATACCTGCTGTAAGAGTATTTGAACAATAAGATACGCTTCGCATACCGATTGTCTTCGGCGTAGGCAGTTGATGTTATTGTAAAGATTTTTTTGGTTATTAGCACCGAAGAAAAGGTTTTTCGTAAAAATTCTAATACCAGTAGCAATGAGGACTTCGTAGGGCAAAATTTGTGCCTGCCGGGGCTGCGAGATGTTCGAAAGAGTTACCGCGCCCCCGGATTAAAAAGGGCTGAGGAAGGAACATGGATGGGTTTATTCAGTAAGAGTCCGACACACCCTCATGCCCAACTCATGGCGGGAGGAGTCATTTGATGATTTCCCATCCGTAAAAAGAGCAAAAAAAGGTTAACACTGATATAGGCAGGTATCGTACCTATGGTTGTCTCGTCATTAGGTGAACATCTCGTATTATTATTTGTTACTAGCAGTTTCCCGCGGTTTCACCCAGGTTCTGAAGAAGCTACTTAACTTACCCGGATAAATAGTAACCTGTAACCGGGTCCAGGGTCCCCTCTATCTTTGTACCCAATTTCATCGTATATCGTAAAAGCGTAACTTACTTTCGTATTATAATATTATGTTAGGAATAGCTAGGATTTCAATAAAAAAAAAATAAGTTATCCTATTTCTTACTTCCAACTCTTGTACTTCAGTCTCGTAAAACTGAATAAGTACCTACATAGGAAGCACACTATCTAAACCTAAATTGTGAAATTCACGCACGTAGGCGAACCGCCGTGCGGACCTAGTCCGTAACCTTACAAACGTAAAACGGCTTGACGAATTTAAATGAAATTTGGTAAGGAGATAGATTGGAACCTGGGGAAGGACATAGGCTAGTTTATATCCGGGTGCATGAAGGGGTTCCCACAGAATGCGGGTGAATCCGGGGTGAACAGCTAGTAGTATTATAAACGCGAATATTTGTGGAAATGTATTAATATTTGCTACTCTGTCACAAACTTTGCACACAGATTGACATTGTCTTGGATTAACACTTAAAATAATGTTTATCTCCAAAACAAGCGCATTCTAAACGGGCGAAACTTTTTAGATTCTTCAAAAATGTGCGGTTGGTTTTTCGACGCTATTCGCTTCCTCACACGAATTTCATCATTACCAGTCGTATAAAATTCAATATTTACCCACATTAAGAGGCTATATCTATTTCATTATTTTTCATAATAATTTTAAGTTTGTAAATTATACAATTTAAACGACAGTCGGTGATGAGGGTAATGACGATCCGGAAACTAAACAGCAAAATATTGAAGATTCACCCAAGCGGTCAAAAAAGTCAAAAGTCATTTTTTTCCAAATAGGCTTTTACAGGCTCTTATGAAAAGTCACACTAGTCGCACGGTTCCAAAGAGTAGGTCCTATGGAAGAACGGTAGTATAGAAATAAGTATTACGTACCAAGCAAGGGCAGTATGAAGGCAATCCTTAACATATCGGTACTCCAGCAATCACACTGATCTCCGGCACAATATAATTGTGAATGAGTCGAGCCCAGCCTCAGCAAGTACAAAAGATAATGTTTATAAAATAAACGATTGAGAATCGCCATTGTTATTGATTTTGTTGAGAAAATTTCACAAGAAACACGCTTCCTATATTTTGGGTAGAAATTATCAATGGACTGGTTTGAAACACGATATTTACTTGTGTATTAAGACGTTACCTGTACCAAAGACTATAACTATTGGTAAAAAAAATCCTCAATAAATTGTCCTGTGTGTTTTCTTGTGTAAATAAAGCGCAATCTATTACTCTCATTCATTTCATTCCTAATATTATAAATGTGAGGGTATCTCTTCGTCTTTTGTTTTCACGTTTAAAAAGCCGGAGTCGTACCACAATGTGTTTTTGCAATCACTAATCAGTTGTGAGAGTGAGTCACAGCACCGTCTCTTTTACACAACGAAACAATTCCTGCTTCAGTACGTCATGGTAAGGCCTCTGAACCAAAATTTGGTATGGAGATAGCTGGAATCCTTTGAAAAGACAGAGGATAATTTTATCCAGATGCATAAAAGCGGTTCTCTGTAGTTACTATGTTTTTAGAATAAAAAAAAAACTGCCACAAGATGCCATCTTTCAAAACTCCTCCTCCCATCTTCCAGCCGTGTCGTATCTCCATCTTCACAAATAGATAAATGCATCTCGTCCCCTCGCGGCCATTAGACGTAATCGGCGGGAAATCTGAAACTAGGTCTAGAATATCTTGATGACTAGCGCATGCCAGTAGATAGCTAGATACACTGCTTTGTGTCCTGATTGTTGAGATGTAGAACATGCAGTGGCGGTCTTAGGGGGGTCACGGGGGTCGTGACAATGGCAGATTTAAGAGGCTAAATATTTTGCTATTATATTTGACGAAACAACTGACATCTCAACTACAACTCGGTTTATCATTTCGATATCTTAAAAATAATGTAATTCGAGAGGACTTTGTTTTATTTTGTGATGCATATTCAGAAATTCGAAAAGATTATGTGCTCCTAGAAGATGAACCAAGGCTTACAGGTGTTGCTTTAGCACATATTGTCATAGATCTCGGCAAGAAAGGCTTAGATTTATCAGACTACGTTAGAATTGGTACAGATAGTTGCTCCGTTATGGCGTCTGAGGTTAAAGGAGCTGTAAGCGAGCTGATAAAAATTGCTAACAAAAATTGGAACAAAATAGGTTATGATTTTGTTTAAATTTTTCTTAAAATCAATTGGTACAGTCTATAAATATACCCTTTTGTGCTTAATTCCGTTAATTAATAGACTGTTACTATTCATGCAGAATGCTATCTTATCATTTGTTTTTAACTGAAAAATAATAATAATGCTTGATGTATTTTTTAGGTTAAAGACTATGAAAACCAGCAATAAAAGTAATCTTTAAGCAAATACTTGAGATTTGGGTT
The DNA here is from genome assembly GCA_963891755.1 of Pyrrhia umbra. Taxonomy (NCBI): domain Eukaryota; kingdom Metazoa; phylum Arthropoda; class Insecta; order Lepidoptera; family Noctuidae; genus Pyrrhia; species Pyrrhia umbra. Next base: position 13,559,664 of record OY982928.1, read on the forward strand.
AAATATGGCATTTGCTGTATCTAGGTCTTCAGTTTAATTGCCGTGGTACCTAAATATTTACATGAAGTAATACATTAAAAATGAATTATGCAAGGATAAGTACCTATCAGCTAATAAAAAACATAGAAAGTATTACTTCTTTCATGCTTTTCAACTCGTCTCGTAGACCGGTTTTACTAATTAAACATTTTTTTTGATTATTTTGGCGTTTTATTTCACGTATGTGGTGTTTTTGAATTTGATACCCAACCCAGCACTCTCCTTTGGTATTCAATATAGCATACTAGAAACGTTTTTTTACGTTTTTATTATGTAGGAAACAGGAAAATAATCAATTCAGTCAAATCAAATCAAATCAAATCATTTATTAAAAACACATGTATCAAATAATTTACAAAGTTGCTTAGCTTATACACGTTTATCATAAATGTTATGTGCCTGAACTAGGTAGGTAAACCTGTGTCTCAGGCGGTAGGGTCTGACAAAATCTAGAATAATCACAGGTTCTTTATATAATACAACAATGTGTTACAATTACGAATCGACTGAGAATCACATTCAACAAAATGGGCTCAGTAGTTTGGTGCTACCGTGGAACATACATATACACACATACGTGCTATGATTTCCCTACTATCCAGTCTTTCGGCTTTGCCTTAATTGGGTAAAGATAGAAACTGCATGAGACCATTTAACACATACACTGCCATCCCAAATAATTTGAAGGCCTAACCTACGCTAGCGTCAGGTACCTGTGCCTGGCATGACAGCCAAAGGGTACTATTAGAAACAAAACATAACTTATGTCTTAGAAGAATTCAGTTACGTATTCGAAATTAAGAAACAATTGTTAGAAGGTTAATACCTCACATACTTAGAACCTTTTTCAGCCTGACTACTAGACACAATTTGATATTTTATAGCGGAAGTATCTCGCCGGTCGCCTGGCCATTAGGTCATATCCTCACAGACAAAAGCAATTGCCATACTGATATGATCCAGTTATATAAATAGAATAACTCCTTTATAAGAACGGGGGACTATTTCTAGATCGTCTTCTCAAGAAGTCGTGTAATCACTGATCAAAATTGAGATAGGTAAAATCGAATGTAAAATTGAGATGTAAAATTCAGATGCATTTCTAGAGAAGTGGTGCCACACATAATGCCGCGAAGCTTGACCAGAATAATGGTAGATGGATAGAATGACATCTTTGGCCCCAGGGGAGCATGGGCCAGTGACTGTATTCATCATTTAAATCAGTATCAAATATCAATAATCAGTAGCTGCAAATAAAGTTGTTAATAAAGATTTTTTTTATATCTTCTATCTATACTTATAATAAATCTGTAGAGAGGTCAATTCTGTACATGAAATATATTTCCAAAATAACTATCAGGGGGTGATTAAAGATCGATACTGATGCCAAAAATGCAATCAGTAAAATTTATGTCTGTCTGTCTGTCTGTATAAACTCTATAGAAACAAAAACTACTCGACGGATTTTAACGAAACTTGGTACAATTATTCGTCATACTCCTAAGATGGTTATAGTATACTTTTCATCACGCTACAATCAATAGGAGCAGAGCAGTGAAGGGAAATGTTGTCATTTTGTTTAAACGCGCTAATCTCAGGAACTGGGCCGATTTAAATAATTCTTTCAGTGTTAGATAGTCCATTTATCGAGGAAGGCTATAGGCTATATATCATCACGCTAAGACCAATAGGAGCGGAGCACCACTTTTCCACGCGGACGAAGTCGCTGGCAGAAGCTAGTTTACCAATAAGTACCTACATATATGTAAGTAGTGGAAAGTCCCAACCGTTAGAAGTACCCAAGTACTTGCATCAAAACAAGTGTCATTCAAATCATAATTACGATATAAACCAGCTAATTCAATTAATGTTTAACAAAGTTTTCTCCAGGAGGTATCTCCTATGCATTGGAAGCGCCTGCAACCAAATTGTGTTTAAATATTAGATTAGTCTCGCGCTTCGGGCGGATAAATGAGGAACGGTGGAGCGGGGACTAAAAACAAACAAGATATTAAATTTTACATGAAAAATAGAAGAAAGAAAAGAAAGAACGAAAATGCGTTTAATTACGTGATTGGAGACACATACATATACACAAAAAAAAAACTACTGATACATAAGGGGGTAGTATGCGTCACAAACACGCAATACGGCCCTCGCTCAGCTTAATGCTGTGACCCTATGCGAGACAAAGTCCCAGCGCTGATTTTCAGCGAAGAATACTAACGTGATGGAGGTATTCCTCGAAGCGCCACCGTTTTGAGACGTTACGTACGTTTATTGCGTTTACTTCATTCTCTTCCCTATTTTTAAACATGGGTGCGCTTCAAGGAATAAAATTTTAATATTTTTAATTGTTATCGGAAGCGCTACTAAAAGGTGCGCTCCGAGGAATAATAAAGGTGCGCTTCATTAGGTGCGCCTCAAAACGGTGGCGCTTCGAGGAATACCTCACGTGATGACGTCAAATCGGTGATGCAAATAAATATAACATAAATAAATGCAATATGTAAATATTAATGTATGCAAATACTAATTGTTTACCATGGTTTCTCCCGCATACTGGAAGAACATCTACTGGAAAAACAATATGAGAACGCCGATAGACTAGCTCTCCGCCAGCGGCTTGCCCCGCGTGCATGGGCTATACGAATTCAAATTAAAAATGTCAGTTTCATACAAACTTTGCTCCCCCTTTTCAAACCCATAGGGATAGAATTTTGGAAAATCCTTTCTTATCGGATACCTAAGTTATACAAAGAACACATCCTCCAAGTTTCAGGTCTCTACGATCAGCGGTTTAGGCTGTGCCTTGATCCGTCGGTCATTCAGGACAAAGCATTTTATATGTATAGATACAGTTCTGACTATACTTTTAGGGAGAATAGGTATATATTATTGATTGATTTTGATATATTACTAACCTTCATTGTAGGTCATCCAAGTTAAAATTTGGATCTCTATTCTATTATCAAAACTAAGGAATTATGACGTTAACATGATAATTATTATCAATATTAATCATTATATAGGTACCCTTATGACACTACAATAATAAGTATTTATGAGATAGACAATTGATTTCTTATCAACTGCTTTGCTGATAAATATCTATATTTAGGAATCTTTAATTCAGTTAAGTACTAAATATAGAATGTTTATTGTAGTACCTATTATTTCACTTTTATTAATTTAGTAGCTATTGCCCGCGGTTGCGCCCACTTCCTGAGGGGACTACTTTACGCAACGGGGTAAAATAGCTAACTACACTGACGGACTAATAAACTGCATTAATGTTCAACACGCACCTACCTTTGAAAAAAACATTTTAACCAAGTATTCCAATTTTTTATACAAATTTAAATTGAAACCTATAGTTTGGTTCGTTAACTTCATTACAGCGTAGTATCATTATCCCTAAGTGTATGTTTGTATACTGGAAAGGGCCATTCCATTTTTTTTAAACAAAAACTTTGATGTAGTTTCTTTGTCTGGGGGTATATTTCCAGGGTGCAATCTAAGGGCTGTGGCATTGTTGGAAAGAATTACCGTGGCCCTGGAACGCAAAGGGCAATAGAAGTGACAGTTGACATTCCCATCGGTATGTGTACCATATACCTCCATTAAAATTTTATCTAAATTGGTTCAGACGTTTTACCCTGAGAGCATAACAAACAAATACACATTCGCATTTATGAATAAAAAAAACTTAATGACTTCAAACGAGAAATTAAGCTAGAATAATAATGATTTTTTTGTTCTCTTTTCACGGGTGAATAGCTGAACCAGTTCAGATAAAATGTGGTATGAGTATGAGGCTTAGGATCATCAGCCTATAATATATTGTCCCACTGCTGGGCACAGGCCTCTACTCATACAGAGAAGGCATGAGCATTGATCACCACGCTTGCTCAAGCCGGATTGGCGATTTCAGACTTTTTAGCTTAGGTTGCCTCACCATGTTTTTCCTTCGCCGTTAGTCAGTGAGTCTAAGATGTACTTAGAAAGTACATATGACTAGAAAAGTCACATTGATACGTGCTATGTTTCGAACCCGCACACTCGTACACGAGAGGCTGGTGCCTTAACCACTAGGCCACCACGTCCAGCACCATGAAGCTTAGGATATAGCTCGAACCCTGGAGAAGGACATACGATACTTTTAGTCCGGGTAGATGGAATAGTTTTCTTCGGGAGCAAAAGCGCGGGAAACAGTTATAGATATGTGACAGTACGAAAGGACCAACAAATTAGATAGGTCATAGTCCTAATAGTCGCGACCAACATAATTGTCTTAAAGTATTATTTTTATCTAATAATCCTTCAGATGTATATATTGATAAATTATTAGGTCATTAATAGGTACGATTCTTTATCATCGGACTGCGGCAAAAGGGATAAGAATCGTTTTGTCTATGCGTTTGTAAGTAGGTACCTACTCGCTGTTACGAGTGAGACGTGAGACTTGTAAAAACGGTATTATTTAAGTCATTAAAATTGGGTTCGAAACCTGGCAAGTACCTATGTAACTGTTTTAAAGATGTACTTTATCTTTGACACCACTGACTAAACGGTGAACGAAAAAACATGGTGAGGCAACCCGGATAAAAAGTCAGAAATCGCTAATCCGCCTTGAGCAAGCGTGTTGATCAAAGCTAACGCCTTATCTGTATAAGAAGAGACATTTACTCAGCAGTAGGATCGTAAATAGACTCATGTTGATGATGATGAAGTATGATGAAGGTAAGGGTTTCACCCTTACCTATAAGTAAAAAAAACGTTGTATACTTATGCGTGAATTTTGTTTTTACTTTTTTTGTAGGTAGGTACATTATTATTTAACACTTATAATGTATTTTAATGTTTTGAGAACGAAATTTTCAGGCTACGTTTCTTTACTTGGTCTATCATGAATAACTTCAAAGAATTTGATTATGTATGTCTGAACTATCTTTTAGGCACGGGGGTAGCCAAAGGTCTGCCTAGATAGCCACCTAGAATGTAAATGAAATTAAATTTAAAACCGGCCAAGTGCGTGTCGGGCCACGCGCAGTAGGGTTCCGTAGTAGGTCTCAGTTAGTCGACTATAACTCTGTAACCGATTAAGCCTACTTAGCCGTGATAGTTTTCCTTGTAAGTTCATTACATGTGCTACGTCTGTGATTTTTTTTACATTTCTAGGTACAGCCATTCAAAAGTTAGAGGGGGGGGTAACTCGTATCGAACAAAAAAATTCACTTAAAATCTAGATATTTCGCAAATGGCTCGCTTAACCGAAAAATGATCTTCACACACCCATAATATTTTTGAAAGACCTATCTAACGATACCCCACACGAAGGGGTGCGCGAGAAAAAAAATATTCATCCCTACTTTACATGTTTGGGAGCTACCCTAAAAAAAAATAATTTTCAAAATTTTATTTTACCACTTTCTCGGCGTAGTCAATATACATATTCATACCAAATTTCAGCTTTCTAATAACAAAAACCACGGAGCTATGCCGCGGACAGACAGACAGACAGACAGACAGACAGACAGACAGACAGACAGACAGACGGACAGAGCGAAACTATAAGGGTTCCTTGTTCCTACGGAACCCTAAAAAGCAACTTCAAAGACCAGAAAACGAAAGAAAAATGTATATAATATTATATTTAAAGAAAATATTTAAAAATACCAATTGCATCCCAAAACAAGTGTCATAAGATTAAATATAACACTATATCAATCCTAATCAATGTATTAAGTAATCATCAAAATTCGCTTCGTTATCAATGATTCATTAATATTGAGATAAAATTATAAATTGTAATCATTATTTAGTAATTTTCGCACTAGTTAAAGATTGTCTTAATACAAGTAATTCTGCGATAGAGGGTTTGACTATTGAAAAACAAAACTATCTTATCGTTTTACGGTGAAGTGTAGAGTGAAAAATCGCACCTCGTCCATAGTAGACCAGTGAGCCTAATATCAACCACAAGCGAAAAATGTAAGCGAATTTTGAATGAAATATACTCGTTTCGCCCATTAGTTTCCCGCGCTCTAAAGGGAACAACTTTAAACGCCCGGTTAGGTTTCCCCGGGAAAACTACAGTAAATACGTATCAGACAGACAGACAGGCAGAGTTACTTGTACATTTATAATATTAGTAATAATTTAAATCAAAGACTTTATTCATGAATGTCCCTTTTAAGTTGTAGGCACTTGCTAAAGGCTAGTTCCATAAGCAGTCGAAATTACCTAAAATTCAAAAATCGCTTACATTAGGGTTAAAATTACATTAGTACGTTCGTGCTTAGCATACTGAGATCATTATTATAATAAAACTTTTCACTAATAACATCTAACAATTTATGCAAGTGTGACAACGAGCTCTTCGGTCATTGCTTTACTATAAAAGATGGTTAGAAGCTAAATCAAAGTTACAACTATACTAGAAATTGCGACAGACAATGTCTTTTACTGCAACATTTTTTTTATATTGCCTTTGTGGCGAAACTTTTTATCGTGTCACAATTAAAGGCACTTCTCCGAATAGGTTCAGCAGTTTTATTTATTATTAAGCAATTTGCTTAAAAACCCTATTCTAACAACCATCAAACTGTTTTGTCCTTATCTTTCAAGTTAAAATGAAGTGTGACAGATAAGGAACAAAACAGTTTGATAGCTAAGAGAAACTTATTACACGAATGGTGATATTTATGTATAAGAGGCTAAGTTTGCCGTGTATAGTGTCGTATCTATACTATTATATAAAATGACAACCTCATACACTGAATGACTGACTCATCAACGCGGAGCCGAAATGGCTGGACCTAGAGTAATAAAATTTGGACAGGAGGTACCTTTTATATCCTAGACAAGTAATAAGAAAGGATTTTTGGAAATTCCGACCCTAAGTATATTAAAATAGGGTTGAAAGTTTGTATGGAGTAAGTTTTATTTCTTATTCGATAAAACTCAAATTTTGTAGGGACACTCTAAAATGAAAATAATTTAACACGTGTTTCATAGTTTTTCAAGATTTTAGCCCTAGGGTGAAAAATTATGATTTTAAGTTTGTAAGAAAAAAAATATGTTTTAGCTTTACGCCAAAAGGTCTGAACAGTTTTACTTGAAATTCACCAAAGATGTTTGTTATGAATCGGTTCAAGTTTTAGGCTACAAATCATCACACTAAATATTATGGGGAATGAGCAGTGAGGTATTGAAATAAGTTTGTAATGGGATGACCTATCAAGTTTTTATAATTACCTATATGCATTTTCGCTATTATCTTTGACATGAAAATCATCACGCCCGTTTGTAAAGAAGATAAGCAGTAATTAAAATTGAAAACACGTTGTATTAGAATGTCAATTTTACCTGCAAAGTCAATGAGCACTGTAGTGGAGGGGCTGTATTCATGATCATGCGAATCGTTTACATAGAGTTCAAATCCCACATATTTTTGTTCTTTTTTTGAGATTGGTATTTACTTATTATTTTTTTGGTTGATATCACATTATAATATCTTTCACCTTAACGGCTTCAAGAATTAAGTTACGAATTTGTTAAAAGTAAGCGCTTTGAAGTCATAATGTGTACATGTTATTCCATGGTGATTAATGCCCATGCGTTCCATGTATGAAAAGGGCCTCTTTTCATACATAAGAGCGGGATAATTATAAACTAAAAAAAATTGCGCTTTCCATTGAATTCATTCTATTCCACACTTCAGAAATTAAGAATCTAGAATTCTCTTTGCTAATAAACAAATCATAAGGCCACGGATGAACCTGCGTGGGGATTGTTGTGGCGTTAAATCCTCTCTTCGCGGAGTGGCTAAGGAGGCACCACGGCATCTTGACCTACCGCAGATCCAATGCCTACGCCTGACGCAGGTTCTCACTGGACACGGTTATTTTGGGAGGTTCCTGGATCGAATCAAGCGAGTGGAAATGTCGGGGTGTCGACACTGTGAGGATCACCTGGAGGTCACGGTGGAACATACGGTGGAGGTCTGCCCCACTTAGGCGGCGGCGATCTCTCACTTTCGGCCCTGGTTCAAACCATGGTCCAAAGAGAGTGGGAATAGGAAGCAGTCACCTTCTAATGCTAACCAGTCATGCTGGAAAAGGAGATAGCGGGTTGCGTGAGGGAGAGACAAATCTCACGCCCCGACTCCAGGCCACTGTAGGTCCGGCCTGCAGACTTTGAGCAATAGTGGCTAACCGTCCGGTAAGGATTAGGACGGCCCTAATCAGCGGGAAGACTCGGGACATGATTTTTCATTCCTAAAAGAAAACATTTTTTTTGCAAAAATAGAATGCAAATACACAATACCTAATTGGAGACACCGACTTCTAGAATGATGTCTATTAGTTATTTTTAAATTTGTATTGTGTTCCAAGCCAGTTGTTTTTTGAAAAAAAGTTTTTCAGTTCTCTTTTTAGTGGCTCAGTTTGTAATTTAGATAAATTACAATAACTTAATGTCTAGACAAATGTTCATCACCTTTAATAAGGGTGAACTCTATATGTCTGTTTTTTCCTTCAAAGCATAGAGGTGTGTTGTTATGTTATAGAACAGTGAAAACAATCACAGACATACGATCTCAGCAATCGTGGTTCCTTTGCTATTAGTAATTGAAGAGTTCCATTGGTTATTTACGAAGAAATTCAACAGATCCCAATAATATATATTGTACTAAAACCTTTCTTGAAAACTATGCATTTGAAGAACGACAACTCTCATCCAATTCAGATCAGTAGTTTTTGAGAAAATCGGGGACATACAAACACATGCATACCGGTCAAATACAGAACCACCTTTTTTGAAATCGGTTAAAAAACAAAGACTACCTACCCGTGCGAAGCCGGGGCGGGCCACTAGTATTGAATATATCAAACGATAGGTACTTCTTGGCAGTAGGTACCTACTGCGGTATAATTATCACAATTAAAAAAATTGTGAGGCAATACTGATAGGCGCTGATTGATTGATTTTGATCCAAATTACGATAGGTTTGTTTGGATCTACCTCAAACAATTTTTTTTTCGTACTTATTAGCTAAAGGTGTCTTTTCAAAGAGGGAGTAGGTCAGGGAAGAAACTTTATTAAATGTACGTTGTTCATAGGTTACGTACATTTAAGCTTGCATGTGAAGACATGTGACTTTGAGAGCTGAAATTTCTAATATAAGAGACCCTTTTATCCCTTGCGGGTCGTGTTTTAGTTCTGTGCTTTACTTCAACTAGTACAGTTATTTTAAATGAAACATAAAATACAGATTTACAATGTGATACCTACGTACTGTCATAAATAATCAAAATATGTATCATTGCTATAGCAATGTAGCCAACGAATAATGGAATAGTTTGAAGAAGTAATTGCACATCAAATGGGCAGTAAAAGGAATTATTGTTTTGTAAGCAAGCGGCATATAAAATAAAAGAATGAATTTCTATTGTGTGATATTTAATAACTTTAAATATTATGATATACTGTACAATTCTCATTAACTTAATAGTAACACATTGTCACACACTCGTTTTACAATCGTTCACATTTCACAGCCAATAATTGAATACATAAAATGTATCCATAAATAAAACAATTCAACAATAGATAATTATGTGATATACAAGTTGTCATATTTTTATTGAAATAGTAATATCTTTTTAATATTAAATGCCACGGTACGGTTTGGTTTCATGCATATTATATTTTTAACATTTATAGTTCCAATTTAGAATAAATAAGTCAAATATCTATGTTTCATAAATCTACTAATAATTTATTCATAAATAAAATTATTGTTCCAATAAATCATATTTATTGGTCAAATAGAATTAATCCTTACTTTGATAACTATAGTAATAGAGATATAATTTAATAATCTGATAAAGATTAATAGTGCTATGACGTTGAGCACTTCACGTTGACCGCTATTAAACACATTTTAAGGAATGTCCTTGGCAGAGGCTTACCATAAGCTCAGATCATAATTAGCAGGCTTGCTAGCATGATATTCGAAATATAACTATTTTCTTCACATGCAATCACGTGCTGATTCGCTGATGCTTCAAAAATAAGCGATAAGAGCTAATTATTCACAAATTTGATGCAATCTCATTTGTATATGCTGACTCGGAATGAAACTAGTAATTTGTTGTGGATTATAAATAACATAATCTACACTTGTCTTAGTGTACCCATAAGAACCATTATTTATTATAAAAATGCAAACGTATTGTTTAAAATATAAAATTATTGCATGGATATTATATTATGAGTAAATCCTTTAAATTAAATAAACAATGTGTCAAATGAGTAACGTTAACTTAAGCGATTTTTGAATATGATATTCTTTAATCGCTTACTTAGCTTCATGGTTTTATATGAAAACTGCGATTGTGCCAGCTTTCTTTTAATAGCGTAGAAGTTATTATAGTCAGCTAATAAGACAGACTCGTATCATTAAAGTCAATATTAGTAATCCAAAATTGAAACTAATTTCATTATTCCTACTAGAAGAGTTATCGCGCGACAATCTCAAAATATGATCTTCGAATTAAATCTAACATCTCGAACGTTTTTTTATCAACACGTGCATAAGTAAGCTAGATTAGTTGAACAATCTAAATTGCTGATGACTAGAAATCGACGATAATACGTCATATTAATATTTATGATAGCAATTAATATCTTTTGATGTCAATTACCGAAGTATTATCATTACGTCTTTTATGGCTTACGCTAAATCTTCGTCTGGATCTGAGTCAGATAAAGGTTAACATATCCGTATTCTTACTTGGCGATTTTAAGTATCTATGGAATGCAATGTTTACAGAATACGGACGTCATCTCCTTAACTTTGTCTAGACCCTATTATCGTCGATCGAAAACAACATTGATTACTTATTTTACACATATAGAAGAAAGTCTATATTTTCCTAAAAGCATAATCCTTCGTAAAGTCTCTTTAGAACTTTTAAAATGCTTCTTCTAATCCAGAATGTTTAACCTTAGAAACCTATAATCACTGCACAAAACATTATGGCCGAACTTCCCACCAATTTGATAGGAATATGGCACATTAAAACAAATAGTTATATCATTTACGAAGTCAACTACATCACCTAAACACGTCACAAATTAGCAGGTCAAGGAATATTTAAAATCTTATTTGGCAGTTCCTAATTTTGGTCTTAAACCTACATATTAACACTCAAAGATCTAGTTAAGCTTTATGCACTTTTTGACGGTGTCTCCAAAGATTTTCCGCTTGACGTTCAAGACAGCGCCGACGCCCTTGTTGACTCCAGCTGCGAGGGTCGTGGAGAGGCAGGAGAGGAGGCCGAGTAGAGTGCCAGGGACGGTGGGCGCCAGAATGGAGGCGCAAGAGGCGATGGACCGATACACCACCCTGTTGTTGGGTTGCTGAAGGCTTCTGTAGTTGTAGGCACCACCGACGTCCACTTTGGTGAACATTTTGTACTGGAGAGGGAGAAAACGTGTTAAAAAAATTAATTAAAAAAAAAATTGAAAGCTTTCAGCTAATAAAAAAAAAGAAAAATACGTGATTGCACGCGTGTCAAAAGTTGTACCTACTCATTCAATAAATATTGATAACCTATAATATTGTTACGAATCCTGAGACTATCTAAAACATACGTTTGTCAACACTATGAAGAACATTAAGCCAGGAGAAAATAGATGTTGAATTTTGATGCATTATTGGCTTGCATTTCTAGCTGACCTACATGTCTAGTATCGAAATATACAACATTTTTAGTGAACTCTAAGTTAAAATCAGAATTTTTTTCTCACCTGTTCCGGTGTGACGTAGACTGGCTTGTCCATGACAATCCAGGTGACAACCTCCTGGCAGAGAGGAGTAGTCAAGGAGCCGTGGTACGTGTAATACGATTGAGGTTCATGGCTCAGCAGACGCCTGATGGAACACGAAATAATCAGTATCTGTCACCCACAGCAGCAAATGGAGAGCAGCAACAAGTATCGCTAAATAATAAATATGAAGATCTCGACTGCTCTAAGAAGAGTAAATAGTTTCCCACTGGTCCAAAATATTTCAATTATTTGATAGTAAATGAAACTTTGGAATCAGTTTTCAAATACATTATATATATTAGTATACTGGTTCGTATGCTGAATAAGCTTGAAAAGGAGTACATATAATGTATAGATTTAATATCACTGGTAATAGACCGTGAACCGCTAGACCGATTTTCATGGTTTTTGCAGCATGGAATAGCAGAGTAACTATTAAAATATTGGGAAAGTTTAAAAAAAAATATTTTATGGGGCGGTACGAAATTTGCCGGGCCAGCTAGTTTCGAATAAAAAAAAATATCTGAGGCCCTTGGTGTGGTTTACTCTCTACAAAAACAATTTGACAATACATTTTTTCCAATTAGTATGGATTAAAATTCCCAACCGCAACTAAATCTGCCTGCCATTGTCTTCAATAATTGTCATTGCCCTTACGTCCTAACAATTAGTCCCGCGACCGTCTTCCGGCCCTTAATATGTTTATAGAAGCAGTAGAACGAATTTCTTAGGTACCTTTTTTCAAGAACATTGTCATTGATGAACACTTGGTACTTACGTAATATCAATCCTTTGAACCTCAGTCTTATTCTGAGAGCTATCGGCAATGTATGGTACCATTGGCAATATCTGTTCCAAGGCACGGTCGCTATCGAATCCGTTGTGTACCTTTAATAGAGAAAAATGTTTTAGATAATACAAATGGTAGATTTAAAATCAAAAGTGGTGTGGGCCACTAGGCCACCCTAGTGATTAAGGCACCTGCTTCTCGTATGTGAGTGTGCGGATTCGAAGCCCGTCAAGTACCAATGTAACTTTTCTAAAGTTATAATTATGTACTTTCTAAGTATATCTTAGACATCACTGATTAACGGTGAATGGAAACATCGTGATTCGAAACCAGGAAAAACGCCAATCCGCCAGAGCAAGCGTGATGATCAATCCTCATGCCTTCTCTATATGAGAAGAGGCCTGTGCCCAGTAGTGGTACATTATATAGACTGGTGATGAAATAGTAGATCTATTTAATTATTTAATTAATCAATATTTAATTAAGATTGAACTCGATTGCTGGTTCTTCTAAATTCATGTATATTCTCATCATCATCGTCATCTAACTATGGATTGCAACTCTCCACTTACCACAAACATGACTCCGACGACAGCCAATCCATCAGCTCTTTGGAAAGCCTCGTCGAGGGTCAGGCCAGTCTTGATGTGAACCATGTGGACCTCCAGGGGGTATCTGGTGACAAACAGCTTTGTTAGGCACGTGTTCCTACGGCTTAGAGTGAAATTGCCTTCATGGGTGGCGATACCCTTTTTTTTTTTTTTTTTTTGTATCGCTGGGAAAAATGCTTTACGCATCCCCCCCATCCAGGGGAATGGGGGGGTATGTGGGACTCCCCGGGCAAGCCCGGTATACCCACTAAAAAACCCAGCGGCATTCCCGCATCGTCTGAAAGGAGGGGGACTGGGAAACCGGCGTAGCCTTTACGTCCAGTCCCCCTCGACGACTGCCCGCCTCAACGGCGGCGGGCCCCTCACGTCCTCCCCATTGGGGGAGGGTCGGGAATGTCCGGCGGAGGTGGTGTGGAGTGCAATGCGGGCGGAGGCGCCCCCGCGCCTGTCGCCCGCCCATCACCACCGCGAGGAGGGAATCTTCTCCTTCCTCTTCTTCGCCTGCGGAGCGGCGCAGCGAGAGGGTCATCCTCCCGCGCGCGCTCCGCCGCCTCCTTTTGCGAAATGACATCCTCGCAAAAGGAGGCGACCGCGGCCCAAGCCCCCTCGCTCCCCAGCATGGACAGAACAACGCTGGGAAGCGAGAGATCAAGGCCGATCTCGGCAGTCAGACATCGGCGCGGCTCTGCCCAGGCGGGGCAGACCTCGAGGGTGTGCCGCGCCGTGTCCTCTGCCGCGCCGCAGTGGTGGCACGCTGGGGTTTCCTCCCTCCCGATCCTGTACAGGTGCGAGCCGAAGCAGCCGTGCCCCGACAGCACCTGCACCAGACGAAAAGAGAGGAAACCGTGCTTCCGCTCGAGCCATTGCCGCAGAACTGGCCCGAGCGCGTCCAGCGTCCGGCGGCCAAAAGTGGCGGTGGCGAGGTCGTCCGTCCAGTGGACGACGATGGCGTCCCTCGCCTCCCGCCTCGCGGCCTCCCGCTCCTGCGCGGTGGGGCGCTCTCCGAGCGCCCTTCGGTGCGCCGTCCACTCGTACACCCTGGCGAGCACCCATGCCTCGAGCTCCCAAGGAGGGGTGCCCGCCAGAGCGCACGCCGCCGAGAAACCCACCGACCTGTAGGCCCTCGCCACCCGCAGTGCGATGGCCCTTTGCGGCCTGCGGAGTGCGGTGGCATTCTCCCTCCTGTGGAGGGAGTCCGACCAGATGGGGGCCCCATAGAGGGCCATGCTCCGCAAGATGCCGGCATACAGACGCCGGCACCGTGCGCTGGGTCCCCCCAGGTTGGGGAGGAGCCATGAGAGGGCGTCAGCGGCCCTCAGCAGGCGCGTCGACAGCCCGCTGAAATGCGGGCCGAAGCGCCACCCGCTGTCCAGCACCAGGGTGGCGATACCCTGACGCAACCTTATCAGTTAGTTCTACCACCAATGCGATACCTCACTACTGTTAATATGAATACCATGTAATGTGGCTTAAATCGTAAGGAGAAAATGTCTTAGAATATGATTAGGATCTGCTTTTTTTTTTTTTTTTTTCTACATGACCTCTTGCAGGGTGCTTCTAACAGCATTCGACCTGCTTAACCGGACAATGTGGCGAGGTCCTAATTTAATTAATTAAATTAAGGCCTCCAGCCAAGGCTTAAAACTAAGTTTAAAACTAAGTGACAGCGCGCTAAGGGCTCCCCCTAGTGGGGAACGAACCTCGGCTTAGGGCGTCACTGGGGAGGACAACTAGGGACTAGCTGGATCATAACAATATTATTAGGGGACTTTTTATGCTACTGGCTCAGCGCGCGGGCTGGCTCATCGAGCAAGGGTCGGGGAGAGCATGGACGGGGACGTCGCGACGGGCCTCGGCGCCGAGGACGGTATGACGGCGGTCTGTTTCTGTAAAGGATCTGCTATTTCCATTATTGATTTATATAAGAATGGCTGAGGAAGGAAAATGGTTGGGTTTTAGTCAGTAAGAGTCTGACACTCTCTCTCGCGCCACCCATGGCGGGAGAAGTCATTTGATGATTTCCTACCAAAACAAAAAGGGTTTGTTTGGTAAATGGATGGATGTTACTCTTTGACGCAAAAACTACAGAACAGATTTGCATGAAATTTGACATACGCATAGTATAAAACCTGGATTGAAATTTAGGACACTTTTTATCTCCGTATCTGAACAATTCTATGTCCACTTGTTCAACTATTGTAGTTGTTAGTCAAACTTAAAGTTGCGGGCAGAAGATGGTTTTACATAAATAAACTATGGCGCTTTTCCTCTTGCTCTCTACAACGATGAAAAAATTTATCTCTCTGGAATAAAATACAATTGTCCCCAAGCTGTGCATGGAAACTAGCAGTATTTTCTTTTTATGCCACGCAATTGATAAATTTTACAACTCATATTTCACGTCTGTTTATGTAAATAGGAATTTCCTTTTTCTTATTTAGTATATTTAATTACTTATTACTTTTATCTGATTACGTTTTAAAATACACAAATAAAGCTACTAGATGATGCTAGCATATTTTTGGGAATTTTCGTTTGGTAGCTTGTTAATAAAGTATATTCATACCTAATTAAACCTTAGTAATTAAAACGTTTGTTTAAGTATCTAACCTATTATTAGTGATTGTTTTTATTAGTCAAAAAATATATATAGATACATAGTCAGCAAATCAGATACAAATTCAGTCTTAGTCCAGTCTTAGTCGGTAAAAATAAATTCCTCTCGAAAAAAACCTGTCCGGGAATCATACCTATGCTAAGGTGTGTTAATGACTACTCAACCAACAGTCAAATAAAATGTTATCTACAAAAAACTAGTGCATGTATGATAGCCTGAAAAAAAAAACATGAATAAAATACTATCTCATTCAACTCTTTCCGTGCGCAAACTTAGACAACTAAAACATTGTTTTAACAAGGAAGCTATGGAAAGTAACAAGTATGTACGGCTGTTACAAAATTTGGGAACAAATAAATGTCAGTCGCCCGACACTGAACACACAGCTATAATCCCTCAACAAGCGTGCCTGGTTCCTGCTTATCATAAGTGACATAATATTGCTACGATTCGATTTGTTTAGCGATTAGAATATTTTTTAAACATGAGCATAGTAGAAACATATGAGTAGGACTAGCTGTTTCCCGCAGTTTCACCCGCATCCCGAGGGAACTGCTTCGCGTACCCGGGTAAAAAATAGCCTATAACCGTCTCCAGGGTCCCATCTACCCCCGTACCAAACATTCTAATCGGTGTAGCCGTTTTTCAGCGTAACCTACAAACAAACAAAGTCACTTTCGTATTTATATTAATGTATTAGTTAGGATAGTTTTATTTCCTTTTCAAGTAAAACAATAACTAGCATATTTTTTTTTGAGTCCACAGACTGTAAGTGTACCAACCTAAATTTTTTACAAAATAAATATTAAAGATATTTATTTTGTAAAATCTTGTAAAATCTTTGTATTGATAGACATTCCTTTGTATAGTCTCTTTTGTATTCCATAAATCTAAAGTCAATTGGAGATTCAAGACTCCTCGAATAGTCCTTGAAGCTCAAACTTCTATATTAGCATTTAATCTAAGTTTCATCTTAATCAGTTAAGTATGAGAGAGCTTGACCTCTCTTTTGTATTCAATCTTAACACTATTCGTTTTTGTAAACTTATTTTACTACGAAAATTTTCTCCGTAAAGGTCGCGACAGGAGAAGAATACTTCAATTAAAAAGAAATATTTATGTTTGTTTTTGTTTTTGCGCATCTACGTAACAATTATGGTCGGTTGTACCAAACTTTTTATCATTTATACTTTATACTTTTACGAATATCACAAAACACGATATATCAATAATTAGCATACTTTTTTTTATTATTTTATCAAAACATAGATATAATTATTAAGTAAACATATATCATACATTTTGAGACACAAAAACGTGAAATAATTGCATAATTATAAATATTTTGACAGATCTTAAATGACAGTTCTTCCGTTTCACGTATAAGTAACCTGATTTTTAGTGCAACAAGGTGTAAGAAATTTTACGGAATGTAAAACGGTCTGTTAAAAGAAGTTTCTTATCTTTTATATCAATAAAAAATGTACTGTGTAATGTGTAAAATATATAATTTATAAAATATTGCATAACAATAATCAAATTAGTACTAAAATTATGTAATAGAATGATAAGTTTATTATTATCGCAATCTCAAGGTTCTGCAGTTACCTTCAAACTAGTTTACACAGGTGAATGCACTGGTCAATTTGTTACTTAATCATATTTATCACTGATTATGAAACACTTCCTTAATTTATTACGTCTCTTTCAGTAAGATATTGGATCAGCGAGAACCTAACAATGTAATCGTAATATAAACGTAAACGACTCTTCCTTACTAATATTATAAATGCGAAAATAACTCTGTCTGTCTGTCGCAATTTGTCTGTTCCTTAAACTTGGTATACTTACAGATAGTCTAGAGCCTAAGAAAAGACATAGGCTACTTTTTACCCGGGTTTGCGAAGCAGTTCCCTCGGGACACGGGTGACAGTGACGTGGGCTAGGTATACGAATTCAAATTTAAAATGACAGAGAGTTCATTCAAACTTTGCCCCCCTTTTTCACCTCCTCAGGGGCAGAATTTTCGAAAATCCTTTCTTATCGGATGCCTACGTCATTCAAAGAACGCACCCTCCAAGTTTCAGATCTTTACGATCAGTGGTTTAGGCTGTGCGTTGATCCGTCAGTCATTCAGGACAAGGCATTTTATATGTATAGATTTCTCGTTTATTCTACTCCTTATTACACTGGAGTGCAATTTGTCGACCCTCATAAATTGATCAATAGACCATGTATTACTTTAATCTATCTATACTTATAATAAATCTGTAGAGAGGTCAATTCTGTACATGAAATATATTTCCAAAATGACTATCAGGGGGTGATTAGGGATCGATACTGATGCCAAAAATACAATCAGTAAAATTTTTGTCTGTCTGTCTGTCTGTCTGTATAAACTCTATAGAAACAAAAACTACTCGACGGATTTTAACGAAACTTGGTACAATTATTTGTCATACTCCTGAGCTGGTTATAGTATACTTTTCATCACGCTACAATCAATAGGAGCAGAGCAGTGAAGGGAAATGTTGTCATTTTGTTTAAACGCGCTAATCTCAGGAACCGCTGGTCCGATTTGAAAAATTCTTTCAGTGTTAGATAGTCCAGTTATCGAAAAAGGCTATAAGCTATATATCATCACGCTAAGACCAATAGAAGCGGAGCACCACTATTCCACGCGGACGAAGTCGCTGGCAGAAGCTAGTTGCTTAATAACATGATTCTAATCGATTCGATCTAATTAATAAATTGCGAGTAACAAATAATTAACAACTACACAGAGAAATAACACGTAGGTGGTATAATACACTTGGAAGCAATAATTCTGGGTCATAGATGGCTAAGACATTTTGGACACTTTTAAATTACTACATCAAAACATAAAAAACATAAATTGTAATTATTTTTTAAATTAAAAACTTTTCTTTAAAATAATTAGCGTTTTTCTTATGGTTTGTTTAGAGAAATTCTGGCTTTAATTAAATACAATCAACTCGAAAATGTATTTTTTTTTTTATTTTTCGAATAATTTCGTCATATTTATCGTGAATTTGTTTTCAAGTTATTGTAGGTAGATTTTTTATCGGTTGGGAAATTATATATTGCGACTGACCTGTATTCACTGCATTTGAGTGTAAATAAATTGCAATATCCAAAAGATCGGTAAACTGAATAGCCACGTACCTACTTTACAAAAGGGCTTAAGTAAACTGGGAATGAAAAGGTGTAAAATGGGAAAGGTCGCGCTTTCATCGCTGAGATCGCTGAAAAGATACGCCGTTGAAAAGACTTGCAAAGAATCACTAAGCGAAGGTTACGCTTTCAAGTGTAAAAAGGTTCGCGTATGTATCATGGAGTTGATTACTTTTGAATAAGAGTTGATCTCTTGAATTGATCTCGTGGGTAAAGAGTTGCTCTAAGACCTCGTTCTGTATTAAGATTCCATAAATATATCATACCTACTAAAATAAGTGTGCTTAAGCCATTTTCGTAAAGTGCATGTAAAAAAAAAGTCAGCAAATGTAAGATCTTAGGAGGCATACCATGAGCACATAATAAGCAGGGCTGTTAGCGCTGTAAACATTTTGAGAAATGACACTATTTTTCTAAGAGCTGAAGACAACAGTCTTAATTGTGCTCCTAATAAGCTCCAGTCCCTTACATTTTTTTTAACCAACTTCAAAAAAGGAGGAGGATATGAATTGGTCGGGATATTTTTTTTCGAAAATTCTTTATTTGTTTGAAAGGGTAAATCCGGATGGTTTCATAAATTTTGTCATGAACTTCGGAGATATGGAAGGGAATTCATAGGATCATAGCAGAACTATCGATGTCGTAATAAGTAATATTGCTTTGTTTAAATATGGGCAGTTGATGACTGACCACTACTAAGGAAGAGGGAGAGAGGTGCGAGGACTCCTCTACCTCTCCTACCACTTTCCAAGATGAAATACTATATCGTAAAAGAGTTTTTACTTACTTCATTCCATTAATAGCGTGTTCAGATAGCCAGTGGAAATGGAATTGTAGGAAAGTGTAGTTGCCCCGAAGTGGGCCACCAGATAGGATGGGCGCTGGACCGTCCATCGCCCCGGACCATTTCACTGAAATATACATCATATTTTAACGAACGAGAAATGAGTTGGTTTCATTGTTTTAGAAGCGATATTTTTAATGATTTTTAATTTAAAAATACAATTTTAAAATTGGTATAATGGATGCTATTTTTTAGTGAGTCCTTATAAAATTATTAAATATTTTATTTAAGTTTTCTCGTTGTTTTTTTTTCTTCAAAATGTGTAGATAATAATACTGATTTTAGTTCCATTTATGAAATATAAAAATACTTTTCGACGTTGATATTTTGTTTTATTACAAGTAGACACTGTTGTTTTAGTATACTGTATAGTAACATCTTTTTAATTTGAAAATTTATGAATTTATGAAGTCCAAGTTATAAAAAAATCATGGTATTGCATGGGGACTTTCTGTTGGGAGTAGGGACTGAAAGGTTCTTGCTCCCCCGGTAGTTACAGCGGAACTTAATATCCATTTAATTTCCTCTGCCCTTTTCCTTTTCCCTTCCTTTTAATTTTATAAAAGTTAAGTAACCTACTTTCATAAAATTATTAGGAATACATATAGCATTGGTTTAGATTGTTTTAAAGATTCTTAGAACATTTTGTATCGCGTTATTGGTTCAATACTATTATGTCATAATGCTGCAATAAAATGTTATGAAACGATCGTAATTTATGATTAAATTATTTGACCAATATTACCGAAACTTGAATTAATCTCTTAAATCCTTAATGTACAGAAAAGCGTCATGACAAATTAAAATAGATTGATTCCATGGCGTCCTTATAAAGTTAAACAATTACATTTTGCCTGCTCGGTAATTTACATTACTCTGATATTTTTATTACCAGGACAATTTTTTAGATATCTATAGAAATATATATATTGCGGACTTGGCTGACTACCAACGTGCCTAGATTACAATTCAGTTTCTTTACGTAGGGTACTACAATCAGCTGAAATTACGTAGACATTTTTTTTTGTATGGCATCTCGCAGGTCAACCTAGAAGGTTGTCGACTACTTAACCGGGCTTGCCTATGAAGTGCCTTAAATGAATTTAGGGCCTCCAGCCAGGGTTTAACTTACAAAACTAAGCGACTACACGCTAAGGGCACCCACTAGTGGGGTACGGGCCTCGGCTTAGGGCGTCGCTGGGGGAGGACAGCAAGGGACAGGCTGGAGCAGAATATATATGATTATTATAATGAATATTATAATTTTAAAGCTATTAGCTTAGCTCGCGGGCTCGTCGAGCTAGGAACGTAGCCATTTTTATACTCACATGTATGTCCATTGTTAAGAGCATACAATGGTACATCGTTGTACCCCCTGAAGACCAGGGGTCCCCTTATGTGCACCTGGTGCTTGTCCACCACAGCTTCGTTCGTCATGATGTTGATGGGCGACTGCTGCTGCCCCACCGTGCAAACTCCTGGCCATTTGATTTCCTCTGTGGGCAAGCAACAGGTTTAAATTACCAAGAGTGATTATAATTGCTGGGGGATGGAACCCCCTGGAACACAGGGCTGAGAAAGGAATATGGATGGGTTTTAGTCAGTAACCGTCCTACTTATAAAAAACCTGTAATCTGAAGTTTAAACATTTCTCGGTTTAACGCTAAACAGCATTTATTATCATTTTTTGCTAATCCATTGCTAAGCAGCAGATTAAAAATTAATCGGACTTTATAGGTAAGTAAGACGGTAGAAGTCTGACACTCCCTCCTCCAGCCAAAAAATATGTGAAGGGGTTTTTTTTTTTTTTTGTTTTGGGGAAATCCTCATGGACGCCCACACTGACTCACGAGTGGGCCAGTGTGGGCAGTGCCGGACTCCTACCAGCTAAAACCACACTCCTGCCCTACTGCTGTGTCCTCTGATAGTATCAGAGTCCTTATCTGCCTGTGTGCCTTAAGTACTTTGGATGAATTTTGACAGAATTTATCAGAACTTATGGAAATACTTATTTTAATTTGTTACATTTTATTTCTTATTAACTTCAAGTTTACCTAAAGAATTTAATTTAATTTTACTATTTTTTTTATCGAGAATGACCGTATACTTGTTATATATTTGGCATCTCTATTTTCTTTATCTACTTTTTATTTCTATGTATTACAATGGACGCTATCTTGATGCAAAAATTTAAAAACTCCCTTCTCTTCCTCCCATTTTGCATTATGCCCGGTAGGCTGAAGGGGGGTTTTAAGGGTCTTCTGTAATTTTGATGTTAAGAAATTGCAAGCGTAGTAGTGTAAGTTTGTTTGTTTCAGTTTCGCAGTAAAACTGCTAATCCGATTTAAATGTAATTTGGTATGACAGTGGAGTGAACCCTGAGGAAGATTTTGCTGATTTTATTTGGGAATTAGTTTCCTCAAGACGCGGATGAAACCTCGGAATACAACTAGATAAATAAGTATCAGAATGTTATTAAACAAAACCTAGACCTTACTTATTATCTAAATATATATAAAACTCAAAGGTGACTGACTGACTGACTGACATAGTGATCTATCAACGCACAGACCAAACCACTGGAGGGATCGGGCTGAAATTTGGCATCCAGGTAGATATTATGACGTAGGCATCCGCTATGAAAGGATTTTGATAAATTCCACCCCTAAGGGGATAAAATAGAGGATGAAAGTTTGTATTCTTAACGCGAGCGAAGCCGCGGGCAATAGCTAGTTTATTGATAAACAAGCAGATAATCAAAAAAAAATGTAATTGATGTGCTTCGATTATTTATATCTGATAACTTGAAAAAGAATCTAAGTAATTGCATATTATTATTTACCAAAAAAACATTTGCCACACCCTTACCTACTAATAGTATAAATCCAAAAGTCTGTCTGTCTGTCAAGATTTCACGGGAAACGGCTAAATTGATTGAGATGAAATTCGGTATGGAGATAGACTGGAGCCTGGGGAAGGACATACGATAACATCAGTTTTCTCTGCAACGCGTAACAGAGATAATACAGGGTTCATTTTAAATTTTAGAGTCTTATTAAGAACTAGTTTTCCGCCAGCGGTTTCGCCCGCGTGGAATATACGAATTCAAATAAAAAGGACAGAGTTTTATACAAACTTTACCCCCCTTTTTCACCTCCTTAGGCAAATCGGAAAATCCTTTCTTATCGGATGCTTACATCATACAAAGAACATACATCCTCCAAGTTTCAGGTCTCTACAATCAACGGTTTAGGGTGTGCATTGACCCGTCAGTCATTCAGGACAAAGCATTTTATATGTATAGATAATTCAAAAGCGCCATGATGCATAATTAAAAACTGATAAACAAACAGATGTTTAAAAAAAAAACCTAATTGATGTGCTTCGATTATCTGTGATAACTTTCACAAGAATGTAACTAATTGCATAATTATGATAATATTATATTTATCAAAAAAGGCGCCTCATTAAGGCTTAAAGTTAAACCTTTACCTTTACGCAATTAATGAATTATAATTTTAGGAAGGGGAATGACTTACAGCAGACTAGTCATCTTACTTTTCAGCCGAACGTCCACCGGCGGCTAAACTAAGTTAGTTTAGCTTAGCTCGCATAGTTGAGCCAGTTTTTCATACATGTGCGTCCACTGCAAACTATGCACTAAACTAACTTAGTTTAGCCGGCGGTGGACGTTCGGCTTAAAATTTAATTCAGACTCGACTCGAGAGGCTCATTATGTTAATGATTCATTTGTTTTGATGAATTTAGATTTAATTGTATATGACTTATCTATGAGCAATCGATAGTCTATAGAAGTGGTTGGTAATGTTATCGAAACCACTTGCAATACTTTAGGTTTTGTGTACCTAAATGAATGTTTGTATGTTTGTCTTCAATGCGTTCCTAAACCATTGACCCGATTGTGATGAAACTTGAGTGGGTTCTTCTGTGTACTCCCGCGGAGGTTCCTAGGTCAGAAAATAGTACAAAGTGAAATTTAATTACTGCTGTATTCATTTAAATTACAATATATATAAATTACATTGCGAAGTGGCCAAGCGTGTGAAGTGAAACATTATAAAATAAAACAAAAAAAAATTAACAATATGCAAAACATGAAGATAATTTTGCCTACAAACCTTTTTTTTTTCCAACAAAAAATAAGACATTATTAAAAAAATCGGTATCTTATTAAAATATTTCTTAATTGATAAAATCCGTTAAAATGTTCATATACTACTTAAAATATGTCACTTATTTTAATTTTAGTGGCTAAGAATTTTAATAATTGAATGAAATGTCATCGGTGGGATCATTAGTTGAGTTTTTTTAAACTTCAACAAGTATGAAGATTAATTAATGTTTTGGAAAAATTAAGAGCTGTATTTTTTCATCAGGTTTTTCGCCAGAAATAATATTAAACATTTGTAGCTTAGAAATGAATGGATTTAATAAATACGTTCATATGCGTAGTCTATCGATTTAGCTATTTAAAAAAATACAACTTACCGTCATATGTCCATTCTGCCTGCAGGGTTAAATCTGAAACAAAATAATTCTATTTTTGAAAAAGAAAGAATAAAATATTTTTTTTAAGAAAAAAAAAATAGTTTGGTTGGTTATGCATGGCGCTCATGAAAGTACCTACTACAGGAACATTCTAGAATGAAGTAAATAAATATAAGAAAAAAACTATAGGAAAATAAAATATGTTTACATTTCATTTAAATTCATAAATATGGAAAAGCTACGTGGGAAAATCTACAATACCGCATTTAGTAACATTTTCAGTTGTTATTTACTTTCCAACTGATAATTCCTTAGAACCTATATAAACCCTTATTACATAAGATACTGTAGTGACACAGTACCTGTCAGTTACCAGAATACCATTACCTTACCACCATACCAGTTACCAATACCTCAGAACCAAATATGTACCACGTTTTGACAATCTGCAAGAAACAGTACGTTTCGACACTGTTAAGAAACAATCGTTTTAACGACTCTGCTAGAAACAAGAAGCACGGACATATTCTGGCGGTGAAGCAGTCTTCGGCTATTAGCACATGCAGAGCGAAGCAGAAGACCCAGCACCCTTCGTGATCTTCAGTCCGCGCAGATGGAGCACGTTGGCGCATGCAGTGGAGATCCGCACTCGACGACGGCGCTCGGCGAAAATCCGCGCGCGCCCTGTATTTGTAGACGCGGGCCGCAGGCCTAACAGCGCCCCGCGCCCCGCGCGCGTCTCACCTTACGCGCGCCGCTATTGGTGGATTAATTGCGAACAGTAGCAAGCACTGTGTCTAAGTGCGCTACCATTTTTGTAAATATAATTAGGACATTTTTACACAATAAATCAGAGATTTTGAGATTTTACCAGACTAAGATCCTGAGTTTTATTTACTAGTCTACTACATGGTCAAGTTAGCTACCCAACGCTAAAGTGGTGACCCCGAAGAAACTTGAATACATACTGAACTCATCATGAAGAACAACGAAGATTTCAGCGATGCTCAGGACAGCGCAGCAGTGAAGAGCGACGTATCAGCAGTCTCGCTTCCTGCAAGACTACCACCATTCTGGCGCCAAAATCCACGACTATGGTTCGCGCAATTTGAAGCCGCCGTCGCTGCCAGCAAGATAAGTGAGGACCAGAGATTCAACCTCGCTGTTCCACTACTCGGCAACAGCGAACTGGAACAGATCGGAGACATTATCTTGCATCCACCGAGCACCGGCAAGTACAAGGCGCTCAAAGATAGACTCATCTCAATGTACCAGGAGTCCGACCACCAGCAGTTACAGAAGCTACTCAGCGGTCTCGAGCTCGGCGATCTCAAGCCAAGCCAGCTGCTGCGTAAAATGCAAGACCTCGGTGGAAAGCTGCTATCAGATGCGGCGCTGAAAGTTATGTGGCTCAACCAGCTGCCCTCACAGGTGCGCGCCGTACTCTCCGTGAACACCGAGTCGTCGCTCGAAATTCTAGCTGCGATGGCAGACAAAATGAAGGAACATTGTGAACCCGCTACAGTCGCCGCAGTCTCCACGTCAAGAACCCCATCAACAAGTCCAGCAGTCAACGAGGTGCAGATAAACTCCATAACAGCTCTGCAGATCAGCATGCTTATGAAACAAATAGAGAAACTGTCACTCGAAGTCGCTGAACTCCGCAACCATCAATATTCGTCGCATCGCCGTTCCCGCCAAAACTCCGCATATCGTGGCCGCTCACGCTCACATTCAAGACAGCGTACGGATAACGCCCGCAAGCCCGGAGATCCAGACTGGCTATGCCGTTACCACCACCGATTCGGCAGTAGGGCTCGAAGATGTGAGTCGCCATGTTCCTTCACGAAGCGGGAAAACTAGAACGTGCATCGACAGTGGCGGGCGTCGATGTAAACCAAACAAGCCGCCGCCTATGTGTAATCGACACCAAGACAAGACAAAAATTTCTTGTCGACACGGGAGCTGACATATCAGTACTAGCCGCACGAAACCAGGAGTATGCAAGACCAGCGGAGAATCCAGGATACAAACTTTTCGCAGCAAACGGAACAGAGATTCGTACCTACGGAGAGCGCACACTCGAGCTCAACTTAGGCTTACGAAGAAGTTTCAAGTGGACTTTCGTCGTCGCCAATGTGAAGACTTCATTGCTGGGTGCCGACTTTCTAGTACATCACAAACTGTTAGTCGACTTGCACCAAAGAAAACTTATAGACCGTGTGACGGAGCTCAGCGTGAACGCCATCAAAATAAACACCAAAGAAGAATCTATCCACATGATCAACCGCGACCACACTCATTACGACCTGCTGATGAAATATCCAGATGTACTGCGTCCGATGTCACTGAAAACTCCAATCAAGCATGACGTCACACATCACATCGAGACAACTGGTCCGCCGATATACTCACGGTCGCGCCCTCTACCGCCCGACAAATATAAAGCGGCAAAACTCGAGTTCGAGCGCATGATTGAATGTGGAATATGCAAGCCGTCAAACAGTCCGTGGGCAAGTCCACTTCACATTGTCAACAAAAAGGATGGATCGCTACGAGTATGTGGCGATTACAGAAGACTCAACGCCGTCACAGTTCCAGACCGATATCCCATTCCACGGATTCAAGATTTCACATACCAACTGCACGGCAAGAAAATATACTCAAAACTTGATCTGAAAATGGCATATTTTTGGATACCTATTTCAAAAGAAGATGCTCAGAAAACAGCGATAATAACACCGTTCGGACTCTTCGAATTTACCTGCATGACGTTCGGCTTAAGAAACTCCGGACAAACTTTCCAACGTTTCATGCACGAGGTACTACGAGGACTAGATGACAACGTATTCTGCTTCGTCGACGATTTGCTCGTCCATTCAAGAAACAAGGAAGAACACCGCCACCACTTAGAACAAGTACTCGAACGCCTTAATACCTACGGCGTCAGTCTTAACATCGATAAGTGCGAGTTTGAAAAAGAAAACATCGAGTTCCTCGGATACGAAGTTTCATCAGAAGGAATCAAACCCACTCAAGAACGAATACAAGCCATAGTCAACTATCCGAAACCACAGACAGTCCAAGAATTAAGAAGATTTCTAGGAATGATAAACTTCTACCGTAGTTGTTTACCACATCAAGCCGAGTACCAACATGAACTAAACAAATACCTACACAACAGCAAAAAGAACGACAAGACTCCGATACAATGGTCTCCGGTAGCAGAAAATGCTTTTGAGAAATGCCGACAAAGCATACTCGAGGCAACAACATTGACTCATCCGATACCTAACGCACCGTTATATTTATTTACCGACGCATCGAACACTAGCATCGGCGCCGTTCTACAACAAAAGGTCGAAAACACGTGGAAACCACTGGCATTCTTCTCAAAAACAATGAGTGAAACACAGCGACGCTACAGCGTGTACGATCGCGAATTATTAGCAATGTACACCGCTGTTCAACATCTACGACGACTGATAGAGGGCACTGACCTCACAATATTCACCGATCACAAACCGCTTACTTACGCAATGACAAGAACGGCAAGTAGCAGCGATACACCACGAAGAGAACGGCAGTTACACTACATTAGTCAGTTCTGCACGAAGATCAAATACGTTCACGGGGATGAAAACGAAGCAGCTGATGCCTTATCACGTATTGAAGAAATCGACTTGTCTCACTCCACAATCGACTACAACTTACTCGCCCAAGATCAAGAAAATGACGAAGAACTGAACACCTGCATGTCCAACCCAAACCTACAATTTGTACGTATCACATTGCCCGGAGGTCAACGACCCATCATATGTGAAACATCGACTGGGAACATTCGTCCATACCTACCAGTGACTTATCGTATGGTAGCATTCAAAGCGCAACACGAACTAAGTCACCCGGGTGTGCGAACAACAAGAAAAATAATGTCGACAAAGTTTTTTTGGCCGAGTATGAACAGAGATGTTGGTTTGTGGGCCAAATCATGCATCGGTTGCCAGCGCGGGAAAGTTCAACGTCACGTTATCAGTCCACTCGGCGAGTTTCAAAAATCATCGCGCTTCGAACACATACATATCGACATCGTGGGACCGCTGCCGCCATCTAACGACTACAGATACTTATTGACAATGATCGACCGCTGCACTAAATGGCCTGAGGCGATACCTATTCGTGACGTCACCGCCGACACTGTTGCTAAGGCATTATATGAGGGATGGATATCGCGATTTGGCTGTCCACTACGTGTAACGACGGATCAAGGAAAGCAATTCGAATCGTCATTATTCAATGCACTAATGAAGAAATTTGGCATCACAAGAATAAGAACTACTGCATACCACCCGCAAGCAAACGGTCAAGTCGAGCGCTGGCATCGATCGTTGAAGGCCGCGCTCATGGCGAGAGGTGCCGGCGCACACTGGAGCGAGGAACTAGCGACCGTGCTGCTTGGACTTCGTACAGCACTGCGCGAAGACACACAACTCAGCCCGGCCCTGATGACCTACGGAGCGACACTAAGAATACCGTCAGATTTCTTCGTGCCTACACAGCCGAAAAATGAAGACGCAGAATTCGTCCGCCAGCTGACTGAAACAATGTTGTCACTCGCACCTAACAGCAAGTCACGTGTCAACAACAGGAGCACGTTTGTACACAAAGACCTAGCAACGTGTACTCATATTTTCGTGCGAAACGACACCGTGCGGAGTCCATTGACCCCTCCGTACGACGGCCCGTTCAAGGTGATTCAACGTGACCTCAAATATTTCACCATACAGATGCCACTTCGAACTACGGTTGTCTCAATAGACAGACTTAAGCCAGCGCATCTACTGAACGAAGAAGAACTTACCACTTCTCCATCAACATGCGCGCAACAACACGCACCGCGCACTGAGAACATACCTACTACAAGCGTCGAGCCGCGGTCAAACTCAAGTACGCCGCGCGACACATACATCACTCGATCCGGCCGCACAGTCAAACCTTCTGTACGCTTCGCTTGGGGGGGAGTGATGTAGTGACACAGTACCTGTCAGTTACCAGAATACCATTACCTTACCACCATACCAGTTACCAATACCTCAGAACCAAATATGTACCACGTTTTGACAATCTGCAAGAAACAGTACGTTTCGACACTGTTAAGAAACAATCGTTTTAACGACTCTGCTAGAAACAAGAAGCACGGACATATTCTGGCGGTGAAGCAGTCTTCGGCTATTAGCACATGCAGAGCGAAGCAGAAGACCCAGCACCCTTCGTGATCTTCAGTCCGCGCAGATGGAGCACGTTGGCGCATGCAGTGGAGATCCGCACTCGACGACGGCGCTCGGCGAAAATCCGCGCGCGCCCTGTATTTGTAGACGCGGGCCGCAGGCCTAACAGCGCCCCGCGCCCCGCGCGCGTCTCACCTTACGCGCGCCGCTATTGGTGGATTAATTGCGAACAGTAGCAAGCACTGTGTCTAAGTGCGCTACCATTTTTGTAAATATAATTAGGACATTTTTACACAATAAATCAGAGATTTTGAGATTTTACCAGACTAAGATCCTGAGTTTTATTTACTAGTCTACTACATGGTCAAGTTAGCTACCCAACGCTAAAATACAATGTTTTGTTTACTTAATTACACTACACTTTTTAATATGTAAACAAAATATACATAGTATTTCTAAAGAATAAAACTATATTATGGGAGATTTTGTTAACGAGATTTCAATTAGTACCTATAATGAGAAGACCTATTGAAAGGCCTGTAAGATGTTTCAGATGCGAACTTTTATGAAGTATTTATTTGGCTCAAACCAAGCTTAAACTCTCGCAAATAAAACTTCGCAAAATATTCAATATGATCTAAGGTTTATGTATAGAGTACACAGTAATGCAATAATTATTTAATAGTAGGTATATTGGGTAAACAGTACACAAGCAAATCTTAAACTTCCGCATATTTCAATAAACGAAATAAGAGTGAAAATATTATAAACTCAATACAAACCTGCTAAACTGATCACGATCAACACAAAAATTGCAAACATTTTTTTTTCTAAATTAAAAATTAATTATTATTTTAGAAAAATAAATAATGTTTCACTTATTATTTTTGGATAATTATTTATTAAACATCGATTTATTTTTCATTTATATTAGCCGTAGCTCACTCTCACACCCACAGTTCCTGACTAATATGGAAATTGGAGCACCCGCACGTTTTATACATTTTTTTTTGTTTTGAACATTTTTTTATCGGTCGCATGCACCGTGCGTCTCGTCCCGCCAACACTAACCGACGCTCGGCCTAAGTTTTGAGTGATAATAGGTATGTTCGCGACATACGGACGGGAACGACGGCCAACCGGCCGCGTGGCGCGTGCCGCGACTCTAGTTTGTCAATATTGAGCATGCTTCATGCGCGCCGACATCTGTGTTAGGTATGTTGAAATCGAGGTTTGTATCTGTTTGTTGGTTTATTTACTGCTATGTTTGATTCCTTCTGTGTTATAGGATATGGTAATCGGTCGATCGATTCACACATTTTTCGGGTATCACTAACATGGCCTCTCCTAATACCGTCGTTGTGGCACCGCCCTCGCAATCTTCATCAGCTCTCAGACTGATCAGTACCATCGTTCCCTTGGTGGAATGCTTGACCTTCATCGCAGTAGCAAGTGCGACGCTGAAGCACTTGCAGTGTTTGCAGCTGGCACCTCGCATTCGGTGCTCCCACGAGATCCTACCGGATGCACGGGATGTACGTAACACATGCAGAGCCCTCGGGATGCGTCAAAACAAGTGCATAGCCTTCGAGATTCATATAACATATGCAGAGCCCTCGCGATGCGTCAAAGCAAGAGCACAGCCCTCGGGATGCACTTCACATACGCGAAAAGTTATGAAAAAGTTTATACTTACAGTTGCAGTTGTAGAATACGATGTAGGATTTCTATTCCGTTTGCCATCGTGCTGGCCGTCACCAGAATAATCACTGTATGAAACAAAAATGTTTTCATAGGTTTTTGTTTTGCATTTAGGAAAATGTAGCTCTATTACAAATGATGAGTTAGTTCGAATCACAGCTGTAATAATTCCTCTTTCATTAGATCAAGCATGTAGCCGGCAGCTTGCCAGTTCTACGCGTTATCTCGTATCAGCATCACATTAAGCAGGTAGCATGCTTCGCAATATTCCCACAACAACTCAACGGCCGCCATTCCGCCCGAGGGTAGCTTGGTGTCTACAATGCTGTGCCCGTGCCTGTGGGTCTGTCGAAATTTAATAAGGAAATAAACTAAAACCTGGGAAAGGACAAAGGATAGTTTTTATCCCGGTGCGGAAAGTAATTCCCTCGGATGTAGGTGAAACCACATAAAAATCTAGTAATTATTATTAATCTACATTGATATACATGAATAGGTATAAATATTCGTAATAAAAAGGTCTAAACAACATATTGTTTACTACAAAGTGCACAAAGCACTGCTTAATTAAAAATAGGTCAATTAGTAATTTGTTTGCTGCTTTTGTTTTCTACAAATAATCTCAAAATCTCATTTTCCGAAAGATGCGGTGCAACGATAAGTTAATTATTTGCTTCATGATAAACAATCCTCTGCAGTCTATCAATTATTTTTGTGTTAATTGTGAAACAACAAATCTTAGTCAGGGAATTTTGTATCGAATTTGATTAGGTTGTGTTTTCATTGTGCAGTGCATAATAATATTTCCATTTAAATTAATAGCAAACATATGCATTTTTTATTTTTTTACAAGTGCTTTTGATATTTATAGGTGCAGTGTTTTTAGTTTTAGTAGTACTTTTAAAGCTCCGGACTTTTACGTGAACTGGCGTCTAATTTATATTTCTGCTCATTAAGATTTGTGCATCTCTATAATTCAGTAGGATATTAAAATAACAACTGGAATTATATACCGTTAATATTTGGTGAAAACATTATTATTTATTACAACAAAAATGGTATTTTAGACGTACCTGCAGTCTGAATTTTTATCATTCTAATATATTTTTTGTCTAAATGTAAATTTTTAAATTAGTACTTTGACTGATGCTTTGTCACGCATATACTTAGATATTTTTGATAATTATTATAGATTATCTTGAAAAGTGTCCACACCTTTTCCGCCTGCTATTTTGTATAATCTAAAATATGTATGTATCCGAAAATATTTTGTAGATTACAATTTGCTTACTCATTTACCATAACTGGCGGAGTATGGGTACAAGGCGTGAGTAGTACAATCAAAGTAGTTCAAACATTTCTTTGTTTGAACTATTATTTTAGTTTAAGCTATCCCTGTTAAAAAAATACTGACACTTCTTTAGGAAAGGCCTCTTCAATACTGTGAAGCATGCACTTGACCCTTTGATGGGTTAAGTACATATTTTGATTACACAAGCGCTTTTAAATAGATAGCATGCAGCATAGCAAACTGTCATCAACATCTGTGGGTGGATAACTAATCTATTGACGTATTTCAGCATATCATAATATTCTAGATAGTTCTTAAGATGAGTCTTAATTTCTCAATCTCTTGCCACATGAGGTAGTCCACCATGAGATATACTTGGATGTTATTGTACCTGGTGGTTATAGCAAATAGAAAAATGAAGAGTCTTGACCTTCAACTAAGGAACCTGCAGGAAGACATCCGAGTCAAAATTTTAATGCAGAAAGTGGTAGTTTATGAGACGGTTCGTCTTGCCAAGAGTTTCAGATCCTTCAGCGATGTGATATAATTTGGAGTAAAGTGATTAATAAATTCCTTGAAAGACGGTCATGACGTGTACCAATTTGCTCCAAAAATAGAATATGAAATAATTAAGATATTCATTGTGTTAAAAACATGTATAAAATACTGATAACTGGTAATAAATAAGAGAGATAGTTGCGGATAATGTGGGTATACGATGCTATCTGTAGTGATCAGGAGTGATAGCAGAGGTAATTTGCTGCTGAAGAGCTGATAGATAAACTGCGCGTTGAGATTGTTTTTGCAGTTAAGAAATCCTGTCATGTTGGGAGTAATAACATGTACTTAGTTAAGGCACGTTAAGCCGTTGTACCTGGCTGCTATCTTGATAGAAGTTGTTGTTACAATTCTATGTCAGAGGCCGTCAGGAGAATTTGAGAAAAGTCTGACACTAGGGCGTGTTAGTTTAGTAATACTTGCAATCCACGCTATAAGAAGAAGAATCTAATAATTACACTGGGAATTACACACACAAAGACAATAATCAAAGAACTAATGAATCTCTATTAAATTAAAAATCGGAAGATATTCTTGTATTATTTGGATTTAGACAAAATAAACTTAACGTTTCTCGTTTTCGACTTTTATTTAAAATAAAGTCTTCTTTCTGCAATGAATTTAAAAATACTTTGCGAAAAAAGAATCATTAATTTTTTTGTGGATCCACAAATTATTCCATATAAATTCACTGTAATAGAATTTTCACCGAGCCATATTAAATAACTAGTTTACACAATAATAATAAGCATGATCACAAAATCCACAGTCAACGAAGTTCACCGTTCTCAACGTCCGTATGTCTCACACACAGCAGAGCTCAACTTCGCGTCGCGCGCAGCTCACCTAATTTATTAATAAAAATCTTACCGACTAAGTGGGTACTGCACCGGCCTTCTATATAAATAGTGTAAGTGCAGGATCTATTGCACATGCATCCTTGGATGGAGTTAGGAGTACTAGGTAAAGTTATAAATAGACCTTACAATGCTCCGCAAGTAACACTGTTATTTTCGGAGTATGTCTGTCTGTTACGCTCTCACGGAAAAACGGCTGGACCGATTTGGATGAAATTTGGTATGACGTTAGCTTGAACCTTGGGGAAGGACTGAAGAGTTTTTATCCGAATACATTAAGTCTTTGGATGCGGGGGAAACCACTGGAAACAATGTCACAGCTAGTAAAGTCTGTCTATCATGCTAGTAGAATTGCATTGAATGCCATTTTACAAAACATTACTAAAAACTCGACCACTTTTTATTTAAAATTTGATACAACCAATGAAATGGCGCTGCTTATCTATGGTTAAAGAACTAGATACATTTGTTTGAGTATCGTTCTAGAATAAGCGCTTTCTCTTCGTGTAGTCTGCTGAGGAATTATTGGATACGGTAACATTCAAAAGACCACAGATTCTGGTACATGTGGTAAAATTATGCCTTGAGTCTTTGGCAAATAATTAATGTGTTCTCTTTCTTTCTTTCGAGGAAATTCAAACTGACCCTCTATACTTCCCATTTTAACATACTTGGCGCTTTACATAGCCATGGTCACAATCACCGGTATAAATTAAACCGAAATTTATACCAGGGGGGTTAGACAAGTGGCAAGAACGCTAGGAGAATAGAAAACAAAATGTATGGGAATGACATTCGTTTACGACTAGCGTTTTTGCCACTTGTAACACCCCAGAATTGGCAGATCTTAGGTCTTCCAATTACCAGGCCTGCGGGATGTTCGAAACAGTTACCGCGCCCCCGTAACACAAAGGGCTGAGGAAGGAACATGGATGGGTTTTACTCAGTAAGAGTCTGACACTCCCTCCTGCCCCAACCACGGCGGTAAGAGTCATTTGATGATTTCCCATCCGAAACAAAAGTCCCTTTAAATATCCTAGGTCCTTGCAGACGCAGTCATCGGTCTAATAACCTGTATCTGGGTGAGGCGTAATAGAGGTTTGATAATAGGCCGCTGCCTTATGACCTGCGCTCTAAGATACCCTAAGGGCATCAGGACATGATGTACGCTATTAATTATTATTTAACTAATTAATTATTCTATTAATAGTTGTAGCTCGTACGATCTTTGTTTTGATTCTCTGTCTAGCCTATAACTTGGTGTGGTGTCAAATTTGAGACTTCTAGATGTTGATGGATGATTCTATAGGGATATACGAAGCAAGCTTTTAAACAGTCAGTTTTAATATGATTTCCAATGATGAGTGATTTGATGTTTTGTGCCTTTTCGTTTTTGAACTAGTATGACTCAAATCTTTGCAACAATACCGTTTCTTTCCTTATCTCTGAAGTGCGCAAAGCTGTTCCCTCAGAGTGCGAGTGAAAAGCGAGAAATAGTTAAGAAATAATTAGGTTTCATATATATTAACCTAAATATGTCTTAAAGTAATCAGCCAAAACTTGATGTACGCGATCTACTGCTCCATCTAAATGGCCACATTTTGGGTCGCAAAAAAAAAGATATATTTTTTGCCATCTATTCGCACAGAAAAAGATGTAATTAGAAAAAATGCCTCGCTGCACGAGGACTCGCGGTAAGTCAGCTTTTTATCTGCAATTACTATTCAAATCTCAAATTTTTTCGATATACTTTCCGCCAGTGGCTTCGTCCGCGTTGTCTATACGAATTCAAATTAAAAATGACAGAGTTTCATACAAACCTTGCCTCCTTTTTCACCCCCTTTGGGGTAGAATTTCGAAAAATCCTTTATTATCAGTTGCTACGTCATACAAAAAACAAGCTCTCCAAGTTTCAGGTCTCTACGATCAGCGGTTTGAGCTGTGCGTTAATCCGACAGTGATTCAGGGCAAAGCATTTTATATGTATAGATTCAATCCTTTGTTTAGAGGGTAGGTATGTGTATTTAATATATACATGTATATTTGCCTAATATTGTGAAATCCCTTTATATGTAAGCATCTAAGTATGTATCCAAGTATTTAAAAATATCTCATATAAGGGAGAACTTATCGTTTTATTTATCGACACTAAATAATTAAAAGTGCACAATAAATATTAATGTTATCACATCTATAAATTATTTGGTATAATGTATATGTTAATTTATTATACAGTGCTGTAAAATTAGCGAGATATTATTTATGTGTAAAAGCTAACTATTATTTTCGACTTCTTTCGCTTAAATTGATTATTTTATTGCAATAAAACTCTGAAAAGGTTGGCAGCTTTCTTTGGCTTTCTATCGTTCCAGAAATTATCCGTATGTGCTGAACATAGGTATTATTTTTCAGATATACCAACATTGATACATCCTTTTAGGTAGGGTGTATCTTTAGAATCTTTTAGGGCAGGTGTATCTATCCACACCCTCATTTCATCCCATCAATTTTAATTTTCACCGTCTTACTTATAAAGCTCGATTAATTTAATCTGCTGTTTAGCAACGGAATAGCAAAAAATCTCACTCATAAATGCTACTTCGCGTTAATCAGAACTTAAGTTAGTAGCCTAATCCTAGATTACGACGTTAAGTAAGGATTAGGTCAGAAATGGTTAAACACCAGATTACAGGTTTTTATAAGGAAGACGGTCAAAGTTAACAAGTTTTTAGCTAGTCTCTCGTAACTCAACTCATCGATCCGTCTACCAGACAAGTACAAATTTTCATATATACACGGAATCGAAGCGAGTTACAATTACACGGTCATATCGTATAACATGACTGACGTGTTCGTAACATCCGTATTGTGTTACCGTAGCCCGGTAGCGCCCCGAGCCCACTGTGGCTAATCTGCACTAGACTCAGCGTTTTAGGGTTAGGCGATGGTGCGTGGGAGACGCGGGTAGCGGGTTAGACTATTATTTTGTTGATGGATTTTGGTTTTAGCTGTTGGACCTATAATAATTCAGATGCCATTGCGGAAATAAATTTCTCCGTGACTCGAAAAGTACGTTAAGCCGTCTGCTTTTTTTTAGATCTTTGACAGTCGTTACGGGAAGTCAAAAGTCAGAAAGTCTGACAACCAGTCTTACCAAGAGGTACCCGGTAACTGGGTTGTGGAGGATAGGCAGTCGCATCCAGTTAGACTGGCAGCCGACCCCAACATAGTTAGGAAAGGCTAGGCAGATGAGTCCGCTCCCATGTCCGCTGTCCCCAAGCCAGGCCCCTTACGTTGGTTTAATTAAATCTAGGCGGGTGTGAATGATCTCCGTAAGTGGATTATGAGACAGACGAACGTTAATTGTGGACTGACCGAACGGGAGCTTGTTATATCCAGTTCTAATTTTAGCATTTAGACTCGTTTACTATTGTTTTTTTTGGACTTTGGAACACTAACCATCTTACTTATACCTAAAGTCTGATTATTTTTTAATCTGCTGCTTAGCAACAGATTAGCAAAGTAAAAAAAAAAATCTCACTCATAAATGCTGTTTAGCGAGTTTAGATTACGACGTTAAGTAAGGATTAGATGAGAAATGGTTAAACTTAAGATAACACATTTTTTATAAGTAAGCTAGTTCAGCTAGTAGTAGTCATATAGGTCGAGCTATCAAGGCAGTGCTTGCCGCGGTCATATCATCTGTTTGTCATACTCGGTATTTCTGGTTTAAAGCTAGGCATACGATAATTTTATTACTCCTTTACTCCTGTTATTTATTTTTGTGGAATTAGGAACACGACAACAGACAATAATAAAAGAACATCGACTAATTTATGTTCTAAAACTGGTAAAAGACCTATATAAGTGTTGTT
Source organism: Pyrrhia umbra (assembly GCA_963891755.1). NCBI lineage: Eukaryota > Metazoa > Arthropoda > Insecta > Lepidoptera > Noctuidae > Pyrrhia > Pyrrhia umbra. The sequence continues at coordinate 13,597,620 of OY982928.1, forward strand.
GGTTTATTGTATGTTTGTATTATTAATGTAACTGTGTGCCAAATAATTTGTATGAGTCTTTGTTACTTGTTTATGAATAAAATAATAAAAACCACTTTTACCTAACTGACGGCATGGTCATTGTGGTTCGGCGATTTCCGGCTTTTTGTCTCAAAAGTCGATGTTTCCTCATGATATTTTCTCCTTTGAAAAACTCGTATTTGTTCCGACTCCGTTTCAAACCGGCAAGAAACCTGTTAAAGCCGCTTCACTCGAATATTCCACCTTATTCTGGAACAATAACGATATGTATAGAATGCAATGTAAAGAGTGTATGTTTTAAGAATAGCTTTTGTTTTATTGGGACATTCCCGCCTCACTATTCCCAACCACTGCAACTCAACAACGAGGAATAGGAATAAGAATAGCTTGTTGAATAAACATACAACCGAACAAAAACTATATGTTAACAAAGTACAAATTAATCGCAATCGGTCATAACAATAAAAACGTCAGTCACTTTAATACCAAGTATTTGTAATCAGCTGATAATAGCCCAACATCTGGGACTCAATACTCCTTAGATTGCCCTGCAGTACGATGCCGTAGGACTTTTCTTGGAAGAACTCCGACTATCGCAATGGCAGATATCATGCTGTGAAGTACTTTATAGTATCTGTTGACTAGAGATTGAGTCATGAAGTCGTGGTAGCTAGGGGGTTAAGTCGTCAGCATCTTTAGTTTAAAACCGTCTTACTTATAAAGTTTGATTAATTTATAATCTGCTGTTTAGCAACTGATTAGCAATTATCTCACTAATAAATGCTGTTTAGCGTTAATCTGAACTTAAGTTAGTAGCTTAATCCTGGATTACGATGTTAAGCGAGGATTAGGTGAACAATATTAAACTTCAGATTACAGATTTTTTATAAGTAGGACGGTAAGTATGTCAATACTAAACCTGGCAAGAACCAATGTGATTTTTTTCTAAATTGGGGGGCACTATAAGGAAAAAATCGTGAGGAAACCTGGGGCCTTATCATGACGTGCCAAAACAAGATCATTTTCGTTATGAAAAAGAGAAGGAGCTATACGACGTTAGTAGCTGTGTCACGCTCTCAAACTTGAATAGTGATTGCAACAACACAGTGTGTGTGTGGTGGTACAGCCCCTGGACTTAAAAGTCTGAAATTGCCAATCCGGCTTGAGCAAGCGTGGTGATCAATGCTCATGCTCTCTTGAGAAGAGGCCTGAGCCCAGCAGTGGGACAATAAATAATCAGATGATGATGATAAGGCGGTTAGATATAAAGTTAGGTGAAATTTTCGATCATCTTGCCATAATCATGACGTCACAAAACCTCTATGTTATTATCAAAATTAGGTCGTAATTGTAATCTATTACGCGTGATAAGTTTAGATATCTTTGAATGTTAACCTCTAAACTAAAGGTTTCCTCATAGATATCATCATCATCAGCCTATATATTGTCCCACTGATGGGCACAGGCCTCTTCTCATACAGAGAAGGCATGAGCATTAATCACCACGCTTGCTCAAGGCGCATTGGCGATTTCAGACATTTTAGGTCCAGGTTTCCTCACGATGTTTTCCTTCACCGTTAGTCAGTGACGTCTAAGATACACTTAGAAAGTACATATGACTTCAGAAAAGTCACATTGGTACTTGCCAGGTTTCGAACCCACACACTCGTACACGAGAGGCAGGTGCCTTAACCACTAGGCCACCATGACTTACTCATAGAGATATGTCCTACTAATATTATAAATGCGAAAGTTTTTGAGGATGTTTCACGCAAAAACTGCTCAATGAATTTAGATAAAAATTAGGAACAAATTATAGGATACTTATGAACCAGATATCAAGACCCAATTGTAAGACCACGCAGATGCAGTTGGGGGCTTAAGCTAGTTCCAAAATAAAGTGTGATAGGCATCAGCTTGGCTCGTGACCCTAACCTCAGTCGGCTCTGTTAACACTACCATGACTGTGTGAAATAAACCGTACTTAAGTTAATAATCTTTACAAGTTCTAATCACTGATAAAGTGATATATCCAAACTAGTTCAAAGTGCTTTTGTAGATACAGAGCTTGGCTTATCTACTCAGAGACTGAAGTCCTACATGTGCGTGTTATGGCAAATCTATTACATATATAGTACATTACAACATGAACAGTAGTATTGTAAAAAATAAGCTTAATAAATACACTACACACTAAATTTTCCACAGATTACTATAGAAATAGGCAACCACAGTCATGGTGGCCTAGTGGTTAAGGCACCTGCTTCTCGTGTACGAGTGTGCGGGTTCGAAACCTGGCAAGTACCAATGTGACTTTTCTAAAGTTATATGTACTTTCTAAGTATACCTTATACACCACTGACTAACGGTGAAGGAAAACATCGTGACGAAATCTAAACTTTAAAAGTCTGAAATCGCCAATCCGCCTTGAACAACCGTAGTGATCAATGCTCCATTCCTTCTTTGTATGGGAAGAGGCCTATGCCCAGCAGTGGGACAATATATAGGCTGATGATGATGACTGTATAAAGTTTCTGCTGTTAGACAGACTGCCAAAACATAAAACTTGGTAATTAATGAGGTACCAAAGAGAAAAAAAAATACATGTATAAGAAAAAAGGATGAGCTGTAAGTCCTGTAAGTATTTTAATGTAACCTACATTCATTACAAATAAATGATTTGATTGATTGATTGTGCGTTTGTGTAACATAATACAAATGATAATGATAGTCAAGATACCTCAAGGAAAAGGAAATCGTCACTAATTAATATTATAAATCCGAACTCACCTGTCTGTTTGTTATAGATACCTTCTCGGGAAATCGACTGAACCGATGAAAGGTATGGAGTTAGCGTGAACATTTTGAAAGGAAATAAGATTTTTTATCCAGGAATATGAAGTATTGCTTTTAGAAAGCAAGTGAGATCGCGGGAAAAAGCTAGTAATAAACATAGGTAAGTAATTGAGGCCTATAACGAGTGCCGGGGCTGCGGGACGTTCAAAAGAGATACCGCGCCCCCGGAATACAAAGGGCTGAGGAAGGAACACGGATGGGTTTAAGTCAGTAGGAGTCTGGCACTCCCACCCGCCCCACCCACGGCGGGAGGGGTCATTTGATGATTACCCATCCGAAAAAAAATAAAAAAAATAGGCCTAACACGAGTCCAGTTGATTGTACATAGTGTGAACTACACAATCACTATCAGCTGACGGGCAACAACATCAGATACGTGACGTCACAGCACCGGCAGACAGCGGCCCAGTTGTTCACAATAGACAGCGGCCGCTCCTACATCTAGACATAGATTAGTTAATGCGACGGAGATTGGACAGGTGGTAGACGTAGCGATAGATTTAGGTAGCTATTTTGTGTAAGGTATTGAAAAGAATTTGTGCCCCTTGTACGCACAGAGGAGTGTAAGATTTGGCATACTTAAAGTCAATAAATATGAAGAAAGGGCGTAAAAACAAGTGAATCTCAGTCAAATGTTGATGACTGGGGGGCACTAGAAATATTTGATCAGTTTTTACGCTGAGAATGCGTTGGAAACATACAATATAGCACTATTTCGTAATTCCATGATGGACATGGATTATGGGGAAATTAAGGGGAATAATACATTTTTGGACAACGTGACGTTCGAAATTCGAATGGTGATGGTCAAGAAAAAAGGGCAGATTATGAGACTCTAAATCGTAAGTATAGTAACCTTATTGGTAACTATATTTTCGAGCCGTTTGGAGTTGAAACTCTCGGTTCGTGGGGTTCGAGTGCTCACCTTCTTTTTAAAAAATTAGAAAAGTGGCTTTTTGACACTTCTCGTGACCCAAAGGCTGTCTTTTACATTGGCCAAAGGATAAGCATTCACCATCCATCGTGGCAATACTACCAGCCTCTTGGGTATACTTCCAGTTGACGGCGATGAGGAAGAATTTTTTGATGCCATATTTTAGTTATGGTTTCTTTCTAATATTTATGGTTTTTTTTTCCAAAAGTAGGTTAACATATTTCTCAGTTTATTATTAGTATTTGAAACAAATTACTTAGTAATTCCTTTTGTGGCTTCTGTTGGGATGATAAAGTAATGTCGACTTTTTTATTGCTTATTTTACCTAATTCGTTCTCTGTGACATCCTTTAGTTTTATGAGCACTCCACGGACACAGTCATTGGTCGTAATTAAGCATGTCCTTTCAAATTAATTAGGTACTTTTAATCTTTCAAATTAACTTTACTTTTTTTTCTACAAGTCGTAAGAGACTGCCCATTATAACGTCTATGAGCTTTTATAAAGTGTTCATTATACGCACGTGAGTTTGTTACAAATATGCTTTATGCTAGATAAAAAGTGTCCGATTATTATCTTTGCCAAATGCTAAACTTTATCAAGATTTGTTTAGCAGTTTGCATTGTTTAATTCATATTATTATGTATCTATGTATAAAGATTTACCCTCCCATTCATAAAATCGCTATTCGTCTTATAAGCTTCTTTTGCCTATCAAACTGTTTCGTGTCTTTCTGTCAAACTTCATTTCAACTTGACAGATAAGGACAAAACAGTTTCATAGTTAAAAAAGGTTTATTAAGCTATTGGATTTCTTATGAATATAAGATAGTTAACTTATACAAATTAGAGCTTAATTGTTTTAAATTAGCTTTTACGCTTGTACAATTATATTGATAGAGTACTACTTTAATTACTAACTGATAACTAATTCAATACAATTAAAGAACTTAAGAACAGATTAAGATATTAAAATTCGATTTTTAGTATGCTACGCATATCTACACTAGTATTATAAAGAGGAAAGATTTGTATTTTTGTGTGTATGTTTTTTAATGAATAAACTCAAAAACTACTGTGCCGATTTCAAAAATTCTTTCACCATTGGAAAGTTACAGTCACCCTGAGTAACATAGGCTACCCGTGCGAAGCCGGGACGGGCTGCTAGTATTCTATAAGAGAAGAGGCCTTTTCCCAGCAGTGGGACAATTAAATAGACCGATGATGATTCGGTGGTACTTACCTAATGAAAATGGTTTTTTTTTTCGGATGTGTAATTATCAAATGACCCCTCCCACCTTGGGTGGGGCGGAAGGGAGTGTCAGACTCTTACTGACTAAAACCCATCCATGTTCCTTCCTCAGCCCTTTATGTTCCGGGGGCGCGGTAACACTTTCGAACATCCCGCAGCTAGTGTCGTATCTGCAGATTTATTTCTATCTATGTCGAAGTAAGGTGCGGATGTCGATCAATGACTTCTATTAGCCGAGTTGAGTGAAGGTCTCGGCTATAATATAATATAATCTTGATCAGTACCTGCAAGTGGCTATACTCCTCTTGAGTGCCACTTCCGGACGGCAAGTCGTAGGTTATTTATTAGATTTTGATGTTGGATGTATGTTGACATAGGATTATAAGGACTTCCGACAATTTCCTACTGATTTATATGTTTAAGGCGGCGATATATGTGAATTGGCTGTAATTTGTGTTACATTAAAACGTTTTTTCTCCGTCATTTTTATCGAAAATGCTTCGAAAAAAATACATAATAATCTATGCCATACAAGGCAGATCCCCTTCTTTTCAAAAATAAAAAAAAATCAATTTAAATATCAAAAATAATTGAGCAAAGTATCATCTGTTTTCTTAGTTACTACGGTTTTTCTCGTAAACTATCAATCTCAGGATTATTTTATTGTCATCACCATATTAAATAAAAGAATACCGAGGGAACCTTCTTCTTATTTTTCCAGATTAATGCCCTAATTATTTTTAACGATTTTTTTTACGTAATCGATACTCGTTATTCGCGTGAGCACCCCTCTGCCGTCCTAAGAATCAGTGCGGGACGAGACGCTGTGCTGAACGGACCTGTGACACTTTTCTCCGAAAACTGCACTATTATTTTATTTGTGGAATGCGAAAGTTTGGATGGATGTATGGACACGGTAAAGGTATCTAACAGTATTGTGACTCGGCCCTGTTCGGGATATAACTACCTACAGCCGCGCGGTACTCACACACGCGATAGGGCTGCCTGCCTATAGTATTTTAATTTCATCAACCTACTCGTACTTGAGTTTCTATCTAGTTTTGTGAATGTAAATAATATATATTTTTATTTTCAAAAATGTTTTTTTTTTGTGAATGAAATAGGAAGTGTTCAATAAAAATACATGTACCTACTACAAAATCTTACTGAAAAGTACCTATACTACGTAAATCGTACTAGGTTGGTACCTATCATTTATTACTCACATATTCATTTCATAATGATATTTCGCCTAATTCAATAATATGTATGTTTATAAATAGCTAATTACATAAGTAAGTAAATAGCCTAGAGTGGGAAACTACTTTTTTTTAACGTAAGTGCACTTTTTACGCCCTATCTACTTATTTATTAATTAATCTGGGTTTTTTTACTCAGTGGAAAAATCGAAATATCTGCCTATTAAAAGCAAAAACAGATTACGTCATTGGTAGACATATACAAAAATTATAGTTATACCTTCCGGAGTATCCAGGTAATTTAAAAATGTTATTGATGAATTCAAGGAACCAGTACATATTAAATAAGTACTTGAACTTATTTTTAGTTAAAAAATCGCGCGGTTGTTGTAAAAAATACCGGCCAAGTGCGAGTCGGACTCGCGCACCGAAGGTTCCGACATTTGGAATTTTTATTTTATTTTTTTATTTTATTATAATAGGTTCACCAACAATTGTTTACACCTCTCAATTATAAAACACATGCTTAACTATAATATTACAGTGTAACAATCACTTATAGGTGAACACCACATGCTTAAATTAATATCAGACCAAAAGTGAAGCTAACTTACTCAGTTATGCACATACTTTGATGATGACAATACAACGAAGTTAAAATCAAAATTAAAATCATAATAAAAAATTAAATCAAAGTTACAATCAAAATTAAAAATTTAATTAAATTTAAAACCAATATTAAATTGAAATTATAATAAATTTCACTTGGAAAGAATATTATACGCAATAAAGTCGCAATTATCTTGTTTTTTTTTCGACCGCATAATTAAGTTTATTTGTAGGGGAAAATTGCTGATTACTTAAAAACTGTTAAACTTAAATTCATAGTTTTAGTTTCCCTGTAGTATTTAGGTTAATGTCTATCAATCATTATTATTTCAGATTTTTCCCTTCTCAAATTACGGAGATAAAAATTACCGTTCCCCCGGTAATTTTTTGTGCGGATTTCACTATTATTCGAAAATTAAAAGACATACAAGAAAACAAAAAATATATTAGAATGTGCAAATAAAGACTTTCATATGATACCCCACATGACCAGCAACTATACTTTGAAATTTTAAACACCCACTTTCCCCCACTTTTCCAATAAAAGCAATATGATTTTATTTTTTTTTCATTTGCAATACGCATGAACAATCGTTCTTTATAACTGTTCCAAATTTCAAGTCAGTGTGACAGACGGACAGACAGACAGACGAATTGAAACCATAAGGGTTCCTTTTTACCATTTTTGGTACGGAACCCTAAAAACAACACACCGTCCGTTCGTCACTGCGGCACAGTCGCGACTATCTGCATGTCGAGATCGACGAGATCGTGCCGAGATCGAGGCGCATAGGCATAGCTCGCAATTCATCCGTTTGTATGAAGTTGGAAAACTGTATAGATAATATTACCGTGGTATGGATGTCTGTTCCCTCTTCACGCCAAAACGGAACGCTAATAAACGGATCGGGCTGAAATTTTGCATATAGGTAATCCTAGGCTTGGAATCAAACATAGGCTGTACTTTTTATCCCGGAAGAAAGCGTGCGGAACCGCGGGCAAAAGCTAGTACGTAATAAAGTAACATCATAGGCACGGAAATGTTATCTCGTGAAAAAACTTGTAGGTTTTCTAGGCTGGACTATCTATTTATGTAGGTAGGCACTTAGCGACTTACTATATTATTGAATTGAATTGGTAATAAAATAATGAAATGATTATGAGAAGATGGTATTTAGTATGTGGTAATAATGGTAGGTATTTATGAGGGTAATAAATGGTAGCACACAAAAATATTTTTACTGAACACTTCTTATTAATTTCACTATCCACAAATTGAATAAAAAATATATTTACATTAAAAAAACAGAAAGAAACTCAAGTAGGCAGAAATACTGTAAGCCGGCAGCCCTATCGTGCTGTGCAAATGGTTGGATTATTATATTACCGTGGCATGCACTGCGCGTACGTAATTTTTGTCAGGGGAGGTGTGGAGCCAGCGCGGGGTATTTTCCTTGGTTACGCCCACTCGAGCAAGGTCATCGGCGTATATCCCGCTCTTAAGAAAATGCTAGATTGACATAGGTGTTGAGTGAGTTTTATGGAGCGAATAATTGGTGCACCGACCTTAGATGAATTGGGTTAAGGGCAGGAATATGATGATGACTTGTGTTGTCTCCCTACAGTAAAACTATCTTTTAATCTATATAACTTATATCTATTACTAGCTTCTGCCCGCGACTTCGTTCGCGTGGAATAGTAACTTTGGGCTATCACTAACTTTAGCCCCCGATTTTGAAACATTATTGATGCTTCGCTCCTATTGATTTTGGAGTTTTTTTTTATTGTGTATGGCATCTCGCAGGTCAACCTAGAAGGTTGTCGACTGCTTAACCGGGCTTGCCTGTAAAGTGCCTTAAATAAATTTAGGGCCTCCAGCCAGGGCTTAACTTACAAAACTAAGCGACTACACGCTAAGGGCACCCCCTAGTGGGGTACGGGCCTCTGCTTAGGGCGTCGCTGGGGGAGGACAGCAAGGGACAGGCTGGATCAGAATAAATTATGATTATTATAATCGGGAATTTTAAAGCTATTAGCTCAGCTCGCGGGCTGGCTCGTCGAGCTAGGGTCGGGAGGGCTGATTTTGGCGTGATGATATATAGCCTGTAGCCTTGCTTTTGAGAACTTAGTCTTTCTCATTTAATGAGCAAAGGGTTTTTATAGGCTACGTTTGGTGGTATATTCCAAAAAAATATCGTACTCTATCCTACTACTATTTTAAACGCGTAAGTGTGTAAGGATGAATGCTCCTATGTATGTTTGTTAATCTTTCAAGCAAAACCTACTGAATGGATTTAAATGAAATTTGGTTTAAGGATAGTTAACAACCTGGAATAACACATAGAATGATTTTTATATGGTAACAGCTTGTAAAATTTAAAAAGCTTGTCAGAAATTTTAATGGTTCGTTGTTACTCTTCTACGCTAAAAAAGTCGATAATAAAGAAATAGATTTAATTTTTGACAGGTGATCATCCTGAAATATCATATTAATTAGTGATAACTATATGAAACCACTTTAATTAAGCCTATGCTTAAGAATGCTTATTTATTGTGAGTTCATGGTGACCTTTCATATTTTTTAAATATATTTAGTAGGCACGTAAATCGTAATAGTTGTCACAAAAATGTATGTAATATCCTTTTATAACTATTCATAGCATTATTATGTATGCAGGGCTGCGGGGCGTTCGAAAGAGATACCGCGCCCCCGGAATACAAAGGGCTGAGGAAGGAACATGGATGGGTTTTAGTCAGTAAGTCTGACACTCCCTACCGCCCCACTTATGGCGGGAGGAGTCATTTGATGATTTCCTAACCGAAAAAAAAGGATTTGTGCACAGCCGATAGATAGCAATAAGCTCATGAAACAAATACAACCGAGTTCCAAAATACTGAAAAGAGAAAAATAGAATTACTTTCTGGACCAAGAGATTGCTCTTTTTTACTGTTGTGTATATATTGCTACTGACTTCTATTCTATTCTATTTTTAAGGTTTCGTAGTCGATAAGGAACCCTTATAGTTTCACCATGTCCGTCTGTCTGTCTGTCCATGGCATAATAGCTCAGAGGTTCTTGGTAATAGAGAGCTGAAATTTAGTATAGATATGTACAGGGTTGGGCAGTATTTGAATTACTTGTAATTCAAATACGTAATTGAAATACAAATACGTATTTAGTATTTGTATTTCAATTACTTCCTTAAAATGTAATTTGTAATTCGTATTTCAAATACTTGACGCCGAGGTATTTTGTAATTTGTATTTCAAATACTTGAGGCTTCAAAATACATTTTAACATTAAAATACATTTAGCAGGTTTTCTTTAGCAGGTTTATTCACTCTCCAACCAGAGGCTGTTTGTCATTTATAAATCTAGTGTTCATGAAAGGAAACTCTGGTCTAGTGATTAATTAATCTTGTTTTCCTCAACTTTTCAGCCCGTGCTGGTCTAGATTTACTTATTTTGTATTTTGAAATATGTATTTTGTATTTCAATGAAAAATAGCTAGAATACTGTATTTTGTATTTTATATTTCAAATACCTGACTTAAAAATATTTTGTATTTCGTATTTTAATTACCTGCGATAGAGTATTTTGTAATTTGTATTTCAATTAAAGCAAAGCATGTATTTTGCCCAGCCCTGGATATGTATTATATATTGATCACGCCGACAAAGTGGTAAAATAAATTATGAAAAAACATTTTTAAAGTGGTAGCTTTGTTAAACGGAGCTACCTATAAAATCCAGTCCTATTTACACAGTAAATCAAATTAACAATAACTTCCATGGTTACAGGAAATATAGCTGAAAAGTCGATTGGTGTATTTATAGCATAGCTTTTTGTACTTAATTAATAAAACAATATGTATCTACACTATAACTACAAAAAATATACTTTAATAAAAGACAAAGGTTTTGCAAATTTGTCAAAGGGCATCGTGCCTAAAATGCTGGCTGCATTTGGCAATGCAGCCAGCATTTGTTAGTCAGCGTTGGATAGCAATGATTTCCTAGATAAAAGCGAGCCTTCAGGACACGCGTGGAGTTGACTAAAGGCTTAGAGCGGACCCCATGGCCTTAATGTTTCAAACCCCAAACGGCTCATTTAAATAATGACTAAGGTTATACTAACACCTAAGGTTTATATGGCATAATATTTTAATTATAAGGTTTATGCTGACATAGTGTTGGAAACTGAGGCTAGGTTACTGCCAAGGTGACGAAGCTTTTCATAACAATTATGTAGATAGGGTACTACTTAAGTTCATAAAATTTAATGGTCGATAGTTTTCTCTATTTAAATAGGTACTAATTACTGTATAGCTATGTTGACCGCCTCGTTGGGCTAGTGGTCGCATAACGTGACTGCTGTAAACGGGGTCTCGGGTACGATTCCCGGGTCGGGCCGAAATCGCTTTGTGGGTTTTAGATATTGGCACAAAGCATCCCGAAGTTAGGAAGTTGGTGGTGTTACTCCCTCGTGCCTGGGAGGCACGTTAAGCCGTTGTTGCTGAAGAGTTTGTTGCGCCACTTCTTCTTCCCAGCAATAACACATAGAAAGTGGTGAAGGGCGGGCGCTTTGGGGGCGGTCTTTTGTAAATTTGACGTTCAAAAAGTGCTGATTTTCAGCCTAGTTTGAATGGCTTTTGATTTTGAATTAGGGGATAGCAAACAAGTAGGAGAATGTCCTGATGATGCAGTGAAATCAAGATCTTTGCTCTTTGAACGCCATGCAGCGGACTCATTAGAAAATCTATTGTTTGAAGGTCATTTGTGAGATGTGACCTGAAAGTTCCTACGTGTGCAAAGACTTAATTTCAATTTCTAAATAGAAATCAGTAGATCACTCGTAATTAGAAACGTTGATAGCTTGATAATGCATATTATTATGTTGTGTACCCAAATGGCATGCTAACAGTCAGTTGCACAAAGATATATAAGGTTTACTATTGTGAAACGGAAGAACTATTATTCAAGATTTGTCATGGATTATGGATGATAAAGTTTAATAATTTTCTTTCCGTCAGTAACTTCGCCCCGTGGGCTATACGAATTCAAATTAAAAATTACAGAGTTTCACACTAATTTTGCCTTCCTTTTTCTTTTTTTTATCGCTTAGGATCCCTTAGAATTTTGTCAAATATTTTCTTGTCTGATGCCTACGTTATACAAAGAACACATCCTCCAAGTTTCAGGACTCTACGATACAAGGACTCAGGACAAACAATTTTATATGTATCGATAATAAATAATAATAAGTAATAATTAATACTTTTACCAATCATCATCTGCCTAGCCTTTTCCCAACTATGTTGGGGTCGGCTTCCAGTCTAAACCGGATGCAGCTGAGTACCCGTGTTTTACATGGAGCGACTGCCTATCTGACCTCCACAACCCAGTTACCGGGTAACACGGTATCCCTTGGTAAGACTGGTTGTCAGACTTTCTGGCTTCTGACTACCCGTAACGACTGTCAAAGATGTAAAAATTCAAAAAATTCAAAATTCAAAACATTTATTTCAATTAGACCATTTACAGGCACTTTTGAATTGTCAAATAATTAAGAGTCAGTCCGTTAGTCAAAAAAAAAGAAAAATTGAAGCTATTTGCTCGTTCCAAAGCGTAGATTCCTATGGAGAAGAACGAGCAAGAAACTCCATGGTTACTCTTTTTCAACATGTTAGTTTACAATATTTGTTTTACATTTGGTATAAAAAAGATGTGAGAACAATGTACAGGTTATCTGAATCGTATCTAATGTTATTAAAGTACAACTTAAAATGCAAATTATGGCAATTTCGAGATGACCAGTCCCGACTGACAGCGCCCGTTCACGAACATGACGCGTGCATCAGCACCGCTGAACTCAACCATTTTGAAGGGAATCAAGCGATCCAATACACGCGCCACCATCAGCGAGACTTTTTAGCGAGCATGACATACTCTCAACTACCAGACTAAGAACGCTTACAATTATGTAAATAGTTACATAGTACTCACATGTACATGAGTGAGAGAGAAATTAATCCAATTTAAGACAATCCAATATGAAAAGAATGTTTTACAAAGCAAATTATTGTGCAAATTAAATATACTTGAAGACAAAATCTGTAAAATAAAAATAAATAAAATATCATTCTAAATATGTCAAAGTATAAATTATAATAAAAAGATGACAAATAATACATTCACAATTACTGATATCATTAGTTAGAACCAAGTGGCAGTGGAGCAGGACCAGCATTAAGCCAAGCATCCTTGTCGGCAATATAATCTTCCAACCTGTAATATGCTTGACTACATAGTGTGCGATTAACACATAATTTGAATTTTGTATCCTCTAACTGAAGAACATTTGGAGGTATTTTATTGTAACATTTAATACAGTACCCCATAAAAGACGTATGGACTTTCGACAATCTGAATCGTGGTTGAATTAATTTGTTACCATCTCGAGTGCTATAATGATGTCTTTCACATCTTTTACTAAAGAGATGACGATTTTTCCTAACATACATTATGTTCTCATAAATATATTGGCACGGTACTGTCATGATATTAATTTGTTTAAATAATTCCCTAAGAGATTCGCGACTACGGAGATTATAGATAGCTCTGATGGCTCGCTTTTGCAGAATAAAAATTGATTCAATTTCTGCAGCTCGTCCCCACAGTAGAATGCCGTAAGACATAATGCTATGAAAATAACTAAAGTAGACTAGTCTCGCGGTATCTACATCTGTTAATTGACGGACCTTTCTGACAGCGTAAGCAGCCGAACTAAGCCGTCCTGACAGGGAAGTTATGTGAGGATTCCATTGAAGCTTTGAGTCAAGCGTAATCCCTAGAAATACAGTGTTATCAATAAATACAAGCTTTTCATTATTTAGTACCACGTCACAGTCACTACCTTTGACATTTGGTAGAGAGAATTTAATACATTTAGTTTTATTACCGTTCAGCACTAAATTATTCGCAGTGAACCAGTTATGAACCTGAAGAATAGCATTATTTACCTCATTGAGATTTTCAGCACGTCTGTCTACTTTAAATATTAGTGATGTGTCATCAGCAAATAATACCATTTTTGGCTGATTTTTCAATAAATGGGGTAGATCATTTATATACACTAAAAATAAAAACGGACCCAATATTGATCCTTGCGGTACCCCCATTTTTATCTCTAAGCCTACTGAATTTATGCCGTTTATTTGAACATGCTGGCGTCGATCATTCAAGTAAGATTTCACTAAGCTAAGTGCCAATTTATTTAGTCCGTAAAACTGAAGCTTCATCAATAAAGTTTCATGATTTACGCAGTCAAATGCCTTTGAGAGGTCACAGAAGATTCCAATTGCATCTTTTGCCTCCTCCCAAGCATCAAAAATATGTTTTAAAAGAGTGACACCGGCGTCAGTAGTACAACGTCCTTTGGTGAAACCGTACTGCTCCTCGTGTAAAATGTTATTGGTGTTAAAATGATGAAGCATTTGATTAAGCATAATCTTTTCAAACACTTTGCTGAATGCCGGTAGTACAGAAACAGGCCTATAATTATTACAGTTTTTAGTATTCCCGGATTTGAATAGAGGTATAACTTTACTATACTTCATAAGATCAGGAAAGACTCCTTGATCCACACACGAATTGAAAATTAAGGCCAAATAGGGCGCTACGGTCTGTATAATAGACTGACAAACTTTAATCGACATACCCCAAAGGTCTTCTGTCAATTTAACCTTAATTTCTTTGAAAGCTTTGATAACCGATATATGATTAATATGTTCAAATCTAAATTCAACCGGACAACTAGAGACGTTATTGTTGAGCAGAGCCATAGAAAGTCCTGGCGAGGAATCAAGAGTTTCCGTAGTTTTTAATGGAATATTGGTGAAGAAATTAACAAACTCCTGAGCTACTTCCACATTGGAACTCAAAGTACCTTGTGGTTTCGTCGTTTCGTTTCAAGTCTATAGTCGTTGTTGATTGTTTTTTTCCGGTTTGTTTCATTATTAATTATTTTCCATGTTGTTTTTATTTTATTGTCGGCCGATTTTATTTTATTACTAATATACAAAGCTTTAGCAATTTTACAGACTTTTTTAAAAACTTTAGAATATGATGTGACATGCTGTCTAAAAGAGACAGTGTTATTAAAAGGTTTCATACCATACAGCTCGAATAGTCGTTCTCGGCTTTTTCTAATACCTGCAGTTGCCCAGTCGCTAAATATGAATTTGGGCGTAATACTTTTTGTCTTAACTTTAAAATTTTTGTTAAATTCTGTGTGAACTATTGAAAAGAACTCGGTGTACGCGTTATTAATTTTTTCTAAATTGTGGACAGGAACATATTGTAATTTACTGGCTAGAGTGTTTTCAAATCTCTTTAGATTGCTTGCTGAAGTTGGTCTGAATTTAATTTTAATTTTTTCCTGAGGTATATCGCACCTCAAACTGACCATTTGCCCGCTATGATCAGAAGGCAGATAATTTACGATGGCTTTCTCTAAATAATCACAACTACAGAAAACATTGTCGATACAAGTCGCAGAAGTCGAAGTTACACGAGTCGGTTCGAAAAACACATTCGACAAGCTAAAAGATTTGAATAATCCTAATAGCTTAATAACATAACACGAATTTTGAAGAATATTGATATTAAAATCACCACATATGATGATTGCTTTATTACTCGTTGAGAGTTTTGTCAAGACATCTTCCATTATCGACTCAAACGTAGCAAAGTTTTGAAAATTGGGGGGTCTGTACACGCACACTATAATATGCTTATCTAGCTCAACACATGACAGTTCAATGCTATGTTCAACCGAAAAGCAAACTATATCTTTACGCTGTTTGCATTTAATATTATTTTTAACTAAAATTAGTGAACCTCCATGTAACATAGTTTTTCGATTAAAGCAACTGCCCACACTATAGTTCTCATAACTAATTAACATTTGGTAATCTTTCAACCAATGCTCAGTAATGCAAATTATGTCAAACATTGTTTTTTCTAAAAACAATTCTATTTCTAATAATTTTGAAGACATACCTTGAATATTTTGATGATATACTATCAAGGTATTCCTCACTCCTTTTTGATTTACTTTATTGCCAGAAGATGCCTTAGTTAGCTCCTTATTAGTGGTATCTTCTGTTGTCTTATGGACTAGTTTAAACAACTATCCGGAGTGAGTCCAGAGACTCCAATGTCACTTACCGTACATTGATCCTCCTTCGTACTATTTGTATAATTATTCGTAGCCATTATGCTACAGTTATATTGTGTATCATTAAAATTAGTAATAATATTACTAACAATTGTAGAAAAGGAACAGGACTTCGACATACTACTTATGTCTGAGTTTATATTATATGCTAATAGCCGTGCTATTTGACGTCTAAACCTAATAGGCAGGTACGCAGTATCCCTTGTCGATCTTAACTTCTCAACAAAAGTGTTGGTGTCAAAATAGTGGTCGCAGCTGTAATTTGCATATCTTTCAGTCAGTGACAGTCGTCACGAGTAGTCAGAAGCCAGAAGTTCTGACAACCAGTCTTACCAAGGTATCGTGTTACCCGGTAACTGGGTTTTGGAGGTCAAATAGCCAGTCGCTCCCTGTAACACACTGGCACTCAGCAGCATCCGGTTAGACTAGAAGCCGACCTATAGTTAGGGAAAAGGCTAGACAGAAGATCAATAAGTAAAGGAATCAAATATTAGAAGTCCATTTTAACTTACTCTTGTTACTAATAAACGTATAGCAATGATTTGCGCTCGGATGATAATTAAAACTACTAAGGTACGTATTAGCGAAAACTTTGCATCTGTTTTTATGAAAACTGCGCCCATGTAGAAAAAATTGAATTTTGGTATAGTTAGGTTTATATGGAGAAGTACTGCAGAAAGCTAATTAAAAATATATTTTGTCATTATTTATGTAATGCAATAGAGCCGGGAGGTGGACACTAGCCTTAGGAACTCTTCAATTTCTCCACAAAACTATTTGGCTTGACAAGTACATATAGACCGCGGGCCACGAACAGATTTTGATGACCAATAACCTCCCAGGCGAAAACTTGTAAGATAGGTTTATTATGAAGAGGAAATGACTGAATTTTTAATATTTTTTTACATGTTCGGATGACCAGCTGACGTATAATCCACCACCCTATAGTCAGCTGACGATTCTTTTTCTTTAAGATATATGTCTAACTATAATTTGACACATATTTGATTCGGGAGGAAATGACTGAAAAAAATATTTTTTTCTACATGTTTGGGAGACTCCCTCTGCTTATCCCACCAACCAAACTGCAGCGGACGTTCACTAGGTTTCATAACAAACCTATCTTAAGCATTATACGAGTTTTCGCCCGGGAGGAAATCATTGACGAAATTTGCGCGTAGCTTGCAGTCTAATAATTGTACTCTTATTTAAGCGCTGCGCTGTCTCCTATGAAAACTGGTGCTGCCATCTCTGTATTTGTTCCGGTACTATAAACTTTTACCAGCCTCTTCGTTTATGTTATGTGAAAACTGAAATTTAAAGACCGCTCAGCTTAGCCACACACATAATACCCTGGGGGAAGCACAGATGGGCTTACAATCTTTTGCCAAATGTCGGGAATATACTACGAAAGTATGATCAGGGGGGTTAGACAAGTGGCAAAACGCTAGTAGAATAGAAAACAAAATGCATGGGAATGACATTCGTTTACGACTAGTTATCTGTCATTCCTGTACATTTTGTTTTCTATTCTACTAGCGTTTTTGCCACTTGTCTAACCCCCAAGGTATGCCAGACAATTTAGGACAACGCTATACCTTTATATAATAAAATTGTAACAGGCCGATGTCTGTACATTATATTATTATCATTATATAAAGAAAAACTAACATCTTGGGCGTCTTTGTTACTTTAGGATAGGTACTAGAAGTGAAACCAACAATTTTTAGAAATTCATCTTTATGTTTGTACACACATAACGCAAAAACTACTTGATGGATTTTGTTGTAATTTGGTACACTTATCCTTACTATCCTTACTAATATTATAAATGCGAAAGTAACTCTGTCTGTCTGTCTGTCTGTCTGTTACGCTTTCACGCCAAAACTACTGGACCGATATAAATGAAATTTGGTACAGAGATAGAATAGACCCTGAGGAACAACATAGGCTACTTTTTACCCGAGTGCGCTAAGTAGTTCCCTCAGGATGCGGGTGAAACCGCGGGAAACAGCTAGTAGTTTATAACCTGGACTTTTACATATGATACTTTTTATCCAGGTATATACGAACACGCAGACAAAGACACGGACGAAAGCTAGTGTTATTCATCTGCCTAGCCTTTTCCCAACTACGTTGGGGTCGGCTTCCAGTCTAACCGGATGCAGCTGAGTACCAGTGTTTTACATGGAGCGACTGCCTATCTGACCTTCACAACCCAGTTTACCGGGTAACACGATACCCCTTGGCAAGACTGATTGTCGGACTTTCTGGCTTCTGACTACCCGTAACGACTGTCAAAAATCTACAAATGACAGCCGGGACCAACAGCTTAACGTGCTTTCCGAGGCACGGAGGAGTCTCGCTATGACAGAGATGGTCACCCATCCACGGACTGACCGCGCCAAGCGCAGCTTAACCTTTGATCGGTCGAACTGTGCGGCTGTTACTTAGCCACGAGCTCCTCAGCTAGTGTTATTAAAACAAAAAAAGCTAGTGTTATTAATAAACAAAAATAAATCCTACAATTTGCTCTTCCATAACAGAATTCCCCAAAAACTAATCTTTCTAAATCATCCGCAATTGTAGTTATTACTTTGTTTATGCAACAAACATTGACAGATAGTACGACTTGAGAGCTATCTGGTAGATAAGATTTGCCACCTATGATACAGGCTGATAAGAGGTCAGTGCCAGGAGAGGAAGAGGTAAAAACACACGTAACAAGATGGGAGAGAGGAACACAGATGCTGTTAACATTAGGAATCGAGATGCTTACACTTATGACGAAGCTGTAGAACTGACTGGTAAGTATATTTTATTTATTACACTTAGCTAACTGGTTACTGTATTTTTTTTCGAATAGGAAATCATTAAATGACTTCACCCGCAGTGGGCGGGGCGGAAGGGAGTGTCAGACTCTTACTGACCTTTGTTCCTTCCTCAGTCATTTGTATTCCGGAGGCACGGTCTCTCTTTCGAACGTCCCGCAGCTGGGTACTGTAACGTAGTAGTATTTATGGTGATTCTTTGTGAGTCTGTCTCTTTGTTTGTCTCAGGTGCCTATTTCAGCACCTATGTATGTATAATGCTATCTAGGTTCTACATCAGTGGCTTCAGTGCGCTCAAGATTATTAGAATTGATAGTTGGAAGAGTACCTATCATTATTATCATCATCGGCTTTTTAACTACCTTACTGTTGGGTAAAGAGCTCGTGAGGAGGTCGTGGCTAAGTAACTGCCACAAGGACTGATCGTTCAAAGATTAAGTTGCGCTTGGCGCGGTCGGTCCGTGGATAGATGACCATCTATGTCATAGCGAAACTCCTCCGTGCCTCGAAAAACACGTTAAGCTGTTGGTCCCGGTTGTCATTTTGTAGATCTCTGACAATCGTTACGGGTAGTCAGAAGCCAGAAAGTCTCACAATCAGTCTTACCGTGGGGTTTTGTGTTACCCGGTAACTGGGTTGTGGAGGTCAGATAGGTAGTCGCTCCATGTACAACACTGGTACTCAGCTGCATCCGGTGTAGACTAAGCCCAACATAGTTGGGAAAAGGCGAGGCAGATGATGAATGTTAGGTAAAAGCCCTTTTCATACAGAAAAGGCAATAAATAGTATTGATAACCATCCTAGATCAGGGGGAATTGGCGATTTCGGGCTCTAGTCCAGGCTTCGTTACGATGTTCTCCTTCACCGTTAGTCAGTGCTGTCTAAGATACACTTAGAAAGTACATTAGTATTTACCAGGTGCAGACACGAGAGGCAGGTGCGTCGCCCACGAGCCCACCACGACATTTTACACGAATAGAAGAGCATTTATAGATAAACTTAAGACTCTTTTGGAAAGTAGTGGTATTTCTTAATAGCACTTTCCTTGTGCAAGTGCACACAAATATAAAATTAACTCAAATGAAATAATGTGGCCTAATTATAGGTTCATGGTTGCCCCTTTCCTTAAAACTCCTGCGTAACGCCTTGATACGTGCAACAAAAATACTAAAAACCATGTCTACATGATATTAACTGGCTTCAAGAATCCAGGGTTCAATGTAAGCGAATACCATCCATGTTACAATTTTTGCTATTGTGTTCTTTGATACTTGGCAAAGGAATTAAGTGCGCATTGGCTGGATCGATTGTTTGTGTCATTAAGTTCTATCGCTTCCCTGAATGTCAAGTAGGTAGGCTAGTTTTACCTTTATCTTCTATCTATACTTATAATAAATCTGTAGAGAGGTCAATTCTGTACATGAAATATATTTCCAAAATAACTATCAGGGGGTGATTAGGGATCGATACTGATGCCAAAAATGCAATCAGTAAAATTTTTGTCTGTCTGTCTGTCTGTATAAACTCTATTGAAACAAAAACTACTCGACGGATTTTAACGAAACTTGGTACAATTATTTGTCATACTCCTGAGATGGTTATAGTATACTTTTCATCACGCTACAATAAATAGGAGCAGAGCAGTGAAGAGAAATGTTGTCATTTTGTTTAAACGCGCTAATCTCAGGAACCGGTCCGATTTAAATAATTCTTTCAGTATTAGATAGTCCATTTATCGAGGAAGGCTATAGGCTATATATCATCACGCTAAGATCAATAGGAGCGGAGCACCACCATTCCACGCGGACGAAGTCGCTGGCAGAAGCTAGTCTTCATTAATCGTTAACTGACGAATCAATCTACAGTGGCAACCACCAGAAAACCATCAACGCCATGAAGCTTAAAAAGGAACATGAGACGAATATTCTTATTGAACTCTTGACTGACAACGCAGATGGGATAGGCCCCGTTAAAGATAAGGGAATGACTTACGGCAAATTTCAATAACATGACATTATCTGTATGGACTTTATATCAAAGTCTGCAGATAGATACATATGTTATTCAAACTGGCTGTTAGATGTCTCTCACGCCGCAAAAGTTGTGAACGTGCCCAAAATCGGAAGTTGTGGAAATTCGATGGGGAGATCTATCAGAGAAGAAATATCAAAATTAATAAAAATTATGTAACATATAACATTAACCTATTAAGCGTTTAATCAATTAAATATACCTAGACGTAATGACATCCAGTCTTGAAAAATTATTTGATTAAACTGTAAATCTGTGTACCTACTCCAATTTGATTATTACTGATTAATTTATTTATATCTGTTTGATAATACTAATATAGATAGTAAGGTAGTCATCATCATCATCCTCCTGCCCTTATCCCAATTTTATTTGGGGTCGGCGCAGCATGTTTTCTTCTTCCATACTCTTCTATCTGCCGTCATCTCGCTAGTAACATTCATTCTAATCATATCAACCTTCACACAATCCATCCATCATTTCTTCGGTCGTCCCCTTCCTCTATATCCATCCACATTCATGTCCAAAACCTTTCTCACTACATAATCCTCATTCCTCCTCATCACATGCCCATACCATGATAACCGATTTCCACATAGTTTTTCGGTTACCGGTGCCACTTTCAAACTTCCCCTAATATACTCGAAAGAAATCCGCAAATCTATTTTTATCAAAGAACACCCCTTTGGTCCTGACTGGGTTCAGAGGCCTTACCATGACATGCTAACGCAGGAATAGTTTCGTTGTGAAACAGAGACAGTGCTGTACGATGTCAGTAGCTGTGTCTCGCTTTCACAAACACGTGGAGGTCTCCCATCATCTCCCACTTCATGCGGTTCAACTGAGGCCGATCCAAGTATAGCTGAGAAGAAGTTGGTTGATGATAATCGCTGAAACAATCCAAGGATACCAGAATACAGTGACAATGGGCAAAGGTTGCAGTACCTACGGCATAAAAAAAAAAGATTTTTTTTTATTGGAATTTTATTTTATTCCCTGTACAACAATATAACATTGCTTTGTCAAAAGGGTGGCCCATGGTCGCCTAGGCTAAAAACCTCGGATTTAGCTAGGCAACGCATTAAACATTTAAACATTGTTATCATCGAATAACAGAAAAGGATATATATTTCTACTATCGTAACTTAGACCATAAAATGACATTAGTTGAAGTGATTTGTATGCTACCTGCCTAAATCTCATAAAATTTTTCTTTTGCAGGTCATGGCCGCTACAACTACCTCCTGCTGGCAGTTTGCAGTATCATCGCTAACGCCTTTGCGCTCGACATGTTCGGTTACGCGACGGTGGTCGCTGCATCCACCTGCGACCTTCAGACTGGGCTAAAGGAGGTCGGGATTTTAGCCTCTGCACCGTTTGCAGGTACAGTAGTAAGCCTAGAAAAGAGAACACAGCGCGCATCATCTATTCTATACATATAAATGTTTTGTCCTGAATGACTGTCGGATCAACGCACAGCCTAAACTGCTGATCGTAGAGACCTGAAACTTGGAGTATGTGTTCTTTGTACGACATACGCGTCCGATAAGAAACGATTTTCCGAAGATCTGACACTAAGGGGGTGAAAAAGAGGCGCAAAGTTTGTATGAAACTCTGTTATTTTTTATTTGAATTCGTATAGCCCATGCGGGCAAAGCCGCTGGTGGAAAGCTAGACCTATAGACGTGTTGGATAAGAGAAAAGAAAACCCGCCAAGTGCGTATCAGGGCACGCGCACTATAGGGTTCTGTAGTACATTTTATAAGTTGATCAGATATTACTCTTTAACTTGTAAAGCCCTTTTTTGGATGTGAAATCATCAAATGACTCCTCCCGCCGGAGTGTCAGACTCTTACTGACCAAAACTATCTAAGTTCCTTCCAGCTTCTTGCGTTTCGGGAGTGCGGTAACTTCCCGCAGATTTTAAAGCCTGCAAAGTATTCAAAGACTATTATTTTATTCTAATAAGACCAGAAGCGGTCTTCTTTGCTCCTGGCTACCACAATAAATAGGTATGTATCTATATATCGACAAATGATTTTTCATTCGCCATTTCAGGAGTTCTCTTCGCATTTCCCTGGGGTTACTACGCAGACACACATGGAAGACGTCGTGCATTGCTGGTGTCTACTGCTATTGGGTTTTTGATGGCAGCTGTTAGCAGCTTCTCTCCATCGTGGCAGTTCATGCTGATAGTGAAAACTATTGGCAGTAGTTTGTAAGTACCTAACTAATTATAAAAAAAATCGTTAAACTCTTAATTTGGAGTGAGAGGGTGAAAAGCAAAGTTATTTGACGGCCTCACTCAACAACAATTCTAGGAAGAGTTATCGTAAGTAAAAGGAGGTCTTTCTTTTTATTAGGGAGGGGAAAATCATCAAATCACTCCTCCCGCTGTGGGTGGAGTGAGAAGAAGTGTCAAACTCTTAACCGTTTTACTTATAAAGTGCGATTAATTTTTAATCTGCTGCTTAGGAAAGGATTGGCAAAAATCTCACTCTTAAATGCTGTTTAGCGTTAATCCGAACTTGGTAGTTACGAAGTTAGTAGCTTACGGATTAGGTGAGACATGGTAAAACTTTAAATTACAGGTTTTTTATAAGTAAGACGGTTACTGACTGTACCCATCCAGGTTTCTTTCTTCGCCTTTTGTGTTCCGGGGCAACGGTTACTCTTTCGAACAACCCCGCCGCGGAGAAGTGGTCGTGCGCGACTGATTATTGTAGTCTTTTAAAGACTTTTGTAGATAACTTTTTTATTGTCCTAGAATAACTGCTTTGTCATTGTTTTTTGATGATGGTACTTAATTAATAAATTTTCTAGCACTTATCACCATTAAGCTGATAAGTGTTACGTGATCAGGATGTGCTTAGCATGAATATATTGCATGTTTTAAATAATTATGACTGTCTATTCGTTATCATCGTATAATTTACCGACAAATAATTAATTGCTTAGGCTAGAAATATTGTTTTTTCGCATGGGAAATCATCTAATGACTCCTCTTACCGTGGGTGGGGCGGGAAGGAGTGTCAGACTCTTAGTGACTAAAACCCATCCATTTCCTTTTCTTTCTAACATCCCGTAGCTAGCTGGAGATATAAGGTCAAGATGCGTTGATTTCTTAAATCCTATGGTAGAATAGTCTTATCAATATTTTTTTTTGTTATTGCAGATACGCTAGTATATTTAGATAGTTATTTTTAATATCGGTCCAGTAGTTACAAAGAATAGGGGTAATATAAGGGGTACCGTGTTACCCGGTAACTGGGTTGTGGAGGGCAGATAGGCAGTCGCTCAATGTAAAACACTGGTACTCAGCTGCATCCGGTTTAGACTGGAAGCCGTCCCCAACATAGTTGGGAAAAGGCTAGGCAGATGATGATGCAGTTACAAAGAATACTTTTTCTATACAAACAAATTAATAGAAAGAAAGTGAAAATTCTATTGGTTTTTTGTGCAATATTGCTAGGTAAGATCACACTCTTTAGAATCGTTTAAGTAGATACAAATATACATAAGTGAGTTTTTTTTTAATAGGATGTTTTACATATTAACAAAAAAGACTTACTATAGCTAAAAATATTTATAGACAGCCCTTAGAAAGAGGGTGCTTCAGATTTTGATTATAATTACACTAAACTACTAACTAATACAGGGCGTCAAAAAATTCCTCCTCATCGCGGTCAACTGGGAGCGTACCCAAGAGGCTGGCTGCATTGCCACGCAGGATAGCTATGCTTATCCGTTGTGCAAAATAACAGCCAGCCTTTGGGTCTCGAGAATAATAAATAATAATAAATAAATATCTTTGGACAATTTCATACAGCGCCATCTAGCCCCAAAGTAAGCAATGCAAGCAAGCATGCTTGTGTTATGGGTGCTAGCTTAACGGATATACTACTTATATACTTTTATAAATACACACATAATATACATAGTAACACCCAGACCCGTTACAGTAATTAAAATTCATCATTTCAATTTCTGCCCGGCCGGGAATCGAACCCGGGACCTCTTGCGTGGCATGTTGACCACTAAACCACTCAGGTCGTCATGAGAATATACCTTAGTTAAATTAATTTTAAATTAAAGATAACATTAAATGAAGAACTTCAAAAAAATTAAGAAGTAACAACACTAAAAAAAGCTCTTAAAAGGCAAAGGTACCTTTCATTGGTCTATTTTTTGCATTATGAAATTATTGTCTGTCTAGCGATAATACCTATCTGATAATAGTATAGTATAGTTATTTATCTATATCTTCTATACTTATAATAAATCTGTAGAGAGGTCAATTCTGTACATGAAATATATTTCCAAAATAACTATCAGGGGGTGATTAGGGATCGATACTGATGCCAAAAATGCAATCAGTAAAATTTTTGTCTGTCTGTCCGTCTGTCTGTCTGTCTGTCTGTCTGTCTGTCTGTCTGTCTGTCTGTATAAACTCTATAGAAACAAAAACTACTGGACGGATTTTAACAAAACTTGGTACAATTATTTGTTATACTCCTGAGATGGTTATAGTATACTTTTCATCACGCTATAATCAATAGGAGCAGAGCAGTGAAGGGAAATGTTGTCATTTTGTTTAAACGCGCTAATCTCAGGAACCGCTGGTCCGATTTAAATAATTCTTTCAGTGTTAGATAGTCCATTTATAGAGGAAAGCTATAGGCTATATATCATCACGCTAAGACTAATAGGAGCGGAGCACCACTATTCCACGCGGACGAAGTCGCTGGCAGAAGCTAGTCAGAAATATTAATATGGATTAATTGTTTCGGACGTCACTGCGGTCAATCTTTATAATCTTTATAATCGAAGACAGCATGACACCTCGTGATATCTAATAGATATATCCTATCTAAAGCACGTGGCAGGATATTATAATATGCTAAGTCATGTTTTAATTGCAACTAATGTGCGATCTTGAAAATAATGGTGTCATGCCAATGGCGGTTGTTTTTGTAAACTTCATAGTCTATCCAGAAGCTTATACTCATTGGTCAACGCCCTCCATCCCAAAAAAAAATATTACATGTATAGTTTAGTATAAAAAAAAAACACCCGTTCAATGAAAAAATAAATACACATTATATCTTACAACGGGGTATGCGTTGTGATATTACGTGTTTTTTTCCAAACATCCACCTCTCTTTCGAGTCTCACGTACCTAGTTAATGGGTAATCCCTAAAGACCTGATGTCACTTTCTAAATCACTCAGAAGCTCTCCCTTACCGCGTCCCCGGAACGCATAGGGCTAAGGAAGGGAAATGACTTAGTCATTAAGAGTCCTGATGCTGACACTCCCTCCCGCCCCACCCACGGCAGGAGGAGTCATTTGATGATTTCACATAAGAAAGAAAACTCCTCGTCCGCCGCATTTAAGATCCGAGAGCTAATGAGGATGCATGAATAAGCTTTGCCTGAACAAGCTTTGCATGAACTTACTTTGCATAAATAGACTTTGCATGAAGATAAAGATATTTATTTAGATAATGGTGTAAAATATAGAAGCTCATGTTTTGCCAGGAAGGCGCACAAAATTTAGTTTTTTCTTAAGCTAACTTAAGACATTACTTAAATGTAGGAAAATAATACATTTGTAAATGTAAAAATTATATCTTATGTAGGTAATAAAAAACTATCTGAGGGCTACAAGTTTATGACTTTGTTTGTTTCAGCTCCACAGCAAGTTTCACCCTCAGCATGACAATCCTGGGCGAGTGCACGGTAGCTCAGCACAGGAACCAGTACATGCACATATTGAACTCCTTTAATTTAGCTTCGGAGTTGGTTGGCTTCAGTAAGTACTTAAATTTATCATTCTTATCCCAAAGAAACATAACATTCCCAGCCGTGGAAATAATTAAACAACTATTTCCATTTCTATTTCATTGAGCTAGCTACAATGTTTTAGAACTTATTGAGGTTTTTCGTTTTATCGACCTGGGGGCTTACTCTAACTCACCGAAACGAAACTCCCGAACAGCCGAGAATAGACGATAACTTTTTTTTGGTACGGTAAGGTGCGATCTGATGCTGTGTACAAAGAGGGATGTACTTATACTATCCATATATAACAATTGTTTGAACCGTACCGCCCTAAAATTGACAAGGAAAGGTTCCGAATTTTAATCGAATCTTCGTTTTCGTTGAGTTAGAGTAGGCTCCTGTTTCTTTTGCAGCTCCGTGTACCTGCTTATTTGTTTTAAATGATTATTCATTTCTATACTTATACAGCCGGTTGCGCGAAAAAATATGTGGTTACTTATACGTGAAACGGAAGAACTGTCGTTCAAGAACTGTGAGGATAAAATTAAATAATAATCTATCTATATCTTCTATCTATCTATACTTATAATAAATCTGTAGAGAGGTCAATTCTGTACATGAAATATATTTCTAAAATTTTTCATTATTATAATTTAAAATTCATCATTTCAATTTCTGCCCGGCCGGGAATCGAACCCGGGACCTCTTGCGTAGTATTCATGTTGACCACTAAACCACTCAGGTCGTCAATTATTTTCAACTAGCTTCTGCCAGCGACTTCGTCCGCGTGGAATAGTGGTGCTCCGCTCCTATTGGTCTTAGCGTGATGATATATAGCCTCTAGCCTTCCTCGATAAATAGACTATCTAACACTGTAAGAATTTTTCAAATCGGACCAGCGGTTCCTGAGATTAGCGCGTTTAAACAAAATGATAACATTTCCCTTCACTGCTCTGCTCCTATTGACTGTAGCGTGATGAAAAGTTTACTATAACTAGCTCAGGAGTATGACAAATAATTGTACCAAGTTTCGTTAAAATCCGTCGAGTAGTTTTTGTTTCTGTAGAGTTTATACAGACAGACAAAAAATTTACTGGTTGCATTTTTGGCATCAGTATCGATCCCTAATCACCCCCTGATAGTTATTTTTGAAATATATGTCATGTACAGAATTGACCTCTCTACAGATTTATTATAAGTATAGATAGATAGAAGACAACTAAATATCTGTTTTCTATATCCCAGTTACTGTGTTACATGATACCTTTTGTTAATACAGGTTTTTCAGACTTTTGGGGTTTCTGACTACTAGCGGCGACGTTCAAAGGATCTACATATGACAGCTGCGACCAACAGCAACGGCTTAACCTGTGGGCCTAGCATGAATGACTTTCGAAAAAGTATTCGTATCGAAAGCGATTTTTGAATGAAATATACTCGCTTCTTACGTAATATTTATTTCAATTGATGACGTTTATCATACCTTTGGATGTAGCAAATTGTTATTTATGCATTTTGAACATACATTTTGCTTTGGTTTGGTTGTATTTATGATTCGAAATGGCTTACATTGACGTTAAGATTACGTTAGTGCATTCATACTAGGCTCACAGATACCGAGGGAATTCAGTACAAGATGAACGGCCACCCATCCACTTACCGACCTTGGCAACATTAGCTTAACCTCACACATTAACTTCTTTTTCTTTATACCCTGAATTCCATCGACAAAGCTATACATATTTATTACAAAAACAATTCCTAATGGATTGAACTATAATTTCGACAAAGTTGGGGTGAACTTTAGCCCAGTTGCCATGGGGCCGGTACAGCGAGTTGTACAACTTAGGCGATCCATCTCGCACTGTCGGTGTGTAATTAGCTTTATACAAACAGTTGGAGGTTACGGTATAAAAGTTTTTTTTATTATAATGAAAAGTTAGTATTTTAGTTTTTCAGTTTTTATTTTCGTTACTATGCTATGGCTATATTTTTTGGCGGATGAACCGTTTGGGATGGAATTTTAGTACGGTACGGTACTGTCTCCAGGGTTCCTCTCTATCTTAGAAGAAACCTGGAGACAGTCTGGAGACAGACTACCTGGAGTTTTATACTACTTATATACTCAAAAACTACTGGATCGATTTAAAAAAAAAACTTTCACCGTTGGAAAGCTACATCCTTACGAAATGTTATAGGCTATACTAGCTTCTGCCAGCGACTTCGTCCGCGTGGAATAGTGGTGCTCCGCTCCTATTGTTCTAAGCGTGATGATATATAGCCTATAGCCTTCCTCGATAAATGGACTATCTAACACTGAAAGAATTATTTAAATCGGACCAGCGGTTCCTGAGATTAGCGCGTTTTAACAAAATGACAACATTTCCCTTCACTGCTCTGCTCCTATTGATTGTAGCGTGATGAAAAGTATACTATAACCATCTCAGGAGCATGACAAATAATTGTACCAAGTTTCGTTAAAATCCGTCCAGTAGTTTTTGTTTCTATAGAGTTTATACAGACAGACAGACAGACAGACAGACAGACAGACAGACAGACAGACAGACAGACAGACAGACAGACAGACAGACAGACAGACAGACAGACAGACAGACAGACGGACAGACAGACAAAAAATTTACTGATTGCATTTTTGGCATCAGTATCGATCCCTGATCACCCCCTGATAGTTATTTTGGAAATATATTTCATGTACAGAATTGACCTCTCTACAGATTTATTATAAGTATAGAAGAAGAAGAAGATTATTTTATGTTTTCGACTAAATATTTATGATATGGATACTTAATTATTGTATCTATGTATTGATATTATACAAAACATATAAAAAGTATGCTTATTATTGAGATCATGTTTTGTGATATTTGTAAAAGTATACATTTTATGATAAAAAGTTCGATACAACCGGTTGATAGACATAAACAAAATTCACGCAGTGTTTTTTTCAATGATGTAACGATTATTGCATATTTCGTTAATCGAACTCACGGTAAATATATTTAGGAAAAGTCACCATTGTAAATATTTTTTGTCTTGGTAATACAACTACACTATAATCAATACTGTTGGAAAAGGGTACTAAAACGACTATTTTTCATAATTAATTAGCGGAGACTATACTCCCTTTACTGAGATTAGACATTTAAACGCACCCTATTTAGGTACCGTTTGTTCAAACGATTTTGACTCTATTGCTAAGGTGACATGACAAAAACAGAATGCAGATATTATATTTGTTATTGTAAACATTATTTTGCTTTCAACACCATCCTTATTAGTACGGAATAGAACTTAAAATCAGTTGAATAATCTGCAAAAAGAGTTTGGAAGTTTTTCGAATCTTATTGTAAATGAAGTAAAGTTAATATGTATTGCATTGATTTATGGGTTTAATATTTTTCTTTGTTTTCAGGCCTCGCCTACTTCATACTTTCCTTGGACTTCAATGTATCTTTGCCATGGTTCGGCATAACATACCGACCCTGGCGTCTCTTTACCTTCATCCTGGCGCTCCCCCTGGGAATAGGGGCTACGTTCATGTTCTTCCTACTTGAAAGCCCCAAGTTCCTGGCCAGTCAAGGGAACCATCACAAGGCCTTGGAAGTGCTGGAGAGGATCTATAAAATTAATGGTGGAAAGAAGGATGGGTATCCAGTAAGTTATTCGGTTATTTTGGTACACTGGTTACTGGTTTTTGTGTTAATTTATTTTTGTTTTCCTTTCTCGGTGTCAGGTTCTTATATATTTTTTTTATTTAGATAGTAGATAGTAATAGTAGTTGATTTAAATGTAGGTACTTTCTTTTTTTTTGTTCTACAGTACGTACAATATTCACATACAATAGTTACACTATCATTTATCTGTTTCTGCTTGTTTCATATGTCATAACCAGTGTAAACAATTGTTGGTAAACCAATAAAATAAAATAAATAAAGAAAGAAAGAAAGTCATGATGGCCTAGTGGTTAAGGCACCTGCATCTCGTGTACAAGTGTGCGGGTTCAAAACGGATCAACAGTTTTGCATGATGTCTTATGAGAATGCTTGATAAATACTACACACTAAGGTGTAAAGACTAATTGTTAGAGTGTATTCTGACGTCAGAAGAAAAAAGGACGCAACTAATATTTTTTTCGATATTTGGAATCAGGAAATAAAGTCTGATTGCAAAAAAATATCTATAAAAAACGAAATTTAAGCTGCTTTCAGGCTACGCTACAATATCGCGCACCATACATAGTCAATAATAAGTACAGTACAGTGTGAACGTGTCCATAACAATGTATGGTGCGCGATATTGTTGTGCTATGAGCTATATACTATATGCTATTATTAGCGTAGTCTGAATGCAGATTTACGCCCTTTTTAACACGCTTTTATATTAGCTCGGGTTGTATGTATGTATGTATGTACGGAATCTTTGAACCTAATTTTCACTGGTTTCTAGACGTCTGATCAACTTGGAACTTTGCACACGTGTTAAGGGCCGATGACAATGCAATAATCCGATAAAAAAAACACGCTTTTATTGTTGATCGAACTAAAAAATGGAAAATAAATAATAGTTTAAAAAAACTAAAAAAACACGCTTTTATTGCTGATCGAACTAAAAAGTAGAAAATAATTTTTAAATAATTCAATTCAGAGTAAAAAGCGTGGGGTGCTTGATATTGTAATTATTACACCTATTCTATTGGCAACCATTTATGAGAGGAGAGTCATGAAAATATAGGAAAATGCACCCCACGCTTTTTACTCTGAATTGAATTATTTAAAAATTATTTTCTACTTTTTAGTTCGATCAGCAATAAAAGCGTGTTTTTTTAGTTTTTTTTTTCTTATGGCGGCGGTATTACAGTAAATTACATAAGAGCTTTTATAGCTATTAACTAGGAATTTTATTATTAAAACTACTATACTACGAAAAAAAATTTTTCAGCGCCTTACGAAATTTGCTAGCAATGTAATCATTAATGTAATTTTGCTTTACCGATTTCAGGTGAAACACCTACTGATGTTAGAATCGGACATAAAAACTCACAGCTCATTTTGGAAGTCAATAGCTGAGCACACAGTGCCAATATTCAGGCCGCCATTCGTCTGGAGGACTGTTCAACTGTTTTTCCTTCTAGCACTATGTTGCAGCATGTAAGATTGCTATAATATAACTATTAGGCGTATGTTTATTTCATACATTTTTAGGCACCCGACCAAAACTGGTAAATGTTTTATTTTTGAGAATATATGAAAGGATATTTTCCGGTTAAGCAGGTCGAATGCTGTTAGAAGCACCCTGCAAGAGGTCATCTAGGAAAAAAATTTTTGAGGGTGGAGGCTTCCGGCGACTGGGACCGCAATTAACTGATCCGCGGTGTGAGTCGCCGGATGGATTTAATTTAAATATTTTTCTTCCGGCTACTGGGACCACTCATAAAATATAAGGTTCAAATCAAAAATAGTACAGTCAGACAAAAAAATCTTCAGTGCACTCTATAAATATATATTAAAAGAATCAAATGGACATTGAACATTTGAAATGTTGCGTCACGAAAAGTACTAGGACATCATAGAATGAAAGAGACCGCAGTGTTGTTTCAACTACCCACCCGTATATAATGTAAAATCTTTGCCCACCCGTTACTTTGTAAATGCCACGTAACATACCAGGGCTTCATAAGGTTGCAGAAGTTCCGTCCGCATTCGGATAACGGAACTATTCAATTCTACCAACATAGTGAGATCGAAAGACGGGATGTATAGGTTGCACCTAAGTCTGTTGTTCCCATCCCGCTAGTGAAGTTACTAGGAAAGCATAAAATGAAAGAGACACCGCTGTGATGTTTCAACTACCCACCAGTTACTTTGTAATAATGCCACGTAACATACCAGGGCTTCGCACTTCTTCGCTTCGCTGAGTGTTGATTGGCTGACGACTGCAACTAACCGACGAATACGCGGGCCCGCTCAAGTAGTTTGCTTCTTTACCTTGGCGAGACCCGCGTATTCCGTGCGCATTTTATTTACATTATATACGGGTGGGTAGTTGAAACAACACTGCGGTCTCTTTCATTCTCTTGATGTCCTAGTACTTTTCGTGACGCAACATTTCAAATGTTCAATGTCCATTTGATTCTTTTAATATATATCTATAGAGTGCACTGAAGATTTTTTTGTCTGACTGTACTATTTTTGATTTGAACCTTATATTTTATGAGTGGTCCCAGTAGCCGGAAGAAAAATATTTAAATTAAATCCATCCGGCGACTCACACCGCGGATCAGTTAATTGCGGTCCCAGTCGCCGGAAGCCTCGATGGTGGAGGTTGTAGATAACTTTCTTTTATCTGATACGTATCTTTGTAAGAGAAACATTAGATTGTTTTCATATTCCTAGTCCCTGGTCATTTTATTTGTAGACGATTTTTTGAATTTTGAAAATAATTTGGAAATGTGAACAGTGATGATGCGAGCCTCTAAACGGTCTTTTTATAATACACCATTGGTGATCCCAGATAAAATTAAAGAAAAATACATGTTGATTTTAAAAGAGTCACATTTCTGCTTCTTAGAATACTCGAGCTTACGAGCTTAACATTTTTAATAGTCTTTTTTCTTAAAGTTTTATTTCGATAAAACAAGATAAATTAAAAAATACCCCCTACGTATTTTGGAAAAGATCTGATACTCTAACAATCCTGGACCGATATGAACGAAACATAGCTAAAAACCACCGCAAGGAAACTGGCTTTCAAATGAAAAAAAAACCGCATCGAAATCGGTCCATCCGTTTGAGAGCTACGATGCCACAGACAGACAGACAGACAGACATCGACGTCAAACTTATAACACCCCTCTTTTTGCGTCGGGGGTTTAAAAACAAGCTTTTAACTCCCGTATAATAATTTAATTTCAGCAATAATGTGTTCGCGATGTGGTTCCCGACGATGGTGAACTTCTTCTTCAACTCGTTCAATGATGAGATGGATACCAGTCAGAACTTCTGCGACAGAATATAAAGTCAGACTATTGACCCTTTGTATACTGATTCGGTAAGTTAGTCGTGGTTACAAGTGTCGGTGGAAGGCAGCCGTTTTGCCGTAGTGGCTGAGTAATTGGCTGATGTGCTGAGTGTTGCGTTTCGATTCTCGCACGGGACACTGGAGCTTCATGGGCCTACGAAAAAAATTCCAAGTTAAAATTCCAGGATCGGGGTAGACATGCGTTGATTGAATTTAGGCACGGATAACGTAATATAATAAACATTTCACACATTTCAATAACTTAACAGCTTATCTTTTAATAAGCTATAGCCGTTCTTGTGGTCTGCTTGTAACCTTATCTGATACTCTAGTTAGTAAGATACACTTAATTTGAAATCCCTTATTATAATTATTAAACCTAACGGCAAAAGGTCCCTGGTGACCTGTAATACAGGTTTTGTTGAAGAATTTACCTCAGGCACTAGTCTCTTACAAAGTTGAGAGTTGTTTCTGAAAACTTTAACAATTTATTTAAAAGAAAGTATTTACATTACGAAAAATAAAAAAAAAGTAAGTATAAATATATTCTAATATAAATCTAACTAAAATATTGCGTCAAAAAATTCTTCAAGCGCCGTAAGTATAGTAACCTTATTGGTAACTATATTTTTGAGCCGTTTGGGGTTGAAACTCCAGGGTCGTGGGGTCCGAGTGCCCACCTTCTTTTTAAAGAATTAGCGAAGCGGCTTGTTGACACTTCCCGTGACCCAAAGGCTGGCTTTTACTTTGGCCAAAGGCTAAGCATTGCCATCCAACGTGGCAATGCCGCCAGCCTCTTGGGTACACTTCCAGTTGACGGCGATGAGGAAGAATTTTTTGACGCAATATTTTAGTTAGTTGAGTCTGGCATCTTTGCAATAATGTTACCATGTAACCTAACCTATTGTGTTATAGTCTATCTATACCAATTGATTTTAAGAAAAACCTAAACAAAATCATAACCTTTTTTGTTCTAATTTTCTTACTCATATTAATAAAATGGCATTAAATGATGAATGGTGATGTTTAGAGCATGAAATTGACATAATTACGCCACCCTTACGCCATTTTGTTAATTTTTGTGGCAGAATTAGAACAAAATAGGTTACGACTTTGTTTATATTTTTCTTAAAATCAATTGGTATACAGACTATAGAGGGTCAATTTATATTCTATTTATATATTTTTTCAGAATACATGCAATGACATAATCTCCAGTTACACAATTTACTCGGGAATTATCTGCGGACTATTCTTCTTCGTGGTCAATCTAGCAATCTCAACATTTGCGTCTCGCGTACGCCTAGTCCTTATCAGTACCCTCATAGTCTCCGGAGTCAGCTCAACCTTGGTCAATCTGAAGGATCCAGCGGCCAATATGGTGTTCTTCACGCTGGTCCAGTCGACGTCTTTGGGGATAGGATGCGTAGCTACTTATTTTGTGGATATTTATCCCACGTGCCATAGGTAAGAGAGATTCTAAATATTGTATGTATCTTAAGTACTATTATAGAGGAGCTCGTGGCTAAGTAACAGCCGCACGGTTCGACCGATCAAAAAGATAAGCTGCGCTTGCCGCGGTCGGTCCGTGGATGGGCGACCATCTTTGTAATAGCGAGACTCCTCCGGGCCTCGGAAAGCACGTTAAGCTGTTGGTCCCGGTTGTCATTTGTAGATCTTTTAACAGTCGTTACCGGGTAGTCTGAAGCCAGAAAGTCTGACAACCAGTCTTGCCAAGGGGTACCGTGTTACCCAGTAACTGAGTTGTGGAGGTCAAATAGGCATTCGCTCCATGTAAAACACTGGTACTCAGCTGCATCCGGTTTAGACTGGAAGCCGACCCCAATATAGTTGGGAAAAGGCTAGGCAGATGATCTTAACTACTATTATAAATGAGATATATAGTTTGTTTGTTCATTTGATATGCTTTCACATTAAAACGGCTGAACTGATTTGCATCAAATTTGATACGAAGAGAGACCCTGGAGACATAGGGTATTTTTTATCCGGATGCTGGGTTTTATGGTATAAAATTGCTTCGAACCTCCAGAACCACATAGACTGATACACACCGTTTGAAGGGCCTTGTGTGCGGTGCTTGAATGTTCGTGATCATCGGCCTTTCGTGATAATCCACAGAATCCACACCGTGGAAAGCCAGTGGGTAGTGGCTGTTGATGGCATCACCGGTACCTTTTTAAGGACTGACTACAGAATTTCAAACTTCATAACTATAGCCTAACAAAAGCAGAAAGTTTGTCTTAGGAACTTTGTTTGTACTAGTTAGGAGATAAATAAAGTAAAAGTCGTTATCCCTCCGGGGTGAGCCCGAGGGTCATAAAGAAGGTCCTGTTTTTTGTTTTTTTGCTTACATCTCGAAAACGGTGCGTCGTACGAAATTTTGTTGTACTACATAATAAAACCTCATAAAATTCTTTACAATTTGGCTTTTATACTATTTATCATACAATCTTTGCCTAGCTATTTCATTATGTAGTAGAACAAAATTTCCTTCCTTTTGCCCTTCTTGGACCTTTTTTGTGCCCCTTCCTTTCGGGATCACCTTGGAGGGGTAAGGACTTTTAATATGTTTATCTCATAACTAGTCCAAACAAAATTCCGAAGTAAAATTTTCTGCTTTCGACTTTTCCATCCACATCCCCCATGTGAGCACTCATTGACCATACTACTATTTCCTAAATGAACGCTCATACTTGTATTTTTCCAGAGGTCTGGTAACCAGTTTAGGTATGATGGTGGCTAGACTAGTATCGTTTCTGGGCATCAACATCATCGGCATCGTGATCATCAGCCATTGCGAGCTGACATTCTACTGCATGTCTTTGCTTGCGTTGAGTAAGTATAAATCTATTTTAGAATACCTTGTTGGTGTAGTGGTTGCATAACGGGATCTCAGGTTCACCAATAAGATGCACAATAGTACGCTTACTCTGTGATTAAGCATACTTTTATGCTAACAAGGAAAGTCTTATAAGCTTCCCGCGGGAGAGGCCCAGCCTAGTGCGGGAAGTCTTTGAAATTTATCTTGTCTGTTACTCTTTAAAAAAATCTAATTCTTTAGCATAATTCAAACTATGTAACCTTTATTTTCTTTTATTCTTATTCTTAAGATAACGGTCCGATTAACTTAAAACAGCTGTTTACCATAAATTCAAACTTCCAACTTTCGATGGGTAACGTATTATTTGACATTTTCATTCCTGTAACGGTCGATTACCAAACTAAGGTTGAACTAAGAGTGGGTAACACGAAAATTCCAGCTTCCTGGTTAAAAAAAAATTTTCGTTTAATGGGCCGATTACGTAACCATCTGTTGGTGAACTTAGCCCTTAGTAGTCCAGAGTTACGTAGTTGGTGGTGTTACACCCCCGAGTCTGGGAACGTTAAGCCGTCGTCACCGGCTGCTACTTTGATAGCAATTATTGTTACAATTCCATGTTAAAGGCCGTCTAACAGGTTTGAGAACTCTGACACTAGGACTTGTTTAATTAGTAAACCTACAGTCCACACGATAAGAAGAAGAAGATGAAACTCATTCATGCTAGCAAGTTTTTTCAAGGACACATTTAATCATGGAAGTTTTCATTATTAAATTCATTCAACATTTTTCTTGATTGATGGACATAGACTCACGATTTCCATCAACCAAGAAAAATGAATTCCTAATAGGAAAATCCAATATTAAATTTTTCCTAAGTTTCGAACCCATACCCTCATAGTAAGAAGTAGCGTTGGTCCCAAGAACCTACACTAACGAGGTAGTTTACATAATGGTCGGCTGATACGTCAAATAATTAATTATTTTTATCGTTTTTGCAGGTGGTATAACGGTGTCATTATTTTTACCACCGGATAGAAAATCAATAAAATGAGTGCGGCAAAATTGTGATATATTATTGTTAATATTTTGTACCTATTATCAAATAAAGGATGAAATTTTCATTTTTTGTCTTGTTATTTTATGTTATAATAATAAATGAGAAAATTTGTTAGCACGTGTGTATAGATGTTTGTTGCTCTGTCACGGAAAAACTACTCAGTAGATTTGGATTAAATTGGTTTACACTTTTAAACTCATAATTGAAAACTCATTCTATTCTATTCTAATAGGTGTTTCCCGCGTTTCATTCGCGTCGTGAGAGAACAACTTCACGAACCCGGATAAAAAGCCAAAGTAAAACCTTCTCCAGGATGCCCTCTAACTCCGGAGCAAATTTTGTCTAAATCGGTTTAGTAGATCCAAAGATTACCTCACAAACTTCACCGCTTTATAATATTAGTATAGATGAGTTATCGCAACGATGTAAGGCCGTTATTCTAAATTCAAAAGTCATTGATTCAAACTAGGTTGAAAATCAACATCTTTTTGAACGTCAAATTTACAAAAGACAGCCCCCAAAATCTCTTCACCACTTCCTATGTGTTTTTGCTGGTAAGAAGAAGTGGCGTAAAAAATATGCCATAAAAAGATTATTAAGAAATCTCGTTCTTGTTGATAAATGGCCATAGTTTATAGATACTAGCTTTCGCCCGCGTGGGTTATACGAATTCAAATTAAAAGTGACGAGAGTTTCATACAAACATTGCCCCCCTTTTTCACCCCTTAAGGAGTAGAATTTCAAAAAAATCTTTCATATCAGAGAGAAGAACACACCCTCCAAGTTTCAGGTCTCTAAAATCAGCGGTTTAGGTTGTGCGTTGATCCGTCAGTCATTCAGGACAAAGTTTTTTATAGGTATAGATAGATTAGCTAAGGCCAATGTCAAAGTATTAATGATCTGACATTATTAGCGCTTATTTTTAGAACGTTAAAGCGCAATATTAAAAACATTAAAATTGGTCGTGTTTCCGAGATTTTTTTATAGGTTGTTTTCGGATTTTCTAAATACAAAACCCAATATTAATATTACGTATTTTCTACGTAATGGCAATATAAATAATTCGTGTCCGATAAAGCTAATTCAGATATCAAAGAATTATAAATAATTATTTTTATCACGCGTTTGATAATGTTGTCACACGTTTAATATTTATTATTATTTTCCTTAATTTCAGGCAATTGTGGCTTATTCAAAATACTGTACAACAATCTATACATATAAATTGCTTTGTCCTGAATGACTGACGGATCAACGCACAGCCTAAACCGCTGATCGTAGGGACCTGGGGCCTTACCATGACGTGCCAAAACAAGATTATTTTCCTTATGAAAAAGAGACGGAGCTATGCGAAGTTACTAGCTGTGTCACGCTCTCAAACATGAATAGTGATTGCAAAAACACGTGGTGGTACAGCCCCTGAAACTTCGAGGGTGTAATTTTGTATGTTCTACCCCAAAGGGGGCGAAAAGGAGGGCAAAGTTTGTATGAAACACGGAATTTTTTTATTTGATTTTTTATTGCTATTTTTTATATACGCAGGCGAAGCCGCTGGCGGAAAGCTAGATACAACATAAAAAAAAATACGAATACCTACCAAATTATTGTATGTTTTACCTAGTTGAGATTTATACGTTCGATAAAAGTTTGATATATGAATAACGCCCCCCCCGGTCATTTGATGATTACACATCCGATAAAACTAAAAATAAAGAAAGGGCGCAGAGATAGTTTTTTTTCTGTTTCAGTTAATATGGGTAGGAACTATCTACCAGATTAATAAATTTATTGAAACAGCATTAGTATGAAACTGAGAAGTTATCTGGTAGATAATGTTAACTGGTACGCTGGATGAAGGTGGTAAAACTGGACATCAAAGGTCCGTAATGCTGTTTTAGCATTTCGACAATACCTCTAGAACATATGTACTTTGTTTCAACGCGTACTTATATACATATAAAGATGCACTGTATGTATGTATATGACTGTGATGGAAAACCCGAAATACATGCGGACAAAGTCGCGATATTAGATTTTTCAGAGGAGGTAAAATACTAATTACACTAAAGTAAAATATACATTACTTAGCTGTTTCCCGCGCTTTCACTCGCGTCCCGAGGTAACTACTTAACGAATCGGAATAAAAAGAAGCCTATACCGGTCTCCAGGATCCCATATACATCCCTGCCAAATTTCATCCAAATCGGTTCAGCCGATTTACCGTGAAAGCGTAACAAAGAAACAGAGTCACTTTTGCATTTATATTATAACTAGCTTCCCACCAGCGGCTTCGCCCGCGATATTTTAGCTAATGGATACAAAAACTTATCAAATTATACACTAAAACCTTTCTCATTAATCATTCTATCTATAAAAAAAAATCGCATCAAAATCCGTTGCGTAGTTTTAAAGATTTAAGCATAAATAGGGATATAGGGACAGAGAAAGCGACTTTGTTTTATACTATGTAGTGATATTAGTATGTTTAATCAAGAAGGTATTTCTATCGTCAATTGTTTTCGCGGCATACTTATTAAATGAATATAATTACACTCACGAGAGTTATCTTTATTTACTTTTCAGTCACGTTACAGTTTCACGCTTACAAATTATATAAATAGCGCGGAAAATTACCTTTTTAATTATAATATAGTACGCAATTAGTGTAGGTGATATTCAGCTGTAGTTTTGAGCCAAAACAAGATTGTTTTCGTTGATTTATTTTTGTCCTGCAAGGCCATGCTACCATTTTCACTATAGATTTCACCATTCATTATTCTATCCTTAGATTCTATTGCATCATTTTTCAACCATATTAGTACACTAGCTTCTGCCAGCGACTTCGTCCGCGTGGAATAGTGGTGCTCCGCTCCTATTGGTCTTAGCGTGATGATATATAGCCTATAGCCTTCCTCGATAAATGGACTATCTAACACTGAAAGAATTATTTAAATCGGACCAGCGGTTCCTGAGATTAGCGCGTTTAAACAAAATGACAACATTTCCCTTCACTGCTCTGCTCCTATTGATTGTAGCGTGATGAAAAGTATACTATAACCATCTCAGGAGTATGACAAATAATTGTACCAAGTTTCGTTAAAATCCGTCGAGTAGTTTTTGTTTCTATAGAGTTTATACAGACAGACAGACAGACAGACCGACAGACAGACAGACAGACAAAAATTTTACTGATTCATTTTTGGCATCAGTATCGATCCCTAATCACCCCCTGATAGTTATTTTGGAAATATATCTCATGTACAGAATTGACCTCTCTACAGATTTATTATAAGTATAGATATAGATAGAAGATTTGTATTTCACTCAGTGTAACTCTATTATGCTAACATAGAAAGTCTTTTCCATGCTGGACAGGCCCAGCCTAGTGCAGGAAGTCTTTGAAATTCATCTTGTTTGTAACTCTATAAAGAAATCTATTTTTTAAGCATAATTCCAAACTATGTAACCTTTATTTTCTTTTAATAAATTTATTCTTATTCTTATCTTTTCAACCTGAGTTTGGTGGATAGAAAGGGTATGAATTTCAGTTGCAAGTTTTTTATGTGTATTCCCTCGCACAGCCTAAGTACTGAACTGATTTTAACAAAGAGGATGTCTTCGCATTTATTCATTTAAACGCAAAGAGTGGCCTAGAGTTCATGACGTCATTAAAAAGCCATCAATTTGAAGTTCGATTTAAATTGTTCACTTGTTGTTAGGCCCAAGTTCACCGACAAGATAACGGTTTGATCAACTTAAAACAGCTGTTTACCATAAATTCAAACTTTCAACTTTCGATGGGTAACGTATTATTTGAGATTTTTATTCTTGAAACAGTCGACAATTACCTAACCAGGGTTGAACTAGAAGTGGGTAACACGAAAATTCCAGCTTCCTGGTTAAAAAACGTTTTTGTTTAATGGGCCGGTTACCTAACCATAGAAGATGATGAATATGATGATTTGATAGCCCGGTTAGTTTAAAATAGAATAGGATAACTTTATTTGCACTAAATATAGATGGGTTTACATAAGTTTGAAGGTTGTTACGGAGTTTGGTTCCAAGTACCTACCTACATTTGGCGTGCGACATATAAGATACTATATCAAAACAATATTAAATACTTTATCAATATAATACTATACTTATCAATACAATATTAAAAATGATCCCTAATTAAATAATAATAATAGATTAATGATAAGTTGTGACTGCTGATATGCATGTAGATTCGTCAGTGCACTTTGATAAAAAATATCTTGACCACTCTGTTTGTCAGAGAACAGTTTGTTCTTTCTGAATCCGAAATGAACAAATCATGATCTGCCTAGCCTTTCCCCAACTCCAATCTTAAGGTCGGCTTCCAGTCTAACCGGATACAGCTAAATACCAGCGTTTTACATGGAGCGACTACCTATCTGACCTAAACGACCCAGTTCACGCGTAACATGATAGGTACCCCTTGCTGAGACTGGTTGTCACACTTTTCAAATACATGCTGTGCTGCACCGAACCTAAACCGAAAATAGTTTGGGATAAGAGCAGGAGAATGTGAATGGGATGAGTTTGAAATCCTTTCTTTTTAGATGCCTAGGTCATACAAAGAACACTCTCCAAGTTTCAGGTTTCTACGATCAGCGGTTTAGGCTGTGCGTTGATCCGTCACTTATTCAGGACAAAGAATTGTATACTTACCTATAGAATATTATACATAACCCCACATCACCTTCATTCTTTTGAACCTCAACTTGGCCAATTCACAGCCAAATTTGTAATGCCTTCAGTTTCATCGCAATCGGTCAATGGTTTAGGAACGCATAGAGGACAAACATACAATCATTCATTAGAATTAAGATATAGAAAAGGCAAAAAATAGATTTAGAAGCTATCTATTCATTAGAAAGCACGTCCCCCAAAAATCATACAGAACTTCTAAATTCCCCGTTTGGTTCACTCGACCCCTAATAAGGTTATTCAAAAATAAGAGCAACGCCTGGATCAAATGGAAAGTGTATAATAATATATCTGACTATGAGCAATTTTCCCTATTTCGTCGTAGATTCAACAAAGAATGTTACCTATGTTACTCTAGGTATATAGAAACTGTAGAAGAAAATGTTAACAAGAATCTCAAATACTTCTGGGCAGTTCTGGGGCTATGTGGCTAGTAAACGGAATAACTCGGGTATTCCATCCAATGTTAAATATAAGAATACTTCTAGTAGTGATCCACGTGATATTTGTAAACTATTCTCTAGCTATTTTCAATCAGTGTATGAGCCATCAACACTTGACATCAATAAATGGCAACCGCCTTCTAGCTTTCATGATAATAGTGATATTATCTACAATATTTACATCGAGCCT
Source organism: Pyrrhia umbra (assembly GCA_963891755.1). Lineage (NCBI taxonomy): Eukaryota > Metazoa > Arthropoda > Insecta > Lepidoptera > Noctuidae > Pyrrhia > Pyrrhia umbra. Next base: position 13,640,678 of record OY982928.1, read on the forward strand.
TCTAAAGTTTATAAGGAGCTAAAGTCGTTAGATCCTTCAAAAGGACCTGGACCTGATGGCATTCCTCCCTCGTTTTTCAAAAGTGTCGCCAATAACTTATGTGTACCCCTACATCTGCTGTTCAACAAATGTATCAGTGAAGGCGTTTTTCCCGATGTATGGAAAATAGCTCACTTAACTCCTGTCTTTAAAAAGGGACCAAAAGATGACGTAGAGAACTACCGACCGATCTCTATTTTGTCTACCTTGTCGAAGCTTTTTGAGAGACTGGTTTATAATGAAATTTATCCCACTTTACACAAGGTTCTAATTAAAGAGCAGCACGGATTCGTCCAACAAAGATCTACTTATACAAATCTGCTTATTTTTGTGGGCTATGTTTTTGAAAATATGGATAAACGTTTACAAACTGATGCAGTATATACAGACTTTCAAAAAGCTTTCGACAAGGTGGATCACGAGCTACTTCTACGCAAAATTGCCTTCAACGGTATACGCGGAAATCTACTGAGATGGTTCACCTCTTACATAACAAACCGTACTCAAAAGGTTGTTATTAACGGATTTCAATCGGAGCTGATTTCCGTCACATCCGGGGTTCCTCAAGGCTCAATTTTGGGTCCTTTATTATTTACATTGTTTATAAATGATATTAGCGCTTGTTTTAAGCATTCGAACTTCTTACTATATGCTGATGACTTAAAAGTCTACAAAACTATAAAAACTAATGACGACTGTTTGATGCTTCAAAGTGACTTAGATCGACTGTCTAGTTACTGCACCTTGAATAAACTCTCATTGAGCTTACCCAAATGTAACTCGATTACATTCACTAAAAACAAAAAGCAGAACTCTTATAGCTATCACTTGCTAAATACACAATTAAAGAGAGTATACTCATTGCGTGACCTCGGTGTGGTACTAGACTCTAAACTTCAATTTAATATACATGTAGACAACATTATTAATAAAGCCCTTAAAATGTACGGTTTTGTTATGCGCAACAGCAAAGATTTCAAGCGTCCATCAACCTATAGATACTTATATACATCGCTAGTTAGGCCTTGTCTGGAGTTTGCTACTATCATATGGAATCCCTATTACGCAAAATATATTGACTCGATCGAGACCATCCAACGTAAATTCCTAAGAGCTCTGCATTACAGATGCTATCACAGTCACTGCTCGCATGATATGTTGCTTAAGAATTACAAACTGTTAACCCTTGAATCCAGAAGATTGCTTCTCGGAACGATGTTTCTACATAGTATTGTGCACAACAAATATGATTGTTCAGATTTAATAAACAAACTTTGTTACATCGTTCCGAGGACAGTAATGCGTAGACAAGTGCGTCCTTACCGCTTACTATCTATAAATATCAAGCACGTCTGTAACTCCAATGCTGGTTTACGCGCTCCTCTGCGCCAACTTGTGGATTCCTACAACAGTAGATTCGAAAACATCGATATTTTTAATCTAACAGCAAATCAATTTAGAAAATCTGTAGTCGATTCTATCTTAGCTTTATAAATTATTAAGTAGTATTTTTTTTTTATATATATTTTTATTATTATTTTCTTTTTTTTATCTATCCCATAAACAATATAAGCAAATGTTCATTCAATCAATCATTCATTTAATCTTTCACTCCATCCATTCATGTACTCTGTTTTTATTTTTGTCTCACGTAGCATTAACAATCAACAAAGTAGTAATAAGTGGATAATGTTGTTAGTAGTATAATAAGTATTTTTTTTAATTAGTAAGTATTATGTATAACGTTTAATTGTACTCCTGTTTTTTATCCCGAAATAAAATAAAATAAAATAAATAAAATAAAAATCTATAATTCTGATAAGCTAGATGGCTTATCTGGTGTCACGTAACAATCGGTTTTATATAATATCGCCGTTATCTAAAGAGCTGAGGACGTATTTTATTTATGAGTCACTAAGTATCTGCTGACTCAGAAACTGTATCGTTCTCACGAGTGACGTTCGGCTAAACCTCGCAGGGGATTTGTAGCGGCGATAAGTGGCAGCGACCTCTCGCCTTCGATCCATGGTTCGGAGCGAGATGGGTTGGGAAGCAGTCACTTCTGTTCCACACGCACCTCAGGGATGTAAGCATACTTGACGGGCCCCTCTAGAGTCACTGTTGGGGCTGCAGGTTTTTCAGCAAGCTTCAGAGGTTTGAGGGCAAAGGAAGAAAGATGGATATGTTCTAATAAGTAAGGGGTAAGTGGGAGGAGTCATTTAGTTTTCCCATCCCTAAAAAAGCCACAGGGGGCCTTGTCAAGAAGCAATAGTGGGCATCCAATCGGATTTACCTTTTTTATCGGATGGGAAATCATTGAATGACCCCTCCCGCCCCACCCACAGCACTAAAATACGAGTAATATAGCTGCTCATAATAGGTACATAATGTATTTAATCTCCAGTTTTAATGGTTTAAGTGGATCCCACACTACCACATGCCACGCTCCGTTGCTTGAGGCTACGTTTTTAACGTTGCTCGGAAGTAGTAAGTCTTCGCACGGACCACACGGGGCGTGGTAGTGTGAGACCAGCCTTATGATTGTTGGTCAATGAATCAGAATGATATTTTTATTTATCAATAAGATGTAAATTTGATTTCTATTTAAGTATTAAGTTTTCCTTATTAATTTGATACGGCCATGACTCAATAATCCTACGTTGAATTACGTAGTAATACCTACGTAAACGATAACCACATCTCAAAGATTACAAAACTGTTTTGTTTAGGGTTTTTGGGGTTCCGTAATCGACAGTATTTATATACAAAGTTGTATACTTATAAATATTGCAAGGCAGCTGGTTCTTCAAACCTTGCAGACAGATATGTTTTGCTGGGGAGTATGCTGTGCCAAAAAACGGCAACGTTTTGGGGGCTGTCTTTTGAATATTTGACGTTCAAAAGTGTAGAATTTCAGTCTAGTTTGACTGTGGCATAGCTCAAAGGTGTTTAGTTAAAAGCTAAAATTTGATACGGTTAATTATGAATCACGCCGGAAAAGTGGTAAAAAAGTTATTTTATATCGTATCTCCCATACACGTAAAGCGGGGATAAATATTTTTTTGACATAGATAGATAGGCCTTTCCAAAATATTGTAGGTGTGTGAAGAACATTTTACGATGTAAGAAGCTTTATTGTGCTAATTTCTGTTAAATTAGAGCGCCTCCTCTCTCTAATTTATGATTATTTACTAGATTTATGACTATTAATAGATATGTGAAAAAAAATCACAGAAGTAGCAACAACGCACATAAAAGGTAAACTATCACGGCTATATTATAGGCTTAATCGGTTACGAGTTATAATCGACCAACTGAAACGTGTAACGGAACCCTATTGCGTGTGGCCCGACACGCACTTGGCCGGTTTTTATCTTTCAATTAACTGAGTCGTCACGCAAAGATTTTTGAGTATTAAGTGCAGTAAACACCAAGAAAGTAACGAACTACTAATAAAATAGGTACAAGTATTTGTTTTCCGTGTAAGGGAACGCTTCGTATCACAGTTTAATTTTTGTACCTGAATCAGAGTTTTTAAAAGACGGTTTTCTTTACACTCTGTCGGGGTAAAAGATGTGAGCTGCTTGCTTCTGTAGGATGTGATGACGAAACTAGTGGGTGATTGTGTATGAACTGACAGAGGACACTGTGTATGAATCTCAAAAAGTTAAGCTAAAGTAGACTTTATGTCAAAGGGAAACTTGTGATTTGAAGTTTCAGAAACGCGTCAACTAACTGTCAAAATAAACACATCTTTATTAATTCATGGTGATTATATCATGAAGTGTAACCAAATCTGTAGATGAAAATGTCTTAGGAAGGTAATAATAAAAACTTTATTGACACCTAAAATCATCGAGATATATCCATAGAGATGCAATCCCGAACATTACGCGGTCACAAAAACGTAACCATTTTTAGAATGCAGACGTAGCATTGAAACTAGTAATCATTTTGATGTAAAATTATAATAATATCTATATCTCTCACATTAACCGAAACGTAATGTTCATGACATCTGTATGATAAGGATGGCATTTACTACAAATTTGCCCCAACATTTACTACAAATTTGCCCATATTATTGTTAAAATCGTCCTGCTGTACTCTGATAGATTCAAACTGGCTTCCAAGTGACAGATGTCATGAATTATGACTGGTCAGAACCTTTGTGGCACGCATTTTGCTTGATGATTGCACATCTAGTTACTTTAGTCATATATAATTTATCTATGCCTAAAATATATGATACTGATAGATATGATACTTTTCATTCATGTTACTTTGTCTATACATGTGGACGACACGTTAATGAAGAAACAGTAGAATAATAACCTGTGAACTGCAGTTTCATAATAATTTTGTCTGTTGTTATTTAACCGACTTTACCATTCGAAATTGGTAGTAAATGCGTTGTAATGTTTGTGTAACGTAATAACAAACTGACATGACAGTAATTGTGACAGTGACAGTTGTCTATTTTGAAACTAGCCGTCAAATGACGTCATATAGGCAAAGTATTTAGATAATTATAAAAAAAAAAACTAATGATCTAAAACATAAAATCTTCAAGTGGCTTTTTTAAAGTTGTCTACATTTTATAAAAAAAAAAAAAATGTTTATTTTTTTATTAGTCATACCCAATGCCCAATTTTTCTTCTAGTGAGTAAGAAGAGGTTTTACCAAGCAGATGGAGATGATACTGCTGATGATTTAACAAGGAATGACTCATGCGATATCAGTAAAACCAGTGCATAAGATAAGCACACAATCAAATGAGCACTCAAACAAACAGCTTGACTTGACTGTTTCTTATAAAACACCCTCATAGCAATGGACATCGCAGTCGTCCACACGTAATAGTGTGGTGATGTCATAAATATTGTGACTCTAGTCAAATTATAAATAAAAAATAAAATAAAAAATAAAATAACTTTTTGTTTTTCAACTTCGTGAGGTTGTATAATAATGGCGGCGGAGGACACCAGAGTGCCTTTCGAAGAGGCACTGAATAAGACAGGTAAGAGAGAGAGAACTTCCTACGTGGATGAGCGAAAGAGAAGCGGTGAGAATGGAGAAATACTGAATTGATTTTAATAGACTTACACCCAGCTGCACAAAAAAAAATTGGGTTGTTATACGTGAACATAAGAACTGTCATTCAAGATCTGTTAAAATGGAGTTTGCTATTATTTACGTTTTTTGTCGTAATATTTATTATGTAGATATATACTTCTCATGGATTGGATTAGTTTTTGGTGAGCTGAAAATTTCACGGTCAATTATTGAAATGAAATGTTTGTTTCAAAAATCCTGTTCAGGCCTGTGTTTCAATTTACGCATTCAACACTTAATGAAATACAAAATCAATGTTTTAATGTTCAACTTCTATTTTCAATGCGTTTCAATATATATATGCACTAATATTGTCTAATCTTGCTGTATATTTCTAAATACTATTTTAAAAACCCATGCGATTTCTTTACCAAATCCACAAATTGAATAAAAAGAAAGGGCCAATAATAGAACCATGAGGAATATGATGATGAGGTATGATGAAAGTCAAAGATCTTTTATATGGGTAACCATATAAAAGATCTTTGACTTTCATCATTCACGCTATCACCTAAACACTGTATTTTTAAAACAAAATTATGAAGGGAAGCATCTTTCATATCCGTGGCAGTAATACAAGCATAAATACTTTAAAAAAAATGTAGTCAACGTAGTCAAAAGCTTTATACAGTATACAGAGTATTGTGATATCGTTAGAAAAACTCTTTTGTTTAAATAATGTTTATTCCTTTGTAGGGTTCAGTCGGTACAATGTCTGGATGTTCACATTGTGCGTTAGTATCATTGTTAGTACGACCTTCGAGATCTACTCCGATACCTACCTGGTGGAGGCCAGCTCTTGTGAGCTGAATACCAGCAGCCAGCAGCAAAATTTGATCAGTAATATACCTTTAATTGGTAAGTAATGGATTTAAGAAGTCTTTAAAATAAGCCTCAAAGGTCTGGTCCATTATCAGATAATACATTTGAAAAACTAAAATTATAGAATAGAATAGAATAATGCTTTATTGTACACCATACGAAACCTGGCAAGTACCAGTGTGACTTTTTTGAAGTCACATGTACTTTCTGAGTGTATCTTACACGTCACTGACTAACGGTAAAGGAAAACATCGTGAGGAAACCTGGACCTAAAAAGTCTGAAATTGTCAATCCGCCTTGAGCAAGCATGATGATGCCTTCTCTGTATGAGAAGAGGCCTGTGCCCAGCAGTAGGATAATATATAGGCTGATGATGATGATGTACACTACAAAGAAATATACAGTGAAATTTGATGCAACTTGTGGTTGGTTGTATTTACAACGAATACAATCAGTCAATATAATCTATGGACTTTAAAAAAGATCTTGATCTTTGAGTAGATTGCTGTTTTTCTTCTTAAGCCTAGTCAGATAAAAAACACCATAAGTATTTAAGAAACGTCATTGAAAAAAAATAGACGGTAAATCAATGAAACACAGAAAGAGATCATCGTTAATGTTATGTAATTATTTTTCAGGCATGTTAATGACAACCCATCTCTGGGGTTACCTGGCTGACGAAAAGGGTCGACGAAAGATTCTCATGATATCCCTGTGCGTGAGTTTCATCGGTGGAACAGCTGCTACATTCTCACCCAACTGGATTGTACTTATCATCTTTAAATTAATAGCATCGGCCTCGTAAGTATTATCAAAATCATCTGTTCAAATGATAGTTTGTATATATTTAATCGGTATTCTCTAGAATAACCGGACAAATTCAAAGAATTCTTTCTTCGATAGAACACTATGTATTTCAGTATACTATATGCTATATTATAAGTAATTTCAATAAGGGGAACGCCATGGCAGACGCTACTAACATAGTTGCACCACTCTATGTCCAAAGGACCAACATAAAATAGGCTGACGATGATGATATAGTACATATTTTGCCGTGGCAAAAGCTACACAAGGCGACTTATTATTTTATTAAACAACAAGCAATGCATTACCTGATGACATTTGTCTGCAGCGTGTCGAGTGCTATGGCGACGACACTGACTCTGCTGAGTGAATGCACACCAGCTGCACACAGAAGCACCCTCGTTATACTGACCATGTCTGCTTACTTCGTGGCCGTTGGACTCATGGCAGGTATGATATTACAGAAACGATTTGATCTCATCATCTAATGAAAATAGGGATTTGGATACAATTTAATCGTAAGTCAAAGTCAAAATGTTTATTATATGTAGGTATATCAGTGTTCCTGTACGCGGTTCCAAAAATGGTTGATATAGAGAGGAATCGGTTTGAAACTCCATGGATAATCTATTAAAGAAATCGTTGTTGTTACAATTTGTAATAGATTTTCGACGTTAACAGCATGAGTGTACAACGCAAAATCCCTAAAATGATTGCAAACGCAACTAGAAGTTAACCTCGTTCACGTAAATGATAAACGCATTGGCTTGACTTACCTCAACCATATTGAAGAGAATTTAACGACCCGATAAACCATCAGCTAACATAATATACTAATTAAACTTTTATCTGCCAGTTATAGCAAAATCAATCCTGCCACTCGTCTTCTCCCATCATATACCAGTCTTGAACATCTACTTCAACTCTTGGCGGCTCCTGAATCTCATCTTCGCTGTGCCATGTGCAATCAGCGCAATTTTGTGCATCTTTGCTTACGAAAGCCCGAAGTATCTGATCTGTGCTGGGAGGGATGAAGATGCTCTTGAAGTTTTGAAGAAAATTTATGTCATGAATACTAGGAATAGCGTTGATACTTATAAGGTAAGAAAAAAAATTATACTGGAAGCTAAAGGTTGAACTAGAATTTTTAATTCACTTTGCTCTAAAGACGTGATTTTTTATGATAAGAGGAAGGTTATGAGGAGGGTTATAACTTCAGTAAGCTAGCGAAAGCTAGCACGATTATCCCACAAAAAATCATCTACCTTGATTGAGAAGTTTTTAAATTAGCTTAAATAAAATGCATTTCAGCTATATTGACGATATAGTTATATCCACAATTATTTACCAAACTAGTATTATAAATGCAAAAGTGAGTTTGTTTCTTTGTTACACTTTCACGATTAGACCGGCTGGGCCGATTTTAGATCTTAGATTTTTATAGTTATATCTGTAAGCTGCTATTCATATTATTGTTGATTTTCAGGTTTCTTCATTAGAGTTAGAAGAAGTACAATATTCTTCCTCGAATAAAAAAGTCTTTAGAGCCATTCTAGACAGAACATTACCAATGGTAAAACCACCAATGCGGAGATATTTTACGATCCTCTCATCTCTATTTACCATTTCTTATATTACGTAAGTATTTTCAGTTGTAGTCGAGCATTGAACAATTACGTGTTGCGATACATAAAAGCATTAAAACAAAATCATCCTCATCCACGGACCGACCGCGCCACGCGCAGCTTTGATCGGTCGAACCGTGCGACTTTTACTTAGCCACGAGCTCCTCTGTTATTTGTTTGTAATGTTCATCACAAAGTGTCTAATGATAATTGCAGATACTTTTAACATTCGTGTGCAACCATTTTGCAAAATTTAACCGTACTAAAATAATAAATTCTAAAGGAACTCTGTCTGTTGGTCTGATCATTTTAGCGGATTGTTTGTAAACCAATTTATTGGGAACATCAACAAGTCCGCTGGTATCATAAAGTAATTGCACGTATTTTTTAGCATGGTCGCATTCTTCGTTTGGACGCCTTTTATAATAAACGCTATCATGAAGTCAGCTGGAAGCGGGCATCTTACCATCTGTGATATGATCAGGCTTTCCAGCAATTCGAATACAGAGGTAAGTGTTATGGCATGGGGCTCCGGGGTTGTTAGAAAGAGAGATCAGGGTCCTAGAAGGCAAAGGGCGAGAGAAGGGACATGGATGGCTTTTAGTCATTTTGAAAGGTAATACAAATCTTTTAACTTCTATGTGGCGTCAAATCCTGGTAATAACTACCAGGAAGGATTTGAGAAGGCTTTTTTAATTGAGTAAATGGTATGCTTCTAACCATTTCTTTCTTATCAGATATATAGTATTCATTTGAATTGAACGACTATTCGTCAATACATACATTATCAACGTATTTTTTAACATAAACAGAAATTGATTTAGTTTAGGAGTTGGTTCTAATTCTAACTGATTTTGTTTAGGATCTGGATAAGATCTAAATCTATTATTATGTAAATATATTAACTAGTAAATTACCTAAACCTGCTCGTATTTTTTTTCAGACTCAAGACTGTCCCATTGACACTAAACATTTAATCTTCGTCTTTAGTATCACCATGATTCTGGCTACCTACAACATTGTTATGGGCAACATTACCTACTGCATCAGTAGAAAGTATCTCTTTATAGGAATCCAGGTACAAATCTTTTGTTTTATCATAATTTATTTTGAATGTATCGCCATGATTCAGTTTGTAGACTCGAATTGAAAATTCTACTTTATAAATACTAAAGAAATAATTTCTTTATCTTTCACCTTCGTCTTTTTCAATAACACTATCTTGTTTCAGTTGGTTGCTGGATTAGCAGGACTACTCATTAATACCAGCCCCTTCTGGATCCTCAGCTCCGTGATGTTCACGATCTTTTTGTCTGCCATCATCAATATTGGTTTTTTGAATTCTTACACCGTCGAAGTCTTCCCAACTTATTACAGGTAAATACGTAAAGTTTTTATTAACAAGTAATTATCACGCCACAAGCCCAAGAGGACTGGCTTCATTCTCGCTACTTTTGAGACATATTTTTGAGTAACCGAGATAAGTAATAGCTTGAAATAGAGGTTGTTTGGAAGGTTGTCTGGAAGAGATCGCTATTTAGCGATAAGGCCGCCCATTGTACCTACATAATTATTATATTTCTCTTTGATCTGTATTTGTAATTGGTGTACAATAAAGAGTATTTGTATTGTATTGTATTGTATTGTTGTTTGAAAAACAAAATGTTGGTAAACGGAAAGGAGGGAACGACTGAAAATAACTACTCCTCTATTTTATGTTCATCACATTTATTCAATAATGCCAAAAGATAATGATGACATTTGAAAAAGTTACATTGCTACTTATTAGGTTTCAAATTAACATTATTTAACTTCACACTATTTAAAAGCAAACCCAAAAATCATCATGTGTTATGTTGAGACTGCTAATCATAGATATATGTATATGTTACTAAAGTAACTAGATGTGCAATCACCAAGCAAAATGCGTGCCATAAAGGTTCTGACCACTCATAATTCATGACATCTGTCACTTGGTAGCCAGCTTGAATCTATCAGAGTGACACCAGGACGATTTTCACAATAATATGGGCAAATTTGTAGTAAATGTATCGGCAAATTTGTAGTAAATGCCATCCCTGTCATGGACATTACGTTTCGGTTAGTGTGAGAGAGATAGATATAATTTTACATCAAAATGATTACTAGTTTCAAAGCTACGTCTGCATTCTAAAAAACGGTTACGTTTTTGTGACCGCGTAATGTTCGGGATTGCATCTCTATTGATATATCTCGATGCTGCTAATGTCATAAAAAACTTTAATGAATTGAAACTCTTGGACAGTCTTTTTTTATTTATTTTTTTGTTTCCAGAGCTTCAGCCATGTGCCTAACTCCGATGGGTGGTCGAGGCAATGCCATGTTGGCTATCAATATCCTCAAACGCGTACTGGATAGTAATTGCGAAATTGCTTTCTACGTTTTTGCAGCCATTGCTTTTGGTAAGTACAATCAGTAATACGTAAACCTAGATAGAAAACTTTCCTATATATGTATAAGGTCATCTTTTCGTCTTTTAAGAGTCGATATCTTACTCAGTGTTGTGTTTAAAGAGTCTGCAAAAACATAAAAGAAACTGAACAAACAGATTGAAAGTCTTGCAACTTTTGAAAATCTTCATTAGGTACTACAGTCTGTTACGAAAAATGAAACCAAAATCATAACCTATTTTGTTCTAATTTTCCCATATAGATAAATAAAATGACATTAAACGATGAATGAAAATGAAATTGACATAAATGCGACGTTTTTACGCTATTTTGTTAATTTCTGTGGCAGAATTCGATCAAAATAAGTTACGACTTTGTTTACATTTTTCCTAAAATCAATTGGTATATACTATAGTTTCTCCAGATGATTCTTATAATAATGATGATAATAAACCTACAACAGCATTTCAACATCAGTTCCGTCTTCTTCTTTACGAATCGATAGCAAAAAGTATTTCTAGGTGTTTGGCATTTCTTTTTGTATTGCAACGTCTATCACACTGTTGTGTGCAAGCTAATTTAAACCTTCTGCATTTTTAAATTGATTCCTTTTTTACAGGTGGTGGATTATTAGGCTTACTATTGCCTTCTGAAAAGACGCTGAAGGAACATAAAAAGATGTTGAAACCAGAAGATTCTCACGAGTAATATGTTACTCACTCACATTGAGTTATTTGTACAAATCGCTGGAGCATTAAACAAGACTGGCCATTTATAGTAATACTCAGCGAAATATAAGTAGTATTCCAGCGTTTTAAAAGGATTAAAAATATTGTTTAAGAACCTAAATAGCGTAAGATTTTTGTTGATTATTAAATAAGATGTTAGACAATGAGTATTGTGATAATAATGTGAGGAGCTCGTAGTTCAGTAAAAGCCGCAGGAGTCGCGATCAAGGAGGAGCTCCGCTTGATGTGGATGGGTGACCATCTATGTCTTACAGAGACTCCTCTGTGCCTCGGACCGAAGTCACTTAGGTGCCTACTGCATTATCAAAATTTCGCTAAGTAGCCCATCAGGCAGTTAGCGATGTTACATCCCTCTGCCTAGGACGTTAAGCCCTCTTTGCCGACTGCTACCCAGATAACAGTCGTTGTTACAATTCCATGTCAGAGGCCGTCAGGTGGATTTTAGAAAACTCTAACACTAGGGGTTGTTAGGTTACTAAACCTGCAGTAAACACGAAAAAAGACGACACAAAAGATTGTCTGAACGAAATATAGTAAGATTTTCTTTTCTACCACTCACTCTTACTGAGTGATTCAGAAATATGAATGGCTAGAGTTGTGATTCACGGATTGAAATACGTATATGCTTAGCTTAACCTTAACTCATGATAACCAGGACCAACAGCTAGTACTAGCCGAGGTACGGAGGAGTCTCGGTATGACATAGATTGTCACCCATCCACGGGTCGACCGCGGCAAGCGCACCTTGATTTGTCGACCGGTGCGGCTGTTGCTTAGCCACGAGCTCCTCTAAAACAGATGTTTAGTTATGAATGGAAATTTAATCATGTACTCAAATAATATTATGGGTACATTATGTTGCTAACACTTATGTGGGATTACTATTACACACTTACAATAATTAATTACATTTTACTCGGTGCGAGTGTGTACATATAATACATATTTACTATACACAAACACTGCTATCAGACGATAGTGACATCTCGAATATTAGGGTTCCGTGATATTAAATGAAATAATAAAACGTACTGTTTTGAAAATTTACATTTACAATTATTAAAATAATTAATTATTATTTGTACTCAAATCATATCAGCCTTTATATCATTGTCCCACTGCAGGGTAAAGGCCTCTTCTCATACAGAGAAGGCATGAGCATTGATCACTACGCTTTCTCAAGGCGGATTGGCGATTTCAGACTTCTTAAGTCCAGGTTTCTTCACGATGTTTTCTTTCACCGTTAGTCAGTGACGTCTAAGATATACTTACGAAGTATAAATGAAATATGTCACATAGGTATTTGCCAGGTTCCGAGACTCGTACACGAGAAGCAGGTGTCTTAACCACTAGGCCAACACGAAATGTCATTTAAATTTTGTAATACAAGTACAGAAATGTTGCACCATATTTTGATATTCGTAGTTTCGTGGCTTTTTTGTATGACAAGAATAACAAGACTGTAAGTTCTCTTCGCGTTCTAGATCATGATGAAATTTCTAATTTCTGATAAGTAAGTTACAAAAACGATAATGACAGTGCGCATTGGTAGAGAAAATTATCAACGGTCTTATCTTATTTTTATAAATGTCTATATTCGGCCTAAGATAAATGTTAACCAAATGATAAGTGAGATATATAATGACAGATTAAAGATAATTCTATCACTTTTTGGTAACATCTTTGAATATGTTAAGGTAAAGAATCAATAAAGAGATTTCGCTGCTGATATGAGTTTTAAGGACACGACAGCTTGATGATTTTTTCGGTTTCTTTGTTCTCTGATCGTGTAATCTGTTGTATATGTCAGTTATTAACGATTAAATAAATTTATCTGACAGCTAATTTTCATATAAATTGATCTATTAAAATAATAATATTAGTTTCGCAATGACAATTTCTTTAAATGTATTATTAAAACATTATAAACGATACTATATATAGCTTTAGCTGCAACACTCTATCATCCATTATTTATCTAGAGGTCAGCAATTGCAAATTAACGTTTACATAAAAAAATACAAAATATAAAAATGTACAATTAATGTTTACTACGGAACCAACCGTCAATTATCAAACAACGCTTAGCTCCAATACTTTTTATTATAAAACGCGACCGTGACAGTGGATAGAACAGTAACTGCCAAGAATTTGGCGTGACAATAATAGACTTTAAGAATTTTAGCAAATATTGTGTTAGTGGTGTTTATGTAGTGGAAATGACGGTGAAAGGGAACAGGGTGCCTTTCGAAGAGGCGCTGAACATGACAGGTAAGAATATAGACTAAGACAGGTCATGCAGGAGCTTTGATAATCACTCTGCTGATAGAAAGAGATAGAGCAACTTTAAACGGACAGTTGCCGGAAGCTAGATAGTTCTGGTGTAAGAGAGATAGTGTGGAATATAGAGACCATCTCGTTTTGGCAGTGAAATAACCATGGCTTCGGCATTTTATACGTATCGCCCCATTTCGTTTGCTTTAAAATGGCTTCCATAATAATAACCTCTCCAGATCGCGCTGGCCAATCTCAATGAAGACCAGCCAGGTACGCATTGTAGTGCATAAGTCCTTGTGCAGACACAGGTGCACTCTCTATTCCCTCACTCTCATATTCCGCTGGGTCGGCAATCCGACGCGACAGAGGAGAGATCAGGCGCAGGACCCACGGGTTTACGTGGTCTCCGAGGCACGGAGAGGTCTCGCTATGTTATGAATAGTCTCCCATTCTGATCTCCCTTAGACTGACCGTGGCTAGCGTAGCTTAACCTTACTAATCTGTGGATTCGCACGACTGTTACTAGCTATGAGCTACGAGCTGCACTTCTGTTCAGGTGTTAGAGAGAGATAGGAACTGGAACATAAATATAATTTTTTTTTGGCAGTAAAATAACGATTGCTTTGATAATTTATAGTACGGCCCCAGTTTTTTCTGCTTCGAAATGGTTGCCATAATAATACCTAGGCTCTCAATATAAATATTTCTACTGAAAAACTTTGAGAACTTACGCATATTTAATGAAACCAATTAATTAACTATCTATTAATTACGTACCAGCTTTCCCGCGGTTTCACCCGTCTTGATGGAACTACGCCCCCGATTAAAGTATGTTCTTCCCTAGGTTCCAAGGTCATCAATCTCCATTCCAATTACATCTAAATAGGTTATCCCGTTTTGAGTTGTCTGACAACCAGTCTTACGTGTTACCCGGTAAACTGGGTTGTGCAGGCCAGATAGGCAGTTTCTCCTAATAAAATACTGGTACTGAACTGCATTCGGTTAGACTGGAGGCCGACCACAACATAGTTGGGAAAAGGCTAGGCAGATGATGATTTATGTTATAGAATGTGTCCTTGTCAGACTTATGATGTAAAATAAAAAAGTTATTTATGTACGCATCCTAATTGTGTTAGATTGTAAACGTGATTGGTTACGTGTTAGCGTTAAATTGTTAAAATTTACATCGCATTGTTGTGTGATCTTATCGCGAATAAAACAATGCATGAGATTACGGATAATTAATGTAGATTAATAGCTGTTTCCCGTGGTTTCATCCGCGTCCTGAAGTAAATACTTAACTCACCTGGATAAAAAATAGCCTAATAACCGTCTCCAGGATCCCCTTTATTTCCGTACCAAAATTGATCCAAATCAGCTTATTCGTTTTACCGTAAAAGTGTAATAAACTAATTAACTTTCACATTTAGAATACTAGTTAGGATTCTTGCATGGATCAGAATTGAGATTAATGAACGGCAATTACATGTAGCCGAGAAAAAATGTTTAGAGGGATATGTGGTGTTATGCGAAAGGGTAGGATTAGAAATGAGTATGTAAGAGGAGGAAGGCTGAAAGTGGCGCTAGTGACATATCAGCTACTAGCTTTCCGCCAGCGACTTCGCCCGCGTGGGCTATACGAATTCAAATCAAAATTAACAGAGTTCCATTTTCACAAGAAGTGAAGATCATATTATGACAACTAAGGTTCTGTGAGTGAATGTGGTTCTGATTTAGCACACATGAGTGTTATGAGAATCGTAGTGTCTGGTTGTGGCCAAGGCATCTGCATCTCGTTAACGAGTGTGCTGGTTTGAATCCTAGAAAAACCATACAACTTACTAAGTCATATGTACTTTTTAACTATATCTTAGACACCAATGACTAACGGTGAAGGAAAACATTTTGAGGATACCTGGACTAAAAAGTCTGTAATCGCCAGTCCGCCTTGAGCAAGCGTGGTGATCAATGCTTATGCCTTCTCTGTATGAAAAAAAGACCTGAGCCTAACTGTGGGATAGTAAACTGGCCGATGATGATTATGATGATAAGTTTCACGGAATATTGCAGCATTGATACTTAATTGAACACAAATCATATACCAGTCCCCCGAAGAATTTAGCACAGCTTTGTTGTCTTATTTTTTTCGGATGGGAAATCATCAAATGACCCCTGCCGTGGGTGGGGCGGGTGGGAGTGTCAGACTCTTCCTGACTAAAACCCATCCATGTTCCTTCCTCAGCTCTTTATATTTCGGGGGCGAGGTAACTTATTCGAATATCCCGCAGCCCCGGAATTCAGCACAGCTGCACCCTGCTTATTAGAGAGTATTTGCATTACTTAGAAATTAACCTATTTCGAGTAATCCAGCAGCCCCGGTGGGCACTGGCCCTGGGGATGAGCCCTGTCAAGTATAGTATATCTCTTTGAGGCGCGTCTGGAACACTAAGCGTTTTTTCCCACTTATATAACCCCCCCCCCCTGGGGGGCGCTAGTAGGATAGAATACAAAATGTATGGGAATGACAGATAGCTCGTAAACGAATGTCATCCCCGTACATTTTGTTTTCGATTCTACTAGCGTTTTTGCCACTTGTCTAACCCTACTAGTCGTTACAGTGAGCCAGCCATTGCTCACCGTCCGCAGACTTGAGTGTAAGCTTAGCTTTACAATATAAATGGTCGACGCGCGTGTTTACAGATGCATCGCTCCGCATAACAGAGCGTCACGCAGGGTAGTGTGATCCGCCGTAGCATTACAAAATATTACAAAATCATTATATGTTTAAGATGAACTTGAAACAAACGAAATATTGATAAGAGATGCTAAACGTATGATGACCACGCGTAATTAATTTGGAAGCCGTCTGCGTATGATAAAGAAGGTCTGTATCATTTGCCATTGCGCAATATTTTGATATCTAGATTTTCTGAAATGTTAATCATACTACTTACTTGGTTACTTGGCAGTTTTGTAAATATTTTTAGTCGTGTAAAAGATAACAATCGTATCAACTCTGTTTAAATTGTTTCTTTAATAATAGTTCTTGGGGAGTGTCTTATTAATTTGTTTTGTTTGTTGATAACATTATTTTTTTAAGTATATTATTTTAAGATAAATAAAATACGTCATTGGTAGACATCTATTTTTAGTACTACTACTAAATATACATTACATACTAGTTCCTTCGAATGTAGATGAGACAAGGCCAGAAGTAGATTGAAAATAAAGGCTTCAAAATTTCATAATTTTTCTTTATTGACAGATTAACAAGACTTATATTAGTATCTGACTACTGTTTGTGGTAAGAACGGCATGTTATCTCGTCCCGTGTCTGTCCTTGACCCTTTCATAATTCTGACGCAATCCAATTTCAAGATAGCATTGATTTGTACATCAAAAGTCTTATGTAAATTTAATCACACCATTGTTTTGTTTTGTACTTATCTACAAAATCAAACATAGAGTTAGTTTTCTGTCACGATGTATACGTATTAAACATGTGTATTTTATATGATGACGTACCTACCTATGTAAATAAAGAATTCGAGATTGTTATATTTGCTCTTCATAAGAGCAATCTTGCAGTAAGTAAATCTTTGCTATACAAATTGGCGTAGTTAGTGAAAAGATGGGTGGATTTACCGCATTTCGACTTGTCTAAAGCAGCTAAATCGGAGCACACACTACCACCTGTCAGATGGCGATGCGTAGAACCACGTATCGTTTACCACGCGTATCGACGCATTGTCACTGTGCAGTCGACAACTTTTCTAGGCTGACCAGCGAGATGCCATACAAAAAAAAATGTCCCCGGGGAAGTCCCTGCTGGAGCTGTGGGATCGTTTGAAAGAATCATTGCGACTCTGGAACGTAAAGGGTGAAAGACGGAACATGGATGGGCTTTAGTCAGTAAGAAACTGATACTGCCGCTCCATAACGGGAGGAATCAATGTTGCCCCACGCACCGGAGCGTAGTACGTTGTATTGATTGATCCGCCTTACAAAACTAGGAGCAGAATAGCATGAAGATAAGAAGTGTAGCCTCCGTTTACACATTGAGTGGCATCAGATAAGATTTTGGTTCTATAATACTCAGCATTGGGGCTTTAGATCTGTAACAATCTAACCAGGACTACGAGAAATTTAAACCGTGCAAAACAGTGCTTTTATGAAAAGCAAACTAGGCATTACCTTATTGCTAAATACTTACTCTGTTTTTATCTCCTTTAGCACAACTGCTGCTATGCTAAGTAGGATAGAAAGTGCCCTCAAAAAAAATAACAGTATATATGAAAGTGAAAATATGAATAATTGCCTGCCCTGGACTATTACGCAATTGCTTTAAATATAACGGTCTCTTCTCTTCTAGGGTTCAGTCGCTACAACATTTACACATTCATGCTGTGCGCCAGTATCATCGTAGGCATGACCTTCGAAATCTTCTCCGTGTCCTACTTGGTGCCAGCCAGTTCCTGTGAGCTGAACACCAGCAGCGAACAGCAAGGATTGGTAGCATGTGTGCCTTTGATTGGTAAGTTTATCCCCACCATTCTACTGGCATTAGAATAGACTATACTTTTGCGAGTATACATAAGCTATGTCATCATGTCATGTCAAAAACTCAAAACTCAAATGTTTTTATTTCAAATAGGTCTTTGCAGGCACTTATGAAACGTCAAGCTAGTTGCACGGTTCCAAGGAGTGGGTATTATAGAGAAGAACCGGCAAGAAACTCCATAGACACTCTTTTCAAAAGGAAATGTTCACAACAGTCTTTATGTCATCAGTATATGATAGACCTATACCATCTATTTATGAAAGGGAATCTGCTTTTGTCCATCCAGCAGGCCTGGAATAAGCCTAACTGATACAGATTTCATCCGAATTCCGACTATCCATGCCTCTAGGTATTTTCTTACTACTGCGCTTCATGAAAATATCCTTTAAATCAATCATGAAAAGGACCAATTTGCAAGATTTTTTTTATTGTCCAGGTACAATCGCAATGTCCCACGTATGGGGCTACCTCGCAGACACGAGAGGCAGGAGGAAAATCCTCATTGTGACCATGACGATGACGTATGTCGCTGGAACATTGGCCGCTTTCTCACCGAATTGGATAGTGTTGGGCTTCCTAAAGTTACTGTCTTCAGCGGCGTAAGTATTTGCTATTTGCTGATAGCTTTTCATGTCCTCTTCAAGCGTGTTGCAAAAGAGACACAGTTCTAGTTCCATTTTCTTACTTACCTTTATTATGAAAACTGAAAATCTTGAGCAGTAGAGGGTTTTATTAAGATAGTGCTCTAAATCTTCAATTGCTAAACTTTCAATTTTCAGAATAAAGGAACTTTATATGAACAGGTGATGATTACAGGGTCCGTTTGAGATAGTGAAGTAATTATACATTTTTTTTACAAATCTGGGGGCTTATTTCATTGGACACAGAACTGTTTTGTGCTTAAAGATTTATTCTTTGAGGAGTTTCATATAAAAAAAAACAGTACAATACAATAAATTAAAGCCAAATTATGTTATGCAGTGTATCTGGCAGCTACGCCCTAGCAGTAACCCTACTGAGTGAGTGCACTCCCATGGCGAAGAGGAGTTCGCTGGTTTTACTGACTACCAGTGTCCACATGGCGTCTATGGGGGTTATGGCAGGTAAGGGCTCTTTAATGATAATATAGATCGTGCAGTCAGCTGAATATATTCCAATATTGAATAATCGTAGCATGTGTGTTGCTTGAAAACTCTTGAGAATAGCACTGCCTTCAAACATTTGAATTATTGCCAATTAGACCATTAATGATCAATATTTAGCAAGTGCATAGCTTGCATTTACTACATACTTAATGTTTTCTTTAATATATTTTTTAATCAACTTTACTGTGCTCACCAGAATTTAAACCGTTCAGTTATAGCAATACCAGTCCTGCCACTGACGTTCTCATACTACATACCATATTTGAATATCGAATTCAACTCCTGGCGTGTTCTGGACCTCATCTTCGCTGTACCATGTGCGATCAGTGCTATTGGCTGCTTCTGTGCTTATGAAAGTCCGAAGTATCTCGCCAGTGTTGGCAAAGACGAGGAGGCTCTTGAAGTATTGAAGGGGATGTATACCATGAACACTGGGAAAAGTGCTGATAACTATCAGGTTTGTAGTACATTTTCTTTCCTTCCTCAGGCTTTAGTCAAACTTTATACCAGTTTTAGTGTAAATTCGTTCAGTTATTTTACCGTGAAAGCATGCCAGAAAGACAGGCTTGCTTTCCTATTATAATATTAAAAGATATACTCAGAGACTTAAAAAACGATGGTATTCAAAGTGCGTTTTATGTATATTGTAGTAAAATTTACAATAGCTAAAAAAACAAAAATAGAAAACTACTAACTCATACAGGGCGTCAAAAAAATCCTCCTCATCGCGGTCAACTGGGAGCGTACCCAAGAAAAAAAAATCATAATGTAGTAGAATTGTCTAAACCCTATTAAGGCCTTAAACCTTCTAAAAATTTCGGTAATTTTCAATTTCCAGGTCCAATCATTAGAATTAGAAGAAGGCCATTCTTTAGCGCTACACAAAGGCTTCTGGGGTTCAATAGTAGCACAAACAGTACCAATGATCAAGGCGCCGTTGCTCAAGTATACTATACTCCTATCTTTCCTGTTCGTCATCAGTTACATCACGTAAGTATAACAAAATAACTTCTGCAAGTGACTTTGTCTGCGTGGAATTGCGTCCAGATACTGGGATAAAAAGTATTGTATGTGTGATTTCCGGTTATCAACTATGTGTGTACCTAATTTCATCTGAATCCGATTCGCAGTTTTTGCGTGAAAGGGTAACAAACATCCATGCATGCATTCATCCCCGAAAAAATTGCATTTATAAATTAGTAGGTTTTATGTGTACGAATTACTTTTCAATTTTGATCACTGGGGGACTACTATTTTTATTAAATCTTGCTATTCTCTTTTCAGAATGAACGCTTCCTTCGTTTGGTTGCCTTTCATAATAAACGCATTCATGTTATCAGTAGTTGGAGGACAGAGAAGCCTTAGCATTTGCGAGATGATCAGATTCACAAGCAATTCCACTGATATTAAAGAGGTAAGATTTTTTTTACATCTTTGATTGAAAACAACCGATACTTGTCCAATCTCATCATCATCCTCCTGCCCTTTACTCAATTTATTTAAGGTTTGCCCAGCATGTCTTCTTCTTTCATACTTTTCAATCTGACGTCATCTTACTAGTAACTGTTCTGACCATATCATGTTTTACACAATCCATCCATCGTTTAATTGGTCTTCATCTACCTCTATAGTTATCCACGTTTATGCCCCAAACTTTACTGGCCAAAGCCCATTTCAAACCTTTTTTCAACTACGTTGATGTAACATAGTTACCTTGGCAGATGATATAGGCCTTTTTTCTTCATCACTTTCGGATACTTATGTACTTCAAATATGTTTAGACTTTCGTTTTGTGTTGATTTCAGATTCAAGACTGTTCTATGAACACAGAGGCCATGACCCTAGTGTTTGCTATCACCATGATACTAGCGTTCTGCAACATTTTTATGAGCAGTATCATCAACTGCATTGGGAGGAAACGCCTCTTCATTGCTATACAGGTGAATATATACTACTAGAATACTAGATTCTGTTTTGTCTAAATTAATCTGGATTATTGAGGGAAGAATATTCAACCACGAGTTATTTATGTGGATAGATCATTACAGAAAATGATTCTTAGCTGTCTGTCCGTCCGTCTATATCATAATCATTAATCAATCTTATGCAATGATATGGGACCTGACGTGTACGAATCTGAAGGCTTGATGTCCTTTGACTGAAGTTGCTATTGAGAAGTAAATATTTACTTTAAAGAACATTACGTTTGGTTTTCCTCGTAGGACCCACGTCCCATGATAACAAAAGCTAGCCTATTATCATCAACCAGATCCAAATGGGGCCACTCCGGGCTGTTACTGATTTCCACATGGAAAAGCCCAGTTACACTTTACCTGATCCAAGGAAATAAACCAAAAGAGTTATCGCAGCCCCTGAAAATAAAGGGCGATGGGAGGAACATGTATGGGTTTTAGTTAGTAAGGGGCTGACACTTTCTCCCGCTTTGCTCACAGCACGAGCGGGAGGAGTTTTTTGATGATTTCCTATCCCATAAAAAAACAGTAGAATTTGTTCTACCAACCTAGCAGAAACCTCAGGCACGCCGTCTAAAACAAACGTTTCTCTTTTCCAGATATTCGCCGGAATATCAGCGCTGGCCATCAACAGCAGTCCCTTCTGGATTCTTAGCGCTATCTTGTTTGTATGTTTCTTGTCTGCCGTGTTAAACTTCGGTTTCCTGAACACGTATAGTGTTGATATCTTCCCTACTTATGTCAAGTAAGTTCTTGTCAATAGTTAAATCCTTACTATTCTTAATTATTACGTCAATTGTTTCAATAATTTTAGCATATTGTTTGAGATTTGGCTAAGGTATGTTCCCGTCTCTATTTACCCTTGTAAATTTTATACTGATATACTTTCCAGGGCTATGGCCGTATGTCTGACGCTGATGGTGGGCCGAGCTAGTGCCGTGATCGGTATCAACGTGCTCAAAAAACTCCTCGACACCAACTGCGAAGCTGCTTTCTATATATTTGGATCGGTAGCTTTTGGTATGTTTGTTACAGTTACCAAATAAAAGCAGTAATACGCTTAAAATATTATTTTAGTACATATAATGATTAGTTATTGAAACTACGGTACGGGTATTCAGAAGCCAGTAAGTCTATCAACCAGTCTCACCAAGGAGTATCGTGCTGGCTGCAGGACTATTCGAAAAAGTTCCTCCCGCTCCGCTCACAGAGGAAGGAGTCATTTGATGGTTTATTAATTCTTAAAAAAGGGGTATTGTGTTACCCAGTAACTTGGTTGTGGCGGTCGGATAAGCAGTCGCTCCAAGTAAAACACTGATACTCAGCTGCATCCTGCTAGACTGGAAGCCGATCCCAACATAGCTAGGAAAAGGCTAGGCAGATGATGATTGTCAGTTATTGAAAATATTTTTTTTTGATAAATGGTATACAGTCTAGATTGTAAAGAAAATGTCGTCGTATTCAGTCTTTTATTATAACAGATTAGGTACAAACTATACTAGGTTAGGGCGAAGACACGTTTTTGATTTATGTAATTTATTTACTCAAATTTTCAGGCGGGGGTTTAGTCGGACTGTTACTGCCCACTGATCAGCAAATAAAAGAACAGAAGAAAACACTGAAAACTTGAACATTAAACATGATGAACACTGTATGGTGAATGATAAAACGTGTTGTGCCTGCATTCGTAACTTATACGTTCACACGTTACTGCAATATTTTGCTATTCGTATTTCATAAGGCGCTTGAAAAGTAGTACAAAAATTGTTCCATAGTAAAAATAATTATTAAGAGGTTCCCAGTTATTATAGAAGTACGAGTATTTGTAATTTTATTAATCTGTTAATTAATAATTAATTTATTAATGTAATGTTAGGTATGTTTGAGTATTTTTTGTCATTATGTGCTGTGATTATTATTATCAAATAAGATGTAGGTAGGTAATGTTTGTGAGGAGAAATTAAATTATATCAAAATAATTATATTTATTTTAATTTTAAATGTTATTGTTCGTTTTATTCGTGACGCAATTTACCCATAAACATTTTTTTAGTGTTCAGCCGTTTTGGTTTTGGATGATTATAGTTTTTAATAGGCTTTTTTTTATAAAATGGTTTAGTGATTTCATGGTAAACCCCACATATTTATTTGTTCTTTTGTTTCATGAAACTAACGTCTCATATATTTTACGTATTTAGTTAGACCCTGAGACAGTTTTCTTCTTTTTTATTTTTATTGGCGAGGCATGCCGACAATTCTGTCCATGCCAGAGAGTGGAATGGAGACGCAAGTCATGTATAAAAGTCTAAGGGCCAAGTTCACCGACTGAATAGATAGTAACGTAATCGGCCCATTAAACAAAAACGTTTTTTAACCAGGCTGCTGGAATTTTCTTGTCACCCATTTCTAGTTCCACCCTGATTTGCTAATCGACCGTTTCAGGAATAAACATCTCAAAATACGTAACCCATCAGAAGTTGGAAGTTTTACGGTAAATAGCTACTTTAAGTTAATCAGACCGTTGTCTTGTTGTTGAACTTGGGCCTAAAATATAGTCACTATTAGGTGCTGTTAGTAAAGTTAATCTGTGATAGATGTATTATAACACACACTACCTACCCACAAAGACTACATAATTCTGGTACACAAAAGCAAATAGAAAAACAGCTACCCTCGCTTCCATTCTTTACATATCCTACCTTACGATCGTTCATTTCGATAACCACTTACTACGTGTGCGCAACGATGTCTAATTTATCGTAAAATTTTGAACAAAATCTATAAGCTATCTTGGCAACAAATTCCTTATAAATACAAAGTTTAAACAAACATGGGTATATATAAGTTTGTGTTGCGTTTGTTCGTGTATGTGGTGGTAGTATGTCCTGTTATCCTGTCTGCGCATACGCAGAGGAGCTTTGAGACACATGGACAAGGTACGTATCACTTGAAAATATAAAGAACATAGAATCAGTTAAGAAGATTGAGATTATTATACAAAAAAATATTATTTTCATCCTTTTTTTCCTTAAAGGGATGAGGCCGACGTATATTCATTAGCCCAAATTTTTTATTTATCTTCTTGATGAAATTGTTCTTTCAAATTGCACATGAACTAGGAACATTGAGCTCATGTCGCAGTAAATTCGCCAGTCAGAATGGTGCCTACATTAACGTATCGTGATGAACACTGATAGGCCTAGGATCGGTAGTCGGTAGGTAGTCGTAGAGGCCTGGTGGTTAAGGCACCTCGTGTACATGTGGGTTAAAATTCTGGCAAGTGCCAATATGACTTTTCTAAAGTCTTAGGTACCTATAGACACTACTGATTAACAGTGACAGAAGAAACCCGAAGAAAGGAAAGAAAAAAGTCGTTTATTGAATTTAAAGATGTATTTAAACTTGCTAAAGCCATATATTTTTTTGGGAATCATCCCTTATTCCTTCAATACTGATATTCCTTGCAGAGCACTATCATAAGAAAGAGCCTCCCTGCGCCATTTGCCCTCATCACGGCAGATGCGTGCCCAAGGTGCAATGTCCAGCTCACATAAGGTCCAGCTCCTACAACCCTGCGTGCCATCTTGAAGGTTCTGTGGGTGTATGCTGCTTCACTGGCAGAGGACATGCAGGTGAGTTCGCCATGGATATATGGATATAGTTAGAGCTAGCTAAATATTTTGAAAGATGGCGGAGTCTCAAAATTCATTCAAATTCATATTAATAATTATAAATGCGAAAGTGTTCTCTGTCTGTTTGTTACCTCTTCACGCTTATACCACTGAATGAAATTTGATATGTGGAAAGTTTGAACCCTAGAAAAGGACATAGTTTTTATCCGGGTGCGTTTATCCCTCGGGACGCTGGATTTTTTATTCAGTTAGCCAAAAATCAAATGCACTGAACTTTAAGACGTTTATTTTATCCTCCTTACTGACACTTCGTTTGCATATCCATACATGCTATTCAAACAGCGGAATCAGAGCGAAACTCTCGCGCATCATCATCAATCAGCACAGAAGACAGCAAGGCCTCCCATCAGAAGTCGCGGCAGACGCTGGCGCAGTGGATGAGCATAGCCACCAAACTTCTAGAACACTCTGTGCACACCATCGTCAACAGAACCTCGCCTAGTTATGGCCATCATTTGGTAAGAAATAAGAATGTGTTCTTGGATCATCTTAGATTTTTTGTTGTTCATACGTTGATGTTTAGAGTCCCCGCAGACGGACTTTCTTCGGCCGATAGTTTTGCGCAATTGCATAAATCTTCACACTGATTAAGACGGTTTCTTCAACAAACTATCGGTCGATAGAAAGTCTGTGGTCTGTGGAGACTCTTAGTTTAATTGCTAATTTGGTGGCCAGCGTCAACACAGAGGTTAAGTCAATTTCTAACAATTGGGTTAAGTTAACGGATATTCAAGTCTGGAGCCCACCTGACTTATGAAGGTTCAAAGCCTAGCACATGCCAATTTGTCTTTTTTGAAGTCGTAGTAATGTACTTTCTAAAGTTGCTCTTACAGGCCGATGACGCTGAAGGAAAATATCGCGAAGAAAGATGAACTTATGTAGTGTAAGATAAGAGTTTAGTATAAGATACCGACTTCTATGTGTCTTTATGATGTAAAATAGTTTTTTTACATTATTTACTACAGTCTGTAGTTACACACGACGCACGCGCAGCCACCCTGGGTCGCGGCGGTCTGCTGAACTTGTTTGCTGCGCAAGAGTTGAAGGCGCGTCAGGCGATCTCTGATGATGAACTGGCTTTGGGATTGACTGATCATACTGATGGTAAGGTTTTTCCTATTGCAGATTTTTTTTTCTGCACTGGTGCCTATTGTTATTGAGTTATACCAACTAAAACATATTGTTATTGAAAATATATCAACTTATTCTTAACAAAAATGCCTTCCTAATCCATACTAATATAAATGCGAAATAATATGTCTCTTTTATCTCTTTACGCTTAAACTGCTGAACCAATTTAGATGAAATTTTGGATAGCTTAAACCCTGGAAAAGGACACAAGGTTATAGTTTTTATTCGGGTGCGATAAGTATATCCCTCGGTTTGCGGGCGAGTTGGGGTCGGCTTCCAGTCTAAACCGGATGCAGCTGAGTACCAGTGTTTTACATGGAGCGACTGCCTATCTGACCTCCACACCCAGTTACCGGGTAACACGATACCCCTTGGTAAGACTGGTTGTCAGACTTTCTGGCTTCTGACTACCCGTAACGACTGTCAAAGATCTACAAATGACAGCCGGGACCAACAGCTTAACGTGCTTTCCGAAACACGGAGGAGTCTCGCTATGACAAAGATGGTCACCCATCCACGGATAGGCCGCGCCAAGAGCAGCTTAACCTTTGATCGGTCCTCTCTAAGCAGCCTCCGTAAGCAGCTAGTAGATAGAATAATAATTCAAATGGTCTATACCAGAGATCGCTTCCATTAATATACTTTATCATTCTATTTTCTACAGTTTACGATATAGAAAGCCACTTGTCCTAGGCAGCAGTTCAGGCTTGGGAGAACATGTCAAGGGACATCCCTAAATGAACACGAAACTTATGATGCACGTACTTCATGCGATAATAGTCTGTGTCCAATTATTTACCAGGACCATTCTGCCCACCACCACCATCATGCTCGTCTCCAACTCGCTACAGGAGCATCGGAGGGGAGTGCAACAATCCCAGCCACTCCACATGGGGTGCCATCCACACCGGCTTTGAGAGGCTCCTGCCTCCAGACTACAGTGATGGTAACTGCTTTCATATCGCTCATACAAATCTGATTTATGGTGGTTAGAGCGTAACAGTAGGAACTATTGTAAATAGAACCTTTGCTAGACCTATAAAGTTCTTTCAAAATATATTGAAAACTTCAAAGAGACCTTTGATTGTGTTAAGTTTTTCTTTTATAGGTAAGTAGTTGGATAGACAATTCTGGAACTACATTGCCATCAATATTTTCAATATTTATTAAATAAAATTAATTTAATGCCTACCGTACAATTAGAAGGTCACACCTTTGCCTATTCCTTAAGAGAAAATTAGCATAATGTTAATTACCTAGCTAAGGATCTTTTAACCAAACCCTTCCGTGGATTTGAACAGTCAAGATAGTAAAAAAAATCTACCAAAATACGCAGGCACCTGGGCAATGAGAACAGCAAAATCTGGTCTTCCACTGCCAAGCGCTAGGAGTGTCAGCAGCGCACTGCTGCTGGACGGGAGCCACCCGAGCAGTACCCATAACATGATGTTCATGCAGTTCGGACAGTTCATCGCCCACGATATCAGCGCTGGAGTTGTGTTTTCTGCAGGTAAGTAACTTTGTGCTTCTACTGTGGTACTGCTAGACCCTCATAATTACTAGCATATTAGTCTTGGACTAGACTTGACTTTGACTTCGACTTCGACCTCAACTTCAACTTTGACTTGGACTCTGAACATGACTCTGGGCTGGGCTTTGGACACTGGACTGGACTTTACGTCGACTCTGGACTCTGGACTCCGGACTCCGGACCCTGGACTTTGGACTCTGGTCCCTGGACATTGGACTCTGGACCCTGGGCTATGGACTCTGGACTTTGGTCCCTGGTCTTCGACTTCGACTTTGGACTCTGGACTTGCCTGGTCACCTTGACCAGCATGCTCATCAATTCTTGCATACATTCGCGAAATGAGGTTTAATATTTACCGGTGCTTTTTTCCCAGATAATGGTAGCGCTATATCGTGTTGCATAAACGATGGTGAAGATATCCTGCCTTCAGAACTTCAGCACTTTGCCTGCGCACCTATCATAGTGGCTCCTGATGACCAGTTCTATGGACAGTTCCAACACAAATGCATTAACTTTGTGAGGACACAGGTAGCTCCGGCTGATGATTGCTCTGTGGGATATGCTAAGCAGGTACGTAGTGATCAGTATAGCTGGTATACCACTGGTTTGTACTGCCAAAGAAATATCCTTGTTTCTCATAAGCTAAAGACCATTTTTTTTTATTGCATTAGTATGAAACATGGAATCAAAAATTTAAAACTTAATGTGTATTTTCATATTTCTCCCTTTGAGTCAAAATGCACAGAAATGTAATCAGACAGAATGTGTTATTAGTGTCTTCTTCTATAAAAGTTAA
This sequence comes from Pyrrhia umbra, assembly GCA_963891755.1. NCBI lineage: Eukaryota > Metazoa > Arthropoda > Insecta > Lepidoptera > Noctuidae > Pyrrhia > Pyrrhia umbra. The sequence continues at coordinate 13,669,370 of OY982928.1, forward strand.
AAATATCTTAAAATCTTACATTACTTATTGCAGATGAATGGTGCAACTCACTACCCCGATTTGTCTCACATTTACGGCAGTTCAGAAGAGAAATTATCATCTCTTCGAACTGCAGGCGGATTCCTCAAGACTTTCAATGACTTTGGCAGGGAGCTTCCTCCTCTCACTGAGAGGAAAGAGTGTTTGTCGCTGAAAGAAGGGGCTGCTTGCTTTGAATCAGGTAAATTTTCCTCTCCTTCCTTCTTATTATTTTAGGAAGATTTTGAAGCCAATCGTCTTCTACAAGGATACGTAATGAGCTAGGTTGATAGATAGCTAATATGCTGAAGCGAGTAACACTGGCATCATGAAATACTAAATCGCAAGTAAAATTTATGGAAGGCTATTTAGGAACATCAGTTGTCTAGTTGTGATACTCTAGACAAAACCTCAGTATTCCTAGACAAGTGGCAAAAACGCTAGTAGAAGAGAATACAAAATGTATGGGAATGAGATTGAATGACAGATAGCTAGTCGTAAACGAATGTCATTCTCATACATTTTCTATTCTATGCTACTAGCGTTTTTGCCACTTGTCTAGCCCTACAGGTGGGAATGCATTTTAAGATTGCGATGGTCTTTCGATAATTACCGTGCCTGAGTCTGACTATATACTCGTATACCCATAAATGTAATGTCAGCAGTTAAAACATCATGCATATTTTTGTTTAGGAGATGCCCATGGAAATCAGATCATCTCGCTAACAGTTCTTCACACGATCTTCACGAGGGAACACAACCGTGTAGCTCGAGAGCTGTCTGCGCTCAACCCTGGCTGGAATGAAGATACCGTCTTTTGGGAGACCAGGAGGATACTGCAGGCTGAGTTTCAGCACATTATTTATAATGAGTGGCTACCCTTACTTTTGGGTAAGAGAACTTTGATTTTGAAAATAATGAACACAAAAAGAACTAGTATCTACGATCAAAGTCTGAGAAAACATAGCATCTCACTTTCAAATTGGTTATATAACTGAAGCTGTCAATTACTTATTACAGGACCTCAATTCATCAGGACGTTTGAACTGTCACCATCTCCAGGCTACTCTTCATCATATGACCCCCACGTTAATCCTTCGCTATCAGCCGAGTTTTCCGCAGCTGCCATGAGATTTGGACATTCTGTGGTCGATGGGAGACTTGTGTAAGTGGAATTAACATATTACGAAAAAAGAATTCCTTTAGGGTCAAACATAATTATGCCACAGAGACGTCTCGGTCACAACAACTTGTTCTCTTTCAGGATTCAAAGCCCTAGAATGGGTGGCATATACGAGACCATATCGATCCCGGAGGTAATGTTCCAGCCGGCGAGGATGCGTCTTCGACACTTCCTGGACAGGTTGCTGATTGGTCTATCCTCACAGGCAATGCAGACGGTGGATCCCTTTGTTACTGAAGGGGTAAGCTAAACTTTACTTCTACTTCTTCACTTGGGGTTTTTGTGTGGTCTATGTTGTATGTGCTCTGAATTTGTCCCCAGAAAGGTTTAGCTTGAAAATAAACTGGGACTTACTGATTGGAGAATATGTTTTATGAATCATCTGCCAGGATCTTTGAGCGAACAAGGACGAAGAAAGATAATACTACTTCTATAGATTACAATAAAACTGTGCGATAGAAACTCCAATGCGAGATAAGGTGGCTATATAGCTTCGTCTCTTTTTACCACTGCAGTCTGTGTCTGGATCATCATTATATAATACTGATTTTGATCTAGTTTTCTTCTCACTGAAGCCATTTCCTGACCAAGGAACTGCATTTGGCCAATATTTTTATCATTTTTCCCAGCTCTCTCGTTACATGTTCCACGGAGGCAATCCCTATGGTGTGGATCTGGCAGCCATCAACATACAGCGAGGACGTGACCATGGACTGAACTCTTATAACCAGTACAGGAAACTAATAGGACTCGAGCCTTACATTGAGTTCCAGCAGTTTGCTCCAAGCGTAAGTCTCATGATGTGTGTCTTTGTCAATGAAATTCTATATAAGTGATGGGCTTAAAGTGACTGGTGGAGACAATAGTTAATCTTGTTTGCAATATTTTACCTGCATAATTATGTATTATCACATCTGTATCTCCGAAGAAGTAGATAGAATTCTTACTACATCACATCTTTATTTATCCAGTTTGATCTAAGTCCTATGCAAAAGGCGGTGAGTTCTACCAGTTACTGAGACAATATGCTGCTTTAGCATGCTGGTGTTAAAAACACCACATGAGAAAAACCAAATATTTTGCCCAACTTAGGGTTTGAACCAAGGTCTTCATGCTAAGCAGTCAAATTTCTAACTACTAGACCAATAAAGCTGTCTAAAGTTTATGATTAATTAGATGTTTTTTTTACAGGCAGCGCAACGTCTTAGCTCAGTATATGAGCGACCAGATGACATTGATCTCTGGGTGGGAGGGTTACTAGAAGAACCAGTGGAGGGCGGTATACTGGGCCCCACCTTCGCGAACATCATTGCTGACCAATTCGCCAGGCACAAGAAGGGGGATCGGTTCTTCTATGAGTATGGACCTGATGTTAATCCGGGTGCTTTTACACCGGGTAAGTCTATTTACTAGGGCCAAGTTAATAGAAACAAAAACTGTTCTAACCACGAAGTGAAATTTTCGAGTTACCCAATTAGTGTTTCAACTTTGGTTAGTAATCGACTGTTTTAGTACTAAGGCCCAAGTTCACCGACAAGATAACGGTCCGATCAACTCAAAACAGCTGTTTACCATAAATTCAAACTTCTGTATTACGATGGATACCTTATCATTTGGGTTTTTTATTCCTAAAACCGTCTATTACCAATCCGGAGTTGGACAGGAAGTGGATAACACGAAAATTCCAGCTTCGAGGTTAAAAAACGTTTTTATTTAACGGGCCGATTAGGTAACCAACTGTCGGTGAACTTGGGCCTAAAAAGCTCAAAATGATAGTTTTAAAAATACCCTTCGAAACTAGGAAGTTTGAATTTATGGTAAACAGCTGTTTTAGTACATCGGTTGATGTTATCTTGTCGGTGAACTTGGGCCTTAATCTTTATTTCGGGCTATATAGTTTGGGCACTAGAAGTTTTACGCAAATCATTAGATTAGGAGAAGAATGATTTTGTTTTGCATAACATCATAGTACCTAGTTCTATTTTCTACTAGCTGTTTTCTGCGGTTTCACCCGCGTTTTTAAATAATTTCTTCATGCACTCGAATGAAAAGTAATGTCGTGTACTGTGTAAGGTTCTATCTATCTATATATTAAATTTCATGCAAATCGATCCAGCCATTTTACAATGAAAGCATAACACACAAAAAACTCACTTTCGCGTTTCTAATATTAGTAGTACCCATCATCAGGATTAGTTAGGATAGGATAATTATACAACCTCTTTTTGGAGTACAGTCAAATATTTCTATTTTTTGCTTTTGTGTAAAACAAACTAGATTTATTCTATGCTGTAAAGTTAGCTGGTCTCATAATAGTTATCAAGGCGTTTGAACTGCTATTTCCAAATATTTCCGATTTTACTGATGTCAAATTATTTATTTCTAGTGCAATTACAAGAAATTAAGAAGGTGACGTTGTCCCGCCTGATCTGTGATAATCGAGATGGTATTGAATTGTTATCACAGCCACCCACAGCTTTTCTAAGAGCCGATCTGCCTGGGTAAGTCTTGCTAACATTTATTTTACCACTTCAAGTATATTTCTTGCTATACTCACTTTGTCTTCGAGTATTGTTTTAAAACTCAGAACTGAAAAACGTTTATTGAAATTAGGCTGATTCAATTAGCACTTTTTCACGTCAAAATACATTATGACAGCACCCAAAACGCCCACCCTTTACTGCTTCTTAGTGTTGTGGCTGTAAAGAAGAAGCAGTGATGAACAAACTTCCCAGCAACACAGCTGTCTATTACAGTTTAACTATTATGTCATATTAATTTTACAATAATAAAATTATAATACACCGAATTTACAATACAAATGTGTACACTTTTATATTATCCACTTTACAGCTGCCATCTGCTTTTATCGCTAAAATAGTCGTTTAAATTATAATAGGCTTTTTTAATAAGATTTTCTTTAATTTTAAAAGTATTATGGCAATGGCAATTTTAATAAATTGATTGGGATTTTATTGTAAATGCGTATTTTGCGTATGCGTAATTGAATAAGGTGTTACTGCATTTAGGGTTCCGTAGATCCGTATCCAAAGGGTAAAAACGGGACCCTGTTACTAAGACTTCACTGTCCGTACGTCTGTCTGTAACCAGGCTGTATGTATCTCATGAACCGTGATAGCTAGACAGTTGCAATTTTCACAGATGACGTATTTCTGTTGCCGCTATAAAAACAAATTATACCTTCACAAATTACCCTTCCTGCGCGAGTCCGACTCGCATTTTGGCCGATTTTCTTTAAAAGACGAGATTTTAAGATAGTGGTGGTTTTAAATAAACTGCATCGTTCTTGAAAGAAGGTTAAATTAACTCTTTGGAACCATTTATGTAATTTCTAATTGTCCAAGTAGCTCAGATTAATTAATGTTTCAGAGGTTTTGAGGTTTTAGATTGTAATATAGTTTTGACACAACAAAAAAAATGACAAGTTCAAGTTATATAAATTAAAATAATATTTTTTCTTTATTTCTAGGAATGAACCAGTGCCTTGTGATAGTCCCAGAATACTTTCTATGGATTTGAGCAAGTTTAAAGAAAATTAAACTTTATTTTTCTAGTGATAAAATCTATATTTTAATTGTAACGTTTTATATCTCATTTGATAATAGCTGAACTCTTATCTATTTAACAAAGTGTTGTCATATTGTGTCTAGGAAGCTGGCATTATTACCGGTAGGCTTTTTGCCATTAGAATTGGTTTAAACTGTTTATGATTTCTATTTTAATTAAAGTTTATTTTTTACCCTACCCTATTTAAAAATATCCTTATTCAAACGTACCTAACTGGCATTGAAAATAAGTCCCTAGTAACTGATAGTGAGGGCTTTAGAGAGAGGAACCTCTTTCACAAGGACTATTCTAATAACTAAATAATGTCAATAAATCTAGAATCAAGCCCGGTGTACATTACTCAGGTCTCTAAAGAATCTAGAACCTCACGGTCATATTAGGTTATTAACGTTATAAAATAATATTATCATATCAGAATCAAGTGTAGTAATAATCGTAAAGAAATGGTCCTTTCTGTATGACATGTAATACTAAATGTAAATATTATCACTCATTTCTTAAACATTAGTACCTAATTAGATTTGTTTCGAAAAGACCATTTCATAAATCAAATTGTTTCAAAACAAAATCAATTGTTCACATTTTTTTTATTACAAAGTTATTTTTTCTATTTTCACAACAGGGTGTCCATGGTTGTGTTCAATGATTCTGTGTCAAGTTGGAATTCTGTGTCATTATTATTTTTTTCGTCTTTTTTGTCTTTACTTCTTGTTACTTCAATTCTAGTTTTAATAAGATAATTGTCAGTCTACAGCTATCCGAACAAATTGATCTAAATTGTGTACAACGATTAGCTAATTGATATTTCTGCACTATAAGACCCTAATTGATTTTTACAATCAATTGATTATGTTGCAAAAACGAGCTTTTATTTTCGTTTTTACTGTTTCAACATTTTGCATGTTTGTTTTGTTGATTACTTTTTGTGACACAATCAAATATTTTGTAAATATTTCTTGTTTTTTTTTGTTTGCTGATTTTTTGTAGGTACTGTATTTTTGATGTGGGTTTTCGTCTTGTTTCCATCTAGTTTTTGTAGTTCTAGCTTCTCATTGGTGCCCGAACAGTGGGGATCTAGAGCTGGTTGAGACATCAGGAATGTGGTATCTATACTTAATGGTGCTTTAAGTGATTATGATTGAGGAAGTGGTCTAGTGCAAAACATTAATGTCTTGTGGTAAGGGGAGTTTTATTACGCCATCCATGCAATAACTTAGCAATAGAAATATGTAGATTGATTACCTATTTTATTTCTTGAACTTTTCCTTTTATTTTATTCTAAACTATTTTTTTTCTTTTTCTCTTTTTAATGTTACGGAATTTCAACTTGTATTTTGTTCAGGAAAGTACCTGATTGGGTGATTTTTTCAGTAAAAAATCTATAAATCGGGGGCCCAATTTGATTTGATTTTGTGAAAATAGAAAAAGCAATACTATAATATTTTTCTTTTTTTCAAATCTATTATTGTGATGAAATATAAATCATTTTTTTAGAAGGTACTTACCGGTAATATATTTTGGGAAGACAGTGTCCGACTCTCGATAACGGGCTTGTCTTACTTTGCGAAGTATAGAAAGCATTTATTAGTTTTAAAAATCATACGTTATAATTTAGATTTAAGAAAACACATAAAAGATAAGAGTTCAAAAAAAAAAAAATAACAAATTAGTCACAGATGCAATATTTCACCACTGAAGTACTGTTTTATTTTTGTTGAATAAATTATTTTTTAATTAATGAATAATGTCAAATGAAATTTTAAAATAACTTTTAAAAATCCTGACTTCGAAGTAATGAGTATAAAGCTGGTGAAGTGGTGGCAAGATCTATAGCAAAATATGTTCTGAAATGTAAATGTGGAATTAAACAATATAAAAATGATAAAACATATTTTTTTACGTTTTGTAAGTTTTTATAGTAAATGAAATAGTAATTTGTAAATCTAGTAAAATTAATTTAAAAAATGATTTTGTAAATGAGTAAAATTTATATTTTTTCAATAGTAATTATATAAATAAAATTGCATGTTTGTCTTTTGCATCAATGATTCTTTGTACATATTCCGCTGATTTATCAATCAATCATACAATAATGTAAATTTTATATTAATTTAATGTAGTCATTTTGTATAGTAAATGTTAAGTAATGAAATCAAAATTATACAGGGTGCCACAAATATATCAAGAATTCAATTTATTCTCATAATATTTTTAAGGACTATAATTTTTGATAAATTCATTTAATTATCAATTTGAAGACACAAAACATATTTTTTGTGACAGCCTGTATAAAGGAGCTCCTATAAAAAGTCTTAAGAATCTTATAACACCTATTAAGTAAATCAATACTTAAAATTATTTTTTGATTTTTATTGTTAACTCTGACTACCCTTAAATACTAGCAGCTGAGTACGACCCTTCTTCCCTTTATATTTAGGCAATTGTTATTTTCTTTATTTTAAAGGGAGAATTGCTGTAGTGTCGCATGTGTGATTACTGGCAATGAGGTACTTGTTTCGGATGGGAAATCATCAAACGAACCCGAAACATGGTATTTTTTAGTTCAATCGGCTGCAAGACATACGGTCGTATTACGTAATATTCTGCATGGTTATTTTTATTTCCACTCCCCTTTTACTTAATGTAAAACTCTGAAAAAATTTACAGACTCCCAAAATATATTGCGATCCATCTAAATTAAATTCACGATTTTTTTAAATAATATTTATAGATTTGACTTATTAGCGTTATACGACTAATATTGTGATCAAATATACTTTGTATCAATAACAGCCGATGGCACCGAATATAATCAGATGTTATCATAATTATTACAGATTCGTATAACATCACCAACATCGTAACCGACCTAAAAATAGTATTTAGTTCGATTTAAGCTTGATAAATCTTTACATATAAAATGCTTTGTCTTGAATGATTATTTTGTATGAAAATATGTAACTTTTTAGGGTTTTTCGGAAAGCTAGTAATATAATATATTGGTATGAAACTGTTACAAGACTAGCTGTATGCTGTCACTGAATGCTAGTTTTTGTTAGAGTTTCACCTTGTTGACATCCTTAGATGTGAGTGGTTTATGTCTGAGGACACAATGCAGTGGTCATGCAGAAGTAACAGTCGAAATGTCCTTGAAAATTGTTAAGTTTTTATTTTTGTTATGATTCTACAAAAAAATCTTCCTAAAAGTGGAACCAAATAATAAATTATTATAAAAATATGAGACAAATTATAATGACAAACCATTTCTCTTCTTTCTATTCTAAGTGGGTGTTTTTCTTGTACTATTATTATTTATCTATATAAAATTTCTTTTTTATGGATATTATTACCTATGTGACTATGAACTTTAAAATACTATAGGTATATCATCTATTTTAGGAATTCTTATCAATTGAAAACATGAACTAGTTTAAATGTGTACTAATAGCCGGTTTCACCAAATTTTGTTATCATTTATACTTTTACGAATATCACAAAACATGATATCAGTAATTAGCATACTTTTAATATTTTTTGATGATATCAATACATAGGTTTAATAATTTAGTAAACATATTATACCATACATATTTAGGCGAAAAACATAAAATAATGGTAAAATTATTCAATTTTGACCTCCATTTTGACAGATCTTCAATGACAGTTCTTCCGTTTCACATAATATAAGTAACATGATTTTTTTTTTGGTGCTACTGGGTATTAATATGATCACCCATCCATGAAGCGATGACGTCAAGCTTAGTTTAGCTGCAGATCGAAGACCACGGTGACTTAGATTAATTGGCCACAAGGTGCCCTCTGACAAACTTGTACTTCTGTAAACCCTTGGTTATCTGACTTGTGATACCCATTAACACGTACAAAGGATGTTCTAAGTATCTAGGTATCAGTGTTGACTCGTTCACTATCAATTAGAAAATTGAAACACGTGGAGTCTACTTAGAAAAGGTACTCGGAGATTAATTGACGATGTTAATTTTTAATGTCGATTGAAGATTGAGAAAGTAATGCGTGGGATCACTGAGAAATCACAATTAATATAAATAAATAAATACTTGCCTTATTTTATTTTTAACCGACTTCAAAAGGAGGATATTCTCTGTTTTTTTATGTATGTATGTACTAGCTGTTTCCCACGGTTTCACGCGTATCCTGAGGAAACTTCTTCGCGCACCTAAATAAAATCTATTCTATGTGTTAATTCAAGTTATAAACTATGTGTTGACTATATTTCATTCAAATACATTCAGTAGTTTTTAAGTGAAGGAGTAACAAACATACAGACCTACATCCTCACAGACTTTCACATTTATAATATTAAATAGACAGTGTAAATCAAACCCATATGATTGCCCAAATGGCTAGTAGCTACACCTTGTTTTTTTTTTACAAACAATATTATTTTTCAATAGCTGTGATAGACAGACGGACAGACAGATCAACCGATTGTCGCTGGATGAAGCCACCGCGAACAATATCACGTGTGTTTAAGTTAAATAACTTTCGAAGAATTTAATTTTAAAAATGAATTTAATTTTCGAAGTTATTTTTAGTAACCTATTCACAAGGCCTTAGCAACAGTCCTGACAGGTCTTCATTCATCTTTTCGGATGCGATCGCAGCATGCATCAACTACCTTCAGAAATGTTATTAAATCAACAGCGCAACTAAATTATAGCTGTTCTCAATATAAAAAGTGTAAGAGTGTAGTTTTGGGAATTGTATTAGGGTGCTGACAGACGATCTGTGAGGTGCTGTGGCGTTTTTTACTTTTTTGCACTGAGATGAATGTTTTTTTGGTAGGATTGGAATGTGTGTTCGTATAACGTAGTCTGTATTATACGTATAGTTCTAAGGACTAGCATCTGACATCAGTTTTTTTTTATTTATTTGCGTTTTTATTAAAAATGTAGCTAATATCAAATTTAGACAACATTTATTTCGATTGGGCTTCAAAACGCTTCTTGTACGAGCTAATTGAATTGTAAAAAACAGTAAATCCTGCAGTGAAAAATCAGCAAGTTACTCCTAAATGAAACTTTTAGGTAAGAAACTATTTTTTTATTGAACAAATTGATCAGTGTTCCTGTTTAATCAAAAACAAATTCATCAAGGTCATTTGATTACAAAATACATCAACGAACAGCTTTGAAGCAGAATATTTTGCTAAAACAAACTTGTACAATGATTTAAAAAAATTACAACAAATTTTATCTAATATTACACATGCGAAAGTCAGTTGATTTGTGGTTTTCACGGTAAAACGACTAAACCGATTTATATGAAATTTGATATGGAGATACATAGATGGAACCCGGGAGACTGTTATAGGGATTCCTTAAGTACGCGGTTTAAACCACGAAAAACAACTTGTAAAAATATACCAAAACTCTCTCGATCATCTCAGCCCGGAAGAACCAAGTGCCAATTTAATCAGCAGACATTCTTAAGATAAGAACGCAGTAAGCTGTAACAATTACAGCCGCTTAATTACTAATTTTAGAGCTCATAAATATTGCGAGGCGAACGAAAAGAATACTGTTTCAATCGCTGTACGCATCGCAATGAGAAAAATGATTAAATCTCCTCCCGCACTCTAAATAATACCAGTTCGAAGTACGCGATGTAAAAAGTACAAGAGGATCAATTTTGAGAATTGTCTGTAAAGGTATTTACAGATTACCCCTTGCGGTACGCAGCGAAGTTATTTGTGTGTGTTTTTTTTTGGATATTTTGATGGAAGACGGATTAATGTGAATTAGATTTATATTTTTATTAACCCCCGATAAAAAAGAAGGGGGTTTTATTTTTCTGCACTTGACTTTTATGTTTAATTTACTACACATACGATAAAAATACTTTTTTGTTTTGTATTATTTTTGGCGAAACGGCACCGTCATCGAATGTCACATCGGTCGAAAGATCTCTGCTAGACATAAGCCTCCTTCAGTCATCATGCTTTTCTTCGTCAGACTACCTTGCTGGACGCCGAAGTTAAGTGCACTTGAACTTGATATGAACCCGCGACCTCCCGACCGGTCAATGCCAATGTGCTATTGTGGCTTTTACATTTTGTTCCAGCACAATACAAAATACAGTGCCCTTTGTGCCTACTGCTTATTCACTGGACTGTGGTTAAAACACACTTTACAGTTTCGGTAGTTTTATTTTGATATTTGCTTTTAATAATTTTAAATTTTAGTTATTTTTATTTAACTTTTATTGTACTATGTAACTAATAATGTAACTACACTATTGTATTGGGAAACTGTAATGATAGTGTATATGTGGTGATTAATAAATAAATAAATAAATTTTACACAAAAAATTAATTAATTAAATTATTTTTATTCTAATATTTTAATTAATAACATAACATTTCACGGTAACCCGATTTAAATATCAATAATTAAATAAACCAGCAAAATGTTTGGATGGCATGGAGATAGATGGGACCCTGCAAACGGTTATAGGCTATTTTTTATCTCTCTTAAGATCATATAAAATCATGGGAAATAACTAGTAGGTAATATATTGGCTCACATTTTATATTGGTTTATTAATTCAAAAATAATTTATTCAGACTAAGCTAAAAATCACTTTTTGGTCGTCAAATGTACAAAAGACAGCCCTCAAAACGCCCGCCCTTCCTTAATCTTTAATACCATAGTGTTTATTTACTAAAATCTAAAAAACAAGTATATATGGTATATGCACACATAACTACGGTATCTCCTTATGGAAACAATGAAGCGAACCAAAAAGAAAGAGACACAAGATTTTGAGAATTGATTGTAAAGGCCTTTAAGACGAACCTTTGGCTGCGTTTTTATTATCATGAGAGAAACACGATAGAATTTTATTTTATTGTCCAAATACATAGATCCTAAGTCTTATCCTAACTTATATTATAAATGCGAATGTGAGTTTGTTTTTTAGGGATCCGTAGGTGACAAGGATTTCTTATTGTTTTGCCAGGTCCGTCTGCCTGTCTGTCTGTCCGCGGCATAGGTTAGAGGTTCTTTCGTTCTTTCGTTCGAGGTACTAGAAAGCTAAAATTTGGTATGGATATGCTAGTTAGTGGATTGATTGGAATTACGTGATGTTATATCTTACTAATCTATACTTATAAAATGCTTTGTCCTGAATGACTGACGGATCAACGCACAGCTTAAACCGCTGATCGTAGAGACCTGACTCTTGGAGAGTGTGTTCTTTGTATGACGTAGGCATTCGATAAGAAAGGTTTTTCCGAAAGTCTACCCTGAGGGGGTTAAAAAGGTGAGCAAAGTTTGTATGAAACATTTTTAATTTGAAAGCATAGAACATGAGGGACCCAATATTCGACGATTTAAGCCGGTCTATATATGTTAATGACGGCACGTTTGGCGTAGTGGCTGAGCAATTGGCTGCTGCGCTGCGTGTCGCGGGTTCGATTCCCGCACGGGACAACTAAAATTGTTCCGGGTCTGGGTGTGTGTGCATGTGTAATGAATGTTTGTAAACGCACCCACGACACAGGAGTAAATCCTAGTTAGGCAACGTTATTAAAAAAGAAAAAAAAATAAAAATAAAAAATGGGTACCGACTGATAAGTCGCTATGCTCTATCACACTTGGACAAATGAGACGAATCTAACAATACCTTAAGACGACGACTACCGCCAATGACCTTGAGCAAATGGGCGGAGCTTGAGCTTCCCCCCCGCGACCCCGCAATGCACACCGCACGGTTGTCATTTTATATTTTGAAGAACTTTGACGGGTGACCATAATATTATGTAGAGATTCTAAGGACAGTCGCATATTGTATTTTGATATGCATGTCTAAGAGATAAAAATATAAATACAAATAACATCTGTCTGAGTAATACTTCGAAACACTAATTTTAAATTTCCAACCCCCACTGCATACTTCGTTTGCCTGAAAAGCAAAAATATTTTCAATTTCTTTAATCTGCAAAACATATTTATCGATCTGAATTGTTACAAGTTTCAAGAAAAAAATCTGACAACTAGCATTCTTGAATTAATCCGCTGTGAAAGATGGACAGACAGACAGACAAAATCGCACCATAGGAGTTAATTTTTAGGCCATATTGGTGTCCATTTTGAGCTCTTCTAACAGAAATGCACGCAAGTTTTTTTCATATTTGCATTTTACGACATCTGCTGCTTCTCAAATAACTTCAGCTCATCTTCACTTGTATAGGAAGATCATATTAGCTTTGTAAGGAGAGCCTGGAAGCCAGTTAATTAGGCCGACGTTTCTGATCCATCTGTAAAGTGTCCGACCAAACCTTTGGCATCAGCTTTGGCCAAACCATTAGCTTAAAATTGGCCTAAGTTTTGACACCAACAGAACCGAAATTGAATAATCTATTACGTTTAAAGACCTAAAAGTGAGTGAGACTGTATTACAAATGATGTTAATATTTTAAATAAGCTGCAGGTAGTTTTATTAAGTTGATACACCGAACATATTAGTAAAAAGTCATTGTGGCTTCTTTGCTAAGGCACCTGCATCTCATTTATGAGTATGCAGATTCGAACTTCGAAACCTTTACATGCACTTTTTTTAGTATAACTTAGACACCATTGACTAACGGTGAAGGAAAACATCGTGAGGAAACCTGGACTACACGGTCTGAAATCACCAATCCACCTTGAAAAAGCGTGATAGTTAATGCTAATGCATGTCTATGTCATACCCAAAAGTGGGATAGTAAAGATTCCGATTATGACCAGGATTTTTTAAATTTTTACCTATCATGAACAATGGAAATTCACCCGTTTTGGGCCTAATTTTGAAAGTACCGCAAAGCAAAAAATCAATGCAAAAATAAATGTGCTAAATTCGGATATAGACTTTGTCTGAATGAGAATTAGCTGTTACATTTTCAAGCACCTTTGTACGACCCTTTTCCATGGTTTCATGCATTATTGAAGAAATAAAGTAATGGAAAAAAATCCTACCATTGTATGGCATTTCGATAATCTTTTAGAAAGATGCAATATCGATTTTTGACTTTGAAATCATTTATAATTACCGATTTAAATATTTTTGATCTTTATCTTTTTACCTTATATTACTAATATAAGGTTTTTTATAATTATTTTATCAGAAAAACTCACCGCAAAAATTGACAGATTTTTTTATAAAAAGATTATTAAATTGACATGCAGTAGCTCAATCTTCATTTAGTTTTCTTATTACAATTCGTCGGAATTCAAACATAACCTTGGAATTGGAAATTGGTCGAAATACCATATTAAGAAAAGTATTTAAGAGAAAAATGTACGGAAGTCTAATTATTTCAGAACGTTTGTTTTACAAACTACGGAGAGTTTTTTTTAAATTTAATTCGTATACCAAAAGATGTCGAAGAAAACAAAAAATATTAGAATATGCATCAAGCCTTTATATCAAGCCCTTTCATAATTATGATGACGTAGAAACTACACTTTGTAATTTTAAATTCCATTTTTCCTCGAAAGTAGTATTTTTCATCTTTATCCATTTGCGATATATTTCAACAATTATTCCAAATCGATAAGGTTAGTTATTCCTGAAGTAATTATCAGCTCTGACAGACAGACAGATAAAGTCGCATCCCATAAGGGTTACTTTTTACTATTTTGGTTCGGAACCTTAAATATACTATTTGAATATATCTTTTTTTTTTCATTTTCAGTTCTTCTGTCTTTGACTTCTGGACCAAAAATTAAAGAAGATCAAGTCCTTTTTATTTATCAGGGCTTTAGCCAAAGAATTAAGCGATTGCCTATTAATCGGTTTAGGCCTAGCCAAAAATCGACGTTCTGTCGGATACTATTTGGTGTTGAAAATAAAACATAAGAGTGGCATAGTGAATTAGGACCTTCATTTCTAAAACACTATGCTTCGTCTTATCTTTTAGATTGTGTGTATATAATATTATCCCACATTAGATACCTTGACTAATAGATTAATATGTATATCATATGTGACTGCTTACTTGGCATTTTTCTAAACTTCGAAAATGGTTGCTATGTAAAGCATCACTACCCAATGTTACCAGTAAAAAACCGGCCAAGTGCGTGTCGGGCCACACGCAGTAGGATTCCGTAGTAGGTCTTAGTTAGTCAACTATAACTATGTAACCGGTGAAGCCTACTTTGCCGTGATAGTTTCCGAAAGTTAGTTTTTTTTATTTTTGAAAGACCTATCTAACGATACCCTACATGAAGGGTTACGCAACAAAAAAAATATTCATCCTCATTTCACGTGTTCGGGAGCTTCACTAAATTATTTTATTTTTTTTATTCATTTTTACCACTTTTTCGGCGTGATCAATACACATATCTATACTAAATCTCAGCTTTCTAGTACCAAGAGCCTCTGAGCTATGCCGCGAACAGAGAGACAGACGGACATTGCGAAACTATAAGGGTTCCTTGTCGGACTACGGAACCCTAAAAATAAAACTAATGTAACCAATCCAAAATAGAAAAATGGTCTAGCTAAAATAGTCAGACAATACAATACATTTTACAATTTTACATTTTACAATACTCTTTGAATAGCGTAAGCTTATTTTTTTATCATATTCTGCATTTTTTTTCAAATTCGTCTCGTAGCAAAGAAACTCGAACCCAAATTCACGTGTTTAGAAAAATATTTTCATTGGTAATAATTTAGAATAGCGCCACCTTGTTACCCATGGATAAACCGTTTTATTTACAAACCATTAAGTTTTGTTCTAAGATATCATCCCATGCCTACTATTTCTATAAATTCCAAACTATTAGGAAATATTGTAACATAACATGAAAGAATTTTAATTTTGACGATTATCTCCGACCTACATGTAAAATTTAAATGAGGTACCTATGCAATATTCTCGTTTTGAATACGCAATGTATTAAAAGAAATACATATTTAAATCCTAAAGTACATTTAATTATTTAGTAAGTCAATAACAAAATATATTTGTCCTGCCAAATTTAGATACACACATTTTAGATTATGACAGATTATGGATGATTTGGTTTGAAAACACGTTATTCACATCAAAAAAATATTTTATCCGCATGTAGTGCCTTTTCAATGTAATAATTATAATTCACCAGTCATCTTATCACAAATATAATAATTTATTTACATCGTAATGTGCTCGCTCTGAGTGACAGCGTCTACCCGTGACAGTGGTCACAGACGTACTGCCCCCGTCGCCCGGTGGAGCCCCTCCGTAATTTCAACTCAACGTTTTGACAAAAGCACAAAAATTGACGTAAATGTACGATTTAAAAAAAATATACGTATACAAAAAGACAGATAATTAACTTTTCTATAAAATGGTACAGGTTTCATTAAAATCCGCTTTATAAATTCTATGTAAAACTCAGTTTTTCTTCTGCGTTAGACCTAACTTCATGTTTTTTTTATACAATGTTATAAATACATAATTAAAAAAAACGTTATACAAAATTATCAAGCATATGCTCTAGTTTAGTATATATACTTTTCAAATCATGAAAGCAAGTCGTTAAAGCGTATTCATTAGCTTTAAAAGGGGCAAAGTCGTATATCGCCGCCTTAATCAAAGAAATCCATCGAGTGGTTTGGAAGATATGAGGGAATAAGCATTTTACAAACAAACATAGGCACAAAAAAACATAATACCTTTGCTTGCAGTCGGGTAAAAAACAAATGACAACTCTGTACCATCTTCTACGATTACAATGTATCAAACAGTAAGCCAGTACTAATATAAAAGGATTCTATTTATAAAATTAGTTAGTACGAGAAAGCTCGGAGCTATAAATAGGGCCATGTTTTTATTCTAAGCGCTGGAGAGCAATGCCCTAGTGCCAGGGCCGTGCTCTAGACCTAGGATTTTACTTCTATTAGAAATACATTAACCGTCTTACTTATAATAAACCTGTAATCTGAAGTTTAACCATTTCTCGCCTAATCCTTACTTAACGTCGTAATCAAGGATTAAGCTACTAATTTAAGTACGGATTAACGTTAAACAAAAAAAGCATTTATGAGTGAGAGTTTTGCTAATCCATTAATAAGCAGCAGATTAAAAATTAATCTGGCTTTTTAAGTAAGACGGAAAAAGCCTTAAAGGTATTGGAATAATACAATGGGTGAAGGAAGCTCCGTTATCATACCAAGTTTGATAAATAAATATTTATTTTGCACATCCTTACTTGTGTATAAAGATTAAAGTAACGCTTTTACGGTTAAACAGCTGAACCAATTTTAATGAAATGAGGTATGGAGATAGCTTGAACCCAGGGAGAGAACATAATATGATCTTCTTCTCCTTATCGTGTGAGCGGCAGGTTTTTATCAACCTAACAAGCCCTGTTGTCAGAGTTTTCTCAAATCCGCCCGACGTCCTCTGACATGGAATTTTAACAACTACTGCTATCAAGATAATAACCGGGGACGACGGCTTCGACTTCGACTTCGACTTCCTGACTCCGGGTTGCTTTGCGAAATTTCCTCACTCTGGTCCACTCTGTCATTTTTTTTTAAATCCACAAAGCTATTTCTCCCCGACTCGTTCGTCAGCGACTTTTTCACACAGATGATTCGAAATTCGAATGCATTGCCGGGCTTCCAGTAAGCCCTAACCCTACGTATTCAAGCATCAACTCGGGAAAGTTCTATGTATATAATTACTTATTTTATTATCATTATTCACCGTCGACCTCACCTATTGATCAATTCAAATCAATGCCATGTTCTCAGAGCTGTCAAGGGTGGAAAGTCCAGCTTTCTGTTAGTTAAATCAGCTACATGTGGAACACACGCATGTATGCATAAATGGTAAAAGTTTAGTTACATACAGACAGACAGATCACAGACTCATTCATATTGATAGGCCGAAAGGGGAATGGACGAATGTTGATAGGAGTCATTGAGTCATCAATCAAACACACAACTATTTATATTAAGTATGTATATGTATTCCTTTATTTTAAGTATTTTATCAAATATTTTTAACTAGCTTCTGCCCGCGACTTCGTCCGCGTGGAATATTTCTATCAACTTGTGTTTTGTGCCAATAAAATATTTTCTTTCTTTCTTTCTTTCTTTCTTTCTTTCTTTCTTTCTTTCTTTCTTTCTTTCTTTCTTTCTTTCTTTCTTTCTTTCTTTCTTTCTTTCTTTCTTTCTTTCTTTCTTTCTTCCTTTCTTTCTTTCTTTCATTGTCTTGGTTATATCTTTAATGCTGGTTTACTTCCTAATGTCTTGCAGACGGCCCTGCGTGGCCATCAGTCTACTACGGAATGCAGGCGAGGACCAGTCCCTCTCCTAACTTATCGCCTTAACGTCCTCCCGTACGGTTTGTATTTATTAACCATTACTTACTGTATATAGCTAATTTGTAAGAAGTTATTATGAAACTTCTTCTTATGTAGCTTAAACGTAAAAGGTCGGATATTATAGTTGAAAGTCAATCAGAGTCGAGAACTTAATTTTTTGGAAGTCTGTTAAAAATATCAAAGGTGGAGTCAGCCTAAACTCTTGATTAAAAATATTTTATATTGATATTTTTTATGTCAGCGAGTATTATAGAATTGAATTATACAATAATCTAATATAATAGGACAGGTTATTGTATGGGTTGAAATTCTTTATTGATCTAAGATTTGAGGTTAGCTTTTAACCAAGACAGGCGCTTGCTTAGGTCTGACCCGACGACCACCCGAGTCAGGATCACAAATCCTATCCTCAGACTAGGCTAGATGTACTATAAGGTAATGCTTGTGCCTAAATCTACCGAAAAGATGTCTTATCATGTTATGTGAATTAAATAACTACCTTCATAGAAAGCTCTATTTGCTAAGTACAAATAAAAAGAAAATGGTCCACTTCCCTCTCAAAATAATGTCAATTCAGTCCTATTTTCTAACCAGGATATAATACCCCAGAATACTCTATCTCCGTAAATAATTTACCACGCCCGGAAATCTAGAAGCCATCAATGGATTTTATTTTAAAATACTATAACTTGGTATCATCAAGGAAAAAAGTGGTAAATATTAATATATTTTTTGTGAGAATTTTAAAATGTAGGTATTTATTGTTGGTTGTGTGACTCTAAGAATCTATTATGACTAATATTTTTTAATGACGGGCTTTTAAATGACGCTTTTTTTAAGGAATAGGATGTTTTACCAAAAATGTAGCTTCTATCTACCAAAAAGTCGATGATTTTTTCAAGTAAATCGAATATCGTCATCTAAATAAAACAACCATGAGATCTCATACTGCTACGCGGTACGTTCCGGTATGCGGAGCGACGCATCGGTAACCGTTGAAGCATCAGTTTGTCACACTAAACATACCCCACGCACTGGGGGAGTGTTGTGAAAATTCGAATGACTTTATTGCGACGCACGCTTATTTGAAAAAACGCGTGACCTGATCCAACTCAAGGATTAAGAAAAATAAAACCTAGAAAAAAATTTACGATTATAATTGTCAGAATCGCTGTCACGTCTGAACCTTACCTAAGTCCAAATCGATTAACAACAAACTTGTGTACCTAACCGTGCGTACAGTTTTTGGGCACGGAACGCAAACACATACATACATGTCAAATTGGTTTGCTCTTACTTTTGCTTCTGCGAATACCTCCGACTGAGTACAGTTACATGCAAAATGAAATGATATATCGTTGTCGAAATATAAAGCTTTTTGTTAAAAGATGCGGTTGTATTAATCTTCATTGATGAAAAGACGGCACTGAAAGGATGAATTATTGATGTATTTAATAGCATTAGCGGGTGAAAATTAATGCTGTAATTTGGGTATTGTTAAATGTACAATCACTATATTAATATTATTTAACTTTTTTTTTGTAAACGTAATTAAATATTTACTAGTAAATAAAAATCTGTTTTAGGTATAAGCGACTGACTTAAGAAAAAAAAAATCGTCAAGACAAAACAGAACTACATAATAAATAGACAAATATGAACAGAAATAATTCGTGTTAACATCAAAAGTTAATGAACTTATCACGTTATTAATTAAAAACGAGCTAAGTAAAGGAATATTGTAGCAAGCTCCAAGAATAAAGCACTTATCTGGATTACTAGCGAAGTATTAGGTATCGCTGTTTACGTCTCAAACAGATAATTAGTCTTCTAAAAACTATAAAAACCTATACACATTTTCTTGAAGGGCATCTAAGATAGTACTGTTAAATAATTTTAACGTTCATCTCAGGATAAAAAAAAATGCTGAAAAATACTTTTATAATAGAATTTCCCATTTTAGCTAACTTGTACAAAATATTTGTTACATACATAGGTAATAGTCTTTCATTAATATTTTTTGTATTTCCCTTTTTTTCAATATCTACTTTTAAGCTTAGGTATTAAGTCTAATAAAATTCTGAAAAAATATAAATGAACACAGTCTCTAATTTCTGTTATGAACTCTAATTTCTTAAAATTGAAAAATAACAATTATACATTTGATTTCACTTAGCTATTAAAAGCGGCAATAAAAAAATTGTACCAACTTTTTCCTGTTATTCAATTATTTCACAAACCACTTGTGTTCGCGACAGTCCAAGTTCAAAGTCAAGGCGTGCCTCGCACGTTATTGCATGCTCGATTCTTGATTTACGATGCAACTGTACATATAGTTTGTTCATACCTGGTGTGCGCGATTGTACCTACGTATGTATGAAAGTGGGATGGAATTTTATCGTTTAGTTCACGTAGGCGTTTTAGTTTCTGGGAGGTGAACTAAATAAGAATTATTCCAAAATAGAAATCTAATTTTCTATGACTAAAAAAACATCATCAAAATTGGTTGGTTGGTTTTTTAACCCCCGACGCAAAAAGAGGGGGGTTATGAGTTTGACGTCGATGTCTGTCTGTGTGTATCTGTCTGTGGCATCGTAGCTCTTAAACGGATGGCTCGATTTCGATGCGGTTTTTTCATTCAAAGCCAGTTTTCTTGCGGTGGCTCGACTCGTACTTGGCCGGTTTATTTATATAGATAGATAGAAGATGGATACATTACTTATCTCTCAACACTTGACATAATGAAAACTTTGCTAAACCGATGAACAAACTGCAAAGTATGACATCCTGATTGATAGATGTGGATCTTTGTTAATTTTTCACGTAAACTGCTAAACGGATTTGGATGAAATTTGGTGGACACATAGCTTATAACCTGGATTACCACATAGGGTACTTTTTATCCGGGTACGCGAAGTAGTTCCCTCAGGATACGGATGAAACCGCGGGAAACAGCTAGTCTAACATAATTGTGCGTAAATAATGTCAATTTGTGGCTCAGTGTGTTACAAGAAAATTGGTCATTTCCCTCTAAAGATACGGCTCGGGAGATGAGAATCAGCTGATCACTTGAAAACACTATTGTTTGAAGTGGAAGTTGTCTGCATTTCTTCCCGCAGCTTAGAGGATATACTACTATTAGAAGCATCATTCCCTTGTGGTTATTACAAACTAGCTTCTGCCCGCGACTTCGTCCGCGTGGAATAGTGGTGCTCCGCTCCTATTAGTCTTAGCGTGATGATATATAGCGTATAGCCTTCCTCGATAAATGGGCTATCCAACACTGAAAGAATTTTTCAAATCGGACCAGCGGTTCCTGAGATTAGCGCGTTCAAACAAACAAACTCTTCAGCTTTATAATATTAGTATACATAGATGTAGTATCTTTCAATTTCATTTGCAATACGAATACCTTTAACTTTTTTTTTAACAGTTCGATGATATACATTGCTTCGTAGAAAGTGTCAGTAAGATAAACGTCCAAACCTATCCAGCAATGTATATTGAACTGCTTTGAGAAAGGTATGCCAATTGAAAACCCATACCTATAGATATCAAATAAAAATCCAACGATTAGTTTTTACATGAAACAGTGATAAACATATAATATTAGTATGGATATGGTATTTATACATTCTTATGTAATTAAGTTCATTTTTCTTTCATTCATCATCAGCCTATATAATGTCTCACTGCTGGGCATAGGCCTCTTCTCATACAGAGAAGGAAGGAAAAATAATGCTCACCACGCTTACTCAAGGCGGATTGGCGATTTTAGGCTTTTTAAGTCCATGTTTCCTCACGATGTTTTTCCTTCACCGTTAGTCAGTGACGTTTAAGATATACTTAGAAAGTACATATATGACTTTAGAAAAGTCACATTGGTACTTGCCAGGTTTCCAGGTTTCGAACTGGCACACTCGTACACGAGAGGCAGGTGCCTTAACCACTAGGCCACCACAACTTCTGTAATTAAGTTGCTGGTGGTAAAAGGGTCAAAAGTGCATTAGCGTTAATTGATAAAAAAACAGTTTCATCTTGAAGGTCATTAAAACCTTATCTGAACAGACTCCACAATTCCAAGAAGGATGTCCTATCGAGATGAACCGGCAAGAAACTCCATGGATATCCTTTTCAAAAGATGGCGAATAATCTAAAGCTAAATCAATCCTAGCTGTAAGCTTTCTGAAGAAGTAAAATAAAATAAAAATAAATAAATAAACATTCTTATTAATTAAATCAATTATTAGTGCTGATATTAGAAAAGCGAAGGTTTGTGAGTTTATTACTCTTTCACGCAACAAACTATAGAGTAGAATTGGATGAAATTTAATACACACATACTTTTTTATTTACATGAATACATGGGATATATAGAATTAAAAGTACCGAGTATAAGCTATATATTTTTGTTCATCTGGCTATATTTTTGAGACTGGGTTCAAGAAACACTTGGGAAATAATAGCAGGAAGGATTATAATATATTATACTCTTAAAAAAAACCCTATGCAAAAATGCCTTTCATCATTTTGGAAAAGAGCTGATACTCTTACACTGCTGGACCGATATTAACCAAACATAGCTAGAAACCATCGCAATGAAACTGGCTTTCAAATGAAAAAAAAACCGCATCGAAATCGGTCCATCCATTAGACAGACAGACAGAAACTTACAACACTAGAAACTTACCCTCTTTTTGCGTCGGGGATTAATAAATATAAGTATTTTTTCTAATAAGGTCGTAGGGTTTATTCCTCCTATCTTTCGCAAATCATTGGACATTATCTGTTATGATGACTAGTCGATATTTATGTATACATATATAATTATAAAAGCATGTAATGCGAATACGCACGATTCGTGTACGACAAGTTATTAAGCGCGGGTACTATTTGAATCCACAGACCAACAAACTAAATTTAGTATACGTATATTGTAATAAGTTTTGTTACGTTTATTTACCACGAAATTAGATAATAGTTTAAAGTTACAGCTGTCTAAAGAAAAAAAAACATCAATGCATACAAAATTCACTCTCAGCGCTATTCGGCGTAAAATCGCCATTT
The DNA here is from genome assembly GCA_963891755.1 of Pyrrhia umbra. Taxonomy (NCBI): domain Eukaryota; kingdom Metazoa; phylum Arthropoda; class Insecta; order Lepidoptera; family Noctuidae; genus Pyrrhia; species Pyrrhia umbra. The sequence continues at coordinate 13,692,569 of OY982928.1, forward strand.
AACCAATTACCTAATTTTATCTGTCAATCAAAAACATGCTTTATTGCTTCTGTGTTAAGGTCTCGGTGAAAAGTAAATCAAATTTTGTTAATTAAACGAATTTGAACAATTTAGCAAAAAGTGTTGATTGCGTCTTCCGTAGTTACCTGGAAGTCTGATGCGGATGCATTTCACGAAAAAGATGTTTTTCCTTTATCTACTTGGAATTTCGTTTCTAGAATCTTCTAGATCAAAATTTACCATAGTCTAGTCAGTCAACGAATGAACGCAGACCAATGAGCACGTGTATTTAAATAGAGGGGTGCCTCTTGAAAGTCAAATTGAATGTCCTGCCCCTAAACTCCTGGTTGTCAGAGACCTATGGAAGTCCAATTCCTTGAAAACGTAACCATAGAACAGATATTACCCAGAATTTGGATTAAAGGCAAATTAGGTCACCAGAAATTATATTCAACTAGCCTACGGCCGGCAGCTTCGCCCGCGTGATTTAAAAAATGACCGAGTTTCATACAAAATTTGCCCCCCTTTTTCATCCCCTTGGGGGTAGAATTTATCAAAATCCTTTCTTAGCGGATGCCTACGTTATAACATCTACCTGCATGCCAAATTTCAGCCCGATCCCTCCAGTGGTTGGGCTGTGCGTTGATAGATCACTATGTCAGTCAGTCAATCAGTCACCTTTGAGTTTTATATATATTTAGATTAGATGGGCGAAAATGTCGGAAATAGGTTTGTTATGGAAAAATAGGCATAAAATAAAAAAAAAACTACTCATTATTTCTATTTTCGTCCACAAAATCTAATTAGATAATCATATTAGAAAAAAAATGTAAACTATAATAGTTGTTTTGCCTATTACAGCCTAATTTACCAGTCAAGTTTTGCCAAAACTGCGATTCTGTTGTCATATTGTTAAAGTGCTTACTATTGTTATTGTTTGGTAATTCTGTCATAGAGCTAGTAAAGTTTAGACGCGTCCATCGAAATCTAGATAGACTAGAAGTGGCCTGGATAATTAGGAATTAAAAGCTATGACGTGATAAAAGCATTTTTTTACTAACTTAACTGACGCAACTGTCCCACTGATGGGAAATAGTTTTAACCTCTTTTTTCTATACGTGCCTAGTCTGGGCAATAAGTTTTAAATGAATCCATGTTGTTTGGTCTACGTTTTCCACCAGTGTCGTACCGATATAGTAACTAAAATCTATACGTATAAAATATTTTATCCTGAATGACTGACGAATCAACGCATAGCCTAAATCACTGATCGTAGAGACAGAAACTTGGATTTTCCAAAATTTTACCCTAAGTGGCCTTTTTCATAAAGGGAGGCAAAGTTTGTATGAAACACTGTAATTTTTAATTAGAATTCGTATAGACCACGTGGGCGAAGCCGCTGGCGACGAGCTAGTAATTAATAATATATTTCTTTGAATAAATAACAAAAATAAATGCACCAACCAATGATCATTACAACCAATAAAGCAGTATGTTTCTATTACTTTTCACTAGCAAACCTAACAAACTACAAACAGGATAGCTCGTTAGCATCTATCTCAAATCTCATCTAACAATTTATAAATTCCATGTAGGCGCCATTACTACTTATGGCAACCGTTAATCCCCACAGCAAATTACCAGCAACATGCATTACCAGTATCTGAGGGCAATTTTATGCAAACTGACTATAATTATGTGGTACATAATAAATACGAGTATATAGCTGAAGTGAAATGGCGTCTGGCTGTCAGGAAGAGAAAGCTGATTAAGTTAGACGAAATAATTGATTATTTACTGCTAGGTTTTGCTGAGATTTTGTATGTGGAGATGGCATTACTATTACTAATACCAGAAATGTTTTTACTTTCTTTTGAAGTAAAAACATTTCTACTGTTAAAGGAAGGCACTTCAAAAAAAGCATTTCTTAAAGCAACAAAAATTAAGACACCATCCAAATGACGACTATCCACCACCGCCACCCGCACCTTCCTAAGACTACTTCTTTCTTCCAAGGAAGGGAAGCGTATCGCCTTTAACACGCTACGTCACTGTTGCTGCTAGTTACAAATAACGTATCATTATTGATTGCTCACAGAAGTCACAGAGAAACTGGTTAGCACGTTAGCAGATTGAAATAAACTCAGTAGATACCTATTTATGTATCCTTAGGCTTATTTTCTAGCTTCGTACCAAGAACCGTCTCGTAGAAGTGAGTAATTACAGTGTTCATAGGAAAGTGTGCTCATAGAAAGGTAATATTTCCCGTAGAAGTGTCTACTTTTAGTGGGAATTATTTTAGGGTGCTTGAAACCTCTGTGATGCTGATTATGCACAATGATATGAATTATAGTCTAGCATAGATTTATCCAGTTTTCGAAAACTAGTCCAGCGCATCCTGGACTATCAACCACTCTATCAACCTTCTGCTAATACCTACTTAAACTTAAATTACATTTGACTGTGTAACTTAAAAAGATAAAGATGTCAGCCCAGATGATAGAAAAAGAATTGCTTTGATAAATGACACGAAAAAGTTTGCAAGCTCTTATCATCATACTCTCTGAAACATTAGCCAGGTTTATGTGAGGTCGAAAAGGAAGATTATATTATTGAATGCAAGCCGTTAAAACATTACTCCATTGGGACCTAAACCTTTTTAAAAAAAACGTTGCCCCACACTAGGAATTTCTCCTGTGTCGTGGGTGCGTTTACAAACATTAATTACACATGCACAAACACCCAGACCCGGAACAATTTTAGTTGTCCCGTGCGGGAATCGAACCCGCGACACGCAGCGCAGCAGCCAATTGCTCAGCCACTACGCCAAACGTGTCGTCAAAATAAAATAATAAATAATAATAAAATTATGTTTTATTTATTTAAAGGTTTCTATAAGAATTGCTTGTGTAAATTATATATATGTAGTTTTGAGGGGCAAGTATTATGTATTATTTAAATAGCTGAGGTGCAAGAGTTTAAATATTGAATCGAATTAAGTATTTAAAATTTCATAAAAGCATTCTGTCAATTGGCTGACTTTGCACTACTACACATTATGTAATAAAAAATACAGTTGCAAGCATTCTTTAACAAAAAACGCTGAAATTAAGGAAATTAAGTACATTTTAGAATAAGCAGATAATTTAGCTATACTTATGCTAATCTTTTTGTTTACGTGACTAAATATTTACATCTAAAATCCACACGATTTCCTATTAAATTTCCAAATAGATATCATGCACTATTTCAAGTATTTTATAAAAATATAAATTAAATAACTGGAAATGCACATTTCAACACCCTTACAATAACATACAAGTTACACGAAAATCAAAAAGGGAACAAGTAAAAAGTAATTTACATATCATCCCCGCCTATTCTACAGCAGTGTAAGTCTGTGAAACAATGGCGCTAGGTCGCAGCGCACAGTGTGACGAAGGCGTTTGAGTGTGGCGGGCGCATACTCTCGCGCGAACCCCCATGGTTTATGTGATACGGGAGTGAAAGATAATTAAATTATGGTTTGCAAAATTTTACCGAAAATCCAGAGCCGTGAGTACCTACAGATTTTAATTATTATTTTTAGAGAATAAAAATTAATATAATTAGGTGAAAAAATGAGCAGGTATTTTTTTTTCAGTTGCTGCATTTTTTAAATATTACTTTGTTAGATAAATTCTATCTATTTTACTATAGGAATGTTTGTTATCTAACCAATTTGCAACCTAGGTTTCGAACCCGTAATCGCGGAAAATCCTATACATTTCCACCAGTACGTAATCACGTTATCGTGGAGCGCTCGCAAGGCATTGAAAAAACTGAAAATATTCGATAAAGTGGCAATAAAAAGCTATTGAAGCGGATTTCAGAAACCTATTAAGAATTGTAATTTCGCGCTATCACTAAATAATTATGATTGGAAAATAACTTTTGTACGGAATAATTAGTACCTAATTTTGTTAGAATTTCGTTTAACGCTTAAAGTTGTGTTTTGTGTCCAATCGCGCATTTTAAAATTAGATAAATCAAAACAACATTTTTAAAATCTATTTTAATTTGCATGTCAAAAAAACAACAATCTTGATTAAAATTGATCTTTTACAATAAATATTACATAAAAATTAATATAAACAATTAAAATCTATTTTCATTTTATGTTTAAACAAAAACAACAATACAGTATTGATCTTTTACAATAAATATTACATAAAAAATAATAAAAAAAATTAAAATCTATTTTCATTTTATGTTTAAACAAAAACAACAATACTGTGAAACTTTCACTACGCTCAAACAATTGCTATGGCAGGTTTGTGATCGCAATGTTTTATTTTCTTTCAATACATAATTGTACCTTCGAATAAAGTTATTAAACTTATGATTCACTACACCACAACATGAATACGACATTTAGTATTAACTTGTTGACAATACATTGTTCTTATTTCATTGTGATTAAGCAGCTGTCTTGTTATAAAACAGTACTACCTAACCGGTGTGTGGGCTTGTCGAAAGCCTATGTGAGATCTAATACTAGGTTTTCTATGCACGAGAACTATTATATGATTCAAGGCGTTTGTATTTAATCCTAAGTAATATTATAAGCTAGCTGACCCGACGAACTTCGTACCGCAGTTTTTTCTGTTCTATTTTTTTATATTTCCATTTATACAAACCTTGCCCTGATGATAAAAAAGAATGATAGTAAAAAGAGTTATCCAATTTTGTGCAGGCGTTCGGAAGTTATGCGCGTACAATTGTACATCCATTTCTTTTTTCTACATGACTTCTGCAGGGTGCTTCTAACAACACTCGACCTGCTTAACCGGACAATGTGGCGAGGTCCTAATTTAATTAATTAAATTAAGGCCTCCAGACATGGTACATCCATTTCCGCGATTCATTTTTATTTATACTAGAGTTCGTGCACTGGTCGAATTTCGACCAATTTTTAATATATATTTTTTTTTATTACCTTCTGAACTCCTTCTCTTTAAAAACTATAAGTGTGTGAAATTTCATACTCCTCCATCAGCGCAATTTTAGTTAAGATTTTGCTTCACCTATTAACATACAAAGTAAGTTAGTTTGTTACATTTTCACAGTAAAACGGTGGAATCGATTTGGATGAATTTTGGTATAGAAACAGATCGAGTGCACTCATCTACGGACCGACCGAGCGCATGGTTCACCCTGCGGCTTTTACTTACGCCGTCCCATAGCATAATGTTACGAATAATCGCCCATGCAGTTTGGCAAAATCAAACAGTATTATGTACCGTTTAAAACAATGATATAATATAAGTTAACATGCCCATTGTAAGATCTGGAGGTACTAATATCAAATCCTTTGCATTGTATTGACACAATGACAGGGGTGATTCAATTAACGTCATTCCTAAACGTAGATCAGTTTGACTATGTTTTTCGTCATTATGAAAACGAACATAACTCATTCTCTGCACATGGCTTAAGAGAGCATCATTACCTATATCACCAATTGTCTATTGCTTAATATCGTCCTCTTAGTAGGACTTAGTACGCTACAAATCAGAAAACGCCAAATTTATCCAACATTATTCGTGTCCACTTGACTTTCCCCATTGACCAGACCAGACCACCTTGTGCCAACAGACTGTCCGATGGTGCCAGTGCTGCGGACAAATGCCTCAATGACTCCCATTTTACCAACCAAACCATTCAAACCATTCAATTTGGACATTCACATAATATTTAAAAGTGTTTTCATGATTAATAACACTAACCACAGTTGTGGGGAAAGGACTAAAAGACCTAGGTGAACTTTTAGGTACACTTACATCAATTTGTTAGTTTCAAAGTCAAAGGTATAATAATAATAATATATATTTAATATCTTTGTATGAATATATCATTTTAACTACAAAAGTAGGCAGGTTAACTAACTATTTTCCTATTTCCAGCTACGCGGCAGACGGTGAACAGCGAGACACAACAAGATGCAATGCCCGAGGTGGCAGACTACGAAACGGCGCTCGACTTAGCTGGTGAGTTTCATTATCACATCTTTTTTTAAATTAATGCAGAAGAAATCGATTGCTCTTTAAATAATTGTTACTACGAAACTCCGTCAATTTGAAATGAATTGGTTAAGGCTTACTCTCATGAACTTTATCATCATCAGACTATTATATTGTCCCACTGCTGTCTCATACAGGGAAGCATAGGCCTCTTCTTATACAGAGAAGGCATGAGCATTGATTATCTCATGAAATAACTAAAAATAAAAGTTTTCTGATGCCGATGCCGGAAATTAAAGCCAAAAGACCCCATGCTTAGCAGTAGCCCTTGTGATCATTAGATCGAGGCAGTACTCTTTAGTAAGACGAATAGGCATAGCATGAGGGAGGACAAACGCTTTGTCTCATTTTTAATACGCACTTTGAAGTGTGAAGAATGCCAGCTGACGTCGCTAAATAATAGGTAAAAAAAACATCCATAAATTAAAATTAAGGAAAAAACTAGATTATTTCTCTCTTAATCTTCCACGTCACACTTATCCCATTGATCAAGAAGTGGTCAATATTCCTAGACTTAACCTAATCCGGAACAAGATGATGAATCTAGAATGAAGGTTCTCGTACCAACGGTAATAATGTTCGAGAGGTCAGTAAAGGGAAATTGGCAATTTCGATGATTTGTGGATTCTCCGTGGATGTCAATGAAGTAATTTGTGATCTATCCCAATAATGGGAGAGACTAGGAACTCTTTGGTGATGCAGTAATGGTGACTTTAGATCGATGTAGTAGATATTCCGTTATTTTTTCAAATCTTCTCTTGTTTTATCTATTACAAACAACTGAATACTGAACCCGGTTTCCCGCGGTTACATGGTCTGGTTCTATGCAAACTTTCACTCCTATTTTAACCCTTAGGGGATAAATTTAGAAAATCCTTTCTTAGTGCACACACATGTCATTTAAGAAATAATTGTGCCTTTTTTTTTACTTCTAGCACCACCGGTTTCAGCTGTGCGTTGATCAGTCAGCCAGTCAGTTCCTTCTTTTATATATATAGATTGATTGGTATGATAACTCTAGTACAGGATTTAGAATACTTTTATCAAAGTACATGATGTAGTTCCTTCAGACTTCAAGAAAAACAGCACAAACTCGCAAGTTATATCGATAAATCAGCTGACTAATCCAGGAAGCTGACCAAACAAAGTCCAAAACAGCTAGGCATTATTATACACGTGTATAAGTGCTTTACGGGTCACAAACATTATTATTTCAGCTTGATCTGTATCTCCAAACGTGCGTAAAGACTGTCGATAGAATTAATTACTCATACCTACATTAATGCGACTTATAAGTGAGATTGTAAATGTAATTGTTTTACGCTGTTCAAACGAATCACGGCATGCAGTATAGGTTTTCAGTGATATTGTGGTTCTGTGATGAAATAAAGATTATGTCACATTTATTAATTTATCATCATTTTCTGCCTATTTCGAAACAGTGTTTTTTTGTGTCTACAACAACCTCAGAACGGTATTGATATTGTGGGATAGATTGAATTCACTTGCAAGAGCTCAATCTGCCTGGGCTGCGGGACGTTCGAAAGAGATACCGCGCCCCCGGAATACAAAGGGCTGAGGAAGGAACATGGATGGGTTTTAGTTAGTAAGAGTCTGACACTCCCACCCGCCGATGATGACTTCCCATCCGAAAAAAAAAGTTTTGATTAATATGTAATAGTATTGTTGATTGTTTTGAGATAATGTCACGCCGGTTAACGCTGAAAACCAGCGGACCTGTGCCTTTGTGCCCGGGCCTCAGCATTAAGCTGAGCGTTAGCCGTTTCGCGCAGTGGTGGCGCATTGATCAGCTTGTCTTCCTGTATTCCTAGTTTTATATTATATACCCATTAGTTTTTGCTTTTATTTTATTTTTTTGTGTGTGCGTTACCTTATGCGAATAAACTGTTTTTCTTTCTTTCTTTTCTATTTCATATTGGTCCACTGTTGCATGAAGATCTCCTCTAACGTGTTTCATATCGTCCGCTTTTTTATCATCATCATCATCATTGGTCTATTTACTATCTCACTGCTGGGCACAGGCCTCTTCTCATACAGAGAAGGCATGAGCATTGATCACCACGCTTGCTCAAGGCGGATTAGCAATTTCAGACTTTTTAGTCCAGGTTTTCTCACGATGTTTTCCTTCATCATTAGTCTTCTAATCTAGACTTTAGAAAAGTCACATTCGTATTTGCAAATGTTTTCAACCCGCAGTCTTGTATATGCGATGCAGATGCCTTAACCACTAGGCCACCATGATCTGCGTTCGTTCAGTCTTCAACTGGCAAAAAAAGCTCCAGATCGTCACGCCACATTGCTAGAGGATCTCCTATGTGTATAATTTTCAATGGTAGTGCCTCAGCCCTCCTTAAAAACAGGTGGTGTGTTATGTTTTCACGGTCATAAAAAATATTATAAACTCAACTGAAAACTGACATATATCTATCTATACATATAAAATGCTTTATCCTGAATGACTGACGGATCAACGCACAGCTTAAACCGCTGAACGTAGAGACCTGAAACTTGGAGGGTGTGTTCTTTGTATGACGTAGGCATCCGAAAAGGATTTTCCGAAATTCTATTCCTAAGGGGGTGAAAAAGGGGGGCAAAGTTAGTGTGAAGCTCTGACATTTTTAATTTGAATTCGTACAGCACACGCTGGCGATGTCGAAACAGGCTGAAATTCATTATCATATATCTCCATAGAGTAATGTTTTGAAATTCTTTTGGTTCGTTGAGAGATAATAGAAATTAACTTCAGTTGATGATTATTATAGTGCGTGGGACGAGCCGATGAGGTCTGCGTACTATGGACAATATTTTTATATTTCTCTGCGTTATTCTCATAATATTATTTTTTTAATTTTACCGTTCAACTGACCACTAGTAATAGCCTAATGTTATCATTTAAAATTATTTTGCAGGTTGTAAAATAATCTTAACGGTCTAAAAATTTTTTTTTTTTCATGAATAAGACAATCAATAGTTTATTAATAATACGAAAATTGATCTTTTTACGGTACCTACTAATGCTTTGAATTTTATTTCTATGTTTAGAAAATCTCTGGAACTTTCACTCTTTCATCTGAACATTAATCCCGGTTACGTCCTTAGCTGGTGCTTCGGACCCCAGGTCCGATTTCCGAAAAAAAAAACCGGGAAAATGTCTGCCGCTACGGAACTGACTTAATGTTTGTTTTAAAATAATAATTTAATCACATTTCCATCAAACGCATCTGAACTGACCCTCTGTTTAAAATCGTAACCTAATATTATAAATTTGGAATTGAGTCTTTTATATTTTTTAAACGTTCCACTAAAACGGATGAACAGATTTTGGTGAAATTTTGTACGGAGATAAATAGGACCCTAAGACGGTATATCACCAATATATAACCATAAAATATATAAATAGTTTACAACCGTATAGGCTTCCTATTTTTAAATGTATTAAGTATTTCCTTCGGGATGCCGGTGAACCCGCGGGAAAACGCTAGTATAACTTTATCTGTCTTTACTGAATTTCTCCTCATTAGTAGCAGAAGAGATAGGTAGCATAGTTTAATTATTATTATCTAGCCCAACTATTTACTAGATACTAATAAATGTGTACCAAGCTTAAAATAAAACTCAGTTTAATCTGGTCTGCACAAAATGCTGCACAAACATTAATCAAAACATCAATATTTTCACGTTTCGATTCGAATCACGTGGGTTAGATAGAGAAGTAATAATAAATATTACGATTATTACCCACATTTTATAGTAATGAGTTGTTTCACGAGCTTGTGGTTACCGCAAATTGTATTACGAGCTCTGGACTGAAAAATAATAACATGCGAAGTTCTTCTTTATATTAATATCTAAAGAAATCTCTCTGTCAATGATCTGGAGCAATCTCTCTTTCATGAACACACGACCTGGGGCCTTACCATGACGTGCCAAAGCAGTAATAGTTTCGTTGTGAAAAAGAGACGGTGCTATACGACGTTTGTAGCTGCGTCTCTGTGTGTGTCAAATTGAAAGCCTGATTGAAAATTTCGTAGTTGATAAAACATAAAACAAACCTCTAGTAAAAATAATAATAAGAAAAAAATGAATGAATCCTTTGTCCCGTTATCCTAAGCAAGCCACGTTCGGACGCAGTAAAATGCAAAAGAAATAAATAAAATGCCTATTGTCTTGAAAACCATCGAAACATTTGACGCCCCAATCGACAAATTTTTCGATGAGTTCGATTGATATAGGTTAAGCATCATTTACCTCGGTCGGGTCGTGGATGGGTGACCATATATTTCGTACCTCTGTTGCACAGAAAGCACATTGAGATCTTTGTCATAGCTGGCATTAGGGTTATTCAGAAGCCTGAACGTCTGCCACCCAGTCTTACCAAATCGTATTACCAAGTAACTGTATTGTGGACGTCGTTTTAAAACCTTAACTTTAACCTTTAATAGGCTAGACAGATAATCTCCTCAATTTTGATAACATTATGTTATGCCTTTGAACGCCACGCCGGTCACCGGTGACCTCCAAAAAATTGTTTTTGCCCTATGACTTTCAGTATGGCGTTCAATGTGTTAATAATTAAAAAAACATTTTTCTTTCATCGGGGATAAATTCCAAAAACCTAATAAGTTATGATAGATCAGTAGGGCTAGACAAGTGGCAAAAACGCTAGTAGAATAGAATACAAAATGTATAGGAATGACATTTAATGACAGATAGCTAGTCGTAAACGAATGTCATTCACATACATTTTGTATTCTATTCTACTAGCGTTTTTGCCACTTATCTAGCCCCTTAGACCCCGGAAAATCCATATTAGTATCAGAAAACTTGTACTAGCAAACTATTCAGAAGTCAGTATACTTGTGGGAAGTTGATTGATCGCTCACATTAGCAGTACCTAGGCACTAAACAGTTATGTAACTAGCAGCAACACAAACATACGAGCATACATAACATTAGCGAGTTTGGTATACATAGTTGTAAAGACCGACAAACCACTAGATTGTCGATGAAGACGATTAAACGTAAGTTATAATTGTTGCTCGGTTTTTTAGTATATTTTATTTCTATTAGGCCTTTTCAGACTTCACTTACACTATGCTCCATTTACAATAAGATTAGACATTTAAACGCACCCCATTTACCGTTCGTTCAAACGATTTTGAGCTCTATTGCTTAGGCGACAAAACAAAAAACAGATGCAGAATACATTTGGTATTGTAAACATTATATTGCTTTCAACACCATCCTTATCTATACGGAATAGAACTCAAAATCGTTTGAACGAACGGTAAATGGGGTGCGTTTAAATGTCTAATCTTATTGTAAATGGAGTATAGATCCTCAGTAGATCTTGTTTTTCTGCCGAAGCTGCTGGATTGTTCGAAAGAGTTACCTAGACCTCGAAACGTAAAGGGCGGGGAAGGAATATGGATGGGTTTGAGTTGGTAAAAGTGTGACACTTCCTCCCTTAGCGAGAGGAGTCATTTAATGATTTCCCATGCCTATACAAAAAAAGATCGTATTTAAAAATAGCTGGTAGAATATCCATCAAAGAGTGGGGATCTATCTCTTTTGAAAAATAACCTATTAGTAGTAGTTATCCTTACTTCTTTACTACTAAGGAAGTAAGGATAACTACTATCTTTGCCTCTATTATATCTATTATTATATCTCTATCTTATACGGTGCTGAACAAATTTAAAAGATAGGGGATAGATTGTGATTTGAGAAGGACACTTCTCATTCCGATATATGAAATAAACCTCAAGATATGGCTAAAACCGTGGCCAACAGCTAATTTTGTATCAAGAAAGAAAATGAAAAATTAATATTCTTTACTGAAGACAGAGAAGAACCTTCTGACCACACAAACGAAAGCAACATTTATTATTATTATGCCACACTAATACTTTAAACTCTCTAAGTTATTAAGTTTCCTTAAGCGTCGACAGGTCACCGACTTCACTTAGCCAATAGGTAAACACGATTCGTTTTCAATAAGTAGGATATAATACTTACTAATAATATTACTTTCTATTAATCATTCCATCATTATTTTATTGCTGGTCTAAGGCAGGTCTGTGGATAGAAATCTTGGAGTTTATCTCGTATTCCTGTAGTTATTATGGTTAGGTAATCATTTTTTTTTTTTTTTTTAAAAACGTTGCCCCATACTAGGAATTACTCCTGTGTCGTGGGTGCGTTTACAAACATACATTACACATGCACAAACACCCAGACCCGGAACAATTTTAGTTGTCCCGTGCGGGAATCTAACCCGCGACACGCCGCGCAGCAGCCAATTGCTCAGCCACTGCGCCAAACGTGCCGTCATTTTTTGGACTAGCTGTTTCCTTCTATTTCGCCCGCATCATGAGTCCACCATCCTATGTCATACTACAGCTGGCTTTTATTCAGGGATGGGAAATCATAAAATGCACCACACGGTTCGATCGATCAAAGGTTAAGCTACGCTTAGCACGGTCGCTCCGTGGATGGGTGACTATCTATATCATAGCGAAACTCCTCCGTGCCTCGGAAAGCATGTTAAGCTGTTGGTCCCAGCTGTCATTTGTAGATCTTTGACAGTCGTTACGGGTTGTCAGAAGCCAAAAAGTCTGACAACCAGTCTTACCAAGGGGTATCGTGTTACCCGGTAACTGGATTGTGAAGATAGGCAGTCGCTCCATGTAAAACACTGGTAGTCAGCTGCATCCAGCTTAGACTGGAAGCCGTCCCCAACATAGTTGGGAAAAGGCTGATGATGATGGAAATCATAAAATGACAAGGTATAAGGCCTCGGCCTGATGTCATGTTTAAAAAAAAGTTTTTCTTGGTGGTTAGAATCCCCTGGGCGTATATACTATAGGTACAGGCGTGATGTTTTGTTATTTTAAATGAGATTTCTATCTAGTTTTAGCTATATATAGCTATATAACGGTACATCATCCCACTTTAACTTATAAGGGAGTAAGACATACAGGTCCAAGCGGTTTGCACTTTGGTATCAACAGCAAAGTTGATACATACAATAGTTTTTGTTTTCTTTTATTTGCAGGTTAACTAATATCTCCATACTAATTTTTTATTATTAGGCTGCTTTCTTCGAAGGGTTTGTTAGGGAGCGGCGTTCTCTCTATTCCCACATTCTCCCGGTCCGATGGAAAAGCAATCCTAGACGACTAGGCACTCATTAGGGGCGGGACGAACGACTTTACGTGCCTCTAAGGTACGGAGGGAATCTCGCTGTGTTGGAGAAATGATCACCCATCGATAGACCAACCGGGGCTAGTGTAGCCTAACGTAGCTAATCTATTAATACACACGACTGTTACTCCTAGGTTCATGTTTAGATTAAAGAAGAACTGTTAAGTTGTAACAATTTTTTATTTAATAAACACGACCGCATCGCACTGCGCACGCGCCGAGCAAAAAGCACGAGAGAATCTGCGCGTGGTCATTACACGTGCACGAATTCGTCATCTATCTTACTTGCACGTCCACCATATAGAAAGTTAATGAAAACTGTTAGCATACTTCATACAATTAACTCAATCCATTTGCAATAATATTATTGTTACTGCTATACGTTTAAGTTCTACCATTGTGTCGATAGTCGATATCGAATGAGTGAAGCGGTTTCGTAATCGGTATAGTAAGGTTCTAGATTTATACGTTATCGTGATAGTAATGTATTGTATGATTATGTGTCATTATCATGGTTCTAAATGTAAATAAGTTCTGTGTAAACTTTACCACTATACCTAGGAATTAAAAATCCATAATGATTTTTTAGACAAAGTCTCTCCCAAATTCGTTCATGATCTCTTTTGGTCTCTATACCTTTTGGACTGACTGATCTTCCATTCTAAAGTCGTAGTTGGCAGTGTCAGCTGTTAGAAATACCTTCCACGGACTCGTTGGATATAAACTTAACATTTTTAGCATATATGGTCATTTTTCGGTGGTCTTGCACCCCTGCTGTTCCATGTCAGGCACGGATTTGGTTAAACTGTGACATTTGGGATTGTCACACGATGAGAAGATAAACTCCACTGTTTTTTTCTAATCTAATTTCTTGGGGGTAAATTGGGGCATTTCATGCGTCTAGTGGTCGTAAGTGGATCTAATTGTCGTATGCTATATTTTGGCCTCTATATGTGTATGCTTGAGTTTCCCAAGGGTTTTTGGGTTAAAAATTTCGCACTAGTATCACGGAGTGTGAGTAGTGTTCAAGTTAATAGTTTACCATTAACTAAATGGGACTTCAATACATCTGGCATAATATAGGAGTATGGACAATATTCTATCATTGCCTATATATTCGATGAAAACCATATAATGCTTCTGATCTCTTTTCTGGTTGTAGCCATTGTTGTTGCAAGCATTCAGGAGTTTTTGGGAAAGATATGATGATAAAACAAACTATATTTTTTGTAGTTTGGCTAAAATTGCTAGTGTCCAAATCCAAGTCAAGGTCATCACTGGCCTTTCCATAACTTTGATAGAATTGTCGTCAACCGGTAGTACCTAGTGTTAGAAATAGTTTTGCTTACTTGTCATATTATCGTGTGTTAGAAACAGCATCTTACCGTTGTTATTGCTCCGGCCACGTCCGATTGGCTCGCATTCCGATCCGATAGTGTACTTGATAATGATAACTATCTCTAGGCAAGTTGTGGACGATATTGGAGATTTTTCTTTTTGGATGACGCCATTTTTTGGAAGGATTTTGAAAAAATGCTAGGTTTTTTTTTGGGTTTATTGGCTAGAAATTTAGCACAACATATTAGCGCGTTTGTTTCTCCAGAAGGTTAGGCAATGTAAGTACCTATATCTATCCAAAAAATACCCAATTTTCATCCAGTTATGTAAGCGATAATTAATTCCCATCAATCCAGACTGAATCGAGGGATGTGGTGATTTTAGGGGAGACATTATATACAACATAGGCTTAATGATGATGAAGATAAGGAATTCAGGGTTTAAACTGAGAAATGTCTACTGACCTAAAAATTGAACCCAGATCTCATGGCATAGCATGAACACGGACCATTAGACTAATATGGGAATGAAATTAAATAATTATCATTATTTTAGTAATTCGCCGTACGAGAATTATCCATAAAAATCTTAAATATGATAATTTTAATTTGCAACCTGCGTTTAGATTCCTAATCAAGATATTTTTTTTATTTTACATCAGAAAAACCTAAACATACATATCAAATCTTTCAGCTCCAAAATTGATGACGGGTAGATATAATAATGCAGTGAAAAATACCAAAATGTATTTTATTCAGTCCTTTTTTAACATAATGTTTCTTTCTCCAGGTTATGGTCGCTTCAGTCGCAGTACCCTCGGCGCGTGCGCCTTCTCATTCTTCGCGTCAGGCGTACAAAACTGCGTGATGTCATACGTGCTGCCAGCAGCCAGGTGTGAGCTGGAACTCACCACTTACCAGGCTGGACTTATCAATATGGCATTCATGAGCGGTAAGGTTCGACACCACAGGATTTTCAGCATGCTAATTTTAGGAAATGTTTGATTCTCAGGTCACAGGATATTCGGTTTGATAGATTCTGATAAAAAGTCCTTTCATTGGATACCTAATATGGCATCATTATACAATATATTTTTTTAAACAGATCAATATTTTTTTGTTTCCAATTTTAATGTCCTTATTAAGAACCATATTCAATTTACTGTGAGATCCTTACCCCACAACCAGCGGACAATCAAGACGCTTCCAATGATACCTCACTTGTCAAATTATGATACCTAAGTAGTTTAGAAGTTATGATGGAACAGAACAGAACAGAAATATTGATGAAGAATATCTGGAAAAGCTACAGTATTCCCAAAAACGTAGGCGAAGCCGCAACAAAAGCTTGTAGGTAATACTAGATAGATATATGGAAAGCAAATAGGTACAATCACATTCTCAATACCGTTGCTGTTGGCGCCAATCTCGACATAAAACAACATGGAATCATCAAGTTTTTATTTCACTTAGAAATTACGTTTTAATGTCTTTGTCTGAAGGCTTTATAGCTGTCTGTAGGCTTTATAACAGTTGCATGTAAATGACTAGCATAGAGGATAGGTGGGTTTGGAAAGAGTAGGTAGACTGATATTATGGATGGTCAAAAGACCGAAACTTTGGCAATTGTCAAACTTTGATTTGTCCCTTCTTTTCAGATAGTAACAGATTGGTACTAATATTGATGAGAATAATCTCATACTGGAACTACTCAGTTTTTTGAGTTTATCCCCATCTAAAAGGCATTCAGCCACACTAGAGTAGAAGTCTTCTTTTATCTAGTTAGGTAAGAGTCTAGTCGGATAGCTATAATTGATACTATGGGCATATTATTATTTTTTTTATTTTTTTTTATTCCCTATTGTGATTGCCTTATGTTGTCTCAATAAATGGTTTTTCTTTCTTTCTTTCTTCTTTCAATGAATTTCCTTACAATGACTTTTACTTTGAATTTGATTTGTATCCTTGCAAAAGATTATAATAATAGCATATAACTGAAAATTACTTAGTGATATTTGTTTCATATGGGTTTGCTCTTTGACTGTAGGTCTGAGTCTAGGTCAGAGGTGACAGAGAAAAAAGTCAGCTCACCAGTTGAGTTTTCATTTTGAGAAACTTCCGTATCAATAGTTTTCGTAATCCAACGACTTCTTGCATGCATCTTCTTCTTCTTCATCATCAAAAAACCCATTTTTTTATTTTTCCAAATAAAAAATCAAATTCCGCAGAAATCTTGTGATCGGAAAGAAAAAAAACCGCTTTACGTATTACCATCATGATTTCGCGGAAGTCTCACACTTTGTCGTGAATTTAGACATCTTATTAGATCCAAATTATAGGCTCGTTGTTAAAACAAACAAATCGATAGGCATTACTAATATCTAACTGAGTTCACGAGTATGATATTTATTATTTTGTAAATCAATGTTTATTTAAGGGCGTTTGTTTGTTTCTTTACAATGCCAATTTAGGACTTTCTGCAGTATCATAGCTTTTAATCATTGGACTTCAAAAATTTGATAGGGTAGGTACATAAAATGAAGTCGTATTATCGTCAAAAACGCCACCTCGGTTCTCACATCTATTCCAACACGCTGACTGACAAATGTTTTACCAATAATAATGAAAATGGAGCATCAAGTTTTTATGCCACAATTCGGGAGAGACCTTTCTTGCCTTTTTTCTAAGGATTTAAATTGATTTCTTAGTTGCTCTAGTATAATTTTGGACATCCCTAAGTATTTATCTTCACGTCATACACGAAAGCGGTTGGATTTACGAAACTAGAGATGAAACAAAATATTTTAAAAAATACTATACACAAGTGCCATGTCAAAAAAACTAAAAAGGGAAAAACGCAGTCTGTTTTTAAAACTCTCATCGGGATGTCCCAACCTCATGATTTATTGCCTCTTTTTTTTATTTTTTTATTTCATTCTTTTTTCCACACAACATAAATTAAATTGAAAACACATACTCCTTTTTGAGGGTAATTGTGTAAATAGCAGTTTTCTGCAAATTCAGCAAATACAAGTAACGTGTCTGCAAAACAAATGACATAAGTAACCATAATAGCATCGATGACAGCATTTTGTCCATCTACTTAGCTACCATTTATATCATATAAGGGGTTATTAGCGGAACCATATCAAACCATATCTATACCAAATATGTGAACTGCGTGCGGAATAGCGCCGTTGAATATTTCGAGAAGAACATAGTTAGGTCAGTAATGCAAAAGTAACTCTGTCTATCTGTCTGTTACACTTTCCCGGTGAAACGGCTTGACCAATTTTGAAAGATGGGACCCTGGAAACGACAGCTACAGGCTTCCAAGTGCGTTAGATAGGTTCGGCTCGGGACGCGGGTAAAATTTTTGGGAACAACTGCGTAAGCCTAAAAAACAGATGTTACAAAATACAACCTTCTCGTTAATTAAACTGAAACATAATTACAATGTAAAAAGTCTTTCAGGCCAAAATCTTACCATAACTTTGTTAACTACAGTGTAGGCTGAATTCAGGGATACTTGTAATTTTCAGAAACCATCAACTACAGAAAATTGATCGCTCACGTAATTCACTCCGATTAAACGATGGATTGATCGGAACAATTAAACAATCGGCTCGCCTACGAGCCTGATTGTTTCCGAGCTATATAGAAATACCCAAAGGTAGACAGACCAATTGTAGGCTAGAATTGAAGAGTTCGAATTTCATCATCATTACTTTAAGACAATGGCTTTTGATCTGTCTAAAGTATTGATCAACTTAGGCGAGGCTGACGTGAGCAATCTCGTCTCTGCGACTTCTGAAATGTATGACAGTTCTATAGGTCTAGCACAAAAGAAACTAAAATAATCTGTAAGCAATTTTAAATTAAAAAAAAAAACAACTATAATATTATTATTATAACGAATTATTTGTCGGCAAAGGTGATCGAAAATCGAACGCTTATAATCCTTGTATTCATATCAGACAATTTGAAGAGCTTGGAAAATTGTTACGGGTAGTCAAAAGCCAGAAAGTCTGACAACCAGTCTTACCAAGGGGTACCTCATACCACAAACTGAGCTGTGGAGGTCAGAGGCGCTCTATGTTAAACACTGGTAGTCGGCTGCATCCATGTTGACTGGAAGCCGACTCCAAAATTTTTGGGAATACTCTAGGAAGATAATGGCCGCGATTCTCTTGTCACCATCATAAATTAAATTTAGTCTATAATTCTCTCTTTCCATCAATAAATATAAGAAAGGGATAGCAAACGTTTAACACCTGTCAAATTAGAAAAAAATAGTTTTCCATACAAATTAAACATCACGACGTAACATCTCGACTAAATTAACAAACCTGTACGAACAAAATGTCATCTGTCATTTAATTTGACAGCACTGAATTACTTGCTATCCTCTTCTTGTATTTCGCAATAGAAAAAGAGCATGATATTTTAAAATTAGTTTAGTCGTGTGTAAGTCAGAATCGGCACCAATGATGATATCGATCCTTTTTCATAGTTCTCTTTCATCACTCAGGTGGAGTAGCGAGCGCCTTCTTCTGGGGAATAGTGGGCGACGTGTTCGGACGCCGGAATGTGCTCAGCATGACACTGCTCATGGACGCCGCCATCACCCTGGCGCAGAGTACTGTAGCTGATTACCGGCTGCTGTTGGCTGCAAGGACTATTAATGGTTTTGTCATAGGTAAAGTTCGTTATGATATTTTGTCGTCACGGGACGCACCAAATGGGAGTACTTTTGGGAACGGGTGGGAGTGTTAGACTCTTACTGACTAAAACACATCTATATTCCTTTCTTCGCCTATTATTTTCCGGGGCTGCGGTAAATCGCGGAACATCCCATAGCCCAAAAAAATGGAGTACTTATGGTCTTTTTTTCTAAGATCCTCTCTCTAAATTTAGGATAATGTTAACTAGATAAAATAATGCTTTCAACCAAGGAATTAGATATACTCGCTGCTTTTAACACTAATTTCATTTGGCAATTTCAATAATTTTTACTGATTGTAAAAGTAACTTGTTGGATTTACTTTCATAGATTACAATAATGATACGGCAATTTCTATTATTATACACTGTGAGCAAATTTACATCAACTTTTAAGATATTGTTTCCTAATATCACAAAGATACAAAATATAAATATACCGATGTGTTAGTGAATAATATGTAATACCTCTTACTTCCCACCAGGTGGACCTGCGACACTGGTATTCTCCTATCTATCGGACCTGGTGGGGCCTAAGAAAAGACAGCTGTACCTCAGCATCGTCGGCATGAGCTTCATCGTCGCGTGGCTGATACTGCCTGGTAAGTAACATTTACAAAGAACTCTAACAGGTTGTCCACCGAAATATATCCTAATTAATATTAATAAATGCGTATGCTTTTATTTGTTTGCATATTTTTTTTTGTTACGCTGTATGAAATCTCAGAACGCGGGTGAATCCACAGGACACAACTAGTGGATAAATTAGAAAAAAATCAATTTTCATTTGGCACACGGATAGTGTGACTTAATCTGTTTTCTTTGTCCTTTAAGGGGTGGGAAATCATTAAACGACTCCTCCAGTTCGGGGCGGAGCGGAAGAAAGTGTCACACTCTTACTGACTGAAACCAATTCATGTTCCTTCCTTCGCTCTTTGCGTTGCTTTGCGTTGCCAGTCATGCACACCAAATATGTTCTCCATTTAAATGCACCTCTTTGAACGTACGCTATAGGAAAAAAACATAGACACACTAGTTAATATGTCCATGGAAATACCCAAGCAAGCCATCACTAAAAAACTCGAACAGTATCGACAAAAAATTAACACTTTCTCTCGAGAGATCAGTACACCTAAGTCTGACTGAGGTCAGGTGTTCACCGGTACTTAGGATAATACTCGACATAGATTTAATCTATACATACAAAATGCTTTGTCCTGAATGACTGACGGATCAACGCACAGCCTAAACCGCTGATCGTAGAGACCTGAAACTTGGAGGCTGTGTTCTTTGTATGACGTGCATCAGAAAAGAAAGGATTTTCCCAAATTCTACCCCTGAGGCAGTGAAAAAGGGGGGCAGAGTTTGTATGAAACTTTGACTTTATTTATTGACTATTGAACTTTTACGAATATAGTTAAGGCCACACGGGCGAAGCCGCTGGCGGAAGGCTAGTATTAGTATAAATACAGACACATACTTCGAGCCGATGACCTAACAGCGCCAAAGTAGTACAAACAATAGGGGTCACTGTCACTAGTTTGTATATCATAAGTCGACTTGTCAGTTCCGTAGGTGAAACTGACAAGAATCTTTTGGTACTGTATTTTGATAGTGTTTATTTTTTGTAGTAGTAACAGTTAGTCTAATTGAAAGTGAGGTTAAACTTTCACTTTTAAGATTGTTGTATTTGAAATTCTAGGGGTTTATTATTGGGATGTTTATAATATGCTGTACCGTACCTAATATCGCTGACTGGTCGAATTTCGTCATTTTTTTTGTCGTTTTTGTTTTCCGTATAAACTTAAATCATGCCAAAACTCACAGCGTGATTTTTATTTATTTTTTGTCTGTACATTTATCTATTTGAGCTTCACGCCAAAACTACTGAACTCAAGATCTACCTGAAATTTTCCAAAAATGACTATTTGTAAACAGCGGTTAGGGTTGTTTATTTGGGGGATGAGACGCATTCGGGCGAAGTGCTAATATGGAATAATTTCTGAAAAAATTAATGGAACTTCTGTATTAAAACTTTTCTAATTTTTGAAAATAAATTGAATTGTTGTGTAACGATTTAATCTTAGTTTAACAGAATACCTATTACATTCAATAAGTTTTTTTTCCTCAAATCATTCCTAATGAAACTTTATATTGTAGTTTAGTTACAGTATAAAGTAGCCGAAATTTTGCATGATAAATGACGGATTAAATTGATGAAGTTTATTGCACTCACAAGAGTTTTATCAAATCGAGTTGATTGCATCTTCTAAATTGTTAACGTATTGTTAAGGTCGTCTATGTTTGTGCTGTCAGCCGTGATTGTATTGTGATAGCTTGAATTAAATCGGGGGCAATCGATCATGTGCCCAGTCATCTATCTATCTATCTATACTTATAATAAATCTGTAGAGAGGTCAATTCTGTACATGAAATATATTTCCAAAATAATAACTATCAGGGGGTGATTAGGGATCGATACTGATGCCAAAAATGCAATCAGTAAAATTTTTGTCTGTCTGTATAAACTCTATAGAAACAAAAACTACTCGACGGATTTTAACGAAACTTGGTACAATTATTTGTCATACTCCTGAGATGGTTATAGTATACTTTTCATCACGCTACAATCAATAGGAGCAGAGCAGTAAAGGGAAATGTTGTTATTTTGTTTAAACGCGCTAATCTCAGGAACCGCTGGTCCGATTTGAAAAATTCTTTCAGTGTTAGATAGTCCATTTATCGAAGAACGCTATAGGCTATATCATCACGCTCAGACCAATAGGAGCGGAGCACCACTATTCCACGCGGACGAAGTCGCTGGCAGAAGCTAGTAATTAATATAATCAACGACATGGCTATGTAGACTTAGGTAGGACAGTATTAGTAATCGGGTGCATAAAAAGAATCTCCACAAATGACGATATCTGGGTTGACGAATTCAGATAAGCAGTCGCTCCATATTAAACGCTGAGGCTCAGCTGTATCCGGTTATACGGTAAGCTAACTCCAACGTACATAGTTACGAAAAGGCTAGGCAGATGATGACGATTTGTGTTGCAATTTCTGTCACAGTCATAACTTAAACAGGCACGGAGGTGCTGCGGGCATTCGCAAGAGATACCGCGCCCGCGATACAAAGGGCTGAGGAAGGAATATGGGGTTTTAGTCAGTAAGACTGACACTAATATCGGGAGGGGTAATTTGATGATCTCCCATACGAAAAAAACACGCTCGGGTGTATAACACCACCAACTTCCTGACTCCGGGCTGCTTTGTCATTTTCTAAAACCCGCAAACAAAACTATTTTGGGTCAACCCGGTAAACGAACCCGACACCCTGTTTACAGCAGTCGCGTTATGTGATCACTAGACCAACGAGATAGTCTTGCTTAAAATTATTTTCATTTCTAAATACTCACGCAGAAATTAAATAACATTAATACTACGAAATGGGAATTTATCTTCACGCTTATGCTACGCTGAATAATAACACACTCTTAACACGTTTTGGTATGAACATAATTTTAGACACTTGGCATTTACTTAATTATTTAATTTCTGTTCTAATACTAGCTGTTTCCCGTGGGTTCACCCGCGTCCTGTGGGAACTACCTCATGCACTCGAAAAAAATTAATAAATGCGAAATTTAGTACTATTGGTTTGTTTGAACCAATTTAGATGAAATTAGATGGGACCCTGGAGGTGGTTATAGGTTATAAACCTTTTTATCCATGTGCGCAAAATAGTTCCCTCTAGTTGCGCCAGACACGGCAGGAAAAAGCTAGCTCCAAATATAGGTATTTAAAACATTAAAGCGTGACCAAAAGGCTGGCTTAATATCGGCATTGCCATCCAACGTGGCAACACAGCCAGCTTATGAACATAATTCCCGTTGACAGCGCTGCGGATGAATATTTTGATGCCTAACTAACGAATTCGAATTAAAAATGACAGGGGGGTTATATGTCATTCCCATACATTTTGTTTTCTATTCTATAGCGTTTCTATAGCGTTTTTGCCAATTGTCAAGCCCCCCAGAGCTACATACAATCTTTGTATGTAGCTCTGTTATCTATTGGATGCCTACGTTATACAAAAAATATACCCTCCGAGTTTCAGATCCGTCAGCCATTCGAGACAATGCATTTTATAATACCTATAGATAGATGTAAATTTATGTAAGTAAATAAAGAGGAGACCTTTCAAACATAACTTATCTTATTTCAGCCGTAGCCTGGCTGGTAATACCATTCAAGATAATTGACTACGAGACCCTCCTGCCGATCTACTCCTGGAGGCTGTTCCTGGCGCTCTCCAGCATTCCAGGGTTTATTTCTGGGGGGTGGGTGCTGTACCTACCAGAGAGTCCTAGACTGCTGTCAGATACGAACAGGAGTGAAAAGGCGTTGAAGATTCTGGCGTATATTCATAAAACGAATCATGGAGGCAGTGCTGACTATAAGGTATATTTCTACTGAGTTTCATCATAATTTTTAAGTTAGACCCAGCTGCATTTGTAGATCTTTAAAAGTACTTACAGGTAGTCAGAAGCGATGACGATGAAGGCAGATGACGATGACTAAGTATTCCATCGACTTGGACTCATCTACCAATTAGATTCCATGTTTTGCACTGTTATAGGCAGTAGTGTGAACTATGTTCATAATGTAGAATAGAAACATAATATATCAATGTTAGAATAAGCTTTATAATCATAGGCCGTAATCATACGTTCGTAATTAAATCAGACTCCTACTGAAAATCAAATCTCTGCCAATGACATAAAAAAGTCAAATAAAAAGGCACGTCTGATTGAATAATTTGTAATAAGATAATATTAATAATATGAGAAATTGCTGGGATCAAAATAACCGATGCAATTACTGATGAATGTAAAACAATAAACAAACAAAAACAACTTGGTCACTTAATACATATTACAACTAGGATTGTTTAATTTCAGATAAAGAAACTGATTCAGGACGAGGTGTTTGTCGGCAAGACCTTGAGTGTTGAGGAGAGTAGGACGAAAATCCTGTTCTTGAGCGTCATCAAGGATTTGAAGACGTTCGTCTCCAAGAGTTACGCCGTGAAGTCTAGCCTGATACTCTTCATGTTCTTCGCGAATATGGCAGCGTGAGTTTACAATTGTGCACTTTTAAGAGAGCATTACTAAAGAATTATTCAATTTTCCCAGTTTTTTTTACCATTATTTTTTAGGCTTTTTGCGCGTATGCCAAAAAAAATAAATAGGTACACATATGACATGCGATGTCTTTAAATAAGAGAACCATTTTGAGCCCAGTAAAAATATAAATTATGTCTTTTTATATATTATCAGTGGCTTTGGCCTGAACATGTGGATCCCAGAGCTTCTCCTCCGGATCCAAGGTCGGGAATGCAAGCTAACTGCATCGACCGCTAAGCCAGAAAACGCGAGACTCTTCAACGCCACAGCTCATTGGAAGGATTTGAAGTATGACTCCTACGGCAAGGAGATACCCGTACCAGGGTTGAATGATAGCAGCTTCGATGATCATTTTGGACAAGGAAGCACCTGCGACTCCACTATTGACTCGGAGGTGAGGCTTGTATTTTTTAAATCCTGCATTTTATTCGTATCTACGATTCAGAAAATAGACTTTCCTTATCTTGGTTATTGCTAATTCTTGAAACGAAGCTTATTTGATGCTCTTATAATTTTATTAGGAGTATTCGATTTTTCATGGTCTTACAGCATTTGTTGGGTTTCAGGTTGGCAATCAACTCCAAAACTTTTAGGTTTAATATTTCAATACTTTTTTCATCCAAAATGGCCTATATTAAGTCAAAGATCACTAAAATGTCATAATTTTCCAGGTGTTCACCTCAGGCCTTATAGTAGGCGCATGCTGTGTCCTCGGCAACGCTGCTTGCGCGATCCTCTGCGCCCGGGGCGGAGCCCTAGGCGTCCGTCGGGCTGCCATAGCCTGCACAGCTGTGTGTGCTCTCGCCAGCGCCTGCCTAGCTGCCACCGCGTGCTCCTGCTCTAGTTTCAATAAAATAGCAGTCGCAGCGGCTGCAGCACTGAATGCAGCCTCGCTAAATGGAAACGTGCTATTGATACGTCTTTTGTTACATGCTTTGCCAGCTAGGTTGAGGTAATTGAGAAATTCGTTTGCTTTTGTTTTGAATTTCTGATTAGGGA
This sequence comes from Pyrrhia umbra, assembly GCA_963891755.1. NCBI lineage: Eukaryota > Metazoa > Arthropoda > Insecta > Lepidoptera > Noctuidae > Pyrrhia > Pyrrhia umbra. The sequence goes on from OY982928.1 coordinate 13,718,108, forward strand.
ACTAAACCAACTGATTTCCAAAAACATGATAGCGTGCTTTGTCAAGTTTAATTTTCAAAATGCAATAAACTTGACTATTTTATTCTAAATTAGCTATTTCTCCCAGTTTTATACGCGTCCCGACGAAATTACTTATCTCACCCGGATAAAAAGCCTATAATAGTCTTCAGAATCCCATCCATTTCCATACTTTTCATCTAAACAATTTTACTGTGAAAGCCCAACAAACAAATAAACTAAAAACTTTTCCCACGTTATCGTTAGCCCTTTTAGATTTCGGGGTACAAAGGATTTCCTAATTTCTATATTTTTATTCAATTCATGGTCTAACATGTGACCATATTTCCAGAAGAATCTTTTAAGTTATTAACGCTAAATAGATTAACTCGCAAGCAACTCAATTTTCACATTTGCAAAGATTTGCTGGATATCATTTAGGACTAAAATATAATGATACAATATTCAATCCCAGTCCATATTTTTTGTCGACAATACCTCTGACCACTTTCCCTCTCTCTTTCAGTGGTCTAGGAGTGTGCTGGGGAGCCTGGTGGGGCCGAGCTGGTGGAGTGGCATCCAACCTTGCAGTGGGAGCATTACTTGACTTCTCGTGCCCTGCCCCCTTCATTGCTGTGGGAGCCTTACTTGCATGTAAGTATTTTTGTAAAAATTACAACTGGGACCAGCAGCTTAACGTGCTTTCCGAGGCACGGAGGAGTCGCTATGACAAAGATGGTCACCCATCCACGGACCGATCATGCCAAGCGCAGCTTAACCTTTGATTAGTCGAACCGAAGTTACTTAGCCACGAGCTATAGGATACCCTACCACGACATAGAATTACAAATTAAAAGATATCCAAATTTATTCTTCACAGTATCAATTGGTGCCATCATGGTAATCAAACTTGGAGAAAACAAAGAAGATATCAGTCAGACGAAAGAAGAAGAACCGGACCATGGACTGGAGAAGAACACAGGACTAGACAGATATATATCTACGTATATGTAGTTGTAAGTAAGTGTAGTCAAGTCAAGCCAATTTTAAGTCAGTGAATTTGACTTTAGACATTAAATTTTGTTAGTGTTTCTGTGTAAAGAAATGACAAAACGTAATGGTAATAGTGTTTGGTGCCAGTCCGTCCTTCCACTAGGTGTTACACTTGGGCGCAGCATTATTGGGTCAGTTGGGAAATAAATACTATTTGGAAATTCTGGGTGTTGGCTTAAACTAAAAATGTCTTAAGGCATATTTAAGTCCTTGTACGAGTATTGTGAGGTTTAAGCAGAAGTATAAAACAATTTCCAACTGACCTGAATCTATTGCTCTCTAGTGTTTTTTTATAATATTTATGCATCAAAACTTAGAAGATATGATTTTATACATCCAAGTTTTATGCTTTAACTACACCGTCACGATGTATATTATTCTACTGTCAAAATCACAGCAAGTGACACAAAAAATTAGTTACGAAGCGGTGCTGAATGATGTATTCATAGCAAATTTTATACAAAATTTACAGCCTTTTAGACGATTTTTTGAAACTATTAAATAAGTGCAAAACTCTCACATAATATGCCTTTTACTTGTAAAAAATAAGTTATGACAAAGTCTGTGTCTTATATTATTACGTAATAGTAGACAATAAGGGTTGTACATAATCGTATTTGGAAAAGATAAGAAATAAAACTACCCTCCTATAGAGAGAATCATTGAGAAGACGTTCGTATACACTTAGGAGCAAAAAATCTTGATCAGTACCAAAAATATTAATATCTTTGATGAATGTTATTTTAATCCCTGCGGATTCACTTATGTAGAAACTTCCTACACATATGTCCTTCAATCTATCTTCATAACAGATTTTATCAATATTGGCCAAGACAGACGGAAAGAGTTCCTTATGCATTTATACTATAAATATTACTTACTGTTTTGGATTAGTTCCTATTTCTTGTATTAGATAGTATTTTTGAACTGATCCAGATGATTTGCTATTGAGTGTATGTTATTCTAAACATTGTTAAAAAAGATAAGGGTACATGTATGAACATGTTTCAGCATAAAATGAAATGATGAAGTGGTTTTAAACTACTACTATCTTTATACAAGAATTTATAGAAAAAATAATTGTTTCGTTAAATAATTATTATCTTTTAGAGAAAGGTATTTAGAAATCAAATAAATTATTATACATATCAACAACTTTTAATAAAACATACAACAGTAAATAACGTGAATATAAATAATATTATATTTACTGGATTATTGTAAATTTATTTTTTATTAATTTAAGTAGAATAAGATCTCGTAGTTTTAAGATTTTTGTATTTATTTTAGGTTATTATCAAATTTCTATGTTTAATTAAATAGATTGTTCGTCTGTCACTTAGAACATTTTTCCTAAATTGATACAATTATGACTAAAAATATTTAAAATATCATTATTTCTTTGTACATAGTTAAATGATGAAGAAAACAGAGTGATGCTTTAAATATATTTAGCGGTATTCATAATTATTAACCGTCTTACTTATAAAAAACTTTTAGTCTGAAGTTTAACCATTTCTCACCTAATCCTTACTTAACGTATTAATGCAGGATTAAGCCGTTTAGCGTTAATCCGAACTTAAGTTTCTAACTTACGCTAAACAGCATTTATGAGAGAGTGATATTTATTATTATTTATATATTTATGCTAATCCATCACTAAGCAGCAGATTAAAAATTAATCGGAATTTATAAGTAAGACGGTTAGTGAACAATGGCATAAGACAGACAAACGAATTTTATGTTTTATAACAATAATAGAAATGTAGTTGCTACATTGTTCAAAAAACATCCACAAATATTGTTCTGTGATTGAAAAACCTGAGGTTTGTGCGACGTTAAAAACGTATTTAGAAAATGTATGACAAGTGTAATTATTTTAGATAACGCTTTACATATATAAAAAGTTAAATAAATGACATTATTTATCTAATATACAGTTTTATTTTCATCTAAAACTAAGTTAACAAGTTGTTTACGAACAGAAAAAATATTTTGTAAGTATTTTTTTTAATAAATTTGGCTTTCGTTTTCTGATATGGATACACATTTAAAATTCCAAATCTTTTTTTTTATGAAACCGTTTGTATTTGATTAATGTTGCTATGAGAAGTTTTTCCCGTGAACGACTTCACGTACCCGAATAAAATATAGCTTATTATTGTCACCAGAGTTCCATCTATCTCCATACAATTTTTTTACCGTGAAAACGTAACAAACAGAAACAAACTCACATTTGACATTAGATGGGATTAGTATCCAATTATACTAAATAAAAAAAAAACTAAATACAAATACAATTTTATATACAATAATTTCTATTTACAATGTAAATCATATACACAGTTTTAACGGGCGACAATTATACAAAACCAGTTTAATTGAATAACTTTTTAATGCTTATTAATTTAATGAGGAACCATCACAACCTAGCAATTATTATGATTTGGAGCATAATATGTTAACAATTGTAAATTGAGTTTGAAATATTATTTCCAAAATAATCAATAACCATGGATCTAAAAAATTGATAAATAACTATTTATTTATATACATATATCATAAGAGAGACATCTATAAGGGAGACATGCGACCACAAGCTGTCTTTTATCTAGAGTTTAAATACGGTACTAGATAAATGGTTGACTTGATAAAATTAACATGCTTAGAATAATAAATTTAACAGTACCTAATACGTATACTGGAGAAATTATTTAAATCGGTTAATTAAGTTCCTGTTTAAAATTTTTGATGGGATTAGAAAGGCATGATCCGTCGTTTTTCCGTAAAGCGAATATCAGCGTGAAAATTGTATGACGTAGAAACGTATGGCGTCATTTGTTTGCATAGAACACATTCTGTCTTTCGAGACCTTAAAATTTCATTAGTTTTAATCACATTTTAATTCTATTTTTAGTGATCGTCTCTATTTAAGTTCAGCATTTTTTTAAGTTAGTAAAAAATGACAAGTCTGATGGCTTAATTGGTCTACGTCACAGCCTTGCAGGTGTGGATCAAGTAACAGGGGCTGTACCACCACATGTTTTTGCAATCACTCTTCAAGTTTGAGGGCGTCACACAGCTACTAACGTTGTATAGCTCTGTCTCTATTTCATAACGAAAATAATCTTGTTTTGGTACGTCATGGTAAGGCCCCTGGTCTTCCTTTCTAGAGAGTGGTCAATTTAATTCTATGAAGCTATTCCTTCATCAATTTTCTAGCAATATATAAGTTTTTTTATTTCTGTGAACTGCATATTGACTTTTAGTCATCTATATCGAATTTGCTATACAATATTAAGCTTTAAGCTCTTTCCATTAAAGTTCTAACTAAGTACAGTATTATATCAGTGCTTTTGTTGTTGACAATCAATCTTGTTAAAACATATTTTGTGTGCATCTTCACTCACATCCCGAATCGAGATATTTCCTGAGTCTTATCAACCTACAGCACTTTTCAAACAAACAGTTAAGACAACGTTTTAATTATTAACTAGCTGTTTGAGTTGCCTTCGGTTTCAATTGCATTTTGAAGGAACTATTTGATAATAAAAATTATCATGTCCTTCTCCAGATTTCAAAATTGTTGAATAATTCAGCAGTTTAACCGTGATAGGACAGACACACAGACGGACAAAGCCTAAAGGAAGGATGTACCGATATCAATTATCCTCATTCTATTCGGTGAATCTCAATTCTCGCTTCCAAAGATTCATTTCAATATTCTACCAACTAAAACGTCTCCAACAAACAACATTACACTATTCTTACTTATCTGGGGGGTTAGACAAGTGGTTAAAACGCTAGTAGAATAGAAAACAATATGTATGGGAATGACAGATAGCTAGTCGTAAACGAATGTCATTCCCATACATTTTGTTTTCTTACTAGCGTTTTTGCCGCTTGTCTAACCCTCCTGATATAACGGTATAAAATAAATCACAGATATAAGTTTCCGTAACCAGCTTCATGGTTACACTGCATCTTGTTTGGCTACAGCTGGCTTGTCAGGTGGGAGGAACCATGCAGCTACTGCACTACCTGAAATTACATTTAAAAACAAGAATAAAAATAGTCGTTACCTTTATGAAAAATTTAAACAAATTCGTGACCTATTTTGTTCTAATTCTGTCACAGAAATGAATAAAATGGCGTAAGGATGGCTCGTTTATGTCAATTTCATCCTCTCAATTAAATGCCATTTTAGTTACTTATGTGGGAAAATGAGAACAAAATAGGTTATGATTCTGTTTTTATTTTTCGTAAAATCAATTGGTACAAACAAAAACATTCGCACAATATGCTACATTTCTTCATCATCAAAAAAACATCTTAACTTTTCTCAACGTTTAAACCTTTCATGGACTACGACAAACATTTCAAAATCAAAATCAGCTCAATCGGTCCAGCCGATCTTGAGTTTTAGGAAGACTAACGAATATCAATTAATTTTTATATATACAGATTTAAGTTTTACATTTAATACTATCTATTAACAATATCTAAAAAAACATAATAATTACAGTAAGTGAAAAACACAGAAGTCCGCAAGAATTTTTTGTCCGCATCGCTATTGGCGGGAATAGTGCCCAAAAGGCTGGGCACGATCATCATCAAATCCTAGATATAAGCCTTCCACATGGACCGAAAACAAAGGGAGACGAATTCATGTGACACGAACTAGGTTTTTAGTTTATCTTGCGTGGTCAATGTGGTCACTAAATTTTAGTTTAATATCAAACTATGACAACATAAAGTAGATAGGACAAGAATGCGGTCATCAGATCAGTTGATAGAGCACATTTAATTTCGGATCGTAACCACATGAAACTTAAATACCTAATAAAGAAAACGTTATAAAAATCCATGTAATTATGCTATGTGTAAAAACAAAAAAATATCCAAAAAAAGTACTTACTTAAAACTAGTAAAGACCACAAGTAAAATGTGACCTGACAGTGGTTGAAAATCAGGTTGCCCACCACATTGATGCCGATAAACGTACTGCTTCGACCCACCATGATGCTGAGACAGGTGGCCATACCCCTGAAAGAAACAAAAATTTTGCTTCTAAACTTGAACAGAGAGAAAGGAAATAAAAACAAGATGGGTACTATGTCATTAGAACAATGTGCCTTCATAATTTAGTAAACATACGCATGAGCGATTCGAAGATTTCACGATACAATCAAAATGATAAAAACCGGCCAAGTGCGAGTCGGACTCGCGCACCGAGGGTTCCGTACAAAACTGCAAGGTTTACAAAGTTCGTTCATTACGACAATCGAGTCATAACTATGGTATTTGATATGAATTTCAACTTGATAGCTCTATAGTCCGGTCAAATTAGACCAAAAAATCAGTAAACCCACGACAAATTCAGGGGAAGCTGAAAATTCTTAAAATTGTTTAAATTATAATTATAAACATTGTCTTAAAAGTCCCAACCGATCCCATGTAAGGAAAAAATTTTAGCGGGGTAATAAGGTCCAAAAAATGAGTTTTTCGCGATTTTCTTGAAAACGGTAAGTTTTATCGCAAAATTACCCCAGACATAATTTGTAGATCAGGGAATTTCCTATAAAAAAGGTATCAATAATTTTTTCCCTAAAAGCCACCGCTTCTGAGATATAACGATGCAAAAAATTGCGAGCGTCATAATATGCCTAAGTACCTCACCCATATACTTTCTGTAGCTGTAATGTAAGTAAGAATATGTTTCTGTCGGTGATTTTAAGTTACATTTAAAATATAAAATACTCATGAGTATTATTCTGAGAATATCAGGTATAATGAAACTCGATCCCTTAATACATACAATAGTGTAACCTTGAGGCAACATCTGTCTCTCTGTTCAGTTGTGTGCGTGGCTACGGTCGTATACCTGTTTTGTCTAAATACTCAATACATAAAATAATGTTAGTCTTGAGCGTCACTCTGAAGTGAAAACACGTGTTCATTCTAACCTATTTCGAGTTTTTTATGTTTTATAATAAAAATGTCCGAATATTGTTTTATTTGTGCTAAAAACACTACCTCAGAGGTGGCATGGAAACGTGTGCGTTTATGACGCTTGCAATTTTTTGCATCGTTATATCTCAGAAGCGGTGGCTTTTAGGGAAAAAATTATTGATACCTTTTTTATAGGAAATTCCCTGATCTACAAATTATGTCTGGGGTAATTTTGCGATAAAACTTACCGTTTTCAAGAAAATCGCGAAAAACTCATTTTTTGGACCTTATTACCCCGCTAAAATTTTTTCCTTACATGGGATCGGTTGGGACTTTTAAGACAATGTTTATAATTATAATTTAAACAATTTTAAGAATTTTCAGCTTCCCCTGAATTTGTCGTGGGTCAAATGTCTAAATTGACCGGACTACTACGCGTTCATGAGGAAAAAAGTAATAAGTTTATATTTATTAAAAAATATATATTTTGTAATGTAACTAAAAATTTAAGGTTTTCGGAATTTTTCCTTTATGTGTGCTATAAAACGTTGCTTCATGCCAAATTTCAAGATTCTAGGTCGACTGGAAGTACCCTTTAGGTTTTGATTCCCTTGCGAGTACTTGCGAGTTTCAAAATATGCAGCTTAAATTGCTGTTTCTTTTGATTGCGTTGATATAGAAGTTTGATTTTGTTACAGCTTAAAGGTATTATAGACCTGAGTATTTGGTATGAATTTCAATTTAATACCTCTACGCGTTTATGAGGAAATGGGTAGTAAGGTTAAAATTATTAAAAAAAAATATATTATGTGATGTAACTAAAAATTTATGGTTTTCGTAATTTTTCCTTTATCTATGCTATAAGACGTTGCTTCGTACCAAATTTCAAGATTCTGAGTTCACGGGAAGCACCCTGTAGGTTTTGATTCCCTTGCAAGTGTCGAAAATTTGCGGCATAAACGGCTGTATCTTTTGATTGCGTTGGCTTAGAAGTTTGATTTTTTCACAGCTTCAAGGGACAGTAGACCTGAGTAATTGATATAAATTTCAGCTTTATACCTCCACGCGTTCCTGAGAAAAAGGGTCTTGACAGACGGACGGACGGACAACAAAGTGATCCTATAAGGGTTCCGTTTTTTCCTTTTGAGGTACGGAACCCTAAAAAGTACTCGTAAAAAGACATCGGCCAGTTTTACGGCTAAAAGATGAGACGTTATTAAATTAGGATGGAGTAATTGTGTACAAAAATTATGAAAAATAAGTGAATACTGAGATTACGAGTAAGGGAGATGTTTTGATGAAAGAGAAAAAGAGCAGGATGATGATGTGCGTGAAATAGCAGTGTAGCAACATGATGGATAAAGATAAATCACTTACCTATAAGAAGTTGGATAAATATCCACGAAATACGAGGCTAATATGCCCATTCCCAAACAGGTACATGTGAAGACCATGAAAAAGAACACGCTGGAGATTGGCTCTGGTACTAAGTTCAGACAGGTTCCACTGATTGAAGAGAGGCAGAGAATGCAGATCAGCACCACTCTCCTCCTATTTTGGAGGTAGGAGATGAGGAAGTTGAAGAAGGCGAATACTGATTGAGAGGCAATGAGTGTTAAGATAACATTGTGTTCTATGGTCCCGGTGCAGACTTCTTGAGTCTGGAATAAAAAAAAAGATTCATGAAATTCATATCAATGTAATAACAAAACGGTCACGTTCTTAGAAAATTTAGTTTATTTGTTTGTAAAAATATTTTGTAGAAGAAAAAATTGGATGCATGAATTTTCTTGCCGGTGCTTTTTCATAGGATCTATTCTTGGAATAGCTAGCTGATATCTAATATTAGAAATTTCTTAGGAGACATAGAAAACTTACTTGAAATATTTATTTCTTATTTTGAAATTTTGCAAAGTTCTGGTTGAAATAATAGTAATCTCATTGATCTCTATAAGCGTTTTTATGGCTATGATGATAACCTTTACTACTAGATATTTCATTTAAATATCATCTGATACTTACAATATCTTTAGTAGAATTGCTTATAGCTAAAACAGGCTTGCTGCCGATGAGTGTGCAAATATTCCCCGTCCCTGAACCGCTTTCCATCGACAGCCTGATCAAGTTGAGGATGTATGGGAGCCATACTAAGAAGCTGTTGTTTCTGTTATCAGAAAAAAATATGAAGAGTCAGAAGGCAGGCATCACAATATGATAACTACAGGATATGAATATAGTAGTAGACGCAACTATATTTACATTATTAACTTCATTAGAAACTTAATCACTTTTAATTAAGGTTCCTTTTAAAATATTTAGAGACAGAGTAAATATTATTCTGTGAGTAATAGTGAAGATTTAAATTAGAAAAGATCAACTATTTTCTCCATCAATGAAGTTAAAGCTAGTGAAAACCTCTTTTAGAATTTGATTACCAACTGTGTGCTCTCAAAATGTTAATTATGTATATTGTCGTTAATACTATAAAAATTGTCAAAACAAAAAATACCTAAGACTTAGAGGTTAGTGTACATAGAGATAATATAAAACCTGTTCTCACGTGATGTACACGACAGCGACGATGTAGAACAGCTGCGCACTCCTCCAGACGTAGGGGGGCCTGAAGAGGGGGGCGCTTTGCTCATACATAGCGCGTATAAGACTCATCTGTTTCTTTTGGGTGTAGCCGTCTAGAGATAAGGAGTGGACCTGAAATGTAAAAAGAGTGGAGGAATCCAGGATACATTGATTCTGAGATAAATAGATGTACAGCATCCGATTTTACACCTATCATCAACAGCCTATTGATCCTCTACTATGCCTATGATCCACTGCTAGGCAAAGTCTTTCCTCAGACAGAGAAGACACGAGTAGGTATAGATCACCATGCTAGTTCATATTAGATGAGCAATTTCAGACCTCTTTGTATAAGACCTGAAAGCTTGGAAATTACTATTATCCCTTCACTAGATAGTGGCTTTCCAGATAAACTTAGCAAGCACTTACAACTGATATTATCGTATGTGACTTTCCAGATTTCGAACCTCTCAACTTCAACCTCGAATCTTACCGTGCCGGCCACCACACAGTCTAGAAGACCCTTAAAATTTGCCACACACATTGAAAAAACTTATTTACCGTATACTCCTCCTTGGAACCTCTGTGATTAACAGCATAAATATGTCTCAGAACTTCTAAAGCTTCGTCTTTTCTGCCAGAGTTGAAGAGGAATTTCGGAGACTCGCAGAAAAAGTAGATGGCAAAAGCTCCAAGCCCTGAAGGTAATGCCAAGACTACGATGAGCAGCCTCCAAGGTTTGTACACGATGTTGAACCATGATAGTTCCACAGCAAAGTCTAGTTTCAACGTTGGATAGGTGAGAACTGTAAAAAATAAGAGAATTCTGAATCATCGTCATCATCATAGTCTCTTTCAAATAAAGATACTCTCAATGCTTTGTTATTATTAAGTATGAAATTTTACTAAGTTTCAAACGAAACCCTCTTCACAATGGGTCTTCTGTTTCTTCATCAATGTGCCCCCTTATTCGAGTCGGTGAATAAAATTTTATAATTTTAAAGCACTAGATACTCATGCCATTATCAAGCCTAGTCAACTCAGATTTTATGCTCATAAACTTACCACCTGCCACGGCAGGGGATAGTAGAATCAGGCATGTCATTAGCAGCATGTACCGGTTCCTCACTCGCTGTATACATGACTCTCCCACCAGGGTATAAGTGGCAGAGTTAGCTGCGCAGGCACTGGAAAAGAAGACCAAATTTTTGGAGGGTTTAAACATATATTTCACAAGGAAGTTTTTAATATCGTTTACACAGCAGAGGACTGATACGGGCTGATAATGAATAATTCGCAAGTCCAGTCCCCAGGCTGCTGAGAAGTTCCGTATGCAAAATCACAGCAACAAAGGGTATCCGATCCGCTATTGAATTTAGCCTCACTCAGAAGTCACGCTTGCAAACATTAGACAAACAAGATAATCAAATCAAAGTTATTTGTAGTCTAAATATATATCGATTTGTTTCACATCTACACTGAAATTATGTAACTTGTATGTTCGATGTAATGGTGGTCACCTCTGGAACTACTGGACCGATAGCAGAAATCCTTTCACTATATGGTAGCTACATTTTGTTTGAGTGAACTTTGAATGAGAGATAAACACCATGGGCAAAGCTATGGGCATAATCTAATCTATAAAATTTAACTACATACGCAAACGCTAGGAACCTAACCTACTTATATACTTTTCATAGACCTGATAAAGAAATAGTACGTGAACGCCACCAATTTTTTTCAACTTTGCCTCTTCAAAAACATCTCACATTCGTCAAGATCAAAATACAAAACAAGCCAAAAATAGACATCGAAAACATTTCCACTGGTTGTTTTCTCGAATCTTCCCTCCAATAAGCACTTGACATTCATTATTAGACGGCGAAATATATAGCACATGGTGGTCGGCCGCTCGTCACAATTAAACGGGTCAAATTAATAAATTCTTCGCGATGTGGGAAAGGATGACAGTATTGATGGTATCATGTAGATGGATTTTTCCACGGAACTTAAGATCAAGCTTCTTGAGAAGCTGAAGTTGTACATTACCAGTAGCCTAATGATGAAATATCGCCTTAGAAAAATGACGGAATTGAAGCTCTACTCTTTAATCCATCCAAAGATCCCCCTATTAAATGATCTCTAATACTCGAATACTCCTATGTATGTCAATAATATAAGATTGAAAAAAGGTTGTTAGCTGACTGCACGGTGCATATTACCCACCTCTTTCTTTATAAGATCAGCCCATGTTATGAGTTTAAGGGCTTAAAGACACAACTCAAAGTTAACTAGCAAATAATTCGACCATTAGTCCCAAACGTTTCATCCTATACAATATTATTAAAAAAAATAATAAACTTACAAACACACGCAAAGAAACTTGACTAGTCCTAAGAACAGCCAGTGCGGAGACAGGCTGCTGATGCAGGACAGGATGAAAGACAGCAGCAGAGGTATCACGAGGGTGAACCGACGGCCCCTGGTGTCAGACACGTAACCCCACAGGTAGGACACTAGAAGGATGCCTGGAAAGTAATACGAGAAGATAATAATTAAAATGAAGGTAGAAAGATTTTTTGATGATCTAGTTGGTGAGACTATTTAGAAAATAATTTAGATTATTTAGAACTGGTTCTTAGCAGCTCAAGATATACACATTATGTATATAGGACGTACACTTTATACTCCCTCACTTTTGTAGTCTGAAGGAACGAAAAGATAAGACCGACTTCTTTACATGTTCTCTGAGAGGAAATTACCACGATATTATGCACTCTCTATTCCCTCACTTACAAAATCCGATCAACCGGGGAGAGATCAGGCGGAGGACCGATAGCTGTACGTACTCTGGAGGCTCGGAAGGGTATTGCTATGTTAAGAAAATTGTCACCCACCCTCAGACTATCATAAGTGTGAAAAGAATTTTAAAAGAATTAACGAATTTTCATCATATAATAAATACACTACCTTTGTTTGTCACTCACCACTCACCCATAAATCTAACATACTGACACATTTTAGTAGCTTTTGTTTCCCACTTTATAGTGTGGTCAATTGTATTGTTATTGTCCATAATAAAGTGTATTGCCAGAGAAAATTGAAGACACCTATAATATTTGTTGGTATTGTTTACATTCTTGTGAAGTAAAAAACTTCTAGGGAATCCCAAATAAAAAAGTTCTATGGTATATCTTGAATGGAGTATTACTGTGAACACACGCAAGATCTTTATTATGGATGGGAAATCTTCAAATAACCGGGTAGGGTTGCCAAGGAAGTGTCAGACTCTTACTGACTCTGAACCCTTGTTGCTTGCTTGTTCTTTCAATAGCCTTTTTCATTCCAGGGCCGCTGCAACTCACGGATTGTTTGAAAAACAATCCATTGGTCACACACCTATTTTATAAAACAGTATCATAAGTGGGACTTTTTGTATGTGTGCGGATTTGAAACTAAACTGTTTATTAATTAGTATAAGAATCTGGATTTCGGAGTGTAAGATGCACTTAAGTAAGCTTTCTATGCAGATCATACAGCAAAAGTTTATGGATATTTAGTCATCATCATCATTACCGACCGATGCAGTATTCCACAGTTGGGCAATGGTCTGCATAAGCATTGATCACCACGCTTGCTGAAGTATTAGTCCTTTCAAGATTAACCACTTAGAAAGTACATAATAATAACTTTAGAAAAGTTACATTGGCACTTGTATGGATTTGAACACACTCGTATACGAGATGCAGGTGCCTTAACCACTAGGCCACCTGACTCCTTAAATATTTACTAGCAGTCTTATCATCGTAAATACAAGGAAAGTGATTAAAAAAGTGAGTTACTTACCAACAAAAGGCAAAGATGTGAGGATTCCCTTCTGCATAACAGTCAGTTCCAGGTCGCAGGCAGCTGCCACCACCAGGCTGAACCCAAACAGGTCTACGCCGATGGCCAGGAGTATGAGTGAGCACGTCATTACTAGAAGGATATTGTAGAGCCCATTGCCTAGGTAGAAACAAAAAATAAGCCAAATTATCACAATTCAAGTGCAAACTTATTAATTATTATAATTGTGAATGTTATTTTATTTGTTACTAGCTGTTCGCGGTTTCACCTGCATCCTAAGAAAACTACTTGACAAACTTGAATAAAAAGTCTTGTTCTTCCACAGGTTTCTCTACCTACCAAAATTCATCGAAATCGGGTAAGCCAGTTGCTTCGGTATAGCGGTTAAAGCGCTGACCCGATAGGTAGGTTACTCATGAGATAAAAACGTAGGACATAGGACAGTTTTTATCTAAGTAGCATGTTCTCTCAAAATGCGACTGCAAGCGTTAGAAAAGAAACAAAAACATTCTAATAAGAATAAAAAGACAGAGCAATGACCTGAAACTCGAAATATTTTATAAACACACTTTCCTCAATAAACAACACTTACAATAAAGCGAAATATACGTCAATAACAATAAATAGAACACATACTTTCACACCGATGCGTTTACACAACAAAGTTTGGACGAAAAAACAATCTTTGGACTGTTCCCAAAAACAAATGACAAGCATAAACTGCGATAATGATAATGAAAAAAACTCCATCTATCCTAAGACTAAATAAATAAAGAATAAATTCAACTCCAAAATTCATATTAAAACCACAACAAAGGCAATTGCAAATTCGCGAAGACACTTTAGGTCTCCCAAAAATTCAAATTTCTGAATTTTATTTTTTATCCTAATTTATGTACCTGTTTTATCCAGTGCCTCTTCGAAAGACATGGGGGCTTCATCAGTGTGGTCACTTTTAGTGGTCATGGTCTCACGTTCAACCACCACACTTCCTCGTTAGCGCTCTACTGAAAGCTTTGGACGTGCGTATATTTCAAAGTCAGCATAAGTTTGACGCACAGTTGGATGGTAAACGCTGTGATTCCGATTGGCAAGCGTTTATTGTATTTATGTTTGCCAAAAGATTTTTGTATGGATTTTTGAGAGAAGTTCTCTATTATTTTTTGTAAGCTTCATCACGTTTTAACCTGATATGTGGTGCCATTAAAAAAGAAAATATATTTTTTATTATGTCTTGCGTGAATCAACATTCCGGTCATACAAGGGTTGACGATTTAATTTCTTGATTATTTATATTGTTAGAAATATATATTCGAGTTTAAAATTGATTACAGTTACCTACTTTATTTTTTTGTCCAAGGTAGCTATGGATGCTAGGGACTAACAGAAAGAAACCTCTTAATTCGAATAATTTTGAAAGAAAAATCTTTATGAATTCTTCATAATATATTGTATTGTTTTCAATTTTTATATATACCTATTTATCTGATACCAGTTTCAAATACCTAGTTTAACAGAAGCATTTGTGTGTCTCGCTATACGCCACTCCTTACAATCGCTGCACACAACTTCAGATCAACCACTGAAAACTACGTAAACAACGAACGAACTTCATAACACAAAATACATTGCTTGCCAACCGCTGAGTCACATTTCAACAACTGTAAAACATCACGCAATGGTCATGCTAAAGTGGTGACGACAACTGTTCCGTGGCACTATGCCAATGGGGAACAAAATGGATGGGCAAGGTCGAATGACGAATTATTACGTGTAATATATTAACTAGAAATGAACTACTATTTATTCGATATTTTTTTTAATTGATTTTTATAACCAACTAGCTTTCCGCCCGTAGCTTCGCCGGCGTGGACAATTTTTTTACACCTTGGGTTACATTATTCAAGTTTTAGTATCGATCCCCAATTTATTTTTGGAAATAAATATAGCCTATGACACTTCATAAAGATGTAGCTTTCTAATGGCGAAAGAATTAAAAAATCGGTCCAGTAGTTTTTAAGTTAAATCCCTACAAACAAACAAATCTTTTCTCTTTACACTATTAGTATAGACTAAATATTTTCCGCGGTTTCACCCGCCTCCAGACGGATATTCGTAACTCCCCCCGATAAAAAGGAGCCTATAACCGTCTCTACGTCTAAATTTCATGAAAATCAGTTCAGCCGTTTAACCGTGAAAGCGTAACAAACAAACTTACTTTCGCACCCTACTTATATTATAAATACGAGAGTTTTCCCGCAAAACGCCTAGTAATTAATTTCTATACTTACATATAAAATGCTATGTCCTGAATGAATGACGGAGCAACGCACGCACGTAAACCGCTGATCGTAGAGACCTGAAACTTGGAGCCTGTGTTCTTTGTATGACGTAGGCATCCGATAAGAAAGGATTTTCCGAAATTCTATCCTTGGGGAAGTGAACAAGGGGGGCAAAGTTTGTATGAAACTCTGTCATTTTCAATTTGAATTCGTATAGACCACGCCGGCGAAGCTGTTAGCGGAAAGCTAGTCTAGTATATATATTGTGACCTAGATGGTTTTAAAGTCCTAAATATGTGTCTCGTCTTTGTCCCTTTATTATAACTGGCTTTATGCCAAAGTGCTATTTTCCCAAAGAAAATTTTAATGCATGATAATTGAGGATCTAAACCTTCTATACAGGTAAAATTAGATTGTTACAGTCTCTTTTTGGATGGGAATGGGATAATATTCCCATTTCCATCCAAAAAGAGACTGTAACAATCTCATTTGTCAACAAAGTCAAATGACTATTCCCAGTGTGGGTGGAGCGAGAGGAAGCGTCAGTCTCTTACTGACCAAAACCCATCTATGTTCCGTTTAATCCGTTTAATTCATAATAAATTAATTTGCCTAATAAGCCTAGAAACTATCTACCTTAGCCATTGGGATATTTGTTTCTTTCTGTTTGAATAAAATAATGTAAATAAATGATCTTATAATCGCCATTATAATTGCAAAGAACAATTTAATTAAACAAGAACGTAAATTATTACAATGTTAGTCAAACTATGATCTACATATGTAGCTCTACACTAATATTATCTACACTAATATTATAAAGAGGAAAACTTTGTTTGTTTGTAAAGAATAGGCTCAAAAACTACTGGACCGATTTTAAAATTTCTTTCACCATTCGAAAGCTACATTCTCCACGAGTAACATAGGCTAAATTTTATTTTGGAAAAAATAGGGTTCCGTAAGATATTTTGGTTTTTCGGACACAAGGTGTAAGAAATCAACCAGAAAAGTTACTTTTTTTGCGTACGCTACTAATCTCAGGAACTACTGGTCCGATTTGAAAATTCTTTCAGTGTTAGATAGTCCATTTATTGAAGAAGGCTATAGGCTATATTTCATCACGCTAAAACCAATAGAAGCGGAGCACCACTATTCCACGCGGACGAAGTCGCGGGCAGAAGCTAGTGTTAAATAAATAACTTAACTGATTTAGTATCATATTGTTTTCTTTTTCTATAAAAAGAATTCTATTACCAAATACTTTCAATAACATCATAATTGGGTAACCGTTTTATATGAAGATATCTGAGGTGGTACAGGTGGTGCAACTAGCTGTAATTGAGGATAAGATATTTTTATTACATTATAAAAAAATGAGGAGGAGCTCGTGGCTAAGTAACAGACGCACGGTTCGACCGATATCACACGTTAAGCTGCGCTTGGCGCGGTGGGTCCGTGGATGGGTGACCATCTTTGTCATAGCGAGACTCCTCCGTGCCTCGGAAAGCACGTTAAGCTGTTGGTCCCGGCTGTCACATGTACATCTTTAACAGTCGTTACGGGTAGTCAGAAGCCAGAAAGTCTGACAACCAGTCTTACCAAGGGGTGCCGTGTTACCCGGTAACTGGTTTGTGGAGGTCAGATAGGCAGTCGCTCCATGTAAAACACTGGTACTCAGCTGCATCCGGTTTAGACTGGAAGCCGACCCCAACATAGTTGGGAAAAGGCTAGGCAGATGATGATGATGATTACATTATAAAAAAATAAAGCTAATGATTTTAATACGCTTCATCTGGAATCGAACTTGGAAACCACAATAAAAGAGACGAGTTTCCAGCTATCAGCTAGTCATACTATTCTTCTAGTTCATAAAACATCAATTGTGTACATTAATAACTGTCAAGACAATCAAACAACACATGGGATTAATTAACTTGTTTTTCTTCAGTAATTAAACCTCAGGGGGAACTCATTTAAATTGTTAGCACGTGTTTGTATAGGAAGGAAAGGATATAAGATGATGCTACTCTCAGGCAATACCTTTTTAGGGTTCCGTAGTCGACAAGAAACCCTTATAGTTTCGCCATGTCCGTCTGTCTGTCAGTCACGTAAAGTGGGGATGATTTTTTTTTTCTCGCTTATTCCTTCGTGTGGGGTATCGTTAAATAGGTCTTTCAAAATATTTATATTGTGGGTGTGTGATGATCATTTTTCGGTTAAGTGAGCTATTTGCGAAATATCTTGCTTTAAAATTTTCTTCGATACGAGCAGGCAGTGGCGTGCAGTTCATATAGGCAAAAAGACACTGCCTACCCTACATAACTCAGAAAATATTTACTATCTTTATTTTATTTTAATAAGTATCTAATATTTTATCTCAGAGTAATTACTATCAATAAAAAATCTTGAAACTTAAATCAGCTCCACCTGTCGAATATTAGTGGTATTACGAAGAATACTCGCGATACATTTCAACAACACAAAAAAGTTTGCGCGGTACTAGGGCGCCCCTAGCGAATCTAGGCAGAAAACGTGAATGCCTCATTTCGTACAATAGTATTTGTAAGAAGACTCGTAGACATGCGAATACAATGCAGTGTGCGTTCGTATAAATATTTTGCACACATTGATACAAATTACGCACACAAATAACAAAAAAGGCAATGTCTTAATTCGATTTATACGACGGAAACATCGGTTCGGAAACCTTCGGCTATCGACAAGGCCACAAGAGACGGTGGCCGATGTTTTCCGAACCGATCTACATTATGATGTAATGTAACTATTTTAAAAAGTAGCATGTTTTGACTTTCTTATCTCTAAGTAAACAACATTTCTTTTAGTCGTATTTTTTTTTTCTGTGACGTGAGTTTCGCGCGCGTCGCCATTGTTATTGTTTATCTGACTTGTTCTGTGCTAGCGAATATTTCTTAATATTTTAATAATAGTGAGTTTTAAGCGTTGATAATAGTGTGAAATGGAATATATTCACTGTGAAAGTGGTGTGTGTGTACAGAAAATTAAAAATTATGAGTTTTTAACACTATCTTTCGGAGAAAAAAAACAAGTGATCGCGAAAGGCCGTTGTACACCAGATTTACAATTAATACAAACTAAAGGTAAAGTCAATCGTAAATTCAATACAAAACAATTCGATTCATATTATTAGCTCTCGGATTGCATACACGCTATTTCCCTTGCCTACTATTTTACACACACAATAAATTAATAAAACCGTCTGAAACGACGCAGGTTTCAACTATTCATATTTATCTCCTACGGTAGCCAAAACCATGAGCAATCTGACTTAGAAGCTTCCGTACACTTGGAAAAAATCGTATTGAAACACGATGAAAGTCGATCGAAACCGAAATATTATTCAATCACTTTTGATATTGTTTGTTTTTGGAGTAAACATGAGCTCACTTTGCGTGAAAGAATTTGTTCCTGAATGTGAATATGGGAAGTTATTAGGAGAGGTCAACTTTCATGCGAAATACGACGGAGTTATGGACAACTATTTATGAAATTCGTTCTTAGGTCGGTACTCATGTTCGAGATTTTTAAATCAAATCTGAATCTATGATTATTTGAGGTGGCAAATTACATGCATCATTATTTGATCGACAAGACGACGAACCAAAACGGGAAAGGTATTTTTGAAAAGTGGGTACCAAAGCCAGGCGGGTGTCACCCGGCGCGGCGGCGCATTTCACGGGCAGGCGTACCTATCGTAGTATCGAAGGTCGCGCGCCGCTCGTCCGCACGCTTTGGCTTTTCTGCCTACCCTGCCTAAAATCTCTGTGCACGCCACTGCGAGCAGGCTACTAAGTAGGTTAATTACAGAGTTATAGTCGACTAACTAAGACCTACTGCGCGTGGTCCGATACGCACTTGGCCGGTTTTTATTTCTTAGCAAATAGACTAACAGGCTACTAAATTTTTTACTGTCAGAATTTCCTCATCAGCCTATACTTTGTCCCACTGCCGGGCACAGGCCTCTTCTCATACAGAGAAGACAGACATGAGCATTGATCACCATGATTGCTCAAGACGGATAAGCCCAGGTTTCCTCACGATATTTTCTTCACCGTTAGTCAGTGACGTCTAAGATATACTTCATCATCATCATCATCATCAGCCTATATATTGTCCCACTGCTGGGCACAGGCCTCTTCTCATACTGAGAAGGCATGAGCATTGATCACCACGCTTGCTCAAGGCGGATTGGCGATTTCAGACTTAAGTCCAGGTTTCCTCTAGATATACTTATATGATTTTAAAAGACACATTGGTTGCCAGGTTTCCCAGGTTGCCAGATAACCCGCACATTCGTACACAAAGTGCCTTAATGACTAGGCAACCACGACTCAGAGAAGTATCAGAATACCTCAGAATTTGGGTATTAATAAGCTTAATTTTTTTTTATTAAGTCAATTTATTAAAAAGAATGGAGTGGAGTTGGAGTTTGGAGTTGGAGTTTTTTGCCGGTTCTTTTCTATGATTGGAACTATGCCGCTGTTACTTTTAACAAGAGGCCTCAGATGTTGCCTATGCTGTTTTTTTTATATTTATTATATGTAAGACACAGATTACCTACAATATATCAAGGATTCTGCTACGCAGAACAGAAGCTACAAAGAACAAACCTTGTTCTGCAGTGACGCGATCAAACGACATGTTGCTATTAGTATTGTATCAGGCGTTCATCATTTTTGGAAGAATAACATTTATTAAAAGAGATCACTTACTAGATGCAAAGAGCACTGATATATATATTTAATTTGTAGAACATAATGTGGATTATATTTTTTTTTACTAGCTTCCGCCCGCGGCTTCGTCATAGCGTTGGTCCCAGCGTGATGATATATATATAGCCTATAGCCTTCCTCAATAAATGGGCTATCTAACACTGAAAGAATTTTTCAAATCGGACCAGCAGTTCTTGAGATTAGTGCGTACAAGCAAACAAACAAACTCTTCAGCTTTATATATAAGTTAAATAAGACAATAGCGGTAACGGTTTCCTGCAGCAAAGTGATAAGAATATTGTTTGAAGACACAATAATAACATTGTAAATATTTGTAACTACATTAGTAATTACATAACGAATATTGTTTTAATGGTGAAATATGTCGAAAGAATTAAAACTTTAAATACTTATTTCATTAAGTAATTGTGTGTACCTACATAAACTTGAACAAAAAATTATAGATAAGTTTAAGCCATCCTTATTCCTGCGAAGTCGTATTATAGCATAACCGTTCTTCATTCATTTAAATATTGTTTGATAATTTCAGTTCTCCTCTCGCCAACGTCCATACCACGTTGAATACACCGGTTCTCGTCCGATCACCGAAGTTAAGCAACATCGGGCGCGGTCAGTACTTGGATGGGTGACCGCCTGGGAACACCGCGTGACGTTGGCTTTTTGATGTTTTTCTAAATAATTTTAATTATTCAGCACTTTCTAATAGGGTTTTGTTTTACACAATCTTTCGTTCACCGGTTGTTATCTGAAGAAACTGTCTTATTTTGTGAAATAAAAAGTACGCTATTATGATCAACATTTTAGAATTTTTTGACGCAATATTTTAGTTAGATTTATATTAGAATATATTTATACTTACTTTTTTTTATTATTTTTCGTAATGTAAATACTTTCTTTTAAATAAATCATAAAGATCTTAATTATGATCAACATGATTTATGCAATAATGTAAGTAAGTCGCAAACAAAAAAAATAATAAAATTAGCACTTGAAAGTCATATTCTATAGCAAGAATGTAACTACGAATTCGCAATACTGAAAAAAAATATTCGCAGGAAAGATCATCTCTCTGGCTGGAGTCTTCGCCATAAATTATTTTAAGAGCGGCTTTAGCTACACTAACAGCCGGTTGCACTAAACTTTTCATCATTTAAACTTTTAGAAATATCACTAAACATGATATCAATAAAATTTTTTTCGGGATTACAAACAGAAAATTAGCAAACTTTTAATTTTTTTTATGATATTAAAACATAGATATAATAATTAAATAAACATTATAATCATAAATATTTAGTCGAAAACTTAAAATAATAGCCTAATTAAAAAAATATCCTACGTTTTGACGGTTCTTGTCTTCTTGAATGACAGTTCTTCCGTTTCACGTATAAAAATGTATAAAATATGCGGCTATGCATATTTTTTAGCGCAAGCGGCTGTAACCATAGAATATACTCATTTATTCTATATTCTTCATGTTGCATTTTACACTTTGGATATTGTGACGTTATTCCATTGGAAGACGATCTTGTCAGTGTGTTTGGAGTACTGTGAGATGAGTGTGTGAGTACTTTTATTGTGTTAGCAAATGTAACTGACCAATGGTCGTTTTTGTTAATTAAATAAATAAATAAAATTGTTATAAAATGAAAGGATATCGTTTGAAGTTTTCAGCATGAAATTCGCCAACGTCCATACCACGTTGAATACACCGGTTCTCGTCCGATCACCGAAGTTAAGCAGCATCGGGCGCGGTCAGTACTTGGATGGGTGACCGCCTGGGAACACCGCGTGACGTTGGCTTTTTGTTGCTCTTCTAAATAATTTGATGTACACAGCTATTTCTAATAGAGCTTTATTTTACATAATCTATCGTTTACCGGTTGTTTTCTGGAGAAACAGTCTTATAAAAAATACGTTATGATCAACATGATCTATGTATGTTATAAGTCGCAAAAACAAAACTTTAATTAGCATTTGAAAGTCATATTCTGTTACTACATACAAGAATATAATTACGAATTCGCAATACTGAAAAAAATATTCGCAGAAAAGGAACATCTCTCCGGAGTCTCAGCCATAAATTATTACCCGACTGCGACAGAAGGAGGGTTATGTTTTTTTAATAGCGGCTTTAGCTACATATACTATAAAATATACTCAGTATACCTAGCTTTCTTCGTGTTGCATTTTACACTTTAGATATTGTGACGTTATTCCATTGTTTTAAGATGAAAGGAAATTGTTTCATAATTTCAGCATATATTCCGCCAACGTCCATACCACGTTGAATACACCGGTTCTCGTCCGATCACTGAAGTTAAGCAACATCGGGCGCGGTCAGTACTTGGATGGGTGACTGCCTGGGAACACCGCGTGACGTTGGCTTTTTGTTGCTCTTCTAAATAATTTGATACACTTGCATTATTTTACATAATTTACCGGTTGTTTTCTGAAGAAACTGTCTTATTTGTGAAAAAAAAAATACGTTATGATCAACATGATCTAGTTATAAAGTAAGTATCGCAAACAAAAACTAAACTTACCTAGTTTTCAAGTACTAATTTAACACTTGAAAGTCATATTCTGTAGCAAGAATGAAACAAATAATTGAAACAAATTCGAAATACTGAAAAAAAATTGCATCTATACTTATACATTTAAAATGCTATGTAGTGAATGTCTGACCGGTCAATGTACAGCGTAAACCGCTGATCGTAGAGATCTGAAACTTAAAGGGTATGTTCTTTGTATAGTGTAGGCATCGGATAAATCGGATAAGAAAGGACTTTCCAAATCAATTCCTATAGCTCACGCAGGCGAAGCCGCTGGCGGAAAGCTAGTTTTTTTAATAGCGACTTTAGCTACACAAAGTATAAAATCTATACTCAGTATACCTAGCTATATTAATGAAAGTAAATACTATAAAATCCTTCATTTTGCATTTTACACTTTGGATATTGTGACGTTATTCCATTGTTTCAAAATAAAAGGATATGGTTTGATGATTTCAGCCATTATACCGCCAACGTCCATACCACGTTGAATACACCGGTTCTCGTCCGATCACCGAAGTTAAGCAACATCGGGCGCGGTCAGTACTTGGATGGGTGACCGCCTGGGAACACCGCGTGACGTTGGCTTTTTGATGCTCCTTTCAAAAAATTAAATACACAGGAGCATTATTATTATGAACATAATATATTTTCATAAATTTATCCATTACTCTGTTACATAAATTTCATGATTAGTATTGATAGTACCTAAAAATTATTTACCAAACAATAATAATTCAAGTCAAATTATAAGTTAATCTGTTGTGTTCTAATAAGTGTACATTAATAAATATTGTGTAAATGGTAAAATATGGCGAAATAGATTACTTTAAAACTATAAACACTTATTTAATTAACTAATTCTGTGTACACTTTGATAAGTTTCAATATTCTTTGTCTAGTTTCTTACAGCTATGGTGGTTCAACTCAATCTGATGAAATGCGGCTGCATTTATCAATATTCTACATGAATTAACTGCCGTCTGCCAGTCTGAACTATTGTGTACTACTATTTATCATTCGTCAGTCTTCCGGGCTTCTGACTTCTGATTACGTCACTAACAGCCATCAAACTTTTTATCATTAATACTAATACTTTATACTGTTACGAATATCACAAAACATGATATCGAATAATTAGCATACTTTTAATATTTTTTATGATATCAATACATAGATATAATAATTAAGTAATCATAAATATTTAGACATAAAACAGAAAATAATCATCATCATCTGCCTAGCCTTTTCCCAACTATGTTGGGGTCGGCTTCCAGTCTAAACCGGATGCAGCTTCGTACCAGTGTTTTACATGGAGCGACTGCCTATCGGACCTCCACAACCCAGTTACCGGGTAACACGATACCCCTTGGTAAGACTGGTTGTCAGACTTTCTGGCTTCTGACTACCCGTAACGACTGTCAAAGATGTACAAATGACAACCGGGACCAACGGCTTAACGTGCTTTCCGAGGCACGGAGGAGCTCCCTATGACATAGATGGTCACCCATCCACAGGCCGACCGCGCCAAGCGCAGCTTAACCTTTGATCGGTCGAACCGTGCGGCTGTTACTTAGCCACGAGCTCCTCAGATCATAAAACAGAAAATAATATCAAAATTATTCAATTTTATCCTCTATTTTGACAGATCTTGGATGACAGTTCTTCCGTTTCACGTATAAGTAACCTGGTATTTGTTGTGTGATGCAACCGGCTAAGATAAAAGATAAGATAGACTGAACCCTGGAGAAGGCTTTTTAGGCTACTTTTTATCTGGGTACGTGAAGTAAGTTTGCTCGGGACGCGGGTAAACTTCGGGAAAAAGCTAGTTTGAAATAAAAAATAAATAATTTTGAATGACAAGCAGCCTTCTGATTGCTGAATGTGTTTTTAAGACACAAAGTACTTTCAATTCAGTAGTCATGAAATCATATATTGGTTGCAAAAATTGGACACTACAATAATTTATAGTAATTAGCATCTGTTAAATTAACACTAGAAAAATTATGAGAAGGTGGGTGCCAAAGCAGATTATCTTAAGGCTAGAGTCTAGAGGATGACTATGAAAACGAAGGATAGATACCTAATGATGGCAATTTGATATGGCTAAAAATAGTGGATCGTAAGATGACCATTGACCAGCGACAAATAGATTGGGTTATATGCAGGATGATGATGTATTTGTTAGTGTCTCAGGGTCTACTAAATAACTTTTAATTAACACACTATGCATGCATCACAGAATTGATGCACGACGTAAACTTACAGGGAGGTCTGCAACTTCCTACTCATAAAACAGCATGGCAAAGTCATTGTGCTTAATTCACTATCTTTACAATCAACATCCGCTACTACTACTATAATTTTTTAATAGAAACTTCCTCCAAAAAGATTGATTAAGTACCTCGACTCGACCTATATGTCAAGATAATTTCCTTGGAATTAAGATGATCGTTAGTTAGGAGGTGATTAGATAATTCGACAGTCACTTTTTGGGTGGGCATGACTACACGAGTCAGTTCAACATTGTTCTTTCGTAAAAAACATTTATTTTAATTATTATACACCATTTACAAGCACGTTTGAATTGTCAAATATATTTCGAGTTCAATAAAAGCTGCAGTTGCTTGCTAGTTTCAAAGCACAGATCAGATACCAATGAGAAGAACGGGAAAAACCGCCATGGTTACTTTTTTTCAACGTGTTTTGATGACGTAATCATAAAAACTTGTTCGTGGGTAACATGTTTGTTATTTTCGGATCGAATATCGCCAACGTCCATACCACGTTGAATACACCGGTTCTCGTCCGATCACCGAAGTTAAGCAACATCGGACGCGGTCAGTACTTGGATGGGTGACCGCCTGGGAACACCGCGTGACGTTGGCTTTTTGCTGTTTTTCTAAATAATTTATAATATTTAGCAAAACAAGAAAATTCAAAAAATCTTATGATGCCTTCCTACTTATTAGTTGTAAGTATAGTATGTATGTAGTTGTAAAAATAACGTGTTAAATACACATATATTGTTGTAAATCAACAATATAATATTTTTTATTAAAAAATATTACAATTTCACACAAAAAAACAACAGCCAGACACAATTTCTGCTATCGGTTCGCAAAAAAACCCTATTTAGTTAGAGCAACAAAAAGCCAACGTCACGCGGTGTTCCCAGGCGGTCACCCATCCAAGTACTGACCGCGCCCGATGTTGCTTAACTTCGGTGATCGGACGAGAACCGGTGTATTCAACGTGGTATGGACGTTGGCGGAATATATGCTGAAATTATGAAACAATTTCCTTTCATCTTAAAACAATGGAATAACGTCACAATATCTAAAGTGTAAAATGCAACACGAAGAAGGCTAGGTATACTGAGTATATTTTATAGTAAATGTAGCTAAAGCCGCTATTAAAAAAACATAACCCTCCTTCTGTCGCAGTCGGGTAATAATTTATGGCTGAGACTCCGGAGAGATGTTCCTTTTCTGCGAATATTTTTTTCAGTATTGCGAATTCGTAATTATATTCTTGTATGTAACAGAATATGACTTTCAAATGCTAATTTAAGTTTTGTTTTTGCGACTTTTTTTATAACATAAATCATGTTGATCATAGCGTATTTTTTATTTCACGAAATAAGACAGTTTCTTCAGAAAACAACCGGTAAACGATAGATTATGTAAAATAAAGCTCTATTAGAAATTGCTGAATAATTAAAATTATTTAGAAAATCATCAAAAAGCCAACGTCACGCGGTGTTCCCAGGCGGTCACCCATCCAAGTACTGACCGCGCCCGATGTTGCATAACTTCGGTGATCGGACGAGAACCGGTGTATTCAACGTAGTATGGACGTTGGCGATATTCGAACCGAAAATAACAAACTTTTTACCCACGAACAAGTTTTTATGATTAAGTCATCTTAAAATTTTGTATCTCGCATAGTGACAAAATCAAATGAACACGTTATTTTAATTACAGACGGCGAAAATAAAAGTGAACGCGATGAAAAAAGGTTATGGTAATAATATCAGTCGTTATTTAAATGAACTTCCTATAAGTAATCAAAAAACGATGTCTGCTTAGTCTAATCTACCATTATTTTGAAAGAGGCCATGAACTTTACAACTAAGTAAAGCTACATAATAATACCAATGTATGGTATTCCACGCTTGTTACCAAGTAAACATGCCGCTAGACCGTGAGTGAAGCACCTGCGCGTGCGCAGAGTGCAAAACATCGGACCTCTCGCTCGCACTAGCTGTGTTGGTAGTCTTCGCAAACTGCTGGCTCAATATAGATCTACAATATTTAATTCTAAGAATAATGACGTTATTATTCTAAGATTTATTTTGTAGGATTTTACTAAATTTATACGTACTGTTTGACTTAAAAAAATATAGTAAGAAGTGCTAGTTTTCCTATTATTTTACATTATACATCTCAGATATAATACCACGTGGGATTAAAAATTCTAGCGATACGAGTATATATATATATACATAGCAGTTAGGAATACTAACTAGAATTATTTTTTTTTCATTAAAGGTCTATTTTATTTTTAGGTTATGGATAAATTTGATTAATGATTCAAATCCAGTATAACTGTGTTTATTTTTACCGAAATTGCTAAATAATTAAAATTATTAAAAAAAACAACAAAAAGCCAACGTCACGCGGTGTTCCCAGGCGGTCACCCATCCAAGTACTGACCGCGCCCGATGTTGCTTAACTTCGGTGATCGGACGAGAACCGGTGTATTCAACGTAGTATGGACGTTGGCGAGTGGAAGGTCGAAATTATCAAACACATATCGTATAATATCAGAAATACTTTATACAGTATTATTATACAGTAAAAAAATCAAGGTGATAAATTAGCAAATCAGTTGATATTGAATTAAGTTCAAGTTCACTTTGAAAAATTACACTCGTTCTCAAAATAGTAGTGGGTTTATCAAATCAAGCTAGAATTCCCTATTATTATGTGTTCAGGACATGCTTCGATATTCCTTGTTGTATAGTGCAGTGCCTAGTCATTTCCCAACTATGTACCTATGTTGGGGTCGGCTTCCAATCTTAATCGGATGCAGATAAGCATCAGTGTGTTACATGGAGCGACTGCCTATCTGACTTCCACCACCCAGTTACTGGGTAACACGATACTCTTTGGCAAGTCTGTTTGCCATACTTTCTGGCTCCTGACTACCCGTAACGGATGTCAAAGATCTACAATGACTACCGAGGCCAACAGCTTTCGGAGGTACGGAGGAGTCTCGCTATGACATAGATCCACTGACCGAAAGCGCCAAGCGAAGCTTAACCTTTGATAGGTCGACCCATGCGGCTGTTACTTAGCTACAAGCTCCAATCCAAATTTTTTTTTTAAAAACGTTGCCCCACACTAGGAGTTACTCCTGTGTCGTGGGTGCGTTTACAAACATACATTACACATGCACAAACACCCAGACCCGGAACAATTTTAGTTGTCCCGTGCGGGAATCGAACCCGCGACACGCCGTGCAGCAGCCAATTGCTCAGCCACTACGCCAAACGTGCCGTCAAATTGTGGCAAAAAGGAAATAGTGACGTGCATATTGGGACAAATAACTTCGTTAGAACTTTGCTTACACGCATTTAATGTTACTAGCTTCTGCACGCAACTTTATTTGGAATTGGAAACCTGTATAAAAGGTACCTATCCTATGTGTTAATCCAGCACCCTAATTACGTAAAAAATAGATATCCGCTTGCCATAAACATCAAAAGGAATTCAATATTCATTGCTGCATATGTTTTGACTTTTATCCCATTGATACTTTCAATGAAGCAATGTATATCATTGACCTGCCAAACGAAAGGTATTGCAATTGAAATTGAAAGATATTGGCTTACGTAATTAGGGGGCAGGCAATCCTCACAGAAGCTTTTCCGTCAAAGAGTAACGGACATACATCCTTGTAAACTTTCGCGTCATCATCACTACATAGTATAAAACAAATTCGCTTTCTCTGTCCCTATATCCCTATGTATGCTTAAATCTTTTATTGGATCTTAGACAGATTTGGATGCGATTTTTTTTTAATAGATAGAGTGAATTATGAGGAAGGTTTTAGTATATAATTTGTCAAGTTTTTGTATCCATTAGCTATAATGTCGCGGGCAAAGCCGCTGGCGGGAAGCTAGTTTATAATATTGGTATGAGTGTCTCATTGGTTAAGTAGTTGCAAAGAGAGTCTCGGGTTTGGCCAAAATCGCTCTGTGTATTATCTGTGGAGAAGCTGCTAGCCGGATTTGAGAAAACAGACATGACGTTAGTATATTTACTACAGCTTGTACACACCTATAGTTCAATACGATACAAGAGAAAATAATGAACGCATTAATCTGACGTAAATTGCATCCTCGATATCTTTGGCGGCGAGTGGATATATCTCATGCAGTAATCAGGCACTTGGCACTTCTGTGATTTGCCAAGGGGCGCCGTAATGTAGGAACTTGGTGTAGCTTTATTATATTTAGTTAGAGTTGATGTTACCTCGAAAAAGCTGATATAGATAAAGAAATTCTGAAGTAATTAGAAGTAGGCTTGGGAGGTTTTGCGTAAAGCAGCAAATAATATAAGGAGGTTAAGTTTACCGTTACCTTTTTTAAGGGATGGGAAATCATCAAATAACTATTCCTCCCGCTGTTGAGTGCCAGACTCATACTGACTGAAATCCATCCATGTTCCTTCCTTCAACTTTTCTTTCCAGAGCCGCGGCAAATCTTTCGATCAATGCTGCAGTACCTTATAATAATCTTCTATATACCTATATAAAAATGAATACATATTTCCCAAACTATTTCCCTTAGTCATCGCATCACGCGTGAACAGCTTGATCAATTTGGCTGAAATTTGGTACGAAGATGGAGGGGACCCTGGAGAAGGTTTTAGTTCTAGTCTTTTTATCCGGCTGCGTGAAGGAGTCCCCTCAGGACGTGGGTAAAACCGCGGGAAACAGCTAGTATAATATAACGAGCTTTCCGCCAGCTGCTTCACCCGCGATATTTTAGCCAAAGGACACACAAGAACTTGACATATTATGTACTAAAACCTTCCTCTTGAATCACGTTATCGTTTAAAAACACCGCATCAAAATCCATTGCCTAATTTTAAAGATAAGCATACATAGGGTAGGCAGACAGCGGGAAGCGACTTTGTTTTATTCTATGTAGTGATAATAATACCTTATATTATAAAACTTTTGGAACTACTGGTACGAGGTAGACCGCTCTGGTGGCGACTGGTATTCACCTGCAGATGAGACTGGAAAATATTCAAGATCCTCATTGAAGAACGGCTATTATTCATCACAATACCAGTTCATTATGTAATAATATCATTAACGGATATCACGACGTCATATCACTGTTATGAACTCGTATTTATTGCACGATTCTGATTAAATCCTTTTATCTTGGTGATGTGACCTGGTATGATAACCTCGTTTGTTTTTTACGTTCGGAAATCACGACCGTATGAATGATTTGATTAGGTTTAGTCGCTTTTGTTAGACAGCAAAATGTCTTCGTTTGAGCATGGAGCCAACTAAAAACAAGTCAAGGGTTTTCGTGGTGGCATAATGGTTAAGGCACCTTTCTTTATGATACGAGTGTGAGGGTTCAAAATCTTGCAAGTACCTATGAGACTTTTCTAAAGACGAATGGTAAAGGAAAACACCTTGAGGAAACCTGGATTTAAAAAGTCTGAAATCGCCAATTCGCCTTGAGAAAACGTGGTGATCAATGCTCATGCATTCTCTGTATGAGAAGACGCCTTTACCCAACAGTGGAATACTAAATAAAAAGTCAAGGGTTTCGATGTCCTTAAAGGAATGTAATGTTTTTTTTTTTATCAAGGAGTAAATATTTTCAAAGAGTATTCAGGTAAAGTCGACACAAGTGTACTACTTCGTTTAGGAAACAATGCGATTAGCTGAAAAACTGATTTGTATAAACGTATTACCTAATACACTTAATATTAGAAAAATATACCTGCAGTCTATTTCTGTCTATGGCATTCAAGGAAAAAATTCTAGATTTTATCTTATTTTTATTAGATTTTAGCACTCATTATTTCTTAATACCAACTTGTATCTATGCGGTGAAGGGCAAATTAAGAAAAAAAAAGTTATTCACTCAACAATATACGTCATGTTTTCAATATCGTCATTAATGGTGCTATCTTTAGACTTACTGTAATATGAATGAATGGTATTGCCACATAGGACACCTCGTGTTTTATCGTTTTTATCATACAAAATCAATACACCAACAACATGAATATAGACACCACCAACCAACATTACAGTTGCATACAAAAACATTATTTATTCTTTTGTTAGTTTAATTTCATTATCAGATTTATTTTCCTTCCCTGATAACCCAAATTCAGATTTAAAATAAGCATAATTAAGCAACAAACACTTCACAATGACCTGGCAGCTCTATATAAATACCGCAATGCGTTTGCGCAGATCCCGTGCCTAATTTTAGTCAGTAGTTCATTCAGTACATCACTCACTGTGGCCGAGGAAGGTCGTGCCTGTTTGTCCTCTTCATAAATATCATTTTACACCATAAAACGTGGTTTACTGAATTAAAATGCGTTATCTATATGTTTATAGTTATTTTTTTTGTGTTTTTTAGATAAAGTTTGTTGTGATATAGTGGTGGTTAGGTGTTTAACTTAGTAATCATATGTTCATTGATAAGTGCAGTTAAATTGTTTAAGTTTGTACCGCGTGTTGTGTGAGTAAACTTTCATTTATATGTACTTATTTAACTATAGTTTTGTTGTATGGTTAACTGATGATTAGTTTCTTATGTTTTTTTTTTAATTTTAGTTGATTTTCTATTTATTCTCTGCATATAACGATATTGTGATGATGCAGTATTTTTATTTTAAAAGTAATATGCTAATTCATCCATGTCGGATAAATAAAAATATTACTTTAACTTGAATTCTTAATTTTTATTTCACACTTTTTTTCTATAAGTAGCAGAAAAAAAATATTAGGTAAAATAATATTAGGCTGTAAGATGTAGACAAGCATGGGATGATGCAAGTCAAGCTTGAGTTTTCATATGAAAATAAAAATAATCACATACCTACCTCCTACTAAACATAATTCTCAAAGATTTATGAAACAGTTTTTTTTAATGACTATGGCAAAGGTAAAAGCAGGGATTATACTTTAGCAATCTATCCGTCTTACTTATAAAGTTCGATTAATCTTTAATCTGCTGCTTAGAAACGGATTAGCAAAAATTATGCTGTTTAGCGTTAATCCGAACTTAAATGAACGCTGTTTAGCGTTTTGCGAACTTAAGTTAGTAGCTTAATCCTGGATTATGATGTTAAGTAAGGATTAGGTGAGAAACGGTTAATCTTTAGATTACAGTTTTTTATAAGTGAGACGTTATATGTATGTATGTCTTTATGTTTAACGTTCTTTAGCGATTTTAATGAATGTTTTGTCACCAGCAATCGATTTGCTATGGTCCGGGTGACATGTACCTACCTACACTTTTTCACTAATGCTACTGCTTCTGAGTTATTATTTAACGATACCATTTATGTAGATATTAGTTTTATCTTCATCAAGTGCTTAGCCTGTTCTCAAATATGATGGGTCGGCTTCCAGTCTAGCCGGATGCAGCTAAGGACACTGTTTTACATGGAGTGACTGCTTATCTGATCTCCACAACCAATTTGCCCCGGGTAACATGATACTCCTTGATAATACTGACCGTCAGATTTGACTTCTGACTTATCGTAACTACTGCCAAAGATC
Organism: Pyrrhia umbra; assembly: GCA_963891755.1. Classification (NCBI taxonomy): domain Eukaryota; kingdom Metazoa; phylum Arthropoda; class Insecta; order Lepidoptera; family Noctuidae; genus Pyrrhia; species Pyrrhia umbra. The sequence goes on from OY982928.1 coordinate 13,750,985, forward strand.
TACAAATGACAGGCGGGACATACGGCTTATCTTTCCAAGGTACGAAGCAGTCTTGGCATGCATAAATGGTAAACCCATCCATGGATGGACCGCGCCAAGCGTAGCTTAACCTTTGATTGATTGACCCGTGCGGCTGGTACCTACTTAGCTTAGTTTCTTTATTCTATTTATTAATCAGCAATTTAAAACGGTATTTTTAATTGAATAATTTTAAATGACAATTAATGCTTGAATTTGGGAATGACGTTCATTCATTGGCTTATTTATGATTCGGAAATATAATATTCTTAGTAGGTAGGTACCTATATTTATTTTTATTCTTATGAAACAAAATGGGACGAATTATATATATATAATAAAGTAAAATGTCGTCAGGAGGTTTCTCTCTCTGGGGTCCTGACCGGTAGCTTGGGCTATGTTCCCGTTGCCGGTGGTGTACTATTTTTATACCTACCTATTTTTAAATGTTATTTATATATATTTATAATTTAATATTTAAAAATGTAAATATATGGTGCATAAATGAATGAAGAAGCATAAAATATTATATAGGTACTTAATATTAAATATTTTATTCAATAATCTTTCTTTGGGAATGATTCTTGGAGTAATTTGGGAACAACCCTCTACAACAAAGTATTTACCTACTTAATAGTCTATTGTCTATATTTCATGATCAAGAATAAAACGATCATAAAATTAATATTGACAACACAATGTTAACGTACATACCTAATAAACGATATTGTTATCTTCCAATGTTCTCTTGTCTAGATATCAACATAACAATGCTTATCTTGACTCATGCAAAATGACTGAAAGATGTAGGTTACTACGATCATAAATACGAGGGGGTCATTGACCTTCTTGCTTGTATTGGTGTGTAGAGGTTGTTAATTATCATACCTATCAAAGTAAATCTAAACCGGTGAGCGGCATAATTTGTTCGTGTTTTGCGTTAACCTAGGGTAGTATGCGAGTCCTAAATACCTAAATTTAAAACTGGTATGGAAGTGTGATGTAGCCCATGGGTCTTTGTTATGGGGAGGTGATTTGACTTTTTCATAACAGGCTTTTGTTTCGATTGAGAAAACATCAAATTATGACCCCTCCCGCTGTAGGTGGGGCAGAAGGGAGTGTCAGACTCTTTCTGACTAAAACCCATCCATGTTCCTTCCCTTTATGTTCCGCGAGCAGCTCTTTCGAACATCCCAGCCCCGGCTCAGAACAGCCTTGGAAGACTTAGAAATACAAATTAAAAAACCACATTTAAATCTGTTCATTCATTTGGAAGCCACGATACCACAGACAGACACGCTGATCACACGTTGAACTCATATCACCCCTTTTTTTGGCGGGGTTTAAAAAATGTCGTCATGGGAAGCCCGCCAAAGATATGAATCAGGGACAACCAGTACACACACAGAGAAGCAACGGAGTATTAAAGTACATGCGCATCGCACTCACACAAACAAGGCTATAGGGAGCGGCGGGAAAGGGGCATGACGGCAATAACAAGCATCATGCCGAATTCTGTCTTTTTTTGGATGCGGGGTCTTGGCTGCCAAGACCAAGATGTTACAATAGTATAAAAGCGAAAGTTTGTGAGGATAGGTGGTAGGGCTGCCATCGCCCAACGTCGACCTTGGACGAAAACTATTAAAATCCCGGACATTTTTAATGAGTTTGATTTTTTCCCCGGACATTTTTACTTTGCTTACCTTTCAATCAATCGGATATCAGGTAACAGGTGTCCGGGTTTTCTCCGGACGCCCTTTGAAAACCCGTCCGGATGTACCCCGGACGCCCTTTAAACTAGGACCAATCCGGGAAAACCCGGACGAATGGCAGCCCTAGGTGGATGGATGTTCGTTACTCTTTCACGCAGAAAGTACTGAATGGATTTGGATAAAATTTGGTACACACATAGTTTGTAACCTGCCCCCTAATTACGTAAAAAACGGGTATCCGATTGACATACCTTTCCCAGAGGTGTTTAATATACATTGCTGCACATATTTGGACGTTCATGTTATCGATTCTTATAACAAGGCAATGTATATCATTGAACTGTCAAAATGAAAGGTATTGCAACTGGAATTGAAAGATATTGGCTTACGTGATTACCCCCTTTATTAAGCAGTTCTCTCAGGATGCGGGTGAAATCGCGGGAAACAGCCAGTTTATCGATACATAATACCGTTGTACTCTGTCAGAACTAGATTGTCCAGTGGATGACGTAAGCAATACGTATCCTATCCATGGTTACGCATAAATATTGATAAAGCGGCGGTTTTGTTATTATAATGCTGATGTTTTTGCGTCGTTTTTCCTGAATCTTGGATGTCAATCGGAATTGGACGTGATTCTTTGTTTGGTTTAGATTGTTTTTAGGTGGATTTTGGAATAGTAGAGTGGACAGCTGAAGGCAGGTTATCGAATAGGTCGTGGGTATACAGGCAGGTGCGTACTAAATAGGAAGGCTAGCAGACTACTTTATGACCTACATCATGTGCGTCTCTGTTCCTCGATTCGTATAATCTAGGACTCTTTAAAGCGAGAATGAATATGGACTATTTAAGCTTACGTGATCCATCCTCGGCAGTATCGTTACTCATCATCAGGTGAGGTATTGCCAAACGCACTCAAATACGTTAAAAAAAAATATTAATTTCGGCAGTAAGCATTTCTAAGAGCACGAAGTTTCGTATTGGCAAATAAATAAGCCATATCATCATCATTCGTGTATCTCGTGGTCAACTCGTAGCTGCCTAACCGTTCCTTGCCACAGTTAGTATAATGGATGGACAACTTATTTCTTAACTTATCTAGATGATGCCTTGTAGGATATGTTAATCCATCAGCCCGGCGCCTGATATCTCCCAGTCATGTCGAATTACCGTCTCAACGGATTTTCAAGTTGGGGATAGAGTTCTGTAACATTTGTGTCTTCCCGAACAACCAAAGACTTTAGACATTATTAAATCTTCTGGGCACTATTGGTAGACTAGTCTTCGTTGATTTTGACAGCCGTGAGCGAAATTCGATTTGAAGACGTGTTCTTCATCACTGTTTTTTTAAACAAGGATGTTCAGTTCGTCTAAACATCCTTAAAAATGACGGTCCTAGATAGAAAAAGTCTTTGACATAGGTCGACTATTATCAAGTCGTACTAGGACCCAGTAGACTAAGGCTTAGCATTCAACCAACGACCTGCGTCTCGAACACCGATTCAAGGCCACCACTAAGCTGCCACTGCGCTTACATTTGACCTAAATATACTTAGGTAGGTGGTAGTATGTATTATAAAACAGCCTATCATTCTAAAAACATGAATTACCTACTTTTTACTCGACTGGCAAAGGGGTATTTTTTTGCAAACAATAATGTGAGATATGAGGTGTGGCTTCAAAAATGGTGCAAGGTCGATTTTATAATTTCAGCTAGTTAGACTTTCTTCACTAATTAAAAAAAGTTTCTTATCATAACACGCATCATAGCACTGTTCTTTCTGTGATAAGTTTGTAGACATTATGATAGGTAGTAACAATGCAAATAGTTTGTTCAAAAATTGTTTGAAGTAAAATGTAGCAGCCATATTTGACGACGCCGGTAGCATAATTTATTTTTCGTATCAGTCAAGATTTGTAGTATATTTGAGGTTTCCAATTAAGAGAGAAAAGACTTAATAATAAAATCGGTCGGCTGTTATGACTATATGTTGAAAAGAATAATAAAAATGCGGTATTATGCGGAAGGGAAGGAGTTCTACGTTAGGCAGTGGATAGAAATAGGCTGATACGATTATGATGGTGATGAATATGCGGAATGTTTTGGTTATGCTCCCCAATATCATCAGCCTACATTTTTCAGTCTACTGAGTTCTAGATCTAGACATCACCATCAGCCTATTTTATATTGGTTTACTGTTGGATATGGGCCTCCTATAATATGTGATATATCGACCGGTCTTCTTGACGGGAGAAGCTCGTGGCTAAGTAACAGCCGCATGGTTAAGCTACGCTTGGCGCAGTCAGTCCATGAATGGGTGATCATCTATGTCATAGCGAGACTCCTCCGTGCCTCGGAAAGCATGTTAAGCTGTTGGTCCCGGTTGTCATATGTAGATCTTTGACAGTCGTACGGGCTCAAGTTCACCGACGTAAGCCAGAAAGTCTGACAACCAGTCTTTCCAAGGGGTATCGTGTTACCCGGTAACTGGGTTGTGGAGGTCCGATAGGCAGTCGCTCCATGTAAAACACTGGTACTTAACTGCATCCGGTTTAGACTGGAAGCCGACCCCAACATAGTTGGGAAAAGGCTAGGCAGATGATATCGGTCAGTCTTCATACTGAAGCATCTAACTTCTGCTTGCCTTTTGCAAATTAAATGATAATACAAAAAATACCAAAAGTATGTTAATTACGGATATCATGTTTTGTAATATTCGTAAAAGTATAAAGTATAAAATTAAATGATAAAAAGTCTGAAGCAACCGACTGTTAATGTATTTACGTATTATTTCTATTTTTACAGACAAAAGAACATCATCACATCGTCTTATCATATTTTATCTCAACAACGAAGAGAATAAACAACACATCACATTTTGTGATTACAAAAAATACAGAAGAGTGATGACAAATTAGAAAGAGAAAGGAACAGAAATAAAACGTCAAGTAAAATGACAGATAAAAACAAATATATTAAAGATGGGGATGCTGAAAGCGCCGAAAAATTAAATCCAACTAACGAACACAGTTTTGAAGATGCCTTCGAACAGACAGGTAAATATTATTTGTACAAATATTCATATTACATTACTACCTTACATTTTTAATTGACGAGCACCACAAGCAAGCACCCTTATTACGTAAAAATTGACATACCCATCAAAAGGAATTTAATAAACATTGTTGCGTATGTGGCGACGCTATGACGCTATGACGACGATCTTGTTGAAGCTTTTACTTCTTATCCTTGACTGCCTCATTGTCTAGTGGTCGTATAACGTGCTGTAAAGGGGGTCTCGGGTTCGATTCCCGGGTCGGGATGAAATCGCTTTGCAGATTTTGAAATATCTCATCAATCAGCCCGGAGTCAGGAAGTTGGTGGAGGTTATTTGGATAGCAGTTGTTGTTACAATTCTGTCAGAGGCCGTCAGGCGGATTTGAGAAAACTTTGATACTAGGACTTGTTATTTTGGTAAAACCTGAAGCCCACAAAATAAAGAAGATGAATATTGCAACAAAAATTGAAAGATGTTAGCTTACGTAATAAGGGCGCAGTTTAGCCAGATTAGGGCTAGCCCACATAGGCGCGAATCACCCGCGTGACTTGCAAGACAGCCGCGCGGTTTTTTCGACTGTATTGAGGAACTTCTAAATAGCCGTTGGTCACACTTTCACTGTCGATGACGTAATGGTTGGCGCTACAATTGATAGACGCCAGTGGCTATGTAACGGGTTAATTCCCGTTCCTAGCAAATATTCGCTAGACAATAGATAGTTCTTGTGTCTCGTCTTTTGTGAATGCGTAAACGAAATATCGTTTGTTTTAATCATTTCCCTTGTAGTGTAGTAAACGATGCGGCAGAAAGTGCCATTTTAAACCGACTTCAAAAAGGAGGAGGTGCTCAATTCGACTGAATATTTTTTTGTGTGTTTGTTACGCGATTTCACCGCCAATTATTATGAATGGATTTGATGATTAGGTATTTTTTCAAAACATCGCTCTAGAAGTCGGTGGCTAAATACTAACAACAGTAACTTACGAAACACCGACTTTTAAAGCGATGTTTTGATCGACAAGCGTATAAATAAAACTTTATTTCTCTTTTCAGTGTTTTTGGTTAGTCGGTTTAATTATTTTTTTGTTTTTTTTTTCATCAAAAAATTTACTTGAAGGAACCTGCAATATGTAAATCAATGTTTATTTTTATAATACCTAAGAACAATAAGAAAATTTGTCTTAATTTTGATGCAATTCACTGTTAATAACAGATTATTCTAATTCTACCATAATTTCTGCAGGCCATGGCAAACTGAACCACCTAGTGCTCTTCACCAGCGGCCTCATAATGCTGAACGTCTCCATGGAGTCGGTCGGCATGAGCTACGCCATCACAGCAGCCGAATGTGAACTGAAACTCACTAGCAAAGATAAAGGACTGGTCAACGCTGCCGCTTTTATTGGTAAGATATTACTATGCATGTTTATATCCTAGGTACTTCATCTAAACTTACCTAATCTTAACTTCCTTACTAATATTGTGCCCTCCCGACCCTAGCTCGATGAGCCAGCCCGCGAGCTGAGCTAATAGCTTTAAAATTCCCGATTATAATAATCATAATTTATTCTGATCCAGCCTGTCCCTTGCTGTCCTCCCCCAGCGACGCCCTAAGCCGAGGCCCGTACCCCACTAGGGGGTGCCCTTAGCGTGTAGTCGCTTAGTTTTGTAAGTTAAGCCCTGGCTGGAGGCCCTAAATTTATTTAAGGCACTTCACAGGCAAGCCCGGTTAAGCAGTCGACAACCTTCTAGGTTGACCTGCGAGATGCCATACACAAAAAAAAAAAACTTACTAATATTGTGAATGCAAAAGGAAGTTTGTTAAACTTTTATAGAAGTCAATGATACCGCGCTTAAGGCGGCGATATATGTGAATTGGGTGTAATTTGTGTTACATTAAAACGTTTTTTCTCCGTCATTTTTATCGAAAATGCTTCGAAAAAAATACATAATAATCTATGCCATACAAGGCAGGTCCCCTTTTTTTCAAAAATAAAAAAAAATCAATTTAAATATCAAAAATAATTGAGCAAAGTATCATCTATTTTCTCAGTTACTACGGTTTTTCTCGTAAACTATCAATCTCAGGATTATTTTATTGTCATCACCATATTAAATAAAAGAATACCGAGGGAACCTTCTTCTTATTTTTCCAGATTAATGCCCTAATTATTTTTAACGATTTTTTTACGTAATCGATACTCGTTATTCGCGTGAGCACCCCTCTGCCGTCCTAAGAATCAGTGCGGGACGAGACGCTGTGCTGAACGGACCTGTGACACTTTTCTCCGAAAACTGCACTATTATTTTATTTGTGGAATGCGAAAGTTTGGATGGATGTATGGACACGGTAAAGGTATCTAACAGTATTGTGACTCGGCCCTGTTCGGGATATAACCATAGTATAAAAAGGACACAGTAGGCTATCTGTGGCCCAATCCGCGATGTAATTGCCTACCGTACTTGTCTGTCTCAGGGTTATCACTTTTAGCTAAATTTCAATTCGTCAATTATTTTAAATTACGATTTTATAACTGTAAGTAGGTGCTTAGTTACTATACCTGCCTACAATACTGAGAAATCGGCATGACGAAACGTAAACAAAGCAATAGCGGCATATCAATTTTATTAAAAGATCAAAAGTACCTAATACATTCTAGTGGGACAGTAGGCCTGCCTACTTTGTCTGTCTAACAACAACAAAAATAAGTAGGTATCTCATCACCAAGTTAAAATTAAATGCTAGAATAAGTGACTTGCTTACCTTTCTTGTTTAGTAGGTAATCAGAACAGAGATAAATCTAGAATCGATGAATTATTTAGACACCTAAACATATAGCAATAAGTTCTCCTGCGATTATCACACATTTTTCATTTATTTAGCGGTGCCGAAAAGCCGTGACTCGTAAACTTTGTGCGGTGTTAGCCCCGACTGGCGCACTGAGAAACGGGTCGAGATTTTGTTAGAGTGTGCGTGCGGCGACGCATAGATACTATGGCGCACACATACAAGCCGCGCGCGGTGCATTTATATGAAGATAACATACTTGTTGTTTTTATACTATGATATAACTACCTACAGCCGCGCGGTACTCACACACGCGATAGGGCTGCCTGCCTATATAGTGTTTTAATTTCATCAACCTACTCGTACTTGAGTTTCTTTCTTGTTTTGTGAATGTAAATAATATATATTTTTATTTTCAAAAATGTTTTTTTTTGTGAATGAAATAGGAAGTGTTCAATAAAAATACATGTAAATCTTACTAGGTTGATACCTATCATTTATTACTCACATATTCATTTCATAATGATATTTCACCTAATTCAATAATATTTATGTTTATAAATAGCTAATTACATAAGTAAGTAAATAGCCTAGAGTGGGAAACTACTTTTTTTTAACGTAAGCGCACTTTTTACGCCCTATCTACTTATTTATTAATTAATCTGGGTTTTTTTACTCAGTGGAAAAATCGAAATATCTGCCTATTAAAAGCAAAAACAGATTACGTCATTGGTAGACATATCCAAAAATTATAGTTATACCTTCCGGAGTATCCAGGTAATTTAAAAATGTTATTGATTAATTCAAGGAACCAATACATATTAAATAAGTACATGAACTTATTTTTAGTGGAAAAATCGCGCGGTTATTGTTAAAAAATACCGGCCAAGTGCGAGTCGGACTCGCGCACTGAAGGTTCCGACATTTGGAATTTTATTTTTTATTTTATTATAATAGGTTCACCAACAATTGTTTACACCATTTCAATTATAAAACACATGCTTAACGATAATATTACAGTGTAACAATCACTTATAAGTGAACACCACATGCTTAAATTAATATCAGACCAAAAGTGAAGCTAACTTACTCAGTTATGCACATACTTTGATGATGACAATACAACGAAGTTAAAATAAAACTTACAATCATAATAAAAAAATAAAATCAAAGTTACAATCAAAATTAAAAATTAAATTAAATTTAAAACCAATATTAAATTGAAATTATAATAAATTTCACTTGGAAAGAATATTATACGCAATAAAGTCGCAATTGGTTATTTGACTGTATTTTTTTTATTAGAAATACATAACTAATTAACGAAAAGATTAACAACAGTGAAAATACGAATGTATTATCCTAAAAACGGCCTAGTTATAAGCATTTAAAAAGTCATTGCTAGAAAAAGAGAGCACATGCAGCACATCATTATGTCAAAACGCTGTATAACTCGACATTTCCTAGAACAAATTATGTTTCGCGTGATAAGGATAGAGAATTCCCCTTCCAAAAACTTTAAAAGCATGGATGTTATTTATTTTAACATTGATTTAATTATTTATTTTTCGACACTTCGTTTTGTTTCTATGGAATCTTTTTAATGAAACAGCATTTTAGTACATTTTAGTTGGTGGTCAAATACCTAATTATCTTGTTTTTTTTCGACCGCATAATTAAGTTTATTTGTAGGGGAAAATTGCTGATTACTTAAAAACTGTTAAACTTAAATTCATAGTTTTATTTTCCCTGTAATATTTAGGTTAATGTCTATCAATCATTATTATTTTAGATTTTTCCCTTCTCAAATTACGGAGATAAAAATGACCGTTCCCCCGGTATTTTTTTGTGCGGATTTCATTATTATTCGAAAATTAAAAGACATACAAGAAAACAAAAAAATATATTAGAATGTCCAAATAAAGACCTTTCATATGATACCTCACATGACCTAGTAACCAGTGCCGGATTTATATATTTTATGAGTATAGGCCACTTTATTTCCGCCGCCCATGTACCTTCCTAAAATAATAATTTTACATTTGTTGTATTATAATTCCAAAATTAAAAGATATATATAAGATAGGTACCAGAAAACTTAAAATTATATTCGAATGTGTAAATAATTTAAGACCTTTCATATGATGCCTAAATAAATTTTAAACCCCCACTACCTCCCACTTTTTCTATAAAAGATGTTTTTTCAACTTTTTTCATTTACGATACGCATGCACAATCGTTTTTCATAACTGTTGCAAGCATGAGTAGTTCCTGAAATAATCAGCTGTGACAGATAGACAGACAGACGAAGTGAAATCATAAGGCGCAGGCAGCTGAGTGCGGGCGGGAAGTGGAGGTGGTTATCAGTTGTGTAGCTAGCCTTTTAGGGGCACCATCATATCAACTTTTGCCCTTGTAACAGACTGGGGCGAAGTCCAAATGGAGGGTAGACTTTTCACAAAAGAAACAAAACCTTTCGCATTTTAATAAAAATAAATAAACCCTATGTTTTCCTTTTTTAATATATTATTAGGAATCACATTTTTGAAAAAAAAGTAACAAAAACCGAGCTTGAAAAGTAATTTATACGTAATCGACAGCGCGAGCGAAGCGAGCGAAAATTTTTTTTTTTGTACCTTGTTAATTATAGGGAATAATATTTTAAAATAAATGGTAACAAAAACAGAGCTTGTAAAGAAATACAAATAGCCATGTAATCGATAGCGCGAGCGAAGCGAGCGCGAATTTTTTTAGCATGATATTTATAGGGAATAATTTTTTTTAATAAATTGTATCAAAAACAGAATCTGAAAATAAATAATACATATACGTAATCAGAACCGCGAGCGCTAACTTTTTTTTTAAACAGAATTATTATATTTTTCCATAAATTGTAACGAAAACAGAATCTGAAAAGAAATAAGAATATGTAATTGAAAACGCGAGCGAAGTGAGCGCGAATTTATTTTCTAGCAAGTTAATTATGGGGAATAATATTTTTTTAATGGGTTGCAATGATTGTTGATGTTGCGACCCATTTTATTTAGTTTCCGAAGATGGGAGAATTTTTCGCTAGTTCTATAAGGTTAAGTTCAGTAAGGTTGGCTAATCAGGTTTTGGGAGCCCCGGGGCACTACCCCGCCTAGCCCCTGGGTAGCTAAGCCTCTGCTCACGCTTTTATGTAAGTGATAACTGTAACAAATTAAAGCGTATGTTGCTTTTCCACGAAAACAATGAAAAATACTACTGCCACCCGCCCCCCGCTCTCATCCAACACTCACGCAGTAATATAGATAAAATAGGTACAATAACATAACAGTAGGTACCTAGGATTGCTAATTTTCGATAGGAATGAGTTTCTATAGGGATTAAACGTATTAGTAGAAAACCATGAGAAAACCAGTGAGCGTCCTGAAATCTGCCGCCCCTAGGACGCTGCCGCCCCTAGGCCGCGGCCTATACGGCCTATTGACAAATCCAGGGCTGCTAGTAACTATACTTTGAAATTTTAAACACCCACTTTCCCTCACTTTTCCAATAAAAGTAATATGATTTTTATTTTTTTTTCATTTGCGATACGCATGAACAATCGTTCTTTATAACTGTTCCAAATTTCAAGTCAGTGTGACAGACGGATAGACAGACAGACGAATTGAAACCATAAGGGTTCCTTTTTACCATTTTTGGTACGGAACCCTAAAAACAACACACCGTCCGTTCGTCACTGCGGCACAGTCGCGACTATCTGCATGCCGAGATCGAGGCGCGTAGGCATAGCTCGCGATTCATCCGTTTGTATGAAGTTGGAATACTGTATAGATAATATTACCGTGGAATGGATGTCTGTTCCCTTTTCACGCCAAAACGGAACGCTAATGAACGGATTGGGCTGAAATTTTACATATAGGTAGTCCTAGGCTTGGAATCAAACATAGGCTGTACTTTTTATCCCGGAAGAAATCGTGCGGAACCGCGGGCAAAAGCTAGTACCTAATAAAGTAACATCATAGGCACGGAAATGTTATCTTGTGAAAAAACTTGTAGGTTTTCTAGGCTGGGCTATCTATTTATGTAGGTAGGCACTTAGCGACTTACTATATTATTGAATTGAATTGGTAATAAAATAATGAAATGATTATGAGAAGATGGTAATAAATGGTAGCACACAAAAATATTTTAACTGAACACTTCTTATTATTTCACTATCCACAAATTGAATAAAAAATATATTAACATTAAAAAAATAGAAAGAAACTCAAGTAGGCAGAAATACTGTAAGCCGGCAGCCCTATCGTGCTGTGCAAATAGTTGGATTATTATTTTGCCGTGCCATGCGCTGCGCGTACGTAATTTTTGTCAGGGGAGGTGTGGAGCCTGCGCGGGGTATTTTCCTTGGTTACGCCCACTCGAGCAAGGTCATCGGCGTATATCCCGCTCTTAAATTATGTTGATTTTAAGATCTTTTTTAATTTGTTTGTCTGGAAAAAAAACGCAGTTTTATTGTTTTGAAAAGGTGATCAAATCGACGATCGCATAGTCAGCACATTTAAAAACAAAATCATAACCTATTTTGTTCTACTTTTCCCACATAGATAAATAAAACGGCATGAAATGATAAATGATGATGTTTAGAACATGAAATTAACTTAAATGCGCAATCCATTTTGGTAATTTCTGTGGCAGAATTAGAACAAAATAGGTTACGACTTTGTTTACATTTTTCGTAACATCAATTGGAACATACTATACTAATAGCTATCATATGAAAGCAAATCAAAATATAGACTGACATAAATTAAGACCGCATACCTACTTATAATTTAGCCAACGTTGATAACTAAAGTAGGTATGACGTAACATTTTTTTACTTTGATAAGATAATTTATTATCTAACAACGCCTATGTCAATAATTGTTAACACAACATTTATTACATAGATTAGTACATGTCTGTGATAACATAGTTTTAGCAACATTGTCTGGTACTAATGACTATTTAGTTTTATCGCTACCAGTTATATTGCTATAGGCTATACCGGTTTGGATATAAAAGGCAATATATGTATATCGATAATTCATTTTAGATTAGATGATTTATAAAGACAACTTCAAGTTAAGTTACAAACTATTTAAATATAGGTAGGTACAATAAAATAATCCGAATAAACCAAATATTTTTATGATTTTTTTATCTTTTCTAAATAGTTATTGAGAGATAATACTAATCATAATAATCTGTCTAGACCGACTTCGGTCACGGCGGCCAATCTCAATGAAGACTAGCCAGGAGATATTATAGATCACAAGCGCTTGCGCAGACACAGGTGCACTATCTATTCCGTTTTGAGAGATATTTAACGCTAAACGTGACGGTGAACGGTCAGTGTGAAAAAAATCTCACTCAAAGAGCTTTGATGCAAAGAGACACTACAATACTATTCCTTTTTCGCTAAACATCAAAAACTCTTTTTTAATCATATTTTGATTGTGGACAGATTTAAGTTATGGGAGTTTTTTTTGCAATCTATACCCACAAAGAAACGAACTGTTCCATGTTCACGTTACCAGATGACAGCGATGTGGAGGAATATTATGACGCTTAACCATTAGGTTTTTTATTTGTAATATTTTAGAATACGATGTTGTAGTGGTTTATTAAAGCGTATAAATTATAAACGTTGTGTTATTTAAAATTTAATAATACTGTTATATATTTTGCAAAAAAAAACATTCTACCCTAATCTCTTCAAATTTAAAATGAACAGGCATCTTCTGGGTAAGCTCGCTCCATCGTCGACTTTGTCTCTGTCACCGCTGACCTAGACTACAGTCATGAGCAGTGATCGGAGTAGGTAGATTGATTTTACGGAAAAATCCCGGAATCCCCAAGGCATATCCATATAAATATATACGTGCCAGTTTATTGACCCCAAATCAATCTACCTACTCCGATCACTAGTCATGCGCAAACCCATCACAATTTAAAAAATATAGATATTAAGAAGAACGCAAAGATCGCCCACAACCGCGCGTTCTAAGTACCGTAGATGTGAACACAACCTAATTAAGTTTTTTTTTCAACAGGCATAATCAGCACCTCCTTTCTATGGGGCTATTTGGGAGACCGGATAGGGAGGCGCGCGGTCATGCTGCCAGCCATTCTCCTGTCTGCCGTCTTCTCCATCATATCCTCGTTTTCAACCAACGTGTGGATGCTGTTGGTCTTCAGATTTCTTACAGGATGCTTGTAAGTTTTATACTATAGAGGCTGTATTATGACTTGTTAAAGTGAGCCAGATTCCAGCGTGAGAGGGAGATGGAGCAATACAGGGCGTATAGCACTGTCCTTTTTATCCGACAGCCAAAGGAGGCGAGTGTTTTTTCGCAATGGTATCTGGATTTGTATTATAAACGCGAATGTGAGCTTGTCTGTTCATTTGATAGGCTTTCACAAAAAAAATGCTGAAGCGATTTATATGAAACTAGCTGTTTCCCGCGGTTTCACCCGCATCCCGAAGGAACTACTTAGCGCACCCAGGTAAAAGTAGCCTATGTTGTTCCTCAGGGTCTATTCTATCTCTGTACCAAATTTCATTTATATCGGTCCAGTACTTTTGGCGTGAAAGCGTAACAGACAGACAGACAGACAGACAGACAGAGTTACTTTCGCATTTATAATATTAGTAAGGATAGTAAGGCCTAGAATGCAAATATATGGGACTCTCCAAGGTACCAGGTTCCATAAGCTACTTTTTGTCCGGGTGCGTAGTTCCCTTTAAATGTCATGCTATCACTTTCACTTTAACGTGTATTGATGAGACAGAAAGACTACTAAGAACGGCCTTCGACTGTTCGGGTATACAGTGGGCATTTTTGAGAATTACAGTAATACTCTATGTATCGCCGTTTTGGCAAAAAAAGACAAATTATTCTTTGTGTGACCATTGTCGGATGGTACACTCTTATAAAAAATAATAATACAACACAGGTAACAAAATAAATAGAACAAGTGCGAGTCGGACTCGACTGAGGGTTCCAACCTTTGGAAAGAATATTATATGCAGTAAAGTCGTAACTATTTAGTGCCCAAAATATATTATATATTAGAATGTGCAAATGAAGACCTTTCATATGATACCCCACATGACCTAGTAACTATACTTTGAAATTTTAAATACGCATTGGTAATCTTTTAATTTTCAAGTCAGCTGAGCTGCGACAGACGGACAGACGAAGTGGAACCATAACGGTTCCTTTTTACCATTTTTGGTACGGAACCCTAACAAAGAAACTTCTTTTGCCAAGAAAATTCTTTGTCAATGACATATAGTCTGTACCTACCAATTTATTACAAAAAATATAAACAAAATTTAAACCTATTTTGTTCTATTTTTCCCACATACATAAATAAAATGGAGTTAAATGATGAATAATGATAATATTGAGAGCATGAAATTTATATAAATGCGCCATCCTTACGCCAGTTTGTTAATTTCTGTAGCAGAATTAGAACAAAATAGGTAACGACTTTGTTTGCATATTTCGTAAAATCAATTGGCTTTAATAGTTCTGTGTAATATATTAGTCCGTACATTATAAAATATCTCTGTAATCATAATTATCTATCAAGGCAAGCCCAAATAAACCTAATTTAACAATATAAACAAAGTATTTAGCATAATGACATAAGACACAGTAAGTAATAATTTAAGTAGGTTACTGACCCAAGTTTAATGTCCTAGACGCAATAATCCATTATTATTTATTTATTGCAATAAAATGATAAGTCGACTATAATAAAACTTTTTTTTATTGCTTATTAACGTTCTAAGATTGTAAGCGTAATATTAAACTAGTGTAATTCTGTGGGTTTGTCATTTAAATTATGATCTATGGATCTTCTTCTTATCGTATCCAACCAAACAAGCCCTAGTGTCAGAGTTTTTTCAAATCCACCTGATGGCCTCTGACTTGGTTTTTATAACAACTGCTATCAAGAAAGCAGCCGAGAACGACGGCTTAACGTGCTCCCAGGCACGGGTGTATAACACCACCAGCTACTTGACTCCGGGCTGGTTATTGTGAAATTTTCTAAATTCCCCAAAGCTTTTGGTATGTAGATAGTCCCCTTAGCATGCAAGTGACACCACAGAAAATGGCTAGTAATTAAATATATATTCTTTAATTGAATAAGTCACAGTATTATGCTTAGAGATAGCTGTTTAGCGCTGAAGTGACGCTAATATTCCCTATCTTTTTATTTTTGATAATTTTCATTTTAGAGACTTATTTTTGTGCGTCACATTATTGACGCAAATAAACGTATTTTCTTTCTTCTTTACCAGAATATCAGCATCCAGCGCTACTGTGTACGCGTACCTTGGTGAGATGCACGCCAACTCCAAGCGCGCGGCCGCCATCGCGTGGAGCTCAGCCTTTATATCCTTTTCTTTCATCATATTACCAGGTTCGTTCGAGTAGTTCTTTAATTGATTATTCTACTTTATTATGAAGTTAAGTTGTTTATTATTCTTTCACGCAAGAACTATTGTACTTCGAGTGGAATACTGCGCTAAGCTGCAGAAAGACAAGTCCGCTTTCGTTATTTTTTGTATGGTATCTCGCAGGTCAACCTAGAAGGTTATCGACTGCTTAACCGTGCTTGCCTGTGAAGCGACTTAAATGAATTTAGGGCCTCCAGCAAGGGCATCCGCTTTCGCTCCGTCCGTATTTATAAATATGACTAGATTGCCTAGGTGAACTTCGTAACACCTACATGTATCTAAACTTTTTCTCACCCTTTAAACACCCCGTAGACTACGATAAACATTTCAAATCGAAAATCAGCCAAATCGGATTTTTAATGAGATTAACGAACAGCGATTCATTTATAATAATATAGATAAAGAATACAGTCGCTTTTGATTTTGATATTCATAAGATTATCGGTCAAAGAACTTGCCTGGGAAAAAAGAACTACATTCAACCACCGGATTTATTCAGATTCATCCTTACTAATATTATAAATGCGAAAGTAACTCTGTCTGTCTGTCTGTTACGCTTTCACGCCAAAACTACTGGACCGATATAAATGAAATTTGGTACAGAGATAGAATAGACCCTGAGGAACAACATAGGCTATAGGATATAGGCATAGGCTTTTTACCCGGGTGCGCTAAGTAGTTCCCTCGGGATGCGGGTGAAACCGCGGGAAACAGCTAGTATAATATATATCTCGCGCAATGCAGTCTTGCGAAGCCATGTGAAGGAATCTCGTTGTATTTATTGACAACCCTTCGATTTACTGACCGCAGAAAATGTACCTGAACCTGTTTTTTAGCTCTTTTGTTACACTACGAATACACATCGATTGGGTGCAGCATATTATACTTTGTAAACAGTTATCGAAGTAGGTCTGTTTTACGCCAAGGTAAACACGCGCATAAATTCTAATTAAGCAATTAGCATGAGTTATAACAACTTCAGTGTTAACTTGAACTTATATTTATCAATTAACGACCTAATAACTATTAATACTCTATGTAGGGTAACTTATCTCGCTAATATTTTAGAGCTTGCCGTTTTATAAGCATGGCTGAAGGTTTAGCCGAAATTGTCAACAAATGGATGACGAAATTCTAAATATTATTTTAACCTGATTAGGAATAAAAGCATGTTAAATTTAGTCAAAATACTTACGAAATGTTACTAAAGTAACTAGACCTACAATCACCGAACACAATGCGGGCCATAAAGGGTTGAGCCCACAGACATATAATTTATGCCATATTTTATGTGCTAGGCCACACCGTATTTTTCTTGGGAGTACTGTTGCCATCTTTATCATACAGATATCATGAACATTATGTTTTGGTTAGTGTGAGAGGGATGTATATAGTTTTACATCAAAATAATTACTAGTTTCAAAGCTACGTTTTCATTCAAAAAAATGTTTACGTTTTTGTTACCGCGTTATGTTCCGGATTGCATCTCTATTGATATATCTCGATGGTTCAAACTATTTATTATCTTACAAAAAAAACTTAATTTTCCAGGTCTGGCCTGGCTAATAATCCCAGGCAAATGGTCGTTCACATTCGCCTACATGACGATCGTACCCTGGCGCGCGTTTGTTTGGCTGTGGTGTGCGCCAGGGTTGGTTGCTGCAGCCATACTGCTGTTCCTGCCAGAGAGCCCTCGGTACCTGCTCGCTGCAAAAGGACCAGACGCAGCCCTGCCAGTTTTAGCCATGATGTACGCGTGGAATAACGGGAAATCTGCTGAAGATTTTCCTGTAAGTATCTACATAAATCAATAAATAATCCAGCCGACATAATTAACTTTTGTATATGGCAGAACATTTAATAACATGTACAACTTCTAAATTATTCAACTAGATAAAATTCCATACAATAGAAAAGCAAAAAATATCAAATTACCTACTTGGAAATGGTTCACAGGGTTCAGTGGTCATTTGGTTGCAAATTACCACTCCTATGACCTTTCATGAAAAACAGTGTAGATGTGTAATCGAAAAATCTGGTTTAGCAGATGACTAAAGGCATCATTGACGACTTCGGTACGGTTAGCTATGCTGGCTTGAATATTGATATTATTATAACAGGTTAATGGTTAATTTATAAAATTCGTACAGTAAATAACTTTAACATTACACAAGCTTCATTTTGATGATGATAATCTTTAGTTACAAGATCATGTTATCTACAACAAGTGTCTGATCTATAGTGATAGATGCGCGTGCACGCATTGTCCTACCGTATAGGACTATTCTTGAAGCCGAATGTGGATTTTGGCTAAAGGTGGCCAAAGGTTCTGTCTCAACTATGGAAAGCTGAGAGCAGGATTTTTCTGGAATCAAATCTATGATAAAATATCGTTTAATGTTTCTTTAGGTGCAGAAACTCATAACAGGCAGCGAAGAGATTAAGACTGGGGGCTTCGCAGGCGCTGTCAAGAACGTGGGCCTCATGTTCAAGGTCCCCCTCCTGCGCTGTGTGTTTATATCACACATCTCCATGTTCGCAGTATTCATGGTGTAAGTTACTATCAGATCATCATCATCATCAGCCTATATATTGCCATACTGCTGAGCACAGGCCTCTTCTCATACAGAGAAGGTATGAGCATTGATCACCACGCTTGCTCAAGGCGGATTGGCGATTTCAGACTTTTTAAGTCCAGGTTTCCTTCACCGTTAGTCAGTGCCGTTTAAGAAATACTCTTAGATCGGCGATCGGGCAGCTGGAACCACAAGATGACTCCCGACCATCGAAGATGCGAGCCTGCGGGTTTAGTGAGCAATGAATGGCTCGCCGTCCGGTAAGGACCAGGCCCGTGTCGACGGCGCGTTTGTGTTGTTGTGTGTTACTACTAGTGCGTTGTTAAACAATGTAGAAGCAGTGAAGGGTGGGCGTTTTGGGTTGCTGTCATAATGTATTTTGACGTAAAAAAGTGCTAATGGAATCAGCCTAATTTCAATAAACGTTTTTGAGTTTGAGTTTGAGAAGTATTCATTTTGTGTTCCAGATCGAGCGGTCTATACGTTTGGGTTCCAGATATACTGAACAGTATTTTAGGAAGTAATGCAAATAAGAGCATCACGATATGTCAGATCATACGTGATAAATTCGTCAATGCTAGCGTGAGTATGCAATTATTAAACTTTAATTCTATAATAATTATTACGCCTACAACTAACAGATTGTGTGGAAATACAGTGCCGTTCAAAAAGTATCACCTTCCAATAAATCCTTTGGTATAAGTGATTCACATAATCTTCATTTTGCAATTATCTCAATTTATAAACCGCCCACTAAGCGATAAGACCCCATAACACTCTTACTGAATGATCCATTTTTTTTCTGATCCATTATTAATTTGGTGTGCATTAAAGAGTATACTAATCTAAATAAGTACCTATCTACACTACTGCTGAAGATGTCCAAATGAGAAAACTCGAAGTGACCCTTGTACACTCTCTTACTCTGCAATTATAGACCGTGAGCCACGAACAGATTTTGATGACCAGTCGCCTCCCGGGCGAAAACTTGTAAGATGCTTAGTTTTATTATGAAGCCTAGTGCTGTAGCTTCATAATAAACCTATCTTAAGCATTATACGAGTTTTCGCCAGGGAGGAAGTCATTGACGAAATTTGCGCTTAACTTGCAGTCTATTAGTGAGTGGGTGCTATATTCAAGAAATTGAGAACTTTTATTTTGTCAATTTGAATTTATTTTTGCGGAAAATCTGGCTTCAAAAACTTTTGTCATTAACATATTGTAGATACAAAAGTATCTATCCAATACTAGATACGAATTCAAATTGAAAATGACAGAGTTTCATACAAACTTTGCCCCCTTTTTCTCCCTTAAGTGTAAACTTTCGGAAAATCCTTTCTTATCGGATGCCTACGTCATACAAAGACCACACCCTCCAAGTTTCAGGTCTCTACGATCAGCGGTTCCGGTTGTGCGTTGATCCGTCAGTCATTCAGGACAAAGCACTTTATATGTGTAGATTTCTTTTAAGGAGCCTTTGCAGGTTGATAACAGACTCCAAGCATTTAATTTTTCTCTCTTCACTCTTTCAGCTGTCTTCGGAGCTAGCAGCGTGCCAGTCTGAGGTGTCGGTGGCCGTGTTTCCCATTTCTATGTCTATGGGAGCGGTGTTCGCGCTCACGTACTTAGCCATAGGGTTCCTCATCAACAAAGTTGGAAGGAAGACGTTATACTGTAAGTTTTAAACATAAATATGTTTCTAAAGTAACTAGATCTGCAATACCGAACATGCAGGTTGAGCCCACAGACATAATTCATGCAATTTTTTTAAATGGTACGCCACACCTATTTTTCCTGGGAGTACTATTGCCATCCAGGCCATCCTTATTATACAGATTTCATGAACATTATGTTTCGGCTAGTGTCAGAGAAATAGATATAATTTTACATCAAAGCGATTACTAGTTTCAAAGCTACGTCTGCATTCAAAAAAATGGTGACGTTTTTGTTACCGCGTAATGGTCGGAATTGCATCTCTATTGATAGGTATATCTCGGTGGTTTTTAACATGGGTCTATCAGAAACAGTTGTGGTGGCCTAGGTACTGGTCAAGGCATACCTGCATCTCGCGTTCGGGTGTACGAGTTCGAAAGCTGGCAAGTGCCAACTTTACGCTAGTTAGGTGTTTGTTGCGCAAGCATGGGTATGCCAGCTTATCACACTTTGGAAAGTGTCCGAATGAATACCGAAGTGTGCCGAACATAGCCGAGTACAACCGAACATGTGCGATGGTAAGTCATTGTTTCGGTTCGGCTTTGTTGCTCAACAAATACTGGCGAGCCCCGCTTATAATATTATGTAATGTATCGCCCCTTACCTAGTATTTTGAATCTTATCAGTTAGAAAATAAACTTCAAATTTATTTAAAGAGATAAAACCGTTAGAGTCGCAGATGTGCGGCGGAGATACACGACTTTCCTTTCAGACTCAGGTTATTTAGATCTAAATTTGTATTGCGTTGATTTTGATCTTTACATCTTCTATTTAAAGTCCAAAATAAAAAGGTAAATAAAGAATGAGACTAAATTAATAAGAAGTCGGTTAAAATAAACTATAGGCTTGAAAGCAGCAATATAAAAATATTGGATTAAGAATACAATACTACATTTACTATGAGATGTCTATTTAAACCCACCCTATTTACCGTTTGTTCAAACGATTTTGAGTTCTATTCCGTACTGATAAGGATGGGGTTGAAAGCAAAATAATGTTTACAATAACAAAATATATTCTGCATTCCGTTGTTGTCATGTCACCTTAGCAATAGAGCTTAAAATCGTTTGAACAGACGGTAAATAGGGTGCGTTTAAATGTCTAATCTCAAAGTAAATGGAGTATAGTATAATACATAATCTAACAACAGAAATGAATGCCGTTTTGTACGTTCCTCTAAAAAGTCGCAAAAAAATTCCTACGTCATTGCTTTTTTAGCGGTCGTCTTAGATATCATTTAATAAATTCGATTCAACTGTCGCCAACGTCCATACTACGTTGAATACACCGGTTCTCGTCCGATCACCGAAGTTAAGCAACATCGGGCGCGGTCAGTACTTGGATGGGTGACCGCCTGGGAACACCGCGTGACGTTGGCTTTTTGTTGTTTTTTGCATTATTGACAACTTTTTTATTTTATTATTAAGTTTGTATTTATATCTTGCGGATTTAATTTTTCACGTCTCTTTTTTTAATTTGTCTTTGTCTCCGTCACCTCTGACCAACGAATTAGTGAAAGGCAGTACTTTGCTATTGAGTAAATAACTATATAATAATAGAATATTTTGTAAGAAAATATACTAAGTAATTTCTTTTTTTTTACCAAAAATACAAAAATAGCCAACGTCACGCGGTGTTCCCAGGCGGTCACCCATCCAAGTACTGACCGCGCCCGATGTTGCTTAACTTCGGTGATCAGACGAGAACCGGTGTATTCAACGTAGTATGGACGTTGGCGAGAGAGAGTTCGAAATTATCAAATACTATTTCTTTATGTATGCAGTGACGTATTTTTATACAAAATTGTTTAAACTGTGATGATGATAAAACATTTATTATACCTAAACATTACCTAAACATGAGGAATAATTCGTTTCCAGGTGGTATAATGTTTATCTGTGGCGTCGCGACAGTGGGGGCCGCCTTCGTCCCCGAGGGTATCGCGGCCACCGTGCTGCTCATCATCTCCCTCTGCTCGGGCTGTGCTGCCTCCATCCTGGCTGCTATTGCCGTTGATGTGTTCCCTACACAACTGAGGTACCAGGCTATATATTATCCAAATATCAAACTTAAGGTTTATTTTAATAAATGGCCTGACGTCTATCATGGTTGTCCGAAACACTAACGCCATCTATTAGAACTATACTTAACTAAGATGTCGATCGGCGTGGCAAGCACGTATCGAAGAAAGCCGATCGCGGACTATCATTGACGGGGCCCTCCCCCAGGGCCATAGCCTGCCGGGGCTGCGGGACGTTCGAAAGAGATACCGCGCCCCCGGAATACAAAAGGCTGAGGAAGGAACATGGATGGGTTTTAGTCAGTAAGAGTCTGACACTCCCACCCGCCCCGCCCACGGCGGGAGGGGTCATTAGATGATTTCCCATCCGAAAAAAAAAAAAAAAAAAAAATCGCGGACTATCTCACTTCGGTTTAAAGCGCACCATTTTTTAGGAACCAACACGCTCGACGCGTCATTTTAACATACGGTCCGCTCCGTCCATATAAATGAGTCAATGCCTGGTCCTCTTTCCACATTTGACTACTTACCTTTTATTTCTAGGGCCATGGCAATGTGTGTGATGTACATGGTGGGTCGTACTGGTGCTGCAGTCGGCTCCAACTTCCTCGGCGCCACGCTGGACCTGCACTGCCATGAAGCTTTTACTGTGTTTGGAGTTTTTACTGCGGGTAAGACTGATAAATTATAACATGACACCTGTTTTACCCCGAATGACGGGCATAAATCCAGGCAAGAGAAATAGCGTAGATCTCAATACTTTGCCCGACCCCGGTATCGTTACTCAGCGGTCGCGCTTAGCAAACATCCATTTTACAAACCTACTGAATAGATAAAAAAAACAGAAATAGTAGTAACCCACATGAAAATATGTGATTAGAAAAAGCTCCATAGATAATGTATGAACCTATTTTAAAGTAAGTTACATTAATGTACTTTTAATTTCAGGTTCAACCATCCTGATGGTGTTCTGGCCAAATCCACAGAAAGTTCGAGAAGAAATGGAAGAAAAAGGCTTCACCTACTAATTCTATGACGTCATAGGATACTCCCACATGTTCCAAAAAGAGACTGATAGAAGACAGTTTATGCATTTGTAATATTTTATGAGGCATTTAGATTATTATTTTTATTTAATTAAAATGTTGGAAAAGAAAATTGTTTTTCTTGTTAACTTATATTGAGTACAGCGCCATCTATTCTGATATTAGTGAACTAACACCGCTACTCCATTGTAAGTTGTGTGGCGCTAGTATCGCAATTAAGAGGTGTAATTCTTACTAAAAATATACGACAGATGTCGACACTATGAACAAAATAATTCTAGCAAAGCCACCAGCTAGAATTTCAAGGGGTTTTGGCCCAACGAAAGTTGACACAGGCATCGTTAGTCGCTACGGCTAGGTTAAGCTAGTCAATGTATTTTATGTGATAGCCATCATTCACGACTCATCGTCTGCATATACCTTTCCCAACTATGAAGGGGTAGGCTTCCAGTCTTATCGGATGCAGTTGAATACTAATATTTTACACGGAGGGACTGCTTATCTGACCATTCTATCTCAGCTCTCTACTGCCTTGACAAGATTTGCTGGCTTCTGACAATCATCCATAACGACTGTCAAAGTTCTACAATTAATAGGTACCACCTGATGGAAGTACGTACTGAACGAAGTTACCTCCCCTCAATGAACTCCTTCTTCTTCTTCCTTCATCAGGAGTTCTATTTACTGGAACTGCAAAAGAAAGATATGAGCAGTGAATGAGGAAATGCGTATCGGAGGTTTGATTTCCGCATGGATGGTACGAATTAAATTACACTGTAGGTATTTGTATATTTATGTATAGGTGTTCTTGTGTGCAATTATACCCACAATGTTGAGGTTTCTATTATAGTGAAAATATTAAAAAAAGTTCTTCTATGGTGATAATACTTTACAATACAGCGAGTCCCTAAGATATTCGGCTGGATTTCAACTTTGCAAGAAGACTGACCCAATTTTGGTATCTTCCTGTCATTATCTACCTACACCTAAAAGATTACAGTTCAGAATCAAAGGGTGACAAAAGGGTGAAGTGACAAATGTAGCATCATTATATATCGATTTAGATAATGGTTATCCGTTAGCCCTTCATCACAATCGTCGCCTGCGCAACCCGTTGACACGTTTTTGTCACATCTTGTTAAGGGTACACAAAAAAAAATAAAGTGGAGCGTAAAATGACCCGCACCCGCCTTGACCTGCAAAATAGCTGTATAAGTAACTGTTATTTTTCTAATATACTTAAATACATAGATACTAAGGAGAAAGACTTTAGGCTCACATTAAAAAAAAATGTCGTTCCTAATTCGTAAATACCTAACCCATTTTGGCTGACTAGACCAGTCAATGTCTTACATAGATATACTTACTACATAGAAATGGTATAAAGGTAGGTGTATGTAGTGTTGATATGTGCATAAATACGATACATAGATCGGTCTTTATGTTATGCGCCATTGTGAAAAACTTTTGATGTCCACGCGCCAAAAGAAAGGCAGTCACATAGCAATACCTGTTAGCTGTTTTCCACGGTTCAACATTCGAGGAAAGTAGCCCGTAACCGTCACCAGGGTCCCATCTTAAACTGTTCATCCGTTTTACAGTGAAAGCGTAACAAACAAACTCTATGTTAGGAAGGATGTCACAATACTAATGCAGCCGGTTGCACAATATGCCATGTTAAATTAAGTGTCAGCGTTCTAGAGAAACCACGCATTCAAACATACATAAATAAATAAGTTTACACAGCACCATCTAGCCCCAAAGTAAGCAACTAATATGCTTGTGTAATGGGTGCTAGATTACCGGATATACTACTTATATACTTTTTTTAAATACATACATATTATACATAGTAACACCCAGACCCGTCACAAAAATTAAAATTCATCATTTCAATTTCTACCCGGCCGGGAATCGAACCCGGGACCTCTTGCGTGGTATTCCGTGGCATGTTGACTACTAAACCACTCAGGCCGTCTAAAATTATCATAAACTAACGCTGCTTACTAATGGGGGATAAGCAGAAGCTATACGACGCCAACTTGTGAGACCCACATCTGGCCATGCACGCGCGGCTGCTGTGTGGACTACGCACCTGACCTGTTTGAAGGACATAGCCAATAAGGTCAGTGCATGTCTTTTTAAGGCCTCCCTGCGTTTCCAGTTACCTACATACCTAGGAATGTTAAATGTACCTTTATATTATGCGTGTACGAAATAACATACAATAGAAAAGAACAGAAAATTCTTTATTATGTACACCAAAAGGACAATGGAAAATTAATTACAAAGGGCGATAATGGGCGATATAATATCGTCAAATTGTTTCTATACAGGATAGTCACAAAAAAATTTGTCACAATAAACTTCAACACTTAAAAAAAAACGCGTATTTTTCGGTTTGTTACGTCTTATTACTAAAAAAATAAAAAATAGTTTAAAAAAACTAAAAAAACACGCTTTTATTGCTGACCGAACTAAAAAGTAGAAAATATTTTTTAAATAATTCAATTCAAAGTAAAAAGCGTGGGGTGCATTTTCCTATATTTTCATGACTCTCCTCTCAAAAATGGTTGCCAATAGAATAGGTGTAATAATTAAAATATCAAGCACCCCACGCTTTTTACTCTGAATTGAATTATTTAAAAATTATTTTCTACTTTTTAGTTCGGTCAGCAATAGAAGCGTGTTTTTATAGTTTTTTTAAACTATTTTTATTTTCCATTTTTTAGTTCGGTAAGCAATAAAAGCGTGTTTTTTTAGTTTTTTTTTTATCGGATTATTGCATTGTCATCGGCCCTTAACACGTGTGCAAAGTTCCAAGTTGATCAGACGTCTAGAAACCAGTGAAAATTAGGTTCAAAGATTCCGTTACATACATACATACATACATACAACCCGAGCTAATAAAAGCGTGTTAAAAAAGTTATCGTTTACGAAACATATTCACTTAAGAACTGAATTTATCTATTATTCGCCGGTCGGCGCGTGGTGTAGATATCAGCTGAGTCGTATTGTACCTGTGAGCTCGCTCTCACATGCCTACGCGGTGCAGTGCCATTACGAATAGGTTATGTCCATATTTTACTTTTTTCAAAACATGACAGGGGTGAAAAAAATATAAAAAAAATATTGAACAAAACATTGAAATGTATTCCATAACTGATTCTTAACCACCAAAAAAAATTGCGCACTGGATAAAAAAATTTCCTGTATACTAGACCGAATTTCGGTCATAGCAATCTGACCCATTCATCGACTTACCGAGGCTACTCGTCAAAGTGAAAGTCAAGTCTAAGTCAAAAGGTTTTTTTGTTTCATGTAGACCAATTACAGGTTCATATAAAACGTCAAGAAAAGAAACTAGGTGTATGGTTCCAAAAAGTGGCAACTAGGTGTATGGTTCGAATAAGATCGTCGACACGGGTACCTTCTTAGCTCCTCAATAAACAAACTACTTACTATTTGAACCCAAATTCTTTAATGCAAATACCTATGGTCTAATCAACCCCATGGCCGCTTGCTAGTTCCACAAAAAACGTTAGACCAATCATCCGAATCCGTTTCGTATCCCCAAAAATGTTTTGATAGAGTATTTTATGACAAAATAATAGCCCGAGTATCACTGCTTTGGAAAAAAATGGTCGAATTACTGTGAAAAAAGTTCGGATCTCAGGTAGTGTTGAAATCTTCGTAATGTTTCTACGGAGGTCGGAGTTTCGCTCCGATTTGATGAGATTTGGGGGTGATAGATTTTGCGGGGTTTTGAGGAGCTCGTGGCTAAGTAACAGCCGCACGGTTCGACCTATCAAAGGTTAAGCTGCGCTTGGCGCGGTCGGTCCGTGGATGGGTGACCATCTTTGTCATATCGAGACTCCTCCGTGCCTCGGAAAGCACGTTAAGCTGTTGGTCCCGGTTGTCATTTGTACATCTTTGACAGTCGTTACGGGTAGTCAGAAGCCAGAAAGTCTGACAACCAGTCTTACCATGGGGTACCGTGTTACCCGGTAACTGGGTTGTGGAGGTCAGATAGGCAGTCGCTCCATGTAAAACACAGGTACTCAGCTGCAACCGGTTAAGACTGGAAGCCGACCCCAACATAGTTGGGAAAAAGGCTAGGCAGATGATGAGATTTTGCGAGGTTAAGATCTAGAATTTTGTGATAAGACTGTTATGGTTTTTACCTAGGTTTAGGGATTGTAATTTGGAGTGGTTGACGAAATGTGTGAGAGATTTTAATTTTTTTTCCCATTGTTATTTCGTACCTATATTTTTCGCGATATCTAACTTAAACATATCTCGGGCTAAATATGAATCGCCTTTGTTCCGTCTGAAACTATTATTTCAATCAAAACATCGCAAGAAAGATCAAAACTGCAAACTACCAATATCAGTAAAAACAAAACAATAATTTTATTCGACTCACCATAGCTATTTGAACCCCATCAAATGTCCCATAAGCCACGCATATGTTGCTAACGGTTGTTCATCGGTTGGCTAATTAAAATAGTTGGACACACACCAAGGGGTGACTTACGACCCCTGTGACTTACAATTGACCCTGAATTTATCCCTCTTTATTCAATTATACTGTGTTTTATTCGTGACTTTGACCCCTTTGATGTACCTATCTATATTGTCAATAATAACCATTTTTTTCAAGATGTCACAAATTTCAATTAGGTATGTAGTTTCTAGCTTCGTCAGCGTAGACTTCGAATTGGATCCAGATAATGGGATAAAAATCCTATACAAATCTATTTTGTGTTAACAAACATTCGCTTTTCTGATAAGTAGGATTAATAATTACACTTGTCGACATGAAATTTGGTGCAAGAAATATAAGACATGATTTTAAGTATGTTTATTATTATAGTGATCTCAAAACCGAGGTTATTTTTTCTGTATAAGCTCTTGTTTGTGAAATAAGGAGTAAAAATCTATTTCGCTGAAAAACAGCTTTATTTAAGGGGTTTGCACCAATATTATTTGCCTTTTCTGTCATCTGCCATCATCATCATCTGCCTAGCCTTTTCCCAAGTATGTTGGGGTCGGCTTCCAGCCTAAACCGGATGCAGCTGAGTACCAGTGTTTTACATGGAGCGACTGCCTATCTGACCTCCACAACCCAATTACCAGGTAACACGGTACCTCTTGGTAAGACTGGTTGTCAGACTTTCTGGCTTCTGACTACCCGTAACGACTGTCAAAGATGTACAAATGACAACCGGGACCAACAGCTTAACGTGCTTTCCGAGGCACGGAGGAGTCTCGCTATGACAAAGATGGTCACCCATCCACGGACCGACCGCGCCAAGCGCAGCTTAACCTTTGATCGGTCGAACCGTGCGGCTGTTACTTAACCACGAGCCCCTCATTATTTGCCTTTTCTGTATTTTTTAGATTTTTCTTAAAATTAGATCTTAAATTTCTTGCACCAAACAATTTGCCTTTTTTTGTAGAGCAGTGTTATCTTCGTTTTATCCCATTTTGAAAAGTCGTAGTATCAGAAGGCCAAGAAGTCCTTTTCTAAGTACAAAATCTGAGGAGTATGCGTATTTGACGCAGTAATATTAAGTTAAATATGATTTTGCCAATAAATCATGGAACAAAATTTCACTTTTAATGATACAGTTTTCAACTTTTTTCCTAATAGGAAGAAAACCAAAACACCTGAACACAAAAAGGTGAACAGCAACCAATACCCCAGCTTCCAAATCGTTTAGAGATGGTTAATATTGGTTACAAACAACCCGTGGATAGCACGTGCACGCTCAGGTGGGCGCCACGTGGTAACCGCCGCGCCATATGTCACCGGTTCGACTCCCAGTCGGTCATTTCACGGGTTTCTGGAATAATATGTCTGTTTGTTGATTGGTTTGTCAAAATTAGTGTTTTTGGAAGTGTAGAAGAAAGTATGTACCTATATCTTTCGACTTTTGCGTGTGGTTTGTCTGTGAGGCGAAGAACACGCTAGTTTTCTTTCTATAGAATGAGTGATAATATTATCAACCTGTAATTATAACTAATACTAGCTTTCGCCAGCGGCTTCGCCCGCGTGGGATATACAAATTCAAATTAAAAATGTCAGTTTCATACAAACTTTGCCCTCCTTTTTAACCCCCTTAGGGATAGAATTTCGGAAAATCCTTTCTTATCAGATGCCTACGTCATACAAAGAACACACCCTCCAAGTTTCAGGTCTCTACGATCAGCGGTTTAGGCTGATCCGTCAGTCATTCAGGACAAAGCATTTTAAATGTATAGATTATAGATGCGAAAATGAGTTTGCTTGTTTGTCTGTTACGCTTTCGCGGTAGCAGGCTGAATCTTCTGCATGAAATTTGGCTTGGAGATAGAGGGAACTGTGGAAAACAAGAATGTTCTAAATAAAAATTAGAAGATCTATAAAAGGCGTCGATCGCTATAACAGATATTCAAATCATCATTACACATCTGTTACTGATAATATCATGTTATCAGTCGGTAATGTCCATCGTATGACGTCACCGGACCGTGAAACATTACCATATCAACGGTATTGGCCACTGGTGTTGAGGTATATGGCCGTTTTAGCGTTAAGTGTGAGTTGAGGAATAAACTTGATAGAGAACATACACTTTTAGATCTGAAAGAAGACTTAAGCATTATTTAAAATTAGACTGAAGCAATCAAACGGCTTAAAATCTATGCTGAAGTTAAGTTCTATGTTTGGGGATAGTTCTGCATATCTCTATAAGGACCTTAGGAACATTATTATAGTGTTTTCTCGTGATGTCATATGCCTAAACCACCACGTGTTTTTGCAATCACTGTTTGGATGAGAGAGTGACACACAGCTAAAAACATTGTATAGCACGGTCTCTTTTACACAGCTAAACTATTCCTTCTTTGGCACGTCGTAGTAAGATTGCAGTCAGATTATATCGAATAGTTTTACGCCTGTTTTTAATAACCTAAATTTATCTATCTATAGAGATGGGTTTTTGAAAATACTTGTATGGGGTTTACGTTAAAATTATAATATAATTAGTAAGATATTCTATGGATAGATTTGATATTAAAATTGGCCATTAGAGTATTTTGCATGTGACTGACATACATTCAGTGAGTTTTCGTTTATGAATATTGATTTTTCCTATTTTATCATGCAAAACTGAAAAGAATACACCAGCTGATTTATTGAAAGAGCTTAGCAGGTGCGTACTCAATTTAGATTTCGTCAGTCACTGTCAGTTTGATATAAACTTCACTAATATTATGATTGACTATCCGTCTATGCGTTACGATTCAAACACTTGGTATGGACACAGAGATGTAGAAAATCAGAAAAAAAATGAGCATTCTCTTTTGAAATTTTCAAGCAAACACAATTAATACCCAGACTTCTGCTTACACCCTTAGCAAGGGATCACTTTACCCTACATACCTTCATTATTTTATTTTTATTTATTTATTTGTGGTTTACCAACAGGTATTACAGCAATACATACATCAAAAATACATAACAATAGATCTTAGTTCTACTGCACACCCAATTACAGGTAAACACAACATGTTCGTTCTATTTTGCAAAGGACAGCAGTACCATTGTTATTAACCTAAGTGCTAACATGAAAATGGGCTTAAAATATAACTTATTTCATATGTTAGTTTTGCGAATGAATGTTATTAGTGTTTCTATGTGGATATCGTTGAGGTCACTGTATTCATTTAGTAACTTACACATACGTGGAATAGGGGAGCTAGTACCAAACTTAGTTCGACGGAAAGGTGGAACTACAGGAGTGATCGGCTTACGTGGTGGCCTACGTGGGACTCGAAAAGAGATTTTACTTAGGAGTTTAGGGCAGTCAGTTTGGTTCCTGAGTAGCTTGTAGATAAACCTTAGATCTAAGATATCTCTCCGTTTTTCAAGGGACTTCATTTTGAAAAGGGCCAGTTTATAACTATATGTTTTTCTTTTGATTTTTTTCCCTATTGAGAATCCAAGATAATTTAAAAATCTTTTTTGGACACGCTCCATCCTAAGGGAATGAACAGCGTAGTGAGGCCGCCAGGCAGTACTACAGTATTCCAGAACACTGCGAACCAGAGTGCAGTATAATAATATTTTGGTCTCAGTTTTTTGGAATAGTTTGCTGTTACGGATCACAAATCCCAATGCGCGTAATCCTCTTTTTATAATACTGTCTACATGTGGTACAAATGTAAGCTTATGGTCTAACGTGACACCCAGATCTTTAATACAGTTGACTTCTGTTAGTGGGGTTTCATTTATATAGTACATCGTATTTATGTTACGCAGTTTTCGGCTAAATTTGATGTGTACGCACTTCTCGCAATTCAATAAAACATAGTTTTGGGAACACCATTCGGATAGTCTATCCAAATCCTGCTGCATCAAGACAGCATCCTGCGGGGATAGCACCGTCTTTATAATTTTCATATCATCTGCAAACAGGAATGGAGTAGTATTATGGAAGCATGTAGTGACATCGTTGATGAATATATTGAATAGAATAGGACCTAGATGCGAACCCTGCGGGACACCCGATGCGATAGCGTAATGAGCTGACCGGAACCCGTTAATAACTACATAAAATTCTCGATCGCACAAGTAAGTTTGGAGCCAATCAAGAAGTGTACCGTGGACTCCATACATGGAAAGTTTGTCTAGAAGGATTTTGTGGGAAACCCTATCGAATGCCTTGCTGAAGTCGGTGTACACAGCGTCTACCTGAAAACCATTATAAAGTCAAGTACAGAAGGCACGCAATTGCCCACCGTGGGAACCAGCCCACCTGTCAACCATCTTCAGCCGCTTTCCCATAAGGCACGATCACCCACCGTGAACTTAACTTCGATCTAATTGTAGCCTGTTATGGCTATCACCTGTTAGTAAGCTGAGAAATATAGGTTACCTATATAAGCTGAGAATATGGAAAAAGTTTTAACATCTGTGATTTTTTTAGTAGGTGCTGCTGCTGGTGGTCCAGAAATTATGTTGTTGAGGAATTTGTCTCCGTGACGTAATTAAAAAGTTATTTTTTTTGAGCCCTGTTTTATTTTGCAAATGTTTTATTTCTAATTTAGATGACTTTTTCTCTTCTATGCAATAAAAGCTATTGAATAAATGTAAATTTCAAAAATGTATCAATTTTATTAAAATTACCCTGTTGTTTGATACAGCATTCTTATCGACGAGCGTCGTTTAATATTGGTACCTACTACAATTAGGTTAATACCAATAGTAACAATAAATTCTAAGACACTGCTTTCTTAAAAAACACCTTACTTTAGCCATGAAAAAACAACTAATTTTCAATTAAGTTCTACTAAATTATATACATTGACATAATACAAAATTTACGGGAAAATCGCGTTTTGACAGCTCACTAAAAGTATGTCAATAAAATTGATTGATGCCAATTTTACGTTTGCTAAATAATGCTTTCTGCATCTTATCTAAAACTAGCTTCTGCCCGCGACTTCGTCCGCGTGGAATAGTGGTTCTCCGCTCCTATTGGTTTTAGCGTGATGAAATATAGCCTATAGCCTTCTTCAATAAATGGGCTATCTAACACTGAAAGAATTTTCAAATCGGACCAGTAGTTCCTGAGATTAGTAGCGTACGCAAAAAAAGTTGATTGATGAATTGAAAAGATGGTTGATTTCTTACACCTTGTGTCCGAAAAACCCAAATATCTTACGAAACCCTATTTTTAACAAAATAAAATTTAGCCTATGTTACTTGTGGATAATGTAGCTTTCGAATGGTGAAAGAATTTTTAAAATCGGTCTAGTAGTTTTTGAGCCTATTCATTACAAACAAACAAACAAACAAAGTTTTCCTCTTTATAATATTAGTGTAGATAAAGATCTACATTTCACAACGGAAATTACACATACACTATTTCATCCCCTACCCTACTACAGCAACTTAAAAACAACAACTACAAGAAAAATCAACACCAATCCCGATTGACCCATTTACTGAATCCCAAAAAAAACTACGAAAAAAAAAATCTTTTCCCGCCAGAAAGGCGCAATCAGGCTCACTTGAGGCGCTACCGTCATAATCATAAAGGTAATCGATTAAACAAACATCCGCTCTGCTTTGTGCCATAAATCATTCATTGATTGGATGTGCAACACAAAGAGTAGACAGTAAGAACAAGGGATCATTTTTGTGCCTAAAACTATGTAGCCTCTGTGAGGAACTAACGGCACACATTCATTATCATCATCAGCCTATATATTGTCCCACTGCTGGGCACAGGCCTCTTCTCATACAGAGAAGGCATGGGCATTGATCACCATTCTTGCTCTAGGCTGAATGGCGATTTCAAACCTTTTAAGTCCCGGTTTCCCCACAATGTTTTCCTTCACCGTTAGTCAGTGCCGTCTAAGATATACTTAGAAAGTACATAATATGGCTTTAGAAAAGTCAAGTACTTGCCAGGTTTCGAACCCGCACCTTCGTATACGAGAGGCATCTTTTTCCAATTTTTGTGAGAAATTGTAATAAAAAAATACTTTAAAAGTAAACAAATAAAAGCGTATAAACATAATTATATTTGAAGACTTCAGTTAACTATCTTTAACTAAGTAAAACAATATACGGCTTTTATCGTTGTTATGAACTCAAGCAAATCTGAAAAAAATACTCATACTAATATCTATGTAACAAACAAGATCTTTAGCAGTGTTGTCCTGTCTTCAAAAACTTGATCTATGGCGGCCTGCGCGCGCGCCGCTCTCAGTTTCGCCAACCCAATTAAACGGTCCCCACGATCGGTGCTATATCGTATCAGCCCAGTGTTGGAACTTTATAGCCTCCTCATTTAACTTAATAATGTGCCTGCTTTTGTTTAAAGGTTAAATTATTGGGTGGTAAGATTTGTTCACAATGTTTAATATTAAAAACTTGGTATAAAAATCACCAAACTTATAATGCTTCTGTTGTAGTCTTGTAGTCATATTTACCATCAAAAGAAGGTTGTCAAAGGATATCGGAAAGTAGTATTTTTATTTTGACAACAAAATTAAGGAGATTTGGACAAACATACTTTATCTTAGTATTTGCACTATATCTACTGGATACATTCAGACAATGTTTCAAGTTCCAATTCAATATTATGAAGAATCTAAGGAAATCAGAGATACTAGGTATGTTAGGTAATATTTTTCGGTAGTTCTGAAGCATGATGTAAAAACACAGCCGTTAAAATCAACACCAAATAGGTGCCCCCTTTTTAGTAGCACAATCGTCATTTACGGAGTATTTCACCAAAATTATTTACAACCCAGTTATTTCCAAGAAAACCTATGATTATAGAAAACAGCAGTCAAATTTGACCGAAAACAAGCAATAAAAATAACCAATAAAATATTTTTTTCTAAGATGGCGGCCACAAAAGCGCGGCAAAGCGTTGTTTTGGCGCCGTTTTTTTATTTTATATTTTTATAACGAGGAGATTAAGTAATATTGTAAAACCAACAGTGGGCGTAAAGTTATTTGTTTTTTGAAGAAAAAAATGTGTTTGGCGCCTTCTAAGGTTAGTATTAAGTCATTATAGGCTGTTAGGTCAGGTCAGTTACGATAAAATTTCGGGAAAATTAGTTTTTGATAATGAGGGCTGGCGAGTAGAGCAGTATTGAGCAAATCTCATCTGCACCATTTTATATAAATATGGCCACAGGGTATTTATAAAATACTGCAGCGTAAAAAATCATTATGTCCACCTAGATGTAGACCTACGACGAGTCTATTGGTATGGGGCTGCGGGACGTTCGAAAGAGATACCGCGCCCCCGGAATACAAAGGCCTGAGGATGGAACATGTATGGGTTTTAGTTTTAGTCAGTAAGAGTCTGACACTCCCACCCGCCTGACCCACGCCGGGAGGGGTCATTTGATGGTTTCCCATCCGAAAAAAAGGGTGTATGAATATGATTTTATAGCGATATGAAACCCAAAGGCTGGCTGCTAATTTGGCCAAAGGATAAGCATAGCTACCCAACGTGGCAATGCAGCCTCTTGGGTACTCTCCCAGTTGAGCGCGATGAGGAGGAATTTTTGACGCCCTGTATTAGTTAGTGGTATTCCATTTTTTTAGCTATCTATTAGAAGTAAATTATTATCCATATTATATTTTTATAGCCGTAAAAAAAAACTATTTTCATTGAAATATTTTATACGTTTTATAATTATGATCTCGTATTAATTTCCTTCTTAGACATACCTAATTATACTTGATCATGTATATCGTTCAATGTTCTTCAGCAAATCCTAGAAATGATGTTTGTGGAGAGAGCTTGCCTTTAATAGGAATATATATTATATATAACTGTTGTTTATTGATTTTAGATGATTCCAATTAATGTTTTGTTATCAGTATTTTTCCCTTTAGTTTTCTCTTGCTGATTTTTTAAATATATTTTTTTCTTAGGCATGTATATTACAACAAATACTCACTTTTGAAGCTTTGTTTTCTATATTTTTTTATAATACCCACTTCTCCTACCGATTTGAGATTAATAAGCCATAAATGCAGGCTTGAATTTTTTATCCACAACAAAAAACCAATTTGGTGAAAAACAAACAAACCGACAAACTATAATTCATTATTACACGCCAAAACTATATTGCTAACCGCCAAATTCTAACCGAAAAATATCTATAATCGGGAATCGAACCCGCACCCAATAATCAGGCTTAATCACTCACGAGCTTGTTTGCTCAAATTGTGTTAAGTATAAAAAATATTTAGGTTGAGTTTTTTTTAATATTGTTGGTAGTAGTTATTATATATTAGAGGAGCTCGTGGCTAAGCAACAGTCGCACGGATCAACCGATCAAAAGTTAAGCTGGGCTTGGCGCGGTCGGTCCGTGGATGGGTGACCATCTATGTCATAGCGAGACTCCTCCGTGACTCGGAAAGCACGTTAAGCTGTTGCTCCCGGTTATCTTTGTAGATATTTGACAGTCGTTACGGGTAGTCAGAAAGTCTAACAACCAGTCTTACCAAGGAGTATCGTATTACCCGGTAACTGGGTTGTGGAGATCAGATAGGCAGTCGCTCCATGTAAAACACTGGTACTCAGCTGCATCTGGTTTAGACTGGAAGCCGACTCCAAAACTGTTGGGAAAAGGCTAGACAGATGATGACTGTGTAATTACTATGTATTATGTGGCAGGTGAAATCTTTCATTTCTTGGTTCTTCTTCTTCTTCACAGTGTGGGCTGCAGGATTACTAATCTAACAGGCCTTAGTGACAGAGTTCTAAATACTGGATATAACATTATACCCAGGGACTGGTATTCAGTTTAATCCGGACTTGAAGCCGACTCTACTATTATTAGGAAAAGGCTAGGCAGATAATGATGATAGGATAAATAATGATTATTTATTAGTCTAATTATGATGGTTCCCAAAATCATTCGTATTAAATAATAATTAGTAATTTAAGTTAATTACTATTAATTAAATACGATGACACAATTTACTACCTACCTACCTTTGTGATACATACTTACACCAACATTTAGGTAATAATTTCTCCCGAAATACTTACAAAAAAAAACTCGCTAATCTCCTAAACCAATATTCCGTACGTAATTATCTAAAATACAACCAAAACTTTAACAAAACAAATATTACACTAATATTAGTTATTAAAACCAATATTTTTCTTATAACCGTAAAAACTATTCTAATTTGATTTTTTTTCGTCTACTCTATGACAAATTGCTGTTTGCTTTATGAAGCGTTATAATTATCTGTGATCGGCCAAGTTAAATTATCACTCAGTCAACTCTTAACACTGCAACATACGGTGCATTTTCCATCGAACGCAAATAATCTTAAAATTGTGAGCTGATTTCGCACAAAAATTTGCAACACATCACAGATTTACTAAATTACACTTTGTGGGATGCAAAATAGGGTATCATTTGGAATGTGCAGGTTAAAACAATACCAAAAAAATCTGTTTGCTATATACCTTTTTGCGGTTAGCGACAAAGACATTTTTTTTTTCAAAATCTGCGGTAGGCTGCGTTTGTGCTGACTTGCGGTTCCATTGTTTGATCTATTTGTCATATTAGCGTGTGCGGTACCTTTTGTCTTCTTTTTTTTGGTCATAATTATTGCGGTTATAATTTTTGCCTAGGAAACAGTTTCTGTATTAGAAATCATGATGCATTCGCGTGAGGTCGGTGATAGGCAATGACAAGCAATTTTGGGATGAAAATTATTCTTCGTTAGTAATGTGAAATTTTCTTCAAGCGTCTTATTCGGTGATGAAAATTTGTTGGCTGGATCGCCAACAAGCAGATGGGTCTCCCAAAGAGATGAGTGTCACTCTTACTGTTTAGAACCCATCAGTGTTCAAATGCTCTTTGCGTTCCAGGACTGGCGTCTGTTGAACAATCCGGCAGTCCAAAATTACACATTGACACACAACTTTTCGCTCATACACTGCAGTGGACTTCGACCGCCCAACTCCTGCACTTTGCATGCTTGCCACACGTCATTAACCTATTGTATCCTGAGCACCATGTCCCAGTACCTACACCCATTCCATTATATCTTACAAAGTGGAAGTCTTTCATTAATACGAGTTTCGGTTCAATGACGGTAGGTATACAAAAAACGCCAAGTTTTTTTCTCGATTCAAAAGCTTTTGCGGCATCGCGTGTGTGGTACATCCTTGGGAAATAAGTGGCACTATTCATTAATATGCTTTTACCTGTGGCAAGGGCAACTGTGGTCTGTACTCTTTTATGTATTTGAAGGTGAGGTCAGAATTTTGGTGTGAAGAACATTTTTGTACGGCCCTTTGAGAGATTCAGTCTGTTTTGACTACTTGTCTTACAGATGTGTTTTAAGCAATATGGCAATAACAAGATGCCAAACTTACGCCAGTTTCGAAGAGTTGAGTGGTGTGTTTTTTAGTGCCACTTAGGTTTTTAAGTCACATGTAAGAGGGCGCAAGTCTAAAAAAAGGAATCATAACGTAGTGCCCGACCTGGGAAAGAAACCTTTTGATTAGCAGTCCTAGCGCTTGAGACCAGTAATCCAATATGAAAGACCAATTATCGTTATAGAAAAAACAACATCATTTGTTCAATTGAAAAATTCAGTGACTTTAAGAGATTTTTTGCATCAGTT
The DNA here is from genome assembly GCA_963891755.1 of Pyrrhia umbra. Lineage (NCBI taxonomy): Eukaryota > Metazoa > Arthropoda > Insecta > Lepidoptera > Noctuidae > Pyrrhia > Pyrrhia umbra. Next base: position 13,789,598 of record OY982928.1, read on the forward strand.
AGTATTATGGTAAGAGAGAGATTTATGTACCTTCCTTACCTGTAAATTTATTCTTTTTTTTATCAATTGTAAGTTGTACAAACGTCTATGAGAATTAAATAGATAATTACTATCATACTGACTGATTGTGTGTGACGTATTAATTAGTGCTACATTGCTACGAGCTACGACATTATCGTAGGAGCAATGCCTACGAAAATAAAAGATCGTAGCATTTGCGTGATATTAAAACTTATTTATTTTACTTTAGGATATGTGTTTATGCAAAAATACTAAATAAATATAGCAGTTTTGTAAACTTTCTGATTCCTTAAAACCGTTTTTTTGTATGAATATAAATTTATTCTCAACCAGCTCCCGTGTTCAAAATTAGAGTTTATAAAAAATCACTTAGAATTAGTCCATTTATCTTTCAGCAACTGCCAAAACCTCATACCCTCTAAATGCAAAATCGACACTAAGAACGTTTTCTAACAAATTCTATCGAGATTTGAAAGAACCAGTAACGTAAACGTAACGTTTATTTCTGCGTTTCGTTAGATCGAGGTGTGAATTGTCCCCGGAGGGTAAAGTCAACACTTTCGTTATAAAAACATAATTGTGACGAATCAAAGTTATTTTGTATTATTAAAATAATCGATAATCAAATGTTTATCTAATCATTTGGAAGTTTGTTTTTGTGGGAAATGCTGCAGGGTGTAAAATTTTTAGTTTTAAGTGAAGATATAATTAAATTTTTTATGAAAAAAAAATAAGATAATTCAATATCAGACTAATAATATTTGATATGATCCGGCTAGTCCCTAGTTGTCCTCCCCAGTGACGCCCTAAGCCGAGTTTCGTTCCCCACCACGGTTAGCCTTTAGCACGCTGTCACTTAGTTTTAAATTTAGTTGTAAGCCTTGGCTTGAGGCTACGAGCACTTATTCCTAGTAGGCTGGAAGCCTTAATTTAATTAGTTAAATTAGGACCTCACCATATTGTCCGGTTAAGCAGGTCGAATGCTGTTAGAAGCACCGTGCAAGAGGTCACGTAGAAAAAAAAAACACTGACTGGCAACGCGCTGACGTGCGTGCGTGGTTACAGATACGTCGCTCCGTGCACCGTAGCGTAACGCGAAATAAGGCTGAAGGTACTAAATGTACTCAAGTAAGTCATCATCCTCTGCCTAGTCTTTTCCCAACTATGTTTGTGTCGGCTTCCAATCCAAACCGGATGCAGCTGAGTACCAGTGTTTTACATTGCCTATCTGACCTCCACAACCCAGTTACCGGGTAACACGGTACCCCTTGGTACGACTAGTTGTCAGACTTTCTGGCTTCTGACTACCCGTAACGACTGTCAAAGATGTACAAATGACAACCGGGACCAATAGCTTAGCGTGCTTTCTGAGGCACGGAGGAGTATTGCTATAATATAGATTGTCACCAATCCACGGACCGACCGCGCCAAGTTGGTCGAACCGTGCAGCTGTTACTTAGCCACGAGCTCTTCCAAAGGTACCTAATACTGGTAAGTGCTGACCTTTTAAAAAATACAGGCGTGAGGCTTTTATGTTGAGTACCTATAATATAATAAAAAGAAAAAAAGTAAATCGTGTGAGATTTAACCTCATACTTATTCGGCCAATATTTGACCACACCATTATGTCATACAAAGCATGCTCTCATTCCTTGGTTCATGTAATCCCATACAAAAGATCAGCCTGGTAATGACTGGTTCGGGTGTAGACAGTGGTAGAGGAAGCGAAAACCATAAATTTCTGTATCTTTTTTTGGTGCCCTGCAAAATTCCGCATTTTTTACACTAGGAAACTGAACTAAAATTATTCATTTTAAGTTACTACTACTACTGTTTTATATAATGTCAAAATTTTCATCTGAAACAATATTTACATTGAACGTAAGTAACTTGGACAAGGCACTTTGTGTAGTACGGACATTTGGAGCTTCTGGAAAATTGAAGACTCTCCATATTGCCTTTTTAGAAGTTTTATATGCACCGATCATTATGGTCTTCTGGTCTTTTTTGATTGTCTTTAATTGAAGTGATTATTGACCAAGCACTCGTCATATTTCAAAATAGTTTTGTCGTATTTATATTTGGGGCAATGATGTGGCCAAATAAATTAATCCTTCTCTTTAAATTTTAGGCTGATTTTCGCATTTAGTGAAATGGGTAAGGTAAATTTTCGCGGGTCTACTTTTGCCCAGTTTCATCTTGCGATCTTTAGCAAGCTACTTTAAAATAAAGTAGGTATGTTAATCTGTTCATCGTTGGGAGCCTATTTAGCTCCTGGTTTGTCAGCCGATTCTCCGAGCCGATTTAACTCCATCTGTACTCTTCTCCCAGCTGGCACTATACTAACCGTACCTTGACCTCCTCCAAAACAGAACAGCCATCTCTTAACAATCAAATTACAACCTTACTCCTTTCACATAAGAGCTACACTCCAATGAGCCAATACAAAGCTTAATTATCGTTAATTATCGAAAATTATTTATTTTTTATTCTTCTACCACAAGGAGTTCAAAAATTGGCTTATAAACATTGTAAAGTAATTGAGAGTTTGAGACCTACATTATGCAACAGATGTTATTTCAGCATTCAGTGTGTTTAAGCGCGTGTCTCACTGTTCGTATTCATAATAATCAATTGTTTGTATTCAGTAGGAACTGTACAGTTCTGCACTTACGTTTGAAAGAAAATTATTAGCGGCGCTTACTGCCGGCACGCACGATACGACACGATACGACAAGGCCTGCCAGCTTAAAGACAATTGAAGATGATTAATTTTAAAACAGTTTTTAACAAATAATAATTTGACCTTGGACCCAAACTAGGCATGCTCGTATATTGGGTGAACTAGTCAAAGTGTTTGAAAATTGGGAAAAGGGAAAAATACGACGGAAATATAGAAACTCTACGACGCGAAGCCAGTCTTCTGTTATTATTTGGCTATTAAGCCAAAACTGAACCCTGAAACATACTTTGGATGCACCGAGGAGTGCCTGCTCCTTTCGTCTCTCTCCTTCGCTTCTGTTTGTCTCTTTTTAGGGTTCCGTAGTCCGACAAGGAACCCTTATAGTTTCGCTCTGTCCGTCTGTCTGTCTGTCTGTCTGTCTGTCCGCGGCATAGCTCCGTGGTTTTTGTTATTAGAAAGCTGAAATTTGGTATGAATATGTATATTGATTACGCCGAGAAAGTGGTAAAATAAAATTTTGAAAAATATTTTTTTTTTAGGGTAGCTCCCAAACATGAAAAGTAGGGATGAATATTTTTTTTCTCGCGTACCCCTTCGTGTGGGGTATCGTCAGATAGGTCTTTCAAAAATATTATGGGTGTGTGAAGACCATTTTTTGGTTAAGCGAGCCTTTTGCGAAATATCTAGCATTTCAGTGCAAATTTTTGTTCGATACGAGTTACCCTCCCCTCTAACTTTTGAATGGCTGTACCTAGAAATGTGAAAAAAATCACAGACGTAGTACATGTAATGAACTTACAAGGAAAACTATCACGGCTAAGTAGGCTTAACCGGTTACAGAGTTATAGTCAACTAACTAACTCCTACTACGGAACCCTACTGCGCGTGGCCCGACACGCACTTGGCCGGTTTTTATACAAATTTTGCTCCTCCTTAGAGATACAATTTAAAAAATCCTTTCTTATCGGATGCCTACGCCATACAAAGAACACACCCTCCAAGTTTTAGGTATCTACGATCAGCGGTTTAGACTGTGCGTTGATCCGTCAGTCATTCAGGACAAAGCATTTTATATGTATATATAACATTTATTCCTACTTCCCTAGCCCCGTTATGAAGATAAAAAACTCCGTTCATATTACCCACATAGCTACAAAATATAATATCTCTGATCATTTGCTACCGTTATCAACAATTTGTCGTATCTAGTCCACAATGGCATTCCTGAGAAATAGCCGGTCGTTGTGCACAATCACTGGTCGGACACCGTGACGTTGGTGCACTAATGTGCTATCGGTACTTCTGGTAATGTGGATAATGTCCAGGGGGCTAACACGAATGCATTTATGTAATCGTAACGTTAATGTAATCGATTTTCCAATCACGAATACGATCTTACCAAAGCAAATTTATAACCGTCTTACTTATAAAAACCTGTAATTTGAAGTTTAACCATTTCTTACCTAATCCTTACTTAACGCCGTAATCCATGATTAAGCTGCGACCTTAAGTTCGGATTAACGCTAAACAGCATTTATGGATATGATTTTTGCTAATCCCCTGCTAAGCAGCAGATTAAAAATTAATCGAACTTTATAAGTAAGTAGTAAGTTGAGCGATCGACCCGTGCGGCTGTTACGCGATGGGCTCCTCCGATATTTTATACTATTATTTTTTTAATCCAAACTTTTAGCTTTCTTTGCAAAAACTTAAAAGCAATCATTTGCTACCATTTCCAAAAATCCTTTAAAATATACCTCCCAAAGCGTTTACGGTATTACTAAATGATACGATTAGAAAAAAAACACACCAAAACCGTCAAATCTAACAGTTTTCTATCGAGCCGCTCTATAATTTCGCTAAACTCTATCATTTTGTGTTTAACGGTAATTTGCGGGAAGATGGCGCTGCTTCCGTTTGTCTATGGTGTTTGATTTCCTGTGTCTATGTCACCTTGGGTGGTTTATGTTCATATTGATTAATGATATGTTGGATAGTGTCATTGGGTGTCGCTGTGTGAGGTATTAAGATATTTACGAGTAAATAATTATATGAAACGTTGACGACTATCATACTCTTACATAATATAATTTAACATTATATTTCTTCTCCACGTAAAAGTATAAAAAAAGTAGAAATAGCGGAAATCCTACATCTATATCTATATATATATATAAAAATGAAACCCGTTTTCTGTTGTCACGACATAGCATGAAAACGGCTTGATCCATTTGGCTGAAATTTGGTACGGAGATAGAGGGGACCCTGGAGAAGGTTTTAGGCTACATTTTATCCGGGTGCGTGAAGTAGTTCCCCCGGAACGCGGGTGAAAGCGCGGGCAACAGCTAGTAATATTATAAATGCGAAAGTGAGTTTGTTTGTTACGCTTTCACAGTAAAACGGCTGAAGCGATTTAAATTAAATTTAGTATGGAGATATAGGCTAGTTTTTATCCTGGTCCGTTAAGTTTCCCTCAAAACATTGTTCTACTAGTCTACATTCAAATTAGCATGTTTGCATATAAAAACAAGTCTAGATATTCATAATATAATTAAAATATTTTTACTAGTAATCAGGCCAATAAAATAATCTTCTATACTTATAATAAGTCTATAGAGAGGAATTCTGTACATGAAATATATTTACAAAGTAACTATCAGGGGTTGATTAGGGATCGATACTGATGCCAAAAATGCAATCAGTAAAATTTTTGTCTGTCTGTATAACTGTTATGGAAACAAAAACTACTCGATGGATTTTAACGAAACTTAGCACAATTATTTTTCATACTCCTGAGCTGGTTATAGTATACTTTTCATACCGCTATAATCAATAGGAGCAGAGCAGTGAAGGGAAATGTTGGGAAAACGGGAGAAGTTACTCCATTTTTTGAGCTTCCGTCGCGTGTGCAACCTTATATTAATGGTTAAAGCTACACAGAAATCAAGGCTATAGGCTATATCATCACGCTAAGACTAATAGGAGCGGAGCTCCACTATTTCACGCGGACGAAGTCGCTGGCAGAAGCTAGTGAATAATAAAATAGACAAATTTAGCCCTTAAATACCTATAATAAAATTTCTCAAAACAGATCAACAACAAAGCTCCATCTAATTTGACTAATATCATAATGTCTTCATCCACCAAAATTGATTGGTTCCAATAAATAAAAATTTCGTATAAATATTCATAAACCCTAAAACGGGTAGGGGGCAGATTTGCCCCATTTATTTATTTAAGTTATGTTGTAAATGTTATTGTTATTTTGTTATAAAATTATGCAAATGTTATCAATCAATGATTGTTAAGCTGGGCCACACACTGCGTCGAGGGAACTGTTTTTGTGAAATTAAGTTGTTCTAGAGTAAATAAGCTTCCGTTAATTTTATAAATACGAGAGTTACTCTGCGGGTATGTCTGTCTGTAAGGCTTTCAAGACTATAATGTGCGGAGGCAATTTTTATCAAATTTGTAAATAAGCGTAAAGTTAAAGATCACTATCTTTCCTCATCTTCATAGATGCATATATATAATATGTATAGTATATTTATATATTGAGTATTTATGTATTGTTGTTTATAGTTTATTCTATTTGTATACGTATTATTTATGTAAAGTTTATGTTGTATGTTTTAAATAATATTATTACTTTCTTTTTCTACACAGTCTGTCTACATCTCTTATTTTAACTCTCCTATCGCAGGTCTACTGGAAGAGATTTCTTAAGAAATAAGTAGTGCCTTTGTACAATGCTTTCCTATTCCTTCTTCTTTTCTTATATTCTGTGTACATAAATTGTTAAAATAAAAAAAATAAAATAAATAAAAAAGTGGTGGCTTAGTGCACGAGTGTGCGGGCTCGAAACCTAGCAAACAGTACCAATGTGACTTTTCTGAAGTCATATATACTAAGTAGGTATTTTTTAGACGTCACTGACTAACGGTGAAGGAAAACATCGTGAGGAAACCTGGACTTGAAAAGTCAGAAATCGCCAATCTGCCTCGAGCAAGCGTGGTGATTAATGCTCATGCCTTTTCTGTATGTAAAGAGGCCTGTGCCCAGCAGTGGGACAATTAGGTATTTGAACACCAACTAAAATGTACTAAAATGCTATTTTATTAAGAAGATTCCATAGAAACAAAACGAAGTGTCGAAAAATAAATTAAATCAATGTTAAAATAAACAACATCCATGCTTTAAAAGTTTTTGGTAGGGGATTCTCTATCCTTGTCACGCGAAACATAATTTGTTCTAGGAAATGTCGAATTATACAGCGTTTTGACATTATGACGTCATAATTGCATCGTGCTCTCTTTTTCTAGCAATGACTTTTTAAATGCTTATAACTAGGCCGTTTTTTAAGATAATGCATTCCTATTTTCACTGTTGTTAATCTTTTCGTTCATTAGTTAAGTATTTCTAATAAAAAAAAATCATTCAAATAACCAATTATAGGCTGATTAGTTATCCGCACGTGGCTTTGCCCGCGTGGCGCTATACGAATTCAAATAAAAAATGACAGAGTTTCATACAGACTTTGCCCCCCTTTTTTACTCTCTTAGGAGTAGAATTTCGGAAAATCCTTTCTTATCGGATGCCTACGTCATACAAAGAATACACCCTCCAAGTTTCAGGTCTCTACGATCAGCGGTTTAGGCTGTGCGTTGATCCGTTAGTCATACAGGACAAAGCATTTTATGTATTACAGTTCGAATTTCGAAAATAGTTTTTTAATTATTTTTTAATTACCTTCTGTATTCAGTGCGAAGTTTCATACTCCGCCATCCGTGCAATTTTCGTAAAAAGGGGTACAAAGTTTTTGCTTCACTTATTAATGTTTTATAATATGTATAGATACTTCTAAAGCATTCTCCTTTATATCTCGCATGACGAATCAAGTAAGCACAATTTATAAGGGTTCGAAGGGAATATACCGTTTGTCTGTTAATCAGTAATTATTACTATCAAATCGGAAGTGATCCCGGAACGAAGGCACATCTATAACGGGACCAACCCTTGCCACCGGGATCCCGTTACCGTCGGATATTTTCTGTTACTTTTAAAACTTTTTTGTTGATAAAATTTTTCACAGTCAACTTGATACGGTGTTCCGTTTCGTATGTTTGTCCGTTTTGTTATTTTATACTGGTAAACAATGAAATGGGATGCCAATAAAAAGTACGGGAAAAAAGATTACGGTTCCTTTGATTTTTTTGAGTTTCTATTTGGTTTTAAAGTATCTTCCTAGATTTTGTAGAATTTTTCTATTAATACTATTAATTACTAGTTACTATTAATGCCATTCAGTCATATTAAGCAAGATATCCCTTATGTCATTTTTTACTTAATAGATATCATTTTACTACAAGTATGTGAAACGGGCAAATTATTTATCCTGTATTGGCAAATTAAAATGTAAAAAACCGACTTACAAAAACAATGAAAAGAGAAAAATAAAATTTTATTTAAACGCTTGTCGACCAAAACATCGCTCTAGAAGTCGGTAGAAGTCTCGTAAGTTACTGTTGTTAGTATTTTGCCACCGACTTAATCAAAATCCATTCTTATTTGGCGGAGTAATCGTGAAACAAATATGCAAAAAAAAAACAGACGAATGAGAACCTCCTCCTTTTTGAAATCGGTTAAAAAACTTAACATCTAAGCTAAAATACGAAATCAATTCAACCACTTATTTAGGTAATAACAATTACAATTATTATATCATAGATGTTTTATGTTTAAAAATCTAAAGTTTTCATTAAATCTGAATCTTAATTCAGAAGATCATCAAACTATCTAGATTAAGTAATTTCACTTAAGTAAGACAAAAAGGCAAGGGTACGGTAGACCCTAAGCATTTTTTATGGGTCGCGAAATCCGAGCCGCGGGCACGGGTTAATGGCGTGTAAAATGATCGGTGAAAAAAACAATGTTCTTGACCTCATAGGGGTATGTTCAAGATATTTTTTGTAAATGGGGTAGGTAGAGTTCTAGGTATGTTTAATTAAATTGATTTTGACAACATTAGCGGATGGATAAGGTTAGTACCTATAATGTTTTTTATATGCGGAGAATCTACGTAATACAACTTTGTTTACGTAGGTATAGTTGTGTCAAATTTTAATTAACAAAAGTGTATCAGCATATCAACACAAGACAGATAAACTTACTTTTTGCATTTAGTTTTATTTTATAGTGAGGTGTCGCGAAGTCCTGTCGAGTTTTGGTCAAGCATTTTGTAGTGATAGCTGACTGGGACATTTACAATTGGGTGAAGCCCATTTGCCTAGCATTATGGAATATTATTTACCTATATTTAATGTTACACTTGATTCTTACCGGTTCTTCTCCATAGGTCACAATGTTTTGGATCTGTGCTCCTAGCCTCAAGATTTGACGTTTTATGAGTATCTGTAAGTGGCCTACAAAATTAAAAAAAAACTAGACTTTGATATTAGTATGATCATTAATGACCTTATCTGCTCCTGATGCTGTTTACCACATTAGCAGAATCATCTGCATCGACATCGTTTACCATAACCCGCGACCTGAGCTAATAGCTTTAAAATTCCCGATTATAATAATCATAAATTATTCTGATCCAGCCTATCCCTTGCTGTCCTCCCCCAGCGACGCCCTAAGCCGAGGCCCGTACCCCACTAGGGGGTGCCCTTAGCGTGTAGTCGCTTAGTTTTGTAAGTTAAGCCCTGGCTGGAGGCCCTAAATTTATTTAAGGCACTTCACAGGCAAGCCCGGTTAAGCAGTCGACAACCTTCTAGGTTGACCTGCGACAAAAAAAAAATCGTTTACCATAAATAAAAATAGAATAGAATGAACCTTATGTCCAGCTAAGTAGGTACATAATATATGACCTAACAAGTAACGAGTAGCTAGAACAGTGAATGACTTTCTCAAGGGGGCTGTGATTTTGTACGGGGAGCGACTTGTGAAAACGATTGGACCACACCGATGGTACGTGGATGGAGTGACACGCATGCACGAGAGTAGTTATTTTGATACGGTATATTACGATTTTTGTTATTAAATAAGATGTTAATGTTAATTTAAAAAATAAGCTTTAAAAACAAGTAAGTTTGAGTATGGTTTTTATAAAAAACTTTTTTTTTTCATTAAACATCTAAGTATCGTAGGACGAGGAATTCTGTAGGCCTACTTCAATGTTAAAGGGCGTCAATTTTAAGTGTGTGTAGATGCGTTATATTTTTAAATTTTGAAAAATTCGGCTCTGCTATTATAGTAGAAGTGTACAGAAAGTACCTAGTACATAATATAAACAAAGTTCTAAAACCACCCGACATATAGGAGAAAAGTAATCAAATAAAATTTGCCGGGGGCTGCCCTTTACCTTTAGCTTACCCTTTAAACCGCATATTACATGTATTATTGTATGTTAATCGTATCTTTATGTTTAAACATTTTTTTTTCGACTTTCAAAAGTGCTTGTTGTTAGGCCTAATTGAAATAAATGATTTGAATTGACATTTGATTGATTAAATTGTATCGGTCGAACTGTTTTGAAGATATTTTTTTAGGATTTCAAATTACCTACAATTAAATTACTACTTAAACTAAATTTTATAAAAAAAATAAACAATTTCAATAAATCTATCAACATAAATACCGCATCCATTATTTTCCACGTCATTGTACAAACAGCCCACCAGCACGACAGTTTTGAATTTCACCCAGTGGGTGCATCTCGCGAAAAGTATCGTGGGTTCGGTTCCCGAGTCGTTGCGGTGTCGAGTGGTGACTGGTTCACTCTGCTCTGGTATTCCACGAGGTTGAGCATGTATTAAAATGTATGAGAACTGAAGAAAATGATTTTGTTAATGTGAGAAATCGTAATTAATATTATAAATGCGAAAGTGAGTTTGTTTATTGGCTTGTTATGATTTCGCGGTAAAACGGCTGTATCGATTTGAATGGAATTTGGTACGGAGATAGGTGGGACTCTAAGCACGGTTTTAGGCTTTTATCCGGGTTATAGACGCAGGTAAAACTGCGAAAAACGGCTCCTAGAAAATATTTTTTAAACGGTGTTTAGATAAACTCACTTCAGTTGTTATCAAAATTGTCCTTTTGTGTTAGTAAATCGACGAAAATTACTCTAAAGCGGCCTTTATGTCGAAGAGAAGTTTGCTTTTTAAGGATTCTAACTTTCTGGATACTCCGTCAAAATTTGGTATATTTTTTTTCTAAATTATAGATTACTTTTTTAATTATATGTACCTACCTTACTCTATGTACAACACATAGAGTAATGATCACACACATCTGTTCCAATTGATTTTAAGAAAAATGTAAACAAAGTCGTAACCTATTTTGTTCTAATTCTGCCACAGAAATTAACAAAATGGCGTAAGGATGGCGCATTTATGTCAATTTCATGCTCTAAACATCATTCAATGCCGTTTTATTTAACTGAGTGGGAAAATTGGAACAAAAAAGTTTATGATTTCGTTTAATTTTTTCAAAAAATTGATTGGTACAGACTTTAAACATTCTAATCTACTAATCTGTGAATGGAAATAGAATTTGAAACCACAATCACTTTCGTTTAAAAATCCCACACTGAATCTTACTGGTTTGTCTCGAAGATAGTCGACTGAATAACTTCTTTACGTGGTCGAGGTAAGTGCAGTCAAGCCATCCGTCGTTGAACGTAGTAAAGTCGAAATATATTAATTTATAGAAATGAACTTCTTAAAAATAAGATAAACTGGCTTTACCTATTTATTTCACGTTACTTTAAAGCTAAATATGACAATAAAATAAGTAGTGATTAGCGGTATTTCAAACGTATTTCATAAACGTAATTTATTCAACATTTATCAGCATTCTACTCAAAGAAATACAGAAAAAAATACGAGTTCAATTGACTTGTACCTTACAAGTGTATCAACAAAACATTTTAATAGTCACAAGGTTAACAGCAAGCATTGTACCACAAAAATAGAGTCGCGGAGTCAAACGCTACCTACAATACCCGCGGCGCCCGGGGGAGGAAATAATTAATGATGATTGGCCTTAAATTACCCTCTCGGGACCTCATGCGTCCCTCTCGCACCCGTACAGCCTATCCCGACGAACCTTTTCGCACAAACCGGGAACCTATATAAGCCATACAGGTAAGCGCCAAAGGTAGAACCCTGCGGGACGCCGAATCGTTCGCACCTGTGTTAACCGCGAGCAAAAATGACCGCCGAAACTTACGGGCACCGACTCATCTACGAGAAAGACATGTTCGCGTCTGACGTGATGCTTGAGTATTCGACTGAGGAGTGCTACCTATCCTGGCCGAGGTCTCCGGACTCTGGGAGGTCCAGCCTGGAGCCCACACCGTCCATTGATGGGAGTATCAACCAAGATTCTTCGCACATCGCGTATAGAGGATTGTCGCGAGACGTTTTGGACGACAGTGCTGAGGATAATGAAGTTCTGGAGTCAGGCAAGAGGCGCGGACGAGCGACAAGTGCGGCAGTGTTGAGGAGGAGACGCCTAGCAGCCAATGCGAGGGAAAGGAGGAGAATGCAGAACCTGAACAAAGCGTTCGACAGGCTCCGAGGTCATCTGCCTTCTTTGGGCGCTGACCGTCAGCTCTCGAAGTACGAAACCCTGCAAATGGCTCAAACCTACATATCAGCACTTTATGAGCTGCTACAGTAAGTTGCACACAATACCGCCGCTATCTGCCAAATTAGATTTAACTACAGGGATATTTATTTTAAGTTTAAGTACTGTAATACTCGTTACCACTTAGGTTAATCTGCTTCAAGTTTCAGAGTTCAAAATTGACTTTTAAAGTGTCGAGTTACTGTATCGTGTTACGTTTTAAAATCTTACGCTTATTATTTTTTATAGCTATTATATTTTTGTGTAAGTTTTTCACTTTTTATTTTCAAGACAGTGTCACATAAAAAGGATTAAATCGAGATAAAATATAGATTATTGTTGCGTAAAAACAGTATAATTTCAAGTATTTCCATATTTGTAGCTTTTTTTGATAGACTTGTCCCTTAGAATCGGTTAAAACTTTTAGACTACTTTAGAATCACTTAGATCTTGACTAAACCAATGTAAACGAGTCTAGAATTTTAGTTGTAAGCACATCTCAGCAGTGTTATCCGTCCTACCGATTTAGTATTAGATAATATTAGTTAAGTAGTTCGTCACAGATTAAGCATCTTTGCCTGCGAAAGTATTAATTAATTATTCGTATTTGAGCCACTTAAAGTGAATATTTTATTACTTGAAAAAGTGACAATACGCTAACTATTGTAAATATTTATTTTAATTAGATTTAAGTTTATTGAAACGAGAGTATTTCCGCAAAGATGTTACAAAGATTTTAAAGTTGTGCGATAAATAGATATTGTTTAATTTTCTATTACCTAAGTGTTGTAAAATTCCATACTCAGCCATTCAAAATTAAAGCCAACTTATATCATGAAAACAATTGACTATCAATGTTTAATTAGTTCGTATTAATTTTGTATAACGTAATTAAGTTACCAATATTTTTAATTTATATTTTTATAAGCATAATATTTAAACTTCTGGATTCGCACATTTTCTCTGCGTTCTCAATAAATTGTCACTTTTCTAAGTACCTATACAAAACAATTAAGCTTGAAACAGTATTAATTAAAATTGTTAATAAATTAGTTCGTAGATTGTTTACGTAATTCTAAGTAGATTCGAAAATGTTTTTTTTCATGTGTAAATATACAAAATATGTTCAAAAACTTTTGTTGTTTTCCTTTGCATAAGTGCAACTTTTACAATTCGACTATAAATTATCATTACACCTACATAACATCATATAGTACAAACACCTCTTTACTTGAAACATATGGTACACGAACTACCAAGATCATCATCAAAATTACTATGAGGTAGGTACCTTAAATAAAACATTGAGTACTGAACTCACTTTGAGATTGTAAAAGGTGTTCAAGAATAAAGAAAAAATACTTGAACATAGCTACTCATCATCAATCTATATATTGTCCCACTGCTGGGCACAGGCCTCTTCTCATACAGAAAAGGCATGAGCATTGATCACCACGCTTGTTCAAGGCGGATTGACGATGTCAGACTATTTTACCCGACTGTGTTTGCTTGTTTTTCGTTCACCGTTAGTCAATGGTGTCACACTTGGAAAGCACATATGACTTTAGAAAAGTCTTATTGATACTTGCCAGGTTTCCAACAAATACAGTCGTACACGTTAAATTTTCATTCAAATCTATTCAGTGATTTTTGCGCGAAAGAGCAACAAACATACATCCTCACAAACTTTCGTATTCTATAGTAGGTACTAGATGTTTCCCGCGGGTTCACCCGCATCCCGAGGGAACTAATTCGCGCACCCCGGTAAAAACTAGCCTATGTCCTTCCTCAGACTATAATATGTGTACCAAATTTCATTTAAATCGGTTCTGTAGGTTTAGCGTCAAAGTGCGACAGACAGATAGAGTTACTTTCGTATTTATAATATTAGTAAGGATTATTAGCATAAAAAGATAATGTTCAAAAATTTCCTTTAAAAAATAGGGCTAGGGGATGGTTCGAAAGAGTTGCCGCAGCCCTGGAATCTAAAGGGCGAAGGAAGGAACATGGATGAGTTTTAGTCCGTAGGAGTCAGACACTCCCTACCGCCCACAACGCGAAGAGACATTTAACGATTTCCCAGACCTAAATCTACACTAATATTATAAAGAGGAAAACTTTGTTTGTATGTTTAGGCTCTAATAGGCTCAAAAGCTACTGGATCGATTTTAAAAATTCTTTCACCATTCGAAAGCTACATTATCCACGAGTAACATAGGCTACCACTAGCTTCTACTTTTTATCCCACTGCTGGCCATGGGTTGTAGTTTACGCGGGTGAAACCGCGGGCGTACTGCTAGTAAATAATAAAAATAAAATAGTCATTCTACAGCACTAAAAACTATAAGTACCTACCTACTTACATCCAGTCACCCAGTGCCCTTCTCCCCTAATTCCTAAGCAAATTGTTAGTACTTTTTTACCCCCCATCAAAGACATGACCAGTCTATCAGAAGCCCGGAGTGACAGGACAATCAGTCAAGATCCAGGGTATGCAAATCAAGCAGATGTTTCAATGAACCAGTGTGACTAGAGCTTTTGTGTAGAAAAAACATGCAATTTTTAACTTTAGTCCTTTGAAATAAAGAGGTGTAAGGAGTGTGGATAGGGTCTTAGACGGTATGTTGATACAATGTCCGGTTGGTGACATTGTTTTTTTTTTAACTCAAATAGGGCAGTATTTTTCTATACAACGTATGTAAATGTGTTTTTAATTCTTTTTAACTTAGAATAAAAAATGTAAATAGTAGTTTATCTACTTTAAAAACCTATACTTCATTTACAATAAGATTAGAAAAACCTCCAAACACTTTTTGCAGCTTATTTAACCGATTTTGAGTTCTATTCCAGACTGATAAGGATGGTGTTGAAAGAAAAATAATATTTACAATAACAAATATGTATATTCTGCATCTGTTTTTGTCATGTCACTTTAGTAATAGAGCTTTAAATCGTATGAACAAAAGGTAAATAGGGTGCGTTTAAATGTCAAAACTTATTATAAACGGAGTGTAGTAAAATTAACGCACTCACACAATAACTATCTCCAGGGTCCTCTCTATCTACATACGCAATTTCATCCAAATCGGTACAGCCATTTTACTGTGAAAGTGTAACAAAAAAACTCACTTGCTCTTTTAGAATAATAATTAGGATTATTTTTCATATTTTTTTCGTTATTATTCCGGGCTACAGTGTTTATAATATTTATTAATATTATTCATTACTAGCTGTTTTCCGCGGTTTCACCCGCATCCCGAGGGTACTACTTCGCGCACCCGGGTAAAAAGTAGCCTATGTTGTTCCTCAGGGTCTATTCTATCTCTGTACCAAATTTCATTTATATCGGTCCAGTAGTTTTGGCGTGAAAGCGTAACAGACAGACAGACAGAGTTACTTTCGCATTTATAATATTAGTAAGGATATAACTTAGTTTGAGTTGAATTGAGATCGGTAGTAAATCTTTGCGACTAAACACCTCCGATAAAGTACCAAAGTGCCTTTACTTACTTCTGAAAACAGCAATTCTGTGTTTTTAGTAAATGAAATCATTTCTTTTCTAAAGAATCGTAACATCCACATGTAAGCCTCTGGTGATGTCTATAGGAAGCAGTAACCATTTATCATCTGCCTTGCCTTTTCCCAACTATGTTGGTGTCGGCTTCCAGTCTAAATCGGATGCAGCTGAGTACCAGTGTTTTATATGGAGCGACTGCCTATCTGACCCCCACAACCCACTTACCGGGTAAAACGGTACCCCTTCGTAAGACTGGTTGTCAGACTTTCTGGCTTCTGACTACCCGTAACGATTGTCAAAGATCTACAAATGACAACCAGGACCAACAGCGTAACGGCTTTTACTTAGCCACGAGCTCCTCTAAGCAGTAACCATTTATATAGACAATAATTCATATATGCTAGTAATAGGTGAATAAAATTATAGTCTGATTACTACACCAATCAACAGTAATATTATGTTATTGAATTTCTACCAAGCCATTGCTTTATAGCCCTATTGATTGTAGTAAAGTTGAGAAAAAAAAGGACAGAAATTAAAACACCAATCTCACAGCTAAAAATGTGTTTAAAAAAGCTTTTTTCAAAAAACTCCACTAAAAGTAGAAATCATAACTATTTTTATTAACACACACCGGTATATAATTAAAAGAAACGAAACGTGTGAACGTAATAACGGGTTCCGTCGATTTTTTAACAGTTAACGTAACGTCTTAATTCCACATGTCAAATGTCAAATTTGACAGGTGGGATATGCGCAGGAGTGCATTGTCATGCGCGATTCTTTGCGAACATCGTTGGCTGAATGATAAGCTATCATTATAAGTGTCATTTATATTGTTAATTTGATGCCGATGATATTTGTTACATGATTTAGCGATTTTAAAGAGATTAATTCAGATGTATTCATTTTCTGGAAATTAGGGGATGAGAACTCAAAAAATATTTTTCTGGATAAAACACTCTGTATAAAGTACGATTTGTTTCTTTAAAATGTCGCCTAGTTAGCCAGAATAACGGCTAGATTGTTTATGATATTTTTTTTGTACCGTAAAACTTGGAAGTTACAATTCGTATAATAAAATATGTCGCGCAGAAAATTAAGGCCAAAGTTTTAAAATGTTGCATAACGCTTATTAAAAATTCTACGACAAATAATAGTCTTTTACTCAGTCATAAATGATCATCATTCTTATTCCATGCATTCACAAAACCACCTATAACGTCGTACGTAGAATAAAAGAAAAAAAACTTCATTGATCTTTGCTTTAAAAAAGAAAGCGCACTCCCCTATTTGACATTACCAGCGCATGCGCGTCAACTCTATGAATGCAAACGATCCGATTGGATAAACGCCGGCCAATCAGCAGCCGGCTCATAGAGCACGATTTGAATTCAATTGTCGAATGTACATAGATTAAGTTTAGTGGTTGGTGGGTAAGGTTCTTTTTATAGTGAGTAGGTATAAATACTGCGAAGTTTTTTCATGGTTTATTTTTTGTTGGTGTATGGGAATGAGTGCTTTTGTATTTCTCAGACGATTTTGAAGAGAACGATTTTTCCATGCTTGGTAGAAGATAAAGAACTTACGTTTATTTATATTGTAGACTGTAGTACAGTAGACTTCTCTCTAATTTGGTATTTGCAGTGTTTTCTTATTCAGTTTTCAGACAAGTACAACATCTGAAGGAGTAGCTAAAGATTTTTTTTTCTATGTGACCTTCTTGCAGGTTGCTTCTAACAGCAATCGACCTGCTTAACCGGACAAACTATCTAACAAAAAAAATAATATTATTTTTATCTTTATAAAAACCTTTTAGTAAGCACTGACCTATTTTTTTTTATATAATTCTCGTTCTCATGCACATTTAATTATTTCATCCCTTCCTATAATGAAATGCATCCCTTTTATCTTCGTTTGACACGGAAATGTGTTAATTATTGCTAAATTATAACTTTTATATTATAATTGCTTCCATTTTGGAGTCTCTTATAATTACATCTTCTTTAATCGCTTGGCAATTATTAAATGTTAAGAAGGTTGTAACCACCCTCCTAAGAGCTTTGTTCTAAAACTAGAACATTTAATAAAGTTTAAGCAAAAGTCATAAAGTTGCGAAAAGCGATTATAATTTTTTTCATTTTGAAAACGTAGACATTTCTATATACCTACATGATAATAATGAATAAAAAAATAACAAGCTGAAGCCATCTCTCATACATAAAAAGGACAAGCACTGATCACCACATTTTGCCATTTAATGGCGAATAATTAATCATTGAAAACTGGTTGATCCACTGAAGGAGACAACATTGTGTTCAAGAAAAGTAATTAAAACAAAAACTATATTATGTCGTTATTGTTCAAAAACTTAAAGAAAAAACCGACTTCAAAAAAAAACTAAAAAGTATTAAAAAAGTATAAAATAACTTAATAAAGATTTAACACAAACCTAATACCTTTAATATTAATAAAACACCATTATTTGTATGTGTTACCTATTGACAGGTTTAAAGTCGGTGCCAAGCCAAATGTAATAGTGTTACTCATTCAGGTATTAAAAAGTTTTCATCTGTTTCACATTAATTCACATTGTTCTTTAAGTTTATTTACGTAGGTTAATCTTTAGGAATTTCATTTTGTTTAGGACTTGGCACCGACTTCAAACCTGTCAATAGGTAACACATACAAATAATGGTGTTTTATTAATATTAAAGGTATTAGGTTTGTGTTAAATCTTTATTAAGTTATTTTATACTTTTTTAATACTTTTTAGTTTTTTTTTTGAAGTCGGTTTTTTTAAACGTAGTTTTTTTAAATTTATTTTTTACTTTTTAGTGTCTGTAATAAGTTGCTCTGTAAACTACAGTATTTTTTACAGGATTTTTATAGATTACATAAGGAAGGCTATAACATTTCGTTGTTTTTATTGTCATAATTATATGTTAAATAGTTTTTTTTTAAGTAGCTATGGGTAGGCCTACGAAAGGTGCAGCTTTAAACAATATAGATCAAGAAACGGGAACGGAAAATATAAATCGACTCCGAAACAATTACGTCATCGATGTAAACGAAAATGTAAAAAATGTTCACAAAATGAAAACTACTGGGCCAAACCATGTGAAATTTTTATGGGACCAAATGGCATCTATTCCGCATCAAACTAAAAAAGAATCACGTAAATCGGATCATAAATCTCAGCGTAATCGGTGTACATACATAGAAAAAAAAAATAAAAATAATACCGATCGAATTGAGAACCTCCTCCTTTTTTTGAAGTCGGTTAAAAAGGCATTGAAGACGAAACATCAAATGACCGTCCGGCTTTATTCGAAGATGGCACTTTATGTTTTTTTTTGGGACAAGCCCGCCACTCTATTCCCAATCACTGGGACTCCTGAAAGCCAGAATCAACAGTGACGACCACCAGAAAAGCGTCGAGGCAATGAAATTTGACGAGTCCTAAAGAAATGATGAGTGTGAACTGTCTTGGAACCCGCAACGAAATTAATCAGAAAAGAATAGCGGAGGAGTAGGAAAAAACATTGCGTCGACCTACTTCTAATATGGCGTAAGTCAAAATTATAAGGACGCGAAAAAAAAACATTTTTATTTAATAATGGCGGCTTGGGATATTACGTATTGTTTCAAGCATTCTATCCCTTTTCTTTCTATACGAATTTGAAAAGTAAAAAATCGAGATAGATAGTAGTTTTGATCACTCTACCTAAATCTAAAAAAATACAATTAAGTTTTTTGCGTAAAATTTTTCAAACTGGTCAAATTGTGACTTACGCCATATTAGAATTAGGGCGACGTTTTCCATTTCTGATGATGAAATTGCTTCTATAGTAACTTAAAATCATGTATACCCAAGTGCTAAGTTAAACACTACACTCTCAAGTATCTATGCATTTAAAGAATTAGCGACTCCGAAATAAATTGAAGGCACCAAATCGATTTGCACAATTACGAGGAGCGATAAGAAAATTGAACTCGATCCCGCAGGTACAGACAGACGGACGGGCAGGATACAATGCAATTACCCTGTCCGTATTCTTTTAAATGCAAGTGTAAATTCACAATTAGACGCCTTGCTAATGTTCGATATATAAAATTGTTGGGAATGGTCGTTGTTTGTGTTATTTATGAGCTTTTGTAGAATAAGCCTTTCTTTGAAAAGGGTTTATTAGTTGTGGAGTACAAGACAACCTAGACGATTGATCAGGACTAGAATAACTGTTAAATAAGCAAAACTGTTTAAAGAAATACCTTCTTTGATAGGCCTCCTTCTTTTTGAGAAGATGTCTATGCCTTAAATGTAAGACCAGGAAGTTCAAAGAGGTTTTTAGGTTGGGTATAATATCAGGACCTACAAGGGCCATACCTATTATGAATCGTTAAAGTAATCCACATTTCAGTGTGAGAGAGCGAGCTATCCAAGACTAATAATGCCGTCTCTTTTTGCACTGAAGTCTGGCAACTGTAACACGTCACAAAGTTTCAGGCTGATTCTATTTATACCAAAGATATAGTAGATACTAAAACTTATGCTATCCTTCAGAATTGAGACACTTATGCCGATGATCATCTCGAAGAAGTAAGTACTGGTTATATTTATATACCAGATAATTTTATGCGAAAGATGTTCCAATTATTAATGAATCAATCTGGTATAGGTAATAGCCCCTTCAATCAATCTGGTATAGGAAAAGGCCTTTATTCAAAATGCGAAAATTTTACATTATCATAAATTTATTTTTGGTGTACATAATAGTAAGTTCTATTCTATTCTGAGTAGAGAAAACAATAATTCAATCCTTTCTTTTGAAGTATAGATAGCAAATAAAGTTGCAGTCCTTCTCAAATCTCAACAAATGATTGAAGAAGAAATAATGGCTCTTAAGAAACACCCATTCGGTAGCATAAATGAAATATGATGAAGTTGTTAAAATTAATTCTCAAAGCGGAAGAGAGGCGGGACCAGGAACATCAATATTATAGTCAGAATTAAAAAAGAGAAGATTTTTTGTAGATACTGTAATATTTCCTAAACTCAATTAGCAAAAAAACAAGGAAAACTAAATTAAAAAGATTGAAAAGGTAAAACCTCTTAATTAAGAATGAATTATTTCTTTTGATTATTGTTTTATAAGGAACTAGCTTTCCGCCAGCGGCTTCGCCCGCGTGGGCTATACGAATTCAAATTAAAAATGACAGAGTTTCATAGAAAATTTACCCCCCTTTGCACACCCTAAGGGGTTTCAAAAAGGTATAGGTAATAGCGAGCCACCCATTAATATCTTTCACTTTCGTTTTTTTTTGTTTTTATATCAGTCAAGGATAATTACTTAACAACTAAAAAATAAATTAATTTAAATCTGCATAGCTATCAAACATGCAGGATTTTTTATTTAGACTTTCTTCACCTGTCAACGGGGCCCGTACAAATTACGACGACATTTATCTACAAAATGATCACCAAAGTTTTGCTTACAGTAATTTATCGCATATAAAACTAGTATAAAGATTATCTGGATACCAATCTCAATAGTAAAACAAATAATAAAAGAATAGGTGAGAACGAGACAGCGCCATACACGCGACAGAGAGCGACGTACATCTTCTTCCGGTTGCGTCGGCGCAGGTGACACAGAATTTATTCCGAATTTGAAAACCGAAATATATATTATATGGGATACAAACGGCTTTTTAAATATGGACATCCTTTATGCGGCGGCGACGCTTGACATTTTTATATTTGTCGTCGAGTTTATAAAAAGGTATTTGATTTATGGAAAAATAATGGTGACTCTGTGAGGGAGATGCCGTAGAACTTTCGATTAGGCAGATACAAAACAGAGTTTTTTGACCACTCTTTGAAGTGTTCTATGCGTTTTTTTTTGGAAGTTTTGCTTAGTGTAATTATGTTTTTTTATTGGCTATTTTTTTTTCAATGTCAAAGTAATAAGGTTTTTATTTCATCTAGACCAATTACAGGTACTTATAAAACGTCAAGAATAGAAGCTAGGTGCACGGTTCCATAAAGTGGGTGTGTGGTTCTATGGAGAAGAACCGGCAAGAAACTCCATGGATATTTAATTTCTAAAATAAATTGTTTGGTTACAATAATAGTAATAGGATTATGTAGGTCAATGCATTTGTATGAAAAGTAAAATAATAAAAAAATAATAGGTGCATAATAGGGTAATTTAAAAGTTTTTTTTATAAATCTAGGACAGACACAAGAATAATAAAAATATTAACAAATGCTAATTTGTGTAAAAAAGATATATTTTTCCCAATAAATAAATCAATGCTGAGTTATCGTGAGATGGTAGCAAGCTTCTCAGTAAGCTCGTAAATCTAAACTTTGATAGAGATGACGAGATTATCGGAGTTTTTGTGGGAAAAAGATGTTCCGCCATTGTTTTGTGGTTTTGACAGGCCCTGTGTTTTGAAAGGTAAAAGATTTATATTGAAAGTCAAACAAATTCGGGGAATACTTATTAAAAAAAGAATTATCAAAATCGGAATACTCTGTAAAAAGATATGCGTGATCATACATAAAAAAATAATAAACG
The DNA here is from genome assembly GCA_963891755.1 of Pyrrhia umbra. Taxonomy (NCBI): domain Eukaryota; kingdom Metazoa; phylum Arthropoda; class Insecta; order Lepidoptera; family Noctuidae; genus Pyrrhia; species Pyrrhia umbra. The sequence goes on from OY982928.1 coordinate 13,812,039, forward strand.
TGTCGACTTGCAAACCTCCTCAGTGTTTTTTCGTTGGTTAAAAAGAGAAAACTTGTTTTAGTAATACATAACACCTGATTTTCGTTGTATAAGACTTGTACTATTATTCATTCTATGGTGTAGGTATGGCGGAGGTGCTCCTGTCAGGCCTGCGGGATGTTCGAAAGAGTTACCTCACCTCCGGAATGCAAAGGGCTAAAGAAGGAACATGAATGGGTTTTAGTCAGTAGAAATCTGACACTCCCTTTACCTCACCCATGGCGGGAGTAGTCTTTTTTCCATTAAAATAAAAGTGGAGGTGCAGTGGATATGTTTTTAATCCCATGAAATAGGGTGAGCCTATAGCCTACTCACAAAACCATACTCCGAGCTATTACTACTGCTAGATACTGAAATTATGTATGGATAAAAACAATATTGTCCGGTTAAGCAGGTCGAATACTGTTAGAAGCACCCTGCAAGAGGTCATGTAGAAAAAAAAAACCGGCCAAGTGCGTGTCGGGCCACGCGCAGTAGGGTTCCGTAGTAGGTCTCAGTTAGTCGACTATAACTCTGTAACCGGTTAAGCCTACTTAGCCGTGATAGTTTTCCTTGTAAGTTCATTACATGTGCTACGTCTGTGAATTTTTTCACATTTCTAGGTACAGCCATTCAAAAGTTAGAGGGGGGGGTAACTCGTATCGAACAAAAATTTTCACTTAAAAGCTAGATATTTCGCAAATGGCTCGCTTAACCGAAAAATGGTCTTCACACACCCATAATATTTTTGAAAGACCTATCTAACGATACCCCACACGAAGGGGTACGCGAGAAAAAAAATATTTATCCCTACTTTACATGTTTGGGAGCTACCCTAAAAAAAAATATTTTTCAAAATTGTATTATACCACTTTCTCGGCGTGATCAATATACATACTCATACCAAATTTCAGCTTTCTAATAACAAGAACCACGGAGCTATACCGCGGACAGACAGACAGACAGACAGACAGACAGACAGACAGACAGACAGACAGACAGACAGACGGACAGAGCGAAACTATAAGGGTTCCTTGACTACGGAACCCTAAAAAAGATAAAACAATAACACTTCGACTAACTTTAGAATCGAGACTTAGGATCTTGCTCGGCAGTCGGGTACGAGCACTAGACCAATATTGCAGTGACGTCAATTTTTTATACAATTTTTATTTGTTCTATTATTATCAGTGCAAGACATATTATTATACACGGACTGGTTTATGTGCTCCCCAAGACATGGAAGACCATCTATTGTGTGAAAGATACAACCAACGAATCCTTTTCTAGGGAATTGACGAAAAATTTCAACACCCCCATGTCGAAGCTAGAATCTTAAATTGAATCATTGGAACAATTTTTCAGTATCGTTTCTCTTCCAGCCAATCTATGTATAAATATAAAATGCTTTGTCCTGAATGACTGACGGATCAACGCACAGCCTAAACCGCTGATCGTAGAGACCTGAAACTTTGATGGGTGTGTTCTTTGTATGACGTAGGCATCCGATAAGAAAGGATTTTCCGAAATTCTACCCATAAGGGGGTGAAAAAGGAGGGCAAAGTTAGTATGAAACTCTGTAATTTTTAATTTGAATTCGTATAGCCCACGCGGACGAAGCCGGTGGCGGGACGCTAGTACCTATGCGTATAAAATGCAGTAACTCATCGTGGTCTTTAGAAGAAAGAAATTCTTTAAGTCATGTAGGTATCTTCACTGTATCAATAACAATCCCAATAAAATTTATCACCTAAAGTTATATCTATAATTTTTAAAGATTTTTCTTTAACGACATTTTAATCATAGGTAGTCAAAAATATCCCACAGAGATGAGCTTCTTAAAAAACAAAATACAGGCATATATCATACGTCGATGATAGAAAATACATTAAAAACATATTATTTGATACTAAATTAACATATTCCTGTCGTTTATATTAATTTCGATACGGGTGACAAATTAAAACCAATTAAAATGATATAAAATGCAACCCTTTAAGTTGGGACCTTGAGTTTTTTGCTACAAAATGTCTCCAAGAGGTTTTTCGAAAAAGTTTAAAGTAGCCGATTCGAATTTTGGATGATTGGGATGTTATTGGTTTAAGACTTTTTGTTTAGGTACCTACTATAAACTCATATTTTTTTAAATTGCCTGGGAATTTTAGACTAAGATGGTACAGTTGTTCTGATGACGCGTAGGTACTTTGATCATGGTAGGTAGAAAAAAGTATTTGATACTTTGAAGTACGCTCCCGGTTGACTGCGATTAGGAGGATTTTTTTGACACCCTTTATTAGTAAGTAGTTTCCATATATTTTTTTGGGGAATGTAACTTTTATTGTAAACTAGCTGTTTCCCGCGGTTTCACCTGCGTCCCGGTGCTAGAAGCCTTAAACCTTTTTCAGGGTCCTCTCTATCTTCTTACCAAATTTTATCCAAATTGGTCCAGCCGTCCATGCGTGATGCCGTGACCAACGGGAAATGGGAATTCATTTTTATATATATACGAGTAGAATAACTAAAAACTATATATATATACTACACTACTAACTAATACAGATCGTCAAAAAATTCCTCCTCATCGCGGTCAACTGGGAGCGTACCTAAGAGGCTGGCTGCATTGCCACGCTGGATAGCTATGCTGTTATTTTGGCCAACGGATAACCGTTGGCCAAAATAACAGCCAGCCTTTGGGTCTCGAGAAGCGTCAAGTTTTTTTGTTAATATGTAAATACTTAGTAATATTCCAATAATAGTTGAATACACATTAAAATAGATCTTATTGTGAGCATTAAAATTAAATATTGGTTGTACGAGTAGATATAGAATATAGATATGTAAAATATCATACTTTGAAGTAGTTAAAGATTTTATTTCAAAATTTAATTTTCGATCCGTAAGGTATCGCTATGGAAAAATCTACAAAGACCTGTTTAAAGGCTGCCTACAAACGAGGAGCAACAAAACTCCCCCTCTTGCAACCACTCCATTTCTCACAAAAATAAAGCAAAAATTATGCAAAATTCAAACAAGAATCGAATCAGATGCTTAAAAACTTCTCACGACATAAATTACATTGTAAAGAGCGTCCATCTTTATCCGGAAGTGGCGCAATTTGTCGAAGCTTACGCATCGAGACGACTTCCGGTGGGATGCGCCTGCGCCGCTGAAAATAAAACTGCCTACACCCTGTCAGGTCGTCGTGAAGGTATCCGGTCGTATTATGAAGTGGATTTAAAGTGTTATTGTGATCTCTTATCTAAGGTTTATGTCTTTTCTTGGAAGCTGATAGCAAGAACTCTGATCTGGTGCTAATAAATTATTTTTGGCCCAATGTGCAGTGCTGGTTGTCAGAATATTCAAAACTAGCTTTCCGCCAACAGTTTCGCCCGCGTGGACATTTATTTTTACACCTTGGGTTACATTATTCAAGTTTTAGGAATCCCTAATTATTTCTGGAAATAAATATAGCCTATGACACTTAGTATGAAAGAAAGAAAGAAAGAAAGAAAGAAAGAAAGAAAGAAAGAAAGAAAGAAAGAAAGAAAGAAAATTTGTTTATTTGCGCCAAAAATGTGCCGCATAAAATATAAAGGAAAAAAAACTAAACAAAAAATAGTAACATGAGGAATATATGCGTCACATTAGGGCAAAACGGCCATCACTCAGCATAATGCTGTGGCTCATGCACTAAAGAGAGCCACAGCGCTGGTTTTCAGTGATAGCCGACGTAGACATGACTTCGTAAAGATGTAGCTATCTAACGGTGAAAGAATTTTTAAAATCGGCCCAGTAGTAAACCCTACATACAAACAAACAAATCCTCTTTATAATATTAGTATGGATGCGCAAGATGGATCTAGCCATTAATGACAGGATCTTTACAATGGCGTGTCAAAGCAGGAATAGATTAGTTGTAAAAATAGACTGAGCGATACGGCGTATGAAGATGTGTCTCGCTCTGATGCTTGAAAAATGTATTGCAAAAACACGTAGTGGCATGGCCCCAGCTTTATAGATTCTTAATGGTCTAATTGAAATAAATGTTCTATAACGCGGACGAACAAACATACATACATAGGAGTCAAGTAATTAACCAATTTTTTTGAACTCTTGTAAAAATAAATGGTGACTCATCCAAGAACGGACCGATTTCGAATTTTCATTAAAAGGCTTATAAAATTAGTCAAAATTTTAAGATTATTATCCTCCTAGGAGTATGTTTAGATAAAAATATTTTTATGGACGTCAAAGCTACAGTATACTCTATCAAAAGTTATTGATGTAGATAAACATTATTATTATTGATTTTGGAATAATGAGGATGAGAAAGATTTAAAACAAATGAAGGTCAGCTTGAAACCAAGACTCGGGCATTCTGCACGGCTCAAGCCTCAAGAGAAGATCTAAGTTAATTAAAGAAATATTTTGTCAAAGATAAGATTGACACATAGGTACCAAACCTACAGGTGAATGTTATAACGGTCTAACCCCCAACGATTACAATACCCCCCCTCAACTGTCCCCCACTTGCGCCCGCGCAGGTTAACGAGCAGCTGATACATGTTCCTTTCAAAAATAAAATAATTTTATAAGTTTATCTGAGTGTAATTTGTAGGAAATTTGACTTGTTAGCAATCCTAATAAGTCTTATTGGCCAGCCATTAAGTAATTTGATATTAATTTAAATTAAGTGGGAGCACTCACGCGCCGCTACCAATCAAAACTATATCGAAAGTGACAGTCTGTCTGCGTATATATGTTTATTCAATATCCGTATGTATTTAATATTTTTTTTACAAATTACGAAAGTCGATTCTTATTTAAGTTTTTTCGAAGACATTATAAAATGAAGTCAAAATACCATGAAGTATTTTGATAGATAAATTGCAAAAAATACGCTAAAGTATTATTTCGAAAGGAGACGTCAAAGTTAGTTCTCCCTAATTTGGGATATAAGCTTCCCATGACGTGTGCCAAATCCAAGCCATACACAATTCTGTGTGTAAGAAATAAAAATAAAAAGTGTTGATCCGAACAAACCCGTACTAAAAGTTAGGTTATCCAATTGTCCAGATTGTTCTGAATAAAGTTAGCACGATTCTGATTTGATTAGAGATCGGGTGGTCCGCCTGGGAGATCGCTCGCGCCTGTCGTAAGAATAAAAGGTAGATTAACTTAATTATCTAGAGACTTCACAACATGCTAGATGTTTCCCGCAGTTTTGTTCGTTTCGTGAGGGTTACCTCTAGTACCTAGATAACAACAAGGTTTTCTTCTATATAAAAATCATCGAAATTGGAGCAATTTTACCGTGAAAGCAGTTGAGGTCAGAAGGGGGTAACAGGGTCTTGACCCTCCCCAAATGGTACACGTCAAATTGACAAGCCTCCTAAAAATAACGTAAACGAAAATTTGGAGTCAACCATTCACTTCTTGGTTAATAGGTTTGCCCGAAGGTAGGCGAAGCCTAAGCTTAGGTCGGACACTACATTTTTGCTTAACTTGTTTGTTGATATGACCCCCTAATATTTAGCTGCAACCACACCTGTGTGAAAGCGTAAATAACAAAAAAACTAACATTTAAAATACATACACACGCATTTATTAGTTAGAACTAGCTCGTTTTCTAGGGTTTTGGGAACGTCATCTGGAATTACAAAAAATATTTTTACAAAAATCTAACGAAAAAAGCTACCATATTTTTCTCAAAGTCCTTTTCTCCGTAAAACCTCTGTTATAACTACTCTATGGCTACTAAATAGGAAGTCGGCACGCGTTTACAACTGCGTGCTATAGCCGTCGCCCGCGGCGCCGCCTGTTAACCGCCCACATCGAACGTGTGCTCTCGAGCTACCGACCTTATTCATATCATTAGAATTACTGCGTCATTTGCCATGTGGTGTCCTCAAAAGAATCGACCTTTCTTTCCGTGAACGAATTTTATTTCAAGAGCTATGAAGGACCTTTTTGTTTTTTTGTGGATTTTTGTCTAATTGCTCTCTTGAATAGTGCTACGGTGTTTATTAATATCAAGGTTAGACCTTATAATATCAAATTTAATCTTTGCATATCTTTATGTTGCTCATTATGTGATAAATTGGTAGTACTTTACCGAACGATCTCTTTTACTCTGCTACGACCACTTATGACGTTTCTTGTCCGTTCTTCTCCATGGGAATCTACGCTTTGGAACGGGCAAATAGCTTCAACTATTCCATTATGACTAACTGACAGACTCATCATTCTTTGACAATTCAAAAGTGCCTGTAAGGTCTAATTGAAATAAATAATTTGTATTTTTGACAAACCCGCTGTTTTCGTGACCTAAGAATATATTCGGGTTTCTTTTTCTAACCGCAAGAACTTTCTCGACTACCTCAGTCCTAATATACGTAATATTGTAACGTACTGTGTAATTTCCAATAACATTGTGTTGTCCTGAGTGAAAAGTCCTTTCTCTTCCCGAATGTGAATACAAAGGAACATATTGTAAAAACATCGTAATTATTAATTTTCGGGATAATCTTTTCGATTTTGTATCGCTGCTTTCGCCTGTCAGTGTATTTTTTGGGAGTGTTCATCCATCTTTTTAAATAACTGCACATAAAATGGAGTGTATTTTTTTTATATTCAATAAACATATAGCTTTCTATCTATTCAAATCTAAGTATTTTCCACGGTGCGTTATATAGCTTATAAACGTCTAGAGGCTCCCCCATATCTAACCAAACATTGTTGTCCAGTTATGGCGTGACTGAGGGAAATAGGGATTCATTTTCATAAGTATAGAAGATAGATTTATCCATATTTTTATTTCATCGACAGTTTGCAACTACTGTCACCAAGCTGTAGCCTTTTTTCGGATGGAAAATCATCGAATGACTCCTCCCACCATGGGTGATCAGAGAGAGAGTGACAGACTCTTACTGACTAATACCCGCGTTCCTTCCTCAGCCCTTTTATATTCTAAGGGTGCAGTAACTACACCAATTCAAACACTTTTCTTAATACGAAAACATTTTCTAAAGAAACACTCAATACCACTTTCCACACAATGAACTTCTCAGTACTAAAACACTTTAATTTAATCCTAATGATACCAAATTAGGACCTCTGAATGAGCTTCAAGTAATTCGCCTGCAAATAAAAGGTTCTTTTCATACAGTTTGACCAAAACTTGATTATGTAAAGTAAACCGTGGTCAAAGTTACCGGGCTTGTCATTAGCCTTTGTTTGGCTAAACACCGCAAGTTTAATGGTGTTTTAACCATTACTGTGAGGTAACTGGGATGTTATTATATTATGTTGGTTAAATTAGGTTTAATGGATAATTTAATATTTTTTGTTGGTGTCGTTGAAGTCTGTGGAAATAATTATTTTTGGGTTAGTATTGTTATGTTTGATTCCGTTAAACCTATTTATAGCATTTATTATCTTGAAGATGACAGAGATTTTTTTTATTATCAAAGACTTGATACTTTGTAGATGAAGATTTTAGAAACCTTAATACTAATATTATGAATTTGCAAGAACCTTTGACTATCCGTCTGTGTAACACTTTCACGGAGCAACGGCTAAACCGATTGATATAAAATTTGGTACGGAGATAGACCCTGGGGAAGTAGGTACTTAAGAAAATTTTTAGCATCGCCTAAAAACTATTGAGTGAGTTTGGATGAAATAACACAACGTTTATAACTTGAATTAACACGTAGGATACTTTTATCCGGGTATAAGACCACACAGACAAAGTCGCAGCCAGAGGGTAGTTATTCATCATCAGCCTATATATTGTTCCACTGCTGGGCACAAGCCTCTTCTCACACAGAGAAGGCATGAGCATTGATCACCACGCTTGCTCAAGGCGGATTGGCGATTTCAGACTTTTAAAGTCCCGGTTTCCTCACGATGTTTTCCTTCACCGATAGTCAGTGACGCCTAAGATATACTTAGAGAGTACGTATGACTCTATAAAAGTCACATTGGTACTTGCCAGGTTTCGAACTCGCACACTCGTACACGAGAGGCAGGTGCCTTAACCACTAGGCCACCATGACTTTATATCTACATTATTATAGTTATTATCTAATAAAAATAGTAGTATACAATTTTCTTCAAAACAAAACTCACTTTCACTTACACCGTTTCATTAAACTTTCACTTTTCAAAAGAAAGTACGTAAACCTAAAATAAAGAACGTTAAAAAGATTGTAGGTGAAGTAGATAAGTACAAATCCTAATCGCTGGATCTGCCCAGGTGTGGGCAACAGTGGGCATGGACGGGCAAGCGGAACAGCACCTGCGCGTCGCCCTGTGACACGAGCCACGGTAGGGATTGGAATTATCGCACCGCTATTATATCGATAGTCGATAAAATAATAAAAGTATTTTTTAATAGACTTAAAAAAAAGATCTTTTATTCGATCCGTATGTATTACACCTACACGATTTACTCAAAAACTACTGATCCTATTAAATTTGTACAGTGTTTTCGTTATTTAAATGCATTATTTTTTCAGGATTTTTTTTTCTTTCCGTTGTGTGTGGTTATTATTTGTTTTAGAGTCAATCAGATTCTAATACAAAATAGATTGTTCTCAGGAAATTCAAGAAGAATTATATAATTGTTACGCTACTTTGGATTTTTTTTTATAAAGTTTCTCTAGGACCAGTATCGAGTTAGTTTTTTTTATTGTCAAATACTGACTGTGTATATGAATATAATATAGACTGATTATGTTGCTATAAAGTAACTATAATGGAGCTTAACTAACATTTTTTTAAAACTAAATGAACATTATTTTTTAACTATGTTTTATCACGATTAATTTATTCGATAAACGTATAAAATATCGATAAAAAAATTGTAAAGTAACATCCCTATCCCACCCTACGATGGTTAGGGAAGATACCCCGTACTTGCGCGTACGCAGGGCGCGTGCCACCTTTTTGCTTCATATTGACTTGCATCACTTTACAACCGACACCACCCTATTAAACCCAAAGAAAAATCAACTTTAACTTAATATTCTTACAGTCCATTTCACCTTGAGCTAAGTAATAGAGATATTGCCAAACGAAAATCAATCTTAAGATTTAGGTAGAAAGTGTGATTATGTGTTAATATAAAAAGTAGGGTGCTTTTTTAACAAACGCGAATAAAATAATTGTAGCAGGAATACACAGTAATGTTTTGTTAATTTGAATACGAAGGGTTTTTTTTATTTTGAAGAGGGGTGAGGCGCACGCGCCGATAAGAAGTTAATTATTTAGAACTAATTCATGGCACCGAAGGAATGCCGTTGTTTTTTTTTTGAATATTGAAATTAGAACGTTAGAATAATTTGGTAGAAAAAGGTTTTGGAATAATTTTACGCTTTTTTTGTGGTCATTTTTATGGGAATCTTAAGTAGTCTACTGACCATACTTGAGTCATCGATAAAGTCGATCGTAGTGATTCTCAGCTCGTGACTAATAACAGCTATGGTCAAGAATAATGGAGCGAAGTTGATGAATATCCATTCAACCTTAATCGTTGAGCACATTGATATATTATAATGTTACTAAGGTAACTAGATCTGCAATCACCAAGCAAAATGCGTGCCATAAAAGTTTGAGCCCCAGCTACAATTCATGTCATCTGTCAGCTTGACTTCAACTGAATGTCTGGAAAAACTAACTGTCGCCGTCTTTGTCACGTACATAATGTTTCAGTTAGTGTGAAAAAGATAAATAGTATGTTGCATCAAAGTGGTTACTAGTTTCAAAGGTAAATAAATAAAATTTTACTTTTCTCTCTCAGGAAAAAATGGAGGTCTATTCAAAAAGATTTTTTGAACAGTTCAACGCTTTGCTGGAGTGACATTTGGCGCTTCAAAATTTCTATTCTACGTACTTATCACCGGTTTGTCGTATTTCTACATACTATTTAATTAGTTGTATATTCTACAAAATTATTTACAAACACACAACACGATCAATTGACGAGTATTAAATAGCAACGATAATTTATAGCCATCGGAAGGGATGACACCCCATCTTGTTGAGCCAATGAGCCGGTAATATTGTGGAGCCACCCTCAGCGTGGCTAATAACTGTGACGTGGTGAAATATGGGAATTTATGTATTTGCGTGATGACATTTCCTATGGGGTGTATTGGAAATAAAGGTGATTGGCTATAGATTTAACTAGTGCTTTCAAAAAATGGCAGAAGATAGAAGATTTATAATCATAATTATTATTCCCTTTTTTTTCCCGCCGTGGGTGGGGTGGGAGGGAGTGTCAGGCTCTTACTGATTAAAACCCATCCATGCTCCTTCCTCAGCCCTTTGTATTCCGGGGGCGCGGTAACTCTTTCGAACATTCCGCAACCCCGGCAGGCTTCATCAAAATGCCTAGCCTCCTCCTAACAATTTTGGGGTCAGCTTCCAGTCTAACCGAATGCAGCTGAATATTAGCGTTTTACATAGAGTGACTGTCTATCTGACCTGCACAACTCAGTAACCAGCTAACACGATACCCCTTGGTAAAGCTGGTTGTCAGACTTTCTGGCTTCTGACTACCCGTAACGACAGTAATTCTATTTGTTAAGTTTTAACGCTAAAACGGTTGAATCGATTTAGATGTAGTTTGGTATGATGATAGACTTAATGGGATGCGCGAAGTAGTTCTATCATAATCAAGTGAAACTTCGTGATTCGTCTAGTTTCATACAGATATCAGATACATTTTCTAATGATGCTCATTGCTCATACTAGGCTTATCTTTACATATAAAATGCTTTGTCCTGAATGACTGACGGATCAACGCACAGCCTAAACCGCTGATCGTAGAGACCTGGAACTTGGAGGGTGGGCTCTTTGTATGACGTAATCATCCGATAAGGGGATTAGCGAAATTCTACGCCTAAAGGAGTAAAAAAGTTTGTATGAAACTCAGTCATTCTTAATTTGAATTTGTATAGCCCACGCGGGCGAAGTCACTGGCGGAAAGTTAGTTCAAAAATAAAATTAACATCAATTTGACCCCCTAACTTTACTAACCAAAACATAATTTTAATCAGAATATTAGCCACGTGCTCTTGTCACGCGAGCGCTCAATGATGGCTTGTAAGGGATGATTTGATGAGATGATGTCATCCCTCATTATACCATTGTCAATATTGAGTTTAATTAGCTTAGGGTAGGGTATTAAAAATTTGGTACAGTCAAATGTATGTTTTTAGGTCGTTTCAAAACGAGGGGTTTATATTTGGAGTACCTACATTTTGAACAATGAAATCGAGTCAGTTATACTTTAAAGTTTAGAGAATTTTGCTATTATTGTGAAAATATGAAAAGTTATATTAAATTCATAGATTTTAAGGGTATTTGAAACTGACCTGAAATGAATTTATTGTTCTTTATTGGCGTGTCTCTCAATGTCATTAATTTAGTTGCTAATTAAATGGCAGTGCAATTGAAAAGGTCAAAGTGGGTTGAGAACATTTTTGAGAATGGTCAAAAGTCATAATGTTATAATTATGCGATTGTTAAGATAAGAATGTATGTATTTCGATGAAATTATTAGTTTTTTTTTCTATAAGCGACTGCGACTTTATCTGCATGGTCTATATCGGAATAAAAAGATATTTTTGTTTCTATTGCATAATAGTTTTTCTTCAATATTTATAACGTACAGACATCCGCCTGTTACAATTTTATTCTGTACTAGCTTCTGCCAGCGACTTCGTCCGCGTGGAATAGTGGTGCTCCGCTCCTATTGGTCTTAGCGTGATGATATATAGCCTTGTAGCGTGATGAAAAGTATACTATAACCATCTCAGGAGTATGACAAATAATTGTACCAAGTTTCGTTAAAATCCGTCGAGTAGTTTTTGTTTCTATAGAGTTTATACAGACAGACAGACAGACAGACAGACAAAAATTTTACTGATTGCATTTTTGGCATCAGTATCGATCCCTAATCACCCCCTGATAGTTATTTTGGAAATATATCTCATGTACAGAATTGACCTCCCTACAGATTTATTATATATAGAAGATATAGATAGATAGACTGCTAATTATGCTATGTAAATTAGGCGAATGATGTATCCGTTTAACTTGTTATTATTTCACAAATAAACAATAAGCAAAATAAATCCGTTGTGACAACAATGTTTCACGTTCCTACCAATTAGCTGCACAATATGGCCGCAAATATTGTGGCTATAGTGCAGGGGTTGAACACATTTTGACTTGTATATGGATCACCAGCAAAAATCGGGACAATTTGGTCACTTTGATAGTTTTCAGGATTATATTTACCACTAGCTTTCAGACAACGGCTTCGCCCGCCTTGGCTATAGTAAATTAAAAATGATAGAGTTTCATAAAAACTTTCGGAAAATCATTTCTTATCGGATACCTATGTTATACCTACAAAGAACACACCCTCCAAGTTACAGGTCTCTACGATCAGCTTAGGCTGTGCGTTGATACGTCATACATTCAAGACAAAGCATTAATATGTATCTACTGAATAAATGAGCTTTCCTGTACCTATGTAATCTATAGTTCGTATATTTTGAAAATTGCTTTAACTGCCTAAAAAAAATTCAGCGTTTTAAAGCCTTATTTTATTGTCAGTCTCTTTTTCGTAAAGTATTGAAACAAAATAATTGATACTCTTTCAATAATTTTATTCTAACCTCATCTATAGTTTTATTTTGTAGGGTTTAACAGGACCGAATTAAATTCTCGTACCGAAAGAAACTTACATTATATGCTTAGTGATCTAAACTTAGTAAAAACAAAATGTTGCGTACCCCAGGCCCCGGGGTCGCGATAAGCAGCGCTCGTCAAACAGTGCCCGCTGCCCGCTGAAAATATAAACAGACAGCTTAAGGGGTAGCTGAAGATTCCGAGAAAATAATACAGAAGCTATTTTCAAATTTTTGCTGGCACATTCTAGAAATATTCATAAGTGTGCTTTTGACTTTCATTCTTTATAATTAAAACTAGTTGACTAAACTTCGTATCACCTACATCTATCTTAAAATTTTCTACGGACTATGACAAACATTTCAAAACTAAAATCAGCGAAATCGGCCCAGCCATTCCCGAGTTTTAGCGAGACCAACAAACATCAATTAATTTTTATAAATACATGTAAGATAGATGAAGCTTTCAATCCGCCAAAATATTCATTTTGAAACATAATTTGCATAGAAGAATAACCGATAATTAATAACTATACAGATTGTATAGCTGAGAATCTTACGGATAAGATAAAGAGAGAAACGTAACGTAAATTAAGCATAAGTATGTTTTTTTAATAAAATATACTTGTTTCTGACATATACTATTTCTTGAAATAAAGGTTTTATTCATTTTACATTTTGAATAACTCTTTTACTTTAGGGTAGTTGTATATTGATTCAATAATCGCTTACATTAACGTTACCATTACCGACATTAGTATGTTCGTGCTAGGCCCACTATTTGATTTGACGGTCTACTTTTAAACTATGAAACAATAATGTTTTAGAAATCACAAAACCCTGAACTAGGCAATAGATTACAAAGAATAAAAGTCTACTATAACCTTCACCATACTGATAAACAAAAATCCAGAAAAATCTCCCATCAACCGGTTCAAACTCCCCTTTAACCAACAAAGCGAGAATTGTACAAACAGCGGCCGTATCATCGCATTGTGATGACATATGACCTCATCAACTATATCAACACTGTATTGAACAAACCCCGCCTGTGGGGTAGGCTTCAATGTTACCCCTTTGTTTTACAGCTTTTTTATTGGCTTTTTGTTATGAAACTGGCTGGTTTCCAAGCGGGGTGATCCGGGACGTATAAAATGTTAACACTTGTATGCTTTGTAGTGTGTATGCTGTAGAGCCTTTCATATGAGAGCTTAGAGCATTTTAGTTTTTCATTTAATTAAAAAACTTTTTAAAAGAAAAAACAACTTCCAAAAAAAGAACTGAAAAGTAAAAAAAATAATTATTTAAACGCTTATCGACCAAAACATCGCTCTAGAAGTCGGTGACTTGTAAGTTACTATTGTTAGTATTTCGCCACCGACTTACTACCCGGACAATGAGGCGAGGTCCTAATTTAATTAATTAAAATAAGGCCTTCAGCCAAAGCTTACAACTAAAATATGACATACAAGATCGACTTTCGCATTTGTAATAAACGTAAGGATGTTATCCAATAATTCACTTGTACACCGATTCCAACGCTCAGTTTTGATTATTAGTATTTAAAAACATTTAAACACCTCGCCGGCACAAGTGGCTCAGCCGGGACTCGAACCTGCGCCAGTACATTGTAATTTAGGCCCACTGGCAATAATACAATAATACCGCCACTCGATATTAAATCAACACGCTAACGAGACTCGCCAGACTACAGGGTGTAAAAACAACTAATGTAAACTTGTTTAAAAAGAGTAACCATGGAGTTTCTTGCCCGTTCTTCTCCGTAGGAATAAACGCTTTGGAACGGGCAAATAAGCTTCAACTATTTTAGACTAACTGACAGACTCATTACATCATGCTTTGACAATTCAAAAGTAAATGGTGTAATTGAAAAAAAAGATTTTTTTGATAACCCTAGAAGCCAAAGGTGGTATGCTTCCGTATTTAATTTAGATATTAAAACTATTTGAAATAATATATACACAAAACCGGTCAAGTGCTTATCAGGCTAAGCGCGGTATTACGCAGTTCTGTAATAATATGTTTTAGTTGGTTGACTATAACTCTGTAACCGGTGAAGCCTTCTTAGCCTTTAAAGTTCTTTATATTTGCTATGTCTGTGATTTTTTAGTAAGAGGGGCGTACGCTCGATTGTTTTAAAAATTAGTACTTTAATCCTTGATATTTCGCTAAAGAATGAAAATTTTGACGGCACATTTTAACTTTATTTTTATATTAGTAGATTATCGATCACTCATTCATTTTTGTAAATCTTAGGTAGATTTATAGATAGTAGTGTTGAAAAAAAATTGCGCACTATGTTTTGCCAATAGCTATGTGGCGTATAAAATCGAGTCAAACATAAAAAGAGAAAAAAATATGTTTTTACGTTCCACTCGTTTAATAATTCAAGGACAAAATAATAGCATCCTATATCGAACTTAGCAAATCATTTTTCAAAGAGACAAAATAAAAATTATTTTCACGCGTTAAAATATAATAAGGGAATCTTAATGTCAATAATTGTTTACAGTACGGAAGTCGCGTGCTTACCGATAAATATACGGTACCAGGTTCGGTTCCCGCGTCAAGAAATTAGCGAAAAGTGTTGAAAATCACCCCATCTGACGACCTCCCGACAGCTTGGTTATGACTAATTTGAAAAGTGCCAAAATGTGAGGAACTCGTTTCGTTTATGAATTGGTTATTTTTACGGTTCAACTTAATTATACTGGTTACTTTAACCGTCAACTATGTTGTATGTTAACAAGATTTAAAGTTTAAAATCAGACGAATCAGTTTATATTATTAATACTCTTGGCTAATTCAAAGAGTCGTCCGATCAGTCCGTGGATGGGTGACCATCTTTGTCAACGAGACTCCTCCGTGCCTCGGAAAGCACGTTAAGCTGTTGGCCCCGCCTGTCCCTATAGGTCTCTGACATTCGTTAGGTACGGGTAGTCAGAAGCCAGAAATTCTGACAACCAGTCTTACCAAGGTATCGTTTTACCCGGTAACTAGGTTGTGGAGGTCAGATAGGCAGTCGCTCAATGTAAAACACTGGTACTTAGCTGTATCCGGTTAGACTGGAAGCCGACCCCAACAAAGTTGGGAAAAGGCTAGGCAGATGATGAGTTTATATTGATAGCCATTCTTTAAACAAAATATTTAGATGATAATGACATTTCTAGTTTGACCTCCAAACTAAAATCCTTACTTATATTATTAGTGTAAAAGTAACTATGTCTGTCTGTTATCCTTTCACGATAAAACAGCCGAACTGATTAAGATGAAAATTGTTATGGAAATATAGATAGAACCCTGGAATACAATCCAAACTAATATTACAAATGCCAATATGGGTTTGTTTGTTACACTTTCATTGTAAAACGACTGAACTTATTTAGATTTTCAAAGAAACAGCCAAGCGGCTTGTTGACACTTCCTGTGACCCAAAGGCTGGCTTTTATTTTGGTCAAAAGCTAAGCATTGAAATCCAACGTGGCAATGCAATCTCTTGGGTACACTCCCAGTTGATGGCGATGAGGATGAATGTTTTGACGCAATATTTTAATATTATATATTTTTTTTAATTTATATTGTAAAGAATGTAGGTATATTGTAAATAATTTAGATGAAATTTAGGTGATATTAAATAGGACCCGGGTGCGTGGCGAAACCGAAGGAAACGCAGTGTAGCGTAAGATGGTTACTAGTTTACTAGTTCCTCCATAAATATCGTATTCTTATTTCAAAAATATAGCTCCCGATTCACACGTACTTACCTGCCCAGGCGCAAGCGGCTTCAATTTGCATCGCGCACACGAAAGCCTTAGGCATCGGCACCTTTGTCTTAACTCCCTAAATGAAATGATTATGTAAGGGACAGAAGCTTTTAAAGACATTTAAGTGCATATAGCCTTAAGTTAGTCATCAGTTTAACGACATTCCTCACACCAAGAAACGTGACTCTTTAAAATACTTCTTTAATTTTAAGGGTGCTGATAATGACAATGATTTGTCATGAGTGCGTTATTTTTTTCTCAAAAGTGATAACTTGAAAAGTCAGTGAGAAATGTTTTTTACCTTTGTTTTATGTTAGTAGGTACCTACAGTGGAGGGTTCACGACTTATCACGAAGAAGTAATTCTAGTTTAAATGTGACAAGTCTGCCACACTATTTCCAACTTCTGCAACTCCTGAAAGCCAGAATCAACAGTGGCGACCACCAGAAAACGCCAAGGCAATAAAGCTCGACGAGACCTAGAGAAATGTTTTTAACTTCTGTCTAAGGGGGTGAAAAAGGGGGGCAAAATTTGTATGAAACTGATGAAATTAAAAGATGATTTGGAAGTTTGAAGCAGCAAGAAGCAGAAACTCTGTAATTTTTAATTTGAATTCGTATAGGCCTCGCTAAGGCTTATCTATACTAATATTATAATCTACACTAATATTATAAAGAGGAAAACGTTGTTTGTTTGTAATGAATAGGCTCAAAAACTACTGGACCGATTTTAAAAATTCTTTCACCATTCGAAAGCTACATTATCCACGAGTAACAAAGGCTAAATTTTATTTTCAAAAAAGTAGGGTTCCGTAAGATATTTGGGTTTTTCGGACACAAGGTGTAAGAAATCAACCATCTTTTCAATTCATCAATCAACTTTTTTTGCGTACGCTACTAATCTCGGGAACTACTGGTCTGATTTGAAAATTCTTTCAGTGTTAGATAGCCCATTTATTGAAGAAGGCTATAGGCTATATTTCATCACGCTAAAACCAATAGGAGCGGAGCACCACTATTCCACGCGGACGAAGTCGCGGGCAGAAGCTAGTTAGTAAATATTAGCAAAGGAGTAGGAAAAAAGCAAAAAGTATACAGTTCACTGGTGAAGCTTAACTTTGAGGTGTTTTTTTTAATATTATTTATTTATCTAAATCTATAGATTAAGAATATGATGCAGTAGTTTTAAATTCTTAATTCTTAGTAAAAACTTATTTATCCTTTTTTCTTCTTATTTTTATTTTATTAAAAGCCCACTGTAGAACTTCCCCTCCCTGCTTCCATTGTCCCTGTCTAGCGTCCAGTTCTGAACCCAAATCATAAATCTATAAGCACATAATCAATTTGTAAGTCTTCAAAATACTTCTTGGCATCAATTTGCAACATGTTACGAAATTTAAAAATTAAAATAATACCACAAAGCCGCTGCTTCAAAAACATAACTTTATAACACGTGCTACCAACGACATATGTGACGGCCATCTTGAAAGAAAAAATAGCGTCAGTTGGCGGGAAAAAACACTCAAATGATAGAGGAAGTGATTTTACGCGTACAATAACATAAAAACATATAGGTTTTTTTGTATAATAAAAAGGATGTATTAATTTATATAATTCTTAACCCTTTCGATAAACATGTGTTTGGGTTAACTCCAGTTTAATTTCGAATTTGTTTTGATTGGTTGTTTTTGTTTATGGTTGAGTATCCGGTTGTTTGGACTTCCGTTTTATATGTTTCTTATGAGATAACGATGGTTAACTAGCCTTTTTTTGTTTGGAAAAATTTGTAGACTGACTGGATTCTGGTGGGACCTCCATCTATATTCCCATTAAAAATTTTATCTGATAAAGCTCGTGGTTAAGTTTATAGTCGCACGACTGAATCGATCAAGTTTAAGCATCTATACGATAGCGAGACTCCTCCGTGCCTCGGAAAGCACGTTAAGCCGTTGGTCCCGGTTGTCATTTATAGATCTTTCTTTGACTGTCGCTAGGGATCAGAAGCCAGAAAGTCTGACAACCAGTTTTACCAAGGGTTAGATGTCGAATACCCGGTAACGGGGTGGTGGAAGATAGGTAGTCACTCCATGTAAAGCACTGGTTAGCTGCATTAGATTAAACGAGAAGGAGACTTGATGGCACGTTTGGCGTAGTGGCTGAGCAATTGACTGCTGCGCGGCGCGTCGCGGGTTCGATTATCGCACGGGACAACTAAAATTGTTCCGGTTCTGGGTGTATGTGCATGTGTAATGAATGTTTGTAAACGCACCCACGACACAGGAGGCATTCCTAGTGTGGGGCAACGTTTTTTTTTTTCAAAAAAGAAGAAAAAGAAATGACTCCAATACAGTTGGGTAAGGCTAGGCAGATAATAATGGAAACTTGTGAATCTAAAACCACCAAAGATTTATTTAGATTTTTAGGTGTTATTAAATTAATCTATACGTCCATGAAGAGTTTATTACCACAGTTAGTTACGGTTAAAAACTAAGTTCTGGGGGGTTAGACAAGTGGCAAAAACGCTTGTAGAATAGAAACAAAATGTATGGGAATGACAGATAGCTAGTCGTAAACGAATGTCATTCCCATACATTTTGTTTTCTATTCTACTAGCGTTTTTGCCACTTGTCTAACCCCCCTGTTGACCCGACTACGCCAAATGGCCAAAAAATTCTCGCCACCATGGCGCTAGCAAGAAATCTCACATATTTCACTTTTATACTTCGAACTCAATTTGTTAACCATCACAATAATGACATCATAAAACTCATAAATATTTGAAAAAAAAAACAATAAGCCCGACCGCCCATAACGTTTCCCATGACATAATAATTTCGTATATCATATCACATAGAAATTTATGCAAACCCTATAAAACCGCTTTGGGCGTTAAATCTGGGGAAATGGTCCTGTTACTGCGCTGACGCAGCGGGGAGTCTAGGGAATTTCAATTTATTGTTTTATTATAGTTACTTACCTTTTTATTTTTTTGATGTGACATTTAGTAGTAATGCTAAATTCCTTGTTGTAGACTTTCACCACTACTGACTAAATATAATTACCAGTAAACAGCGGCGTGCACAGAGTTTTTAGGTAGGGTAGGCAGAAAAGCCAAAAAGTTTTTATACGGAAAATCGATAGGTATCTCAGGTATCTTAATTACTCGCGAAGCGGCTTTCCGCTAGCGTGCGAGTCGAGCAGCGCACGACCTTACTTATAGGTAGGTACGCCCGAGAGATGCGCCGCCGCGCCGCGCACGGGCCAAATGTGCCTAAACTGCTGAGTGACACCTGGTGACACCAGCCTGGCTTTGGTACCCACTTTTCAAAAATACCTTCCGCATGTTGGTTTTGGTTCGTCGTCTTGTCGATCAAATAATGATGCATGTAATTTGCCGCCTCAAATAATCATAGATTCAGATTTGATTTAAAAAACTCGAACATGAATATCTAAGAGCAATTTCGTAAATAGTTTTCCATAACTCAGTCGTATTTCGCATGAAAGTTGACCTCTCTTAATAACTTCCCTTATTCACTGAGGAACAAATTCTTTTACGTAAAGTGAACTCATGTTTACTTCAAAAACTAACAATAAAAAAGTGATTGAATAATAATTCGGTTTCGATCTACTTTCATCGTGTTTCAATACGATTTTCTCCAAGTGTACGGAAGCTTCTAAGTCATATTGCTCGTGGTTTTTTCTACCGTAGGAGATAAATATGAATAGGTGAAACCTGCGTCGTTCCAGACGGTTTTATTGCGGTAAAATAGTAGGTAAGTAAGGGAAATAGCGTGTATGCAATCCGAGAGCTAATAATAGGAATCAAATTGTTTAGTATTGAATATACGATTGATTGACTATACCTTTAGTTTGTATAAATTGTATCTGATTTGGTGTAGGTGCAGCGGCCTTTCGCTATCACTTGTTTTTTTCTTCGAAAGATAGTTTTACAAACGCATCATTTTTAATTTTCTATACACACACACACCACCTGAACAACTTTCACAGTGAATATATTCCATTTCACACTATTATCAACGCTTAAAACTTACTATTATTAAAATATTCGCTAGCACAGAACAAGTCAGATAAACAATAACAACGGCGGGCGACGCGCGCGAAACCCACGTCACAGAAAAAAAATACGACTAAAAGAAATGTTGTTTACTTAGAGATAAGAAAGTCAAAACATGCTACTTTTTAAAATAGTTACATTACATCATAATGTAGATCGGTTCGGAAAACATCGGCCACCGTCCCTTGTGGCCTTGTCGATAGCCGAAGGTTTCCGAACCGATGTTTCCGTCGTATAAATCGCAAGAAGGCACAGCCTTTTTTGTTATTTGTGTGCGTAATTTGTGTCAATGTATGCAAAATATTTATACGAACGCACACTGCATTGTATTCGCATGTCTACGAGTCTTCTTACAAATACTATTACACGAAATGAGGCAATCACGTTTTCTGTCTTTTCGCTAGGGGCGCCCTAGTACCGCGCAAACTTTTTTGTGTTGTTGAAATGTATCGCGAGTATTGATTCTTCGTAATAGGTACCACCAATATTCGACAGGTGGAGCTGATTTAAGTTTCAAGATTTTTTTATTGATAGTAATTACTCTGAGATAAAATATTAGATACTTATTAAAATAAAATAAAGATAGTAAATATTATCTGAATTATGTAGGGTAGGCAGTGTCTTTTTGCCTATATGAACTGCACGCCACTACCAGTAAACATAATAAACATATCATTCTGTTTCTATTTACTTGAAATATGTAATTCAGACAGAATGTGGCTTTAAATACTTACATTCACCGGTAAATGTACTTATACTCCATTTATAATAAGATCAGACATTTAAAAGTACTCTTTTTACCATTTGTTCAAACGATTTAAAGTTCTATAACTAAGGTGACATAACAAAAACAGATGCAGAATATATTTACTACTAGCTTCTGCCAGCGACTTCGTCCGCGTGGAATAGTGGTACTCCGCTCCTATTGGTCTTAGCGTGATGATATATAGCCTATAGCCTTCCTCGATATATGGACTATCTAACACTGAAAGAATTATTTAAATCGGACCAGCGGTTCCTGAGATTAGCGCGTTTAAACAAAATGACAACATTTCCCTTCACTGCTCTGCTCCTATTGATTGTAGCGTGATGAAAAGTATACTATAACCAGCTCAGGAGTATGACAAATAATTGTACCAAGTTTCGTTAAAATCCGTCAAGTAGTTTTTGTTTCTAAAGAGTTTATACAGACAGACAGACAGACAAACAGACAGACAGACAAAAATGTTACTGATTGCATTTTTGGCATCAGTATCGATCCCTAATCACCCCCTGATAGTTATTTTGGAAATATATTTCATGTACAGAATTGACCTCTCTACAGATTTATTATAAGTATAGATAGAAGAAGAAGATATAGATAGATGTGCAATGGATTATGATGTACATATTTATTTTACTTATGATAAATATGAAATCGTTAAATTTTAAATCGGAAGATGTTTGTCATTTCTGATACCGCCACTAATCATAGCTATTGTTTAGAGTTGATCAAATAGAAGTTTTTTTTTATGATTTTATTCTACGGCATCGTTTTAGGTTCAGTAGGAACGTTGATTGTATCTTTTTTAGCTTTTTCTTTACATAATCTATATAGTACCTACTCAGGTAGGTACTAATCTATATAGTACCTACTAAAGCAGGTGCTATATAGATTTGACACTCTCAAAGCGGATTGGCGATTTCAGACCCGCACGAGATGCCTTAACCGCTAGGCTATCACAATCACAACTTATTTTTTTAAAGAGGAATTAAATCGTATGACAATAGCAACTTTACTGAAAATGGCATCATTTTAACACTTAATTAAATATCCTTTGATACAACTTTTTATACCCCAAAATTGATTATCAAAATATTCACACCGGAAGATTATAAAAAAGTCCATCCTTTTTATCAATTGGCAATAATAAATCATTTTTTTAACAAAAATACCACCTATCAGCGACTGAGCGAAAACAATAGTTAAACTTTTTTCACTTGTACTCTTTCGCTCTGCGGGACATTTTGCTGACAACTTCATAATGCGCTCCAAAAACTGTTACATCAACTTTATTCCCCACTAATAAGGTTCAGTTTGAATCTATTCGACTGAAAATGGTTTTAAGTATTCTATGTGTCCTGTCAATAAAACTTTTTGGCGGCAAAACTGTCTTTTGTAAAACTACAATAGTGAATATTATTGCCCTATTGTAGTTTGAGCGAATTAATACCTTTTGAAAAGGATTTCTCTGTGAAAAAGGATGATTTTTAACGCTTACATTTGTAACAAAAGTTTTAAATTAGCAATGTTTATTTGATAAATTCTTTAGGATTTTGATAAAGGATAAATTGTATCCAGTTTTGTTTTGAAGTCAAAAAGGCTGGCTCTATTGCAGATTGTATTGTTGTTTCGCTAGCATAGATTCTTACTAAATCTTTATTGAAATATGTTCGAGCTTGGGGTCACAGAAGCTGACGACAAAAGCAATGCAAATTACAAAAATCTAAAATATTTTTCCCTATAAAAAACACTCAATGCCTCATATAACTTGCCAATAAAATAGGACATTTCAGTGTAAAAATAAAATTTATCGGATCAATTTTATTTGAGTAAAATTTTATATCTTTTATACACTGCGACTTTAGTCTAATCTCGATGCAGCATCGGTACAGTTGCAAATCGTCTGTTCGGGCCAATCACCGAACAATAATATACACGTCAGCGGAATTGCAATACCGCGCTTTATGCATTAAATATTTTATGTTTTAACTAAGTAAAGTAAAATAAGTCAGTACGCTTTCGGATACCGGGCGCGACTCTATCTCATCTCTTTCACCTCATTAGTTTTAATCATCATCTCAGTGTATTGATTACGGAAATATAGTCATTTTTATAATCTTCAATCTTAATCTCACCCCAACCCCGAACATCGTCTAATTTGCTATAATTAAATCGCTGGTGTCGCGATGCAGGTCTCGCGTCTTATTCCAAAAAGTCGCAGTGTGTAAAGGTAAAAGTTCTATTTGAAATTATTACTGCTTTTTCACTAAATATGTCATTCAATATTTACATATTATATACATATTTTTCACAAAAAAAAATATTAATTATCAAAATAAATGTATATTAATTTATATTATCATTACCCGACTGCGACAGAAGGAGGGTTATGTTTTTCGAGTGTATGTACATACGTATGTATGTATGTCCATTTCTTTGGCACGCCCTACAGCCCAAACGGCTGGACGGTTTTTGACATATGAGGTGTCGTTGGATTTGTCTAAATTGTATTAGTGACAGGCTATATAGACTTTCAAAATGGCGCCCGCAAATGGCGGAATGGGGGGGAGGGAAGTAGATTTTTTTATCACTTATATTTTCACCATATTAATAAAAAAAAAATCACAAGTCTTTTGATTTTTAGAACTGATCCGGATTCATTGCCGCCATATTTTAAATGACAATAAAGTGTTTTAACAACCTTTTATTACGTCTCGATTCCCTAATTTTTCCCATCACTTGTTCCCATGATAGAATGTTTATAATATCTTCAAATATTTGGTGTTTTGTTAAGAAAATACTTGACTGTGTCAAGTGGCACTGCTGTTTAGTTTGGCTACCGAAGTTTTTTGCGTCCTTCACGGTATGCTATTCACCATTGGGAGTTTTTTTTTTCAAACATATCTAGGAGCTATTTTTTAATTTGGCTACACTATTTTGATTAATTAAATGGAAGCGTGTTTGAAATAAGTTGTTTTTACATCTGAATTTATATTTTTGTTGTCTATAAAATGAAATAAAATATATTTGGACTCTACATTATTTACATATCTTTTATTTTATTATTCACATGTGTGTGGTGAAAGATCTACTTGACGCACCCAAAAACCCAAATTGTCCCCAGGGTCCAAGCTTTATCCATACCAAATTTAATCAAAATAAGGTTCAGCCATTTCAGCGTAAAAGCGCAATAAACAAACAAGCAAACTTACTTTCCCATTTTCAGTCTTGCAGTCTGTATTACTTTTACCGTGACTTTAATTATTCAATAATATTTTTAATCATCGATGTGGTACACATAAGCTAAATCTTCACGGACAACGATCCTTTTATTTTATCGTAGAAACCTAGGACCACCATACTCTTCATTTCTATCTTAAAAACTCTGGTAAAAAAAACCTGTCAAACACAAATTAATTCATCAAGCGTCACTCGTTAACCTTACACTTTTTAGCACATCTCTCACAGCCAAGTCATGGTGCCTGGGTGGGTTTTTTACCATCCCACCACCATGGGAGTTTTTACTACTTCAAAAACTGCAAGTCAGTGTCGGCAAGGTAAAGAAGCTTCCTTCCTATAGATTTTTTTAAAGAATATAATAAAATTGTGAAGATATCAGGTGCCGAATTTTGTGTGTTTGGATAGAGTAATGGAATCAAAATTCGTTTAAATTCTATTTTAATATTAAATCTACTTTTTTTTTGTATGGCATCTCGCAGGTCAACCTAGGAGGTTGTCGACTGGGGCCCGAGCGCCGCCTGTAGGCGGTTGTACGTGGGGATCGTGCGGTCCATGGCCCTGTATGGGGCCCCGGTGTGGGCGATGGACCTGACGGCCTGCACCATCGCTATTCTGCGAAAGCCGCAGAGGGCGATGGCCGTCAGGGTCGTCCGCGGGTACCGCACGATTTCCTACGAGGCGGCTTGCGCTCTGGCCGGATCCCCGCCCTGGGACCTGGAGGCGAAAGTACTCGCGTCGCTGTATCGGTGGCGCGAGGAAGAGCGGGCACGGGGCTTCGGACCGGTGCAGCGGCAGATCGCGCTGCGCCGTACGGAGCTCGGCCAGGTCTTGGTGGCGGAATGGCGGGAGAGGCTTCTGCGCCCTACCGCCGGCCTCGCTACCGTCGAGGCGATCCGGCCAGTGCTCGACGCATGGCTCGGGAGAAGGCACGGCTCCCTGTCGTTTCGGGCGACGCAGGTGTTGTCGGGGCATGGGTGCTTCGGCAAGTACCTGTGTCGCATAGGCAGGGAGTCGGACGCTCGGTGCCACCACTGCGTCCATTGTGGGGAGGACACGGCGCAACACACGCTCCAAGAGTGTGTGGCTTGGGAGGAGCAGCGCCGTGCCCTCACTTCTGAAGTAGGAGGCGATCTGTCGCTGCCGGCCGTTGTTCGGAGTATGGTCGGCAGCGCAGAGTCGTGGGACGCGGTGGTGTCCTTCTGCGAGGACGTGATGTCGCAGAAGGAAGCTGCGGAGCGGGAAAGGGAGATCTCAACTCTCAACCCCGCCCGCACCGGGCGCCGGAGGAGGGCGGACAACGCCCTCTTCCGCCCCCCATAAACGGGTCCAGGGGCGACGGACTTGGGGAAGTCCCCGCCCCCCATGATAGGACCCGAGCCGGCGGCGCGCGTCTGTGTCCACGCGCGCCCCCGAGGCGATGCACGGGGTAGGACACCTCACTACCCCGTGCAGGAGACGAGGCCCGGCAGGACGGGCCGGCACCAGTGCGGGGCTGCGGACGAATCAGGATTCCCGCGGCCCCGCGCGCACGTGCGAGAAGCGACACCGGGGTGGTTTTAGCCGGTAAGAGTCCGGCACTGTTCCCGGCCTCCCCAGGTCGGGTTCGTCCATGAGGATTTCGCCCCGAAAAAAAAAAAAAAAAAAAAAAAAAAAAAAGGAGGTTGTCGACTGCTTAACCGGGCTTGCCTGTGAAGTGCCTTAAATGAATTTAGGGCCTCCAGCCAGGGCTTTACTTACAAAACTAAGCGACTACACGCTAAGGGCACCCCCTAAGTGGGGTACAGGCCTCGGCTTAGGGCGCTACTGGGGGAGGACAGCAATAAAAGTGAGTGTCATGAAGGTCTTGCGCGTTCGGTGGAGTATTCGTATTCACATGATCTGCAACTTTATCTTGACCTTTTAAAGTGAGTTTTTTCATTGAACATAGCACCTCCTGTAACAAAAAAATACTTATCATCACCTGTGACCAACATTTTGCCCCAAGTTATAACTTAATTTACTTTAATTACTTGAACCAGAAATTTTCGTAAGTTTTTTTTCGTTTTTATTGAGTGTGACGAAAAGGGTGGTCAATTTGGCGCCTAAAAATTGGACATTAACTTTTTTTGGGAGCCATTTTTGGCAAGTTATATAGCCCTTTATTTTGATTTAGGTTAATATGATTTTTAGATATTTTGGCGTATTTCGGGGTGGCCGTTTTTTGTGGGTTAATTATTGGTGGTCATTTGCAATGGTTTTTAAGTTTTTGCCTTTTTAGCTATAGATATGAGCTACAGTGGAACCATCAACATTTAATCCTACACTAGCAGTTTCCCGTGGTTCCACTTGCGTCCTGCGTACTTCACGCACCTGGATAGATAGCCTATACTCATCTTCAGGGTCCCCCCTATCCTGGAACAAAATTTCATCCAAATCGATTCAGCCGTTTTACCGTGAAAGCGCAACAAACAATCAAATAAACAAACTCACTTTCACATTTAGAATATAAGTTCAGATTATATTCTGACAGCCGAATATTTTAGGTCTAAAACAGTAGAAAGTTCTATTATAAAAGTTATAATAATTAAACGATATATAATGAAGTTAGTGCTGTGGTTAATTAATCAATAGAGTAATAGTTTCTTGTGAGTAGAGCTGAGAGATTGGTCACCGGATGTCATTATGTGCAGGTATGCTTTGAGATGCTGGGGTCTGAGGCACACCGAGCCAGGACAATGTTTTAAACAACTATATCGTGGCTCATGAAATGGCAAAAATATTTAGTGGAAGTAAAATATATCAAAAAGACAAATAAAAGATTCCGTGTTGGAGAAAGTAATTTGACTAAGTTGCTATTACTAATTTAAAATTGGAATTCGATTTTTATGGCACTTTTATTGTGTCATAAGAATTGTATTGCTTTTTATTTGGCGGTACCGTTTTAACATGATAAAAAAATAATACTTACCTTATAAATTGAATTACAAAAGGGATTGTTAGAAAAAGTTACCGCGTCTCTAGAAAGCAAAAGCGAAAGAATGAATTGTATTTAGTCAGTAAGACACTGAGACATCCCCCGCTCCGCTGACAGCGCGAGGTGTCATTTTAGGATTTCTCATTTCTAAAAAAAGACAATTATTTTGACATAATTATTAAATTAATCATTATTTATTTACTATCGGGCATTATTCCCGTTGACAGCGATGCGGATGAATATCTTGATGCATAATTTTATTAATTTAATTTATTATTTTTATATCATTATTAAAATAAATATCAAAAGAGAAGAAAATAACAAAATTAAATAATCTACAGTCAGTGTACCACGGACCTAAATAACCGGATGCATACGGAACTCTTCCTTGCCCTTTATATGATAATGATTACAAGAGTTTTTGAGTTGCAGTAAAAAATAATAAAGGAAAAACTTTCCCACACAGCAGTGTGGGAGAGGAAGATCTTGCCGATCCCAGAGTGTTGCACTTTCATATTATTTATTAGTTCTATAATTTTTTTCTTCTTAGACTTTGTCAACTACAAGTATTTCTCTGGAAACCGTTTGCCATAGGTTATGAAGTAAAATTTTGAATTAGGGTAAAAGACTGTATAAGGGTTGTTCATTATATGTCGAAAAAACAAGGCCTACTCTAATTCACCGAAACAAAACTTCGGAAAGACCGAGAATGGACTTTATAATTTTTTTTATGCGGTAAGACGCGATTTGATGCTCTGTACATAGAGAGATGTACTTTTACTATGCATGTAAAGCAATTGACACCTTACCGCCGTGAAACCCATAGGGAAAATGGACGAAACTTCAATCGAATTTTCGTTTGAGTTCAGTTAGAATAAGCCCCCAGAGCTCTGAAGACAAGATGTTGAAATAAACACGGGCAAGCATAAAGATTATGATGTTTTCCGGAGAAACGCTAGTTCTAATATTGTCACCAATATTCGCAGAATTATATATGCGAATGATAATTTCCTAATTATTTTTAGAGCAAAAAAAACTACGGAATGAGTTTGGATAAAAATACACACATTCTTAATTATTATAAAAAATGCTATATTGTTTTTGTTTGTTTATTACGTTTTTATGCCAAAATGGCTGAAACGATTTGGATGTATGATATAGAGATAGATGGGACCCGGAAGACAGTTATAGGCAAATTTTTATCCGGGTGCGCGAAGTTTTTCCTCGGACAACATTTATTTATAATTAGCTTCTGCCAGCGACTTCGTCTGCGTGGAATAGTGGTGCTCCGCTCCTATTGGTCTTAGCGTGATGATATATAGCCTATAGCCTTCCTCGATAAATGGACTATCTAACACTAAAAGAATTATTTAATATATAATTTTATAAATCGGACCAGCGGTTCCTGAGATTAGCGCGTTTAAACAAAATAACAACATTTCCCTTCACTGCTCTGCTCCTATTGATTGTAGCGTGATGAAAAGTATACTATAACCATCTCAGGAGTATGACAAATAATTGTACCAAGTTTCGTTAAAATCCGTCGAGTAGTTTTTGTTTCTATAGAGTTTATACAGACAGACGGACAAAAAATTTACTGATTGCATTTCTGGCATCAGTATCGATCCCTAATCACCCCCTGATAGTTATTTTGGAAATATATTTCATGTACAGAATTGACCTCTCTACAGATTTATTATAAGTATAGAAGAAGATATAGAAGAAGAAGAAGATATAGATAGATTTTTCAAAATTCCAAGTCTATGGCATTAGATTTTTGTGACATAAGCAGCTATGACTATCAGATAGACGAACTTGCCTATACCATTTTTTTTAATTTTGTTTTTTTCGTATGGGAAATCATCAAATGGGGGTCATTTGATGATGATCTTCTCCATAGGAATCTACGCTTTGGAACGGGCAAATAGCTTCATCTTTCTTTTCGACAAACTGACAGACTTATGACTCTTTGACAATTCAAAAGTGCCTGTAAATGGTCTAGTTGAAATAAATGATTTGAATTTTTATTTTTTTTTGATTTTTTGAATTTTGATGTCCCATCCCATCCCGCCGTTAGTGTCAGACTCTTACCGACTAAAACCCAACAATGTTTTTTTCTCAATGTTTGTATTCCGGGGGCGCGATATCTCTTTCGAACGTCCCGCAGCCTTGATCGCGAACGTATACCATAAGGGATTATTATATACAATTTTATCACGGAGCCTTAAAAAGGCT
The DNA here is from genome assembly GCA_963891755.1 of Pyrrhia umbra. Taxonomy (NCBI): domain Eukaryota; kingdom Metazoa; phylum Arthropoda; class Insecta; order Lepidoptera; family Noctuidae; genus Pyrrhia; species Pyrrhia umbra. Next base: position 13,841,814 of record OY982928.1, read on the forward strand.
ACTTCAAAGTATGTTGTTTATTTATTTTTTCCTATATTTAAATTAACAAGTAGCACCAGCTTCACTCATTTGTATACAAACAGTAGGCCAGTGGGTGAACGTAAGGCTTCGACCACACATCGGCGCAGGCGCATCATACGGCTCATTACCCCCACCTTTTTATTTTAACACTCGAGTTTAACCTGTGTGGTTTAGAAGGTGGTGACCTGATGGCGGCCGTTCTGTTTCGGGTGAGAGAAAACAAAAAAAAATTTTTTTAAGATTTTATTTATTATTTTTCTTTGAAATAGTTCTGTTGGATTTCTAGTAATTGTGCTTTTCTCTGTATGAGAAGGGGCCTTTACTATCTAATTATGGAATCAAAATATAGGATCATGCTACAAAAAAAATCACATTATTAAAATGGTAGTTGATATGAATAATGAACCCTGAAAAATGTTTCATTATAAAAGTAGTCCTAAAACGGTTTTTTATAAAATTGTTCTTAATTAGATTATTTAGAAAGTTTTTTTCACATTTAAAGTCAGTTCAGCCACATTCATAATTAAACACAACGTTTCATTAAATGAGGCATGTCCTATAAATAGTTTTGATCCAGAGGGAGGATACTCTTTACATGACGTCAAGACGACAAGAAAATTACTCATTTTTACCCAGGTTTTAGTTATTTATCAGGAAACATCAATACTTATTTTTTCATTGAAATTCTTATGAGGGTACAATATGTAGATAGGCAATAAAAAAAAACATTTTCAAACTAGGCTGAAAATAAGCTTTATGAACGTGAAAACAAGTCTATCCCCAAAAAGCCCTTCACTTCAACTAAGTATACCCTGTCATCATCATCAGCCTATTTATTGTCCCCCTGCTGGGCACAGGCCTATTCTCACCCTAGTGGGGTACGGGCCTCGGCTTAGGGCGTCGCTGGGTGAGGACAGCAAGGGACAGGCTGGATCAGAATATATTTTGATTATTATAATCGGGAATTTTAAAGCTATTAGCTCAGCTCGCGGGCTGGCTCGTCGAGCTAGGTCCAGGTTTCCTCACGATGTTTTCCTTCACCGTTAGTCAGTGATGTCTAAGATACACTTATAAAGTAAAAATGACTTTAGAAAAGTCACATTGGTCAGGTTTCGAACCCGCACACTCGTACAAGAGAGGCAGGTGCCTTAACCACAAGGCTACCACGTGAGCAAAGAAGAAGAGGGCTAGCAATGTATGCATGATATAAACCAGATTATACATATCCAGGACATGTAAAACAGCTAATTACCCAGAATAAGTAGACCCTAACTTGTATAAACCAAGCACACTAAGCTAGAGCCACTTATAATAGTTTTTAGGGTTCCGTAGTCCGACAAGGAACCCTTACAGTTTCGCCATGTCCATCTGTCTGTCTGTCTGTCTGTATGTCCGCGGCATAGCTCCGAGGTTCTTGATACTAGAAAGCTGAAATTTGGTATGGATATGTACATTGATCACGCCGAGAAAGTGGTAAAATAAAATTTTGAAAAATATTTTTTTTTAGTGTAGCTCCCCAAACACGTAAAGTGTGGATGAATATTTTTTTTCTCACGTACCCCTCCGTGTGGGGTATTGTTAGATAGGTCTTTCAAAAATATTATGGGTGTGTTAAGACCGTTTTTTGGTTAAGCGAGCCATTTGCGAAATATCTAGCTTTTCAGTGCAAATTTTTGAGCGATACGAGTTACCCCCCCCCCTCTATCTTTTGAATGGCTGTATCTAGAAATGTGAAAAAATCACAGACGTAGTACATGTAATGAACTTACAAGGAAAACTATCACGGCTAAGTAGGCTTAACCGGTTACAGAGTTATAGTCGACTAACTAACTCCTACTACGGAACCCTACTGCGCGTGACCCGACACGCACTTGGCCGGTTTTTTTTCTACTGAAAATCAGTTGACCGTACTCATAATTCCTGATAACGCTCATTAAACTGCTAATTAAACTCGTTAATCTGCTGAGATTTTGCAAAAAGTACTTACAAACATCTGTCAGTAAACTGGTGGGAAAGTTACAGTATGACGATAGGTGGGAAGATAAAAAACCAGAAAGAAAGATGTGCTATCTAGGAAAGATGATTTTTGTCCACAGTACACAAATATATGTTTGGACTGCAGTATCAGGTCAAATAACCAAATATCTTAAAGACGAGAATTTGTCTGGGACCTTTTGCTTAAATGTAGAATTTATTAGTTTAAAACAGCATTTATACACGATTCCCTTTCAATCATATCAGTAAATGTTCAAACATATGAAATAATATAAAGAATCGGCTAAAAAAATATTTATGAACTAAAAAAAAAGCTGTATAAAATTAAAATATTTTTTAATTACTTAAAGTATTATGCTTGATTCAAGCACTTGCCAAAATAAAAGAAAAAATACAGTCCAAAAAAAAACCTATTTGTTTTATGACCTACATCTGCCGCAAAATTCACACGAAACATTCTCTAAATACCTAACTTGACACCAATTACACATCTAATTAACCGATCAGCTGAGATTTTGCAAAAAACACACGCATCTGGTAGACATTTTGAATGTAAAATAATATAAAGGGCGGGAAAAGTGACAGTTGCGAGTCGACCGCAATGGCAGCAGTTGGAAGGCTTCTCGCGCATGCGCAGACAGGTGGCCTGCAATTGGTCCAAACTTAAATGTGGATTCGCGAATAAATTATTCTGATTGCACGTACCTACAAATATCTATACTTATAATAAATCTGTAGAGAGGTCAATTCTGTACATGAAATATATTTCCAAAATAACTATCAGGGGGTGATTAGGGATCGATACTGATGCCAAAAATGCAATCAGTAAAATTTTTGTCTGTCTGTCTGTCTGTCTATCTGTCTGTCTGTCTGTCTGTCTGTCTGTCTGTCTGTCTGTCTGTCTGTCTGTCTGTCTGTCTGTCTGTCTGTCTGTCTGTCTGTCTGTCTGTCTGTCTGTCTGTCTGTCTGTATAAACTCTATAGAAACAAAAACTACTCGACGGATTTTAACGAAACTTGGCACAATTATTTGTCATACTCCTGAGCTGGTTATAGTATACTTTTCATCACGCTACAATCAAAAGGAGCAGAGCAGTGAAGGGAAATGTTGTTATTTTGTTTAAACGCGCTAATCTCAGGAACAGCTGGTCCGATTTGAAAAATTCTTTCAGTGTTAGATAGTCCATTTATCGAGGAAGGCTATAGGCTATATATCATCACGCTAAGACCAATAGGAGCGGAGCACCACTATTCCACGCGGACGAAGTCGCTGGCGGAAGCTAGTAGGTAATAAGATGGAAGATGGGAGTATTCAAGTCCCGTCGACTCAGAATTGAGTCCCTCGTCTTCTCAATGCTGAGTCGACGGGACTAAGGGATGACTGGAGGTAACAATTGCGCCAGCCCCAAGTGATTAGGTAAAGGACAGGCACATGATAATGTCAATTTTTTTCGGAGGGTATTAAATGATGATGAATTCTGATCAATTCATCACAAATTTTGTTGAATTAGGTATTGAAAATTGAATAACACACGGAACTATACCTTTATATAAAATTGAATAAATACGAGAGTAAATTCTACTCCAATGAGGGTGAAAAAGGGGGGCATAGTCTGTATGAAACTCTAATTTGAATTCGTATAGGCCACGCGGGCGAAGCCGCTTGCAGAAAGCTAGTCGAACAATTAAGTTTTATGATTATTTAAAATCCTGCTATATAATGGGATCATTAAACATATTTCTTTTTCAAATTCAAAGTTATTCTTAAAAAAATGTTGATGACGATACAGTTCATAAAATATATTTTTAATTGAAAATAAACACAGCGTTACCAAAAGTATTAGTTACAAAAGGGCGTATCAAATGGAGACTTCCCATAATTACCTAAACAAGGTTTCACGGCCGGAAGTTAGCAGAATTTGTAAGATATCGCGCTTCCGGCTAGTGTATAATATTGTCGCTTATTATACGACGATCATGTAATGTTGATATTTGAAACTAAATTCGTATTTTTTTTTACACAGTTTATCTCCTAGGATGTTTACAGAATAGAAAGAAAAACAGTTTATTCGAGTACGGTAACGCACGTACAAAACAAAAAACTAATGGGTGTATAATCTAAAACTAGGAATACAGGGAGACAAGCTGATCAATGCGTCACTTGCTGATCAATTACTTCACACTGCGCGAAATGGCTAACGCTCAGCTTAATGCGATAGCCCGGGCACAAAGACACAGGTCCACGGCGCTAGTTTTCAGCGATAACCGGCGTGACATTATCTCAGAACAATTAACAATACTAATACATATTAGTAACTACATATTAGTAAAGGTTAAGCTAGGGTAAAATAAAATGTGTGTAAACATAACACATTTATTTTAATTTTAAATAGATAAATGATATTTACACCAAAGTTAAGTTCACAGTTTAGACCAGAAATGTTAACAAAAATAATATGAATATAAACTTCGGTAGTGGAAGAAAATAACTACATACTTAAAAATCTAATTAACCGCACGATTGGCGTAGCGGCTGAGCAATCGGCTGTTACGCTGCGTGTCGCGGATTCGATTCTAGTACGGAAACTAAAACTGTTCCGGGTCTGAGCTTTGTTTTAGTTATTTTTTAATTATTAATTCAATTGAACACGGGATTTGAGATACATGTGGATATTGCAACTGTCCCAACACAGCGCGCTTATGTCGTAATTCTGAACAAAAATATTAAACATCAACTTTCAAGGGACACCTTACATTATAAAAGTATCAAGACTGGTCCATCGGAAGCGACATGTCATGTTCAAGTCATCTCAACGGACGTCCAGCTATGAGCAGTGCGCATACTGCGCATGCGCCACTGAACCGGACACCGGCGGGACTGGGCAAAAAAATTGCAAAAACACCACTTGTAAAATAATGATCCTATACTTTCATTATTTCCTTGGTAATGTTTAGTTTGCGTTTTTTTTTTGATGATTGGGAAATAAATTTTGCTTTCTCATCTCTTTTTTGGACCTTTGGACATTTATCTACATCCTTCATACTTATTAGTCTCAGAAACTACTGGTACGATTTGAAAAAATCTTTCCGTGTTAGATAGCCCATTTATTGAGGAAGGCTATAGGCTATATAATAATATATCATCACGCTAGAACCAATAGGAGCGGAGCACCACTATTCCACGCGGACGAAGTCGCGGGCAGAAGCTAGTACTATTATAAACCCGAAAGTACGTCTGTTTGTTAAGCTTTCACGGGAAACCGGCTGAACCGATTAGGATGAAATTTGGTAAGCAGACAGCTTGAATCCTGGGGCGGAGGATAGTTCTTATCTTTTACGACGTGGGTAAAACCGCGGGAAGCAGCTTGTTTCTTCATAAATACTAGAAAATTGAAAAAAAATTAGATGTTCACGCGTATGACGTGTACAATTGTACATGTTCAAAATGTACAGATCCTTAAATGTTATTAGAACAACCGAATTTAGACTCATGTTTTATATTAAGGCCGAAGTTCACGGACAAGATAACGGTTCGATTAACTTAAAACAACTGTTTACCATAAATTCAAACTTCCAACGTTCGATTGGTAATGTATTATTTGAGATTTTTTATTCCTGAAACGGTCGATTACCAAACCAGGGTTAAACTAGAAGTGGGTAAACCTAAAATTCCAGCTTCCTGGTTAAAAAATGTTTTTGTTTAACGGGCGGTCAGTGAACTTGGCTCTAAGAAGTTGAATCAAAACCTAACCTTTTTCTCCCACACTGAAATATAACTCGAAATTTTTTTAACCCTAAAAAGCGTGACCAATTTTTTTACCCACAAAATTGCCAGTTTCTTCCATGCCGTCGTCACTCTGTCGGACTGTCCTAACAAGGCTTAAAGTAAGCCGCGACATCTAACGTTTTTGTCAAATTAGCCACATCGCCTATACTTAGCCGGCCCGGCTACACTTAGTAGTCGTAAAGGTATAATTTTCGACTTTACGGTTTCAGAATAATGCTTGCGAAACTCTAATTGAATTAGGTAATTTAGGTGATACGGGGGGTTGTGGTTTTGAGCTTTGATTTCTAATATTTTTTTAAAGATATTTTTAACTTAAACTAGTGTTATAGCGGGTTCTTTGTACATTAAGCTCATTGTCATTGTATCAACAAAGTTGTTGGAACAAAGTTTTGGAGTATCTGCTTATATCAGTAAAACATGAATCTTTTTATTTTCATTTTGACTAAAAACCACATAGTCTAGTATTTTTTCTTTCTATTTATAGCTTATAAACGCTGAACATAAATTAAATTTTTTAATAAAAATAAAATGAAAAAAATTAAAATCTGAGTGGCATTACCCAAAAACAGATACAAAAACTTCTCAAACTTTTGTGAAATTTCCGAGAGCACCCTGTTGGGCACCGTCAACTGGTTGATCGCGATTTGATGACAAGTTTCGGACGTTTTTTTTTGCGAACATCTAATTCAATAGAATTTAATTTAATGCAATTTTGCGCGCGATTACATGCGATTTGTGACATTCGGTTTGTTCATTAGAACTTCCTGTATTTGATAGGGATGAAAAAATATTGGGATTAGGATAATGAATTCTGATTTCGGACTGTTTTTTGTTCTAAATTAATAAAAGCTGTTAACTATTTTGTCACATTAGTCGTGTTTTTAAAGGTTTTTTTTCCAAGATATATAAATAATAGCTTAAAATTCAATCATAATTTTACTACTACTTTTTGATAACTTTATTTACATTACCATCATTATATTTACAATATTTTAATATACCTACCTACCTAAAGACTCAATATAATTATATAAAAAAATAAATTTTTAGTTATTTTTCTTTTGAAATGTACTAACTCCATAAAATAGATATTTCTTCAATAACTTTTAAGTACTACATCAAAATAACAATGTAACAGCATCGGGGTCAAAAATGGTCCTTAAAATTTAGTCATAAATTGACCATGCCACGCCTGCAGCAGAATATGATATAGTGTGATTTTTTGCCACCGCCCACCATGTTACAATTTATGATTTTATTTGGAAGCGCGAGAGCAAAAACTTAATCGATGGGTCAAGTGGACCCCTTGAGTTGGCTAAGGGTTGACGGATTTTTTTTTAACTGCGGTGATTTTAGGAATGTCTTTGCGGGAAAAAGTATAGAATAATTTTGATCATCTAGGTTGAAAGCAGAGAAGGCATTTAATAATCTGATGACACTTTAATATCATTGAGACTGATACTCGTAGATAGTCAGCATTATATAATGGACTTTTATCACACCACTTGTAATTGATCCAGCTAGTCCCTAGTTGTCCTCCACAGTGACGCCCTAAGCCGAGGTTCGTTCCCCACTAGAGGGAGCCCTTAGCGCGCTGTCACTTAGTTTAAAATTTAGTTGTAAGCCTTGGCTGGAGGCCTTAATTTAATTAATTAAATTAGGACCTCGCCTCATTGTCCGGTTAAGCAGGTCGAATGCTGTTAGAAGCACGCTGCAAGAGGTCATGTATAAAAAAAAACTACTTGCAAGTAAGAATAACTGTAACGCATCGGCAGAAATGTTTTGTGTTTCTCCAAAAGACCACCGTAGACCAAAATACCATCATTTAAAGTTCAATCAATTAAAAAACAGCATTTATCAATACTCCTTCGGAATGTGCAAATGTCAGAAATTTTGCTCAACTTAATTACAAAAGATTTAATACCTATAATTAAACAAAACGCTACCATTAGAAATTGAAATAAATTCATAGACTTAGGGGTGGCACCTACCCGCCTACGCATCAGAAATTTAATAAAAAAAAATACATTTATTTTGATGTTTAGCAACCACGTAATTATAAGATGTATTTTTAACGTATAATTAAAAGTATATTTAGTGCAAAAGCTCAATAGAGCGATAAATCGATCTTCCTAATATCTATTGTGATTTTTTTTCGTTTTGCAGCATTGTGTTTTGTCGAGCATTTTACCACTAAATTTTCAAAGATTTGGCAATGTTATGACGTTCAGCTGTCAATCAATGTTTTTTAAAAAATGCATGTGATTTTTGCTGTCATATTAAAGTTGTAATTATAGTCAAAATATTATTTAGAAAATCTGTAAAGAATGTTTTTTTATTATAATTGATTTATGATTCTTTCTTTTTAAAATATTTCTGGCGTGTTATTTCTAAAGCATTGTAGCGTGTTTTGGTAAAAATCTATAGAAAAATGATCAAATTTAAATTTAATCTAGTGTAGGCTTAAAGAACTATCTTAAAAACTGAAAAATAACAAAAAACAATGAGATAAAATCGAAAGTCTATCACAATTAAACGGTTTGCCACCTAAAAAAGTGTCGCCTCACTAAAAAGACTGACCATTCACACTTTTTCCGTTTAAAAGTACCAATAAAACCAAATTTATTGTGTCCATACAAATTAAGTGGCTTGACAATACCTGTCTTTGACAATAGAAACATGATACAAACACTGAAAACTGAACTGTAACTCCTTTGCTTTAGGGTTATTTTTCATTGTGTTCGTTGCTCGAAGTAGGGTTGACAAAATTGCCTACTTATCGTCTTACCGATTTTAAGTGACTCTGAGTCGTCGAAAGCTTTGTAAAGTGATAGCAGACATCTTTATTGACATCAGTCAGTTTGTCACAGATTTTAGTAGCTTGAGTGACTGGGTTGCTTAGTAGCAACCAGAAGGTGTAAAAAAATACGCCTTTTTTTGTCAAGACGCGTGCTTAACTCTCTAAGAAACCGAGTCTAAGAAGGAATGAGTTTAAAGATCGATTTCAGGCGCGTGCTATATTATAATATCCTGCTTAAAACCTATTTTTCGGTCAAAGAATCAGCATTGTGATCCAACGTGGCAATGCAGTCTTTTGGGCACGATTACCGATGACAGCGATGTGGATGAATATTTTAATGCGTATTTTTTTTTGTATATTATTATTATTATTTTTTGTATTCCTGCATAACTGAAATAACACTGATTCGATATTAGTAATTACAAAAATATCGACATAGGTGGTAAATAGTATTATTTTTTCATTTGCACATCTCAAAATAAACAGGTTACGAATTAAGTAAATGCAAACATGGTATAAGTACTTGGTACCTAATAGTATAAAAACAATATCTATTACACAACACTAATTGTATCGAATAAATGCGAAATTGCTTACACATTCATAAAGTGACTTTGTTTTGTCCGTCCTATAAAGTTCATAATCTCTCCCAAGTTAATAATTAAAAACAAAACGATTAGATTACGCTCCAATTCCCCGAAGCTAAAAAGTAATAAACCTTTTTAGCGAAATTGAAAAAAAAGCGGAACCAAACAGTTTTTTCGCCAAATTTTTATGGGTTATTAAAACAAATTAACGTCGCACAGTATACTGTAAAAAACAAAGAGAAAATTTATTAGTTTCCTAAACAATAAAATTAGTTATCAACGCTAAATCTAAATGGTGGTAGTGAAATACTGTCTACTACCGTACAGATGTGTCGTTAAGATATTTTGTAGACGTTGGAAAAAAACTGCAATTATTAGTGTTTACTTTCTTTGACTAAAAAAAAACAAGGATCTATAGAATGCACGCAGTGGCCGGTGGTGGGTTAACACCAATAACAAAAAGTTCCAAGACTCAACTTCTCTAAAACTAGGTAAAATTTGATTTTTAGATTCAGATTTTTTGTAAGTGAAAGTATTTTTACATTTTATTTTACAGAGAAATTAGGCATCAAAATATTCATCCGTATCGCTGTCAACGGGAATCGTGCCCAAAAGGCTGCCCTTAAATCTGGCTGGCCTTAAATCTAAGGAAAGAGATAAAATAGTTTTAATCTGGGTAAATGAAGTAGTTCTCTCAGGATTTGGATAAAACCGCGCGAAACATCTAGCACTAAATATATAACACAATATAACTCCAAGACCTTTCCTTTTAAGTCCTAATAGAATAACAGTCTTGACGGACGAATTTAATATTGTTTGCGGCCACACAAGTGAAGTCATAAAACATTCCGAGTGGGGGGCGGAGCGCCCGGGCTCTGCCCCACGCGCCAATACTAAACGATATACGCGTGCGGTTCCTCTGTAGCTACTTTATGTTTTTTTTATAAACATTGATAAATTACTGTGGTCAGTGAACATTTTTGTTGGTTTCCTTAACAATAAAGAAATCATATTTTTTAAGTGAATTATCTAAAGTTTAGCAGTACTGGGGGGTTAGACAAGTGGCAAAAACGGTATAGAAACGTTATAGAATAAAAAACAAACTGTATGGCAATGACATATAGCTAGTCGTAAACGAATGTCATTCCCATACATTTTGTTTTCTATTCTATAGCGTTTTTGCCACTTATCTAGCCCCCCTGTAATGCTTAAAGAAAGGTATATTTTTTATATCAGATATGCTACACATTATTTTGTAACCTAAATAGTTTTTCCTATCAAGAAAATAGTTAGCGAAACTTTGTGAGGATGTATGAGAGAGATGTTTGTTACTCTTTCACGCAAAAACAATTGAATGGGTTCGTATGAAATTTGGTACACACATTGTTTATAACCTGGGTTAATAATACCTATATAGGATACTTTTTAACTGGTTGCGCGAAGACGTTCTCTCAAGATGCGGGTGAAACTGCGGGATATAGGTAGATTTAATTAAAATGTATATTCAGTATATATATATACTAGCTGTTTCCCGCGGTTTCACCCGCATCCCGAGGGAACTACTTAGCGCACCCGGGTAAAAAGTAGCCTATGTTGTTCCTCAGGGTCTATTCTATCTCTGTACCAAATTTCATTTATATCGGTCCAGTAGTTTTGGCGTGAAAGCGTAACAGACAGACAGACAGACATAGTTACTTTCGCATTTATAATATTAGTAAGGAAGTAAGGATACAATACATAAGGACTTAAAATTCTTGAAGACATACGATTTATAAATCCAGTGATAATGATGAAAAAATTGAAGCTTACGTGATGAGTTTACATTTTGAAAACAAGTAAAAATAAATAAAACCACCCTCAAGTATGGGGTGGCGGCGACACAAAGGGATGCGCACGAGTCCATATGTCGCGTGCCCTCGTTAAGGGTGGCTGTTGGAAATCTATCGAGTTTTTTTTTTCTATTTTCTTGGTAGCATAAAAGGCTCGCATGAAATATGTTTTTGATTGCTTGAGGCTTAGGGTTGGACTCGATGGCCTAGCATATTTTTTGGGTAATAGTTTGCTTATAACAATTATTATGGTACGACTTACGAGTAAAGTTTTTTATATTGGTTTGTTTGTGATTTCGGAAAAAGAATCGAGAAACCCCTATAAACACTAAGAAAGATTTTTTTTTTCCTAATAAGCAGTTTTTAATAAGCAAGTTTCCAGTGGTTTATCTCTCGACCTAAGAAAGCTACTTCACGCACCCGAATAAAAGTCTCAAGGGTTCCATCTAAACCTATACAAAGTTTCATCCAAATAGGTACAGTCGTTTTACCGTGAAAGCTTAACAAACTTGCATTTATAATAGGATAGTCACTACTAGTCAGGATATCTGTAAAATGTATTAATTAAAATATGTACTGCAATTTATTTTTATCGCTATTCGATATAAAATATAAAAAAGATTTCAAGCAATTGCTGCAAGCTTTAATATACTTGAAATCTTAAATCACAGGTTCTATAACGTCAAAAGGAAGCTATTTATTCTGTTGAGCATTTTTTCAGTACTCCTCTAAAATTATCATGGCCACAATCTTATGATAACCCCAAAATGGTTAAAGTTTTACCCATAATCCATATGTTGTGTCGGAAACCGATTATCGTTCCAATATCCTGTTTATACAGTCATTCGAATTTTCGAATTATGCTCAAATTCGCGCCAAAGCCTACCCTACTTCCTGCGCCCGCGCACGTGTCCCGCGCACCAGACAATACACTTTTTTTGCGATACGACATTCAAATGATAGTACTACCGACTAATGAATCCTATTTCTATCCCATTCTTTTACATCGAATACTGTGTAAGTAAAACAAGGAGGGTGGATATGACAGTTGGCTTCGTATGGCGTCTGCCGTGGCCATATGCTGCTTGAGGTTTCGAAAATTACCCTCAGTTCATTTTCAAAATGGCGATATTTACATCCGTCAGTTTTGTCTATTCATTACGGTTTGTATGACACGCGATCCTTAATCGGGATGACGGACCTTGTAAACTGGAGAGGGGTTTTGAGAAATTGAGTATTGGAGTAATATAAGGTGCAAAATAATTAGAGGTACCAATTGAAAATAATGACTATTAATTCACCATCAAAGGACAGAATAGGGATTCAATGTTTGTTTGTAATTTTTATAAATATAGTTTCTTATAAGGTATAATATTAATGAATATTTTTTTTTTGTAATAAGGTATTTTTTTAGTTGATCTGAAATACGGATAATTGTAATAAAATCCTAGACAAATTCATGTCTAAATAAAATAAAATAATAAATTCATGTCAAAAATAAAATAAAATTTAATAGAATTCTATTCAAAAATTCTAGACCTTTGAAAGTTTAAACTAATAACAAAACCGACAAAACCTCAATAAAATCACCAGAATAAAATTCTCCAATTCTCTTGATATCATTTATTCTATTATTTGATCCATAACCAATCAAAAGTAATAATACTACCTTAACGCACAATTATTTCAACCCTTGAATGGTTTCGATCGAATTGAAAATTACTAGCTCGTGTCAATTCACAGTTATTGGTAAAAATTAAAAAAAAAACTTTTTTGTATTTTTTGTTAAAAAGGAAGAATGATTATTATAATTGATGATTTTTGTTTGTTTTCGTGGCTTGATTGGGTTTGCTATAGATTTTTGTTTTACCCGTTATCGAGCTAGTGTTTTTGAAGACTTTTTGGATAGAATTGTTGTTTGAATTAGGAAATCATTTTTTATCAAATCAAGTTTTTTTCAAATCTACTAATTGACAAGAGAATAAAAAGCAAAAATTTTGCATTTCTGCAATCGATATGAATTTGTAAACTGATAGGTCGATATACATTCTTAAGAAATGCAATAGAGATAATTATTATATTTTTTTTAGCCCAACTCTTTATTTTTATTTTCTGTCATAATAATCTAAACTTAACCCTTCATTTAAATGTTTGTTTAACATTAAAATATCCTCATAATAAAAAGGGTAACTTAACGTCTTTTAAACTACATAAACTTTAGGAGAAAGTAAAAAAAGCTATAATTTTGTTAAACTTTATACAAACGTACCTATCTACTTTAATTTCAGGAAAAAAAGTATCATCAAGTTAAAAAAAGGTGATCAACAGGATCAAAGGTCCCGATGTGGCTAAATAGTAGATCGTTATAAATCGAAGCGCGAACTAAGTATAGTGGACTAAATGACCGCTTAACCCTTCGCTTGTCTTTTGAGTCTGTGACGACGAATTGGGACGGGTTTGCGTTTTGATCAACTTTCGACTTAAATGAGAAATGAAATGAACGACTTATTTTTAGCCTTGGCTGGGGGCCTTAATTTAATTAATTAAATTAGGACCCCGTCTCATTGTTCGGTTAAACAGGTCGAATGCTGTTAGAAGCACTCTGAAAGAGGTCATGTAGAAAAAAAAAAGTTTTTTAGATGCGTGGTTGCTAATTTAACAAATTGTCGTAAAGAAAGCGTGTATATTTTACTAAGATCATCTGCCTAGCCTTTGCCCAACTATGTTGGGGTCGGATTCCAGTCTAAACCGGATGCAGCTGAGTACCAATGTTTTACATGGAGCGACTGCCTATCTGACCTCCACAACCCAGTTACCGGGTAACACGGTACCCCTTGGTATAAAAACTGGTTGTCAGACTTTCTGGCTTCTGACTACCCGTAACGACTGTCGATCCGTGCGGCTGTTACTAAGCCACGAGGTCCTCTTTATATATTTTATTTATATATATTTTATTATTGTATATTTTACTAAGATTAGTGTAATATTTATAAAAAATAAATATTAGACAATTAAAAAAGCATTTAGCTACATAAAAATAGTTTCCAGCATTTTTTCTTTAATTAATGTAAAAACTGAACTTCACGGTAAACTTGTGACTTAAAATTTCAAATTAACGTAAACGCAAACCACCGCGTTATGACCTGTTAAATCATTTCCCCAAATCAAAAGTGGATGAAGTCATTTAGAAGCAAAAATCCCGTGTTTGTTTAGCATTAAATATTATAATAGGGGCCTAAACGACCCGCCTATGGTAAATAAAGGGTTGACTCCGAATTTATTAAGTCAACACTTGGATGTTTTTTTTTGTCTAATATTTGGCTATTACATTTTGATGTGTAAATAAATATAGTGAAGAGATTTAGTTAAAAATATTTTACTGTTATTTTATGAGTTAATCGGAGTTTTGGGAATCTTAATTCTGATTGACAAAAAGGTTTTATTTTGTGTTAAGGTAGGAATGCCATCCATTTGTGGCACTGGCAATTGCAAAAGATCTTAATATGAAAGCCTAGGTTTGGTTAGGAAATGTATTATATTGTTTCACAGCCTATTATTGATGGCCTTTAAAAATACTCAAAATAAGTTTAAAATTCTAGATAATTTTAATATCTTTAGCAAAAATCTGACATCGAAATGTCAGCGCCGCAATCAAAAATGGCATAACCGAAGAAATGAGAAATCCATCAATTTTCTGAGCACGGTAGCGCGACATCCCGCGGTGTGGCCAGTGTCGGCTACCGCGGGGTTGCTACACAGAAAAAAACCGATTGATTTGCAAAAAAAATGGCGGGTCTTTTCACTTTCTGAGCTTTTGATTTTGCACGCCCACTCAGCGGACGTATCGTGGGCTTGATATCCTTGGCGATTTTTTTTCTAACAATATTGATATGAAACGTGTCTGGTGAATATATTTTTGGTTCGAGATGAAATATAAATATCACAATGAATTTAGTTAGCGATTTTGCTAAAAAATAGTGACGAGTATAGAGAGATAATAATATACAAGAAATCAAGATATTGCATGACTTAGAATAATAAATTACTCTGTAAAAATATCACATATCATATCCATTAAAAAATGGTTTTCTTTTATACGCTTAAATGTATCATTGAAAAAATCTCAATCTACAATGGTGTCAATTCTGTTGGCACATCACTTAACTAAAAATCACTAAAATTAAGTTAATTCCTGTCAAACGACGTTTCGTATTCTGAAGTCATCGAACTTAACTAATTTTAGTTTGACAGGATTCAAATAAGTTTAGTTACTTAATTTAGTTCATTTTACGATTTTGGTATTCTGTTGTCACCACTTAACGTCAAAAATTAACTAAAATTTGAAACTTCGAACAAAAATTAGACGGCATGTAAATATGTTCAGACTAATTTTATGTGCCTACTTTTAAAGTTAAATTGTTGATATTTGGTATGAAGATGTTTTCGACATAAATAATGAATTAGCAGGTTAGAGTGGAAATGTATTAAGCAAGAAGTACATTCAGTTTAATAGGTACATTAGATACTTCAATTCAGTGAAAATTTAATCTATCTGAAACTGTTACAATGTTTTTTGAGTCCAACAAGTAATCCTTATAATTATAGTCAACAAGGAGCCCTTTTAGTTTTACCAAATCCGTTTATCTAATTGTCTATATGCAGCTCAGTTCATATATTCTTAGTAAGTACTAGAAAGTTGCAATTTGACATGAGTATATATAAAAAATAGGAAAATACATTCTACGAAACTCCCGGGGCACGTCAAGTAGGTAGGGATGAATATATTTTGTTGTATTGGTACCTGATCATATGGGGTGACGTTAGATTATAGGTCATTTATAAATTAATATGCAGTGTATTTGTCTGACTAAATGATTGTTCCTAGATATATGGAAATAAACGGCAGTAGAATGGAATAAAGAAAAAGATTCTATTAGGCTTCTTAAAATAGAATTTAGACGACCAACGCCTGGGTAAAAGTATCATACCAAAATATTGGACGTTAAAAAGGTGTAAATAAAGTTTCGTTGTAACAAATCATCTATAAATAATTTATAAATCATGAACTCATTCGAAAATTATTATGTTTTTAAAATGTCAAACCAGGTTTCTAGGCAAAGGAATTCAATTGCAGCCTTCTTGGTTGGAGCATAATAAAATTTACATATTTTTTTTTTGTAAATTTAGAGGGAAAAACAACGAAATATTTTCCCGTTTATTTTCTGTTATATTTAAATAAATATTATTCCGCTTATAACACAGTTGAAAATAAAAAAAAATATCACTTTTTGTTTCATTCACTCTTTAATAGTTCATTCTTTATTTGTAAATATGTATGTAATGGCAACTCTGAATAATTCAATTTCGTTTTGTCAAAATCAAATACGGCGCTGTCATTTTGAAACTTAAATTTAGTTCGATGCGACAACAGAATACCATTTGACGAATCGCCTAACTAAAATTTGAATATTTTAGTTAAGTTTTAGTTAAGTGATGTGTACAACAGAATTGACACCAATGTCATTTTTGTGAGTAAACCTTGTTTGATTCACCTCATCAACGCATTTCACACAACTAACAAGCATTAAGTCGCGGCAACTATCAAACAAATGAAGTTATTATCACCACACAGTGACAATACTTACAAATGACATGCAATAAGGATAATTTGCATTTTAGAGTTCCGTACCCAAAGGGTAAAAATCTGTCCGTCCGTCTGTCTGTCGTCACCTGGCCGTATCTCATGAACCGTGATAGCTAGACAATTGAAATTTTCACAGGTGATGTATTTCTATTGCCGCTATAAACAACAAATACTAAAACCGGTCAAGTCCGAGTCGGACTCGCATAAGAAGGGTTTCGCACCATACATAGTTTAAAGTACGGAACCCTTCATCTGCGGGTCCGAGTCGCACTTGACCGGTTTGTTAAATCACAGGAAATACTGATTAAGTCATTATTACCGATGCCACTGATGTGTGAAATAAAGTTTCGTTGTAACAAATCATCTATAAATAATTTATAAATCATGAACTCATTCGAAAATTATTATGTTTTTAAAATGTCAAACCAGGTTTCTAGGCAAAGGAATTCAATTGCAGCCTTCTTGGTTGGAGCATAATAAAATTTACATATTTTTTTTTTGTAAATTTAGAGGGAAAAACAACGAAATATTTTCCCGTTTATTTTCTGTTATATTTAAATAAATATTATTCCGCTTATAACACAGTTGAAAATAAAAAAAAATATCACTTTTTGTTTCATTCACTCTTTAATAGTTCATTCTTTATTTGTAAATATGTATGTAATGGCAACTCTGAATAATTCAATTTCGTTTTGTCAAAATCAAATACGGCGCTGTCATTTTGAAACTTAAATTTAGTTCGATGCGACAACAGAATACCATTTGACGAATCGCCTAACTAAAATTTGAATATTTTAGTTAAGTTTTAGTTAAGTGATGTGTACAACAGAATTGACACCAATGTCATTTTTGTGAGTAAACCTTGTTTGATTCACCTCATCAACGCATTTCACACAACTAACAAGCATTAAGTCGCGGCAACTATCAAACAAATGAAGTTATTATCACCACACAGTGACAATACTTACAAATGACATGCAATAAGGATAATTTGCATTTTAGAGTTCCGTACCCAAAGGGTAAAAATCTGTCCGTCCGTCTGTCTGTCGTCACCTGGCCGTATCTCATGAACCGTGATAGCTAGACAATTGAAATTTTCACAGGTGATGTATTTCTATTGCCGCTATAAACAACAAATACTAAAACCGGTCAAGTCCGAGTCGGACTCGCATAAGAAGGGTTTCGCACCATACATAGTTTAAAGTACGGAACCCTTCATCTGCGGGTCCGAGTCGCACTTGACCGGTTTGTTAAATCACAGGAAATACTGATTAAGTCATTATTACCGATGCCACTGATGTGTGACAATCAACGCTGTGTTTTTATATCTCCATCTTATAAGAGTCATTTGGGCAGATTTTTGCTTCAATGGTAATTGTGATGACACTTTCGTTCTTCGAGTTCACTAACTCTAGGCTTACGACCCACAGCTTTGCATCTATAGATTCTAATTTCATGGTCAACCATATCATCGCTTACCAACAGACAAAGATTACAACAAAAAATTATTCAAACCCGACTGGTAGTTTCATATATTTGCGCATTCAAACAAACAAATTCATCAACTTGATATATTAGTATATACTAACTTCTGCCCACGACTTCGACTCCTATCAGAGAAAGAAATAGCTTTATTAATTTCAAAGATTATCCCTTAAAAATATGAGTATTGAATAAATTTTTTTTAATCTTTTAAAAGGAAAAAAATGTCAATTTTGTTTTATCAAGTATATATAAAAGTAAATTTGTAAGCAGTAGAACTATAAATGCAGTGCCTCGTACCACCTACAACGTAATGACCACGCTGTAGGTGGCTTTGATCGTCCTAAATTGAGGCAAAACCTTACATAAAAATAAGTCAATTAACAAAAAAGTTCCCAATCAATTGAATAAAAACCTTTTTTTACTTTGGCAACCGCGAATAATGACACCGCGGGTCGTCCGCGTTCTTTTTGAATTTCGAACAATGGCGTCCAACAGTTCGCGCCCAAAGAATGACATATAAAGAAAAATAGATAATTTAGAAAAAAATACTATTGTACTTATGCTAGTTCTGACACAGGCTACCGAATTTACAGATTAATTACGTATGGAATGTTAATTAAATTAATGGTCAAGGTTATGGGTTTTAAGAATCGATGTTTTATTATTTATTAATATTGTTAGACAACATAAAAAAATTGTTGCACATTTCAGGAATATACCTAGTCTACTTGTTTAGGTACTCATAGCCCTTTATTTTTTTTACAATAGAGGAGACTAACTTTTCCCGTGGTTTCATATGGATCCTGAGGGAACTAGGTACTTCACGCACTCTAAAACTATATCCTTCCCCAAGGATCAAGCAATCTCTATAACAAACTCATCTCCATAGGTTAACTCGTGTTCTCCCGAAAGCTAAAGAAGACAGGGTAACTTTCACATTTATAATATAACTAGCTTCTGCCCGCGACTTTGTCCGCGTGGAATAGTGGTGCTCGGCTCCTATTGGTTCTCAATAAATGGGCTATCTAACACTAAAAGAATTTTTTCAAATCGTACCCTATCTTCAGCTTTATTATATTATTAAGTATAGATTAAGAATTTTGGAGATTATATGTATAAACAATCACGGGTATTTTGAAGAAGCGAACCTTTAACATTAAAACCTCTTTACAGAAAATTGAAAAAAAAAAATACAACTGTGACAACGCGTCAAAAATGACTGACATCTTAAACGCAGAAAATATCGAAAGCACCCAAAATCGGTTATAGAGACAAATTACAAATATAATGTAATACAGAATCTTTGAAAAAACCTAACAGTGCCAGCTTGGGCACCAGTTAGTGGGAATCTGAAGAATTGCAGTAAGTATGTTGCAGTAGAGGTACTAGACAATGCAACAGATTGTGAAAGGGTTAGCCTACCTGTGTCCGATCTCGTCTCCCAGTGTCTGATATCCGTCTAAGGCGCTATCCACACATTTCCGGGTACCCGTCCCTGCCGTGTTCTGTCAGGGACGGGAAAAAAATCGGTTACATACAACTTGTACGAACTTATTCACACATCTCTGTGTCAGGCGCATCCGGATCGTCAGTGTCCCGGTGCACGCTCGGACGCACGGACGCTCTGACAGTGCTATCCGATTTTTATCTAGGTACATTGACAACCGTTTAATAAATATACGTTTTGTCGGCCGATAGTCGTCTTAGTGATCTGCTTCTTCTTCTAGCGCTATTGCAATCATTGCCCATTCTTCATTGTTAAATAAAGACATCGTGTTTTAATATGGGTGACGGATGGCACGATCCCTGACGGGATCACTAAAACGGACAACTCGGAACACGGATAGCACTGACCCGGAAATGTGTGGATAGCGCAAAGATGACCCACCGACCCGAATCTCATTTGCTAGCTATTTACCCAGAACCTATTTGGTATAGCTTGGAGCCAGTTGTCTGGATTTCAGACAGCTGATTACATATCCCCTCAAAGTCACTCTTCGTAAAGTTCACACTTTTTTTTTCTGTCTGTCTGCTTGACACGTTTGCGGGTAAACGACAGAATCAATTTCGATAATATTCAGCACAAAGATTAATACGATTCTAGGAGTGACTTAGAATAGCTTCCTCTTATCCAAGTAGATAAAGCAGTTTATATCAGATGTACTCTTGAATCCTCGTCATCATCAAATTTTTGCGCGACCCTCAGGCTTGGCGCTGACTGGGAATGGGATTATAATTGTCTGACTTGCTCCTTTGAAACCAGGCACCAATATGACTTACGTAACCTATTCTTCTGATTTATTTTCGAATTTTATTTTGGCTACCACTGCATAACAATTAAGAAAATCATTCTTTTTTTTGGATCATCAAATGACTCCGCCCGCCATGGGTGAGGTGAGGTGAGAGAGAGTATCAGACTTTTACTTACTAAAACCCATCCATTTTCCTTCCTCAGCTCTTTTTATTCCGGGGGCATGGTGCCGGTAACTCTTTCGAAACATCCCAAAGCCCGGGCAAGAAGAAAACCACCCTTAAAAAACCTGACATGTTTTTCTTCGGTTATATCAATTCTGAAGTTACATAAAAACAAAACTCCGATCCACCTAAAACAACAATGAAGATCAGTGTTTTTGCCTAACTTCTTCTAGACCGTAGGCACCTATAGGTACACCGTGTTTTGTCATGACGAAAAGGTATTTTCTGTTTCAGAACATGACGTCCGAACTAGCGAAGGACTTTGCTGAGCAGATGATGAGCACCCAGTTCAGCCAGATCATGTTAGGGGGACATCCCAACGGCATTAGGACCCCTTCCTCTGAAACATTCACCAGGTCCAGGTCCAGAGAATCCAACGTAAAAATGCTTTTGTTTTTTTTACTTGTTTTCGCTTGTGATTTTTGCAAATGTTGACCCACCACCAATCCTTTATTTCCTTACTTACAGTATTGTAGTAAAATAACTGTTGTCAAATTCTTCTCATCAAGGATCGTAGTCATCATCATCGCCACGATCATCATCAAGATCATCATCATCATCAAGATCATCATCATCAGGATCATCATCATCATTAAGAACATCAAGATCATCATCATCATCATCAAGATCATCATCATCATCATCAAGATCATCATCATCATCATCAAGATCATCATCATCATCATCAAGATCATCATCATCAAGATCATCATCATCATCAAGATCATCATCATCATCATCATCAAGATCATTTTCGTCATCAAGATCATCATCATCAAGATCATCATCATCATCAAGATCATCATCATCAGGATCATCATCATCAGGATCATCATCATCATTAAGAACATCAAGATCATCATCATCATCATCATGATCATTATCATTATCATTATCATTGGCATCACCACATACATAATCATCATCATTGGCATCACCACATACATAATCATCATCATTGTCATCATGAGGAAAAGTCTTATCTATTTTTTATGTTTTATGTTTTAACACTTTCTTAAGACTCAACGGTCTAAGCAACCGATGAGGTCAATTTAAACGTTAATTTTCCAGCGAGAAGACCCAGGCTCCACGTCGTCTTACACGTTGGCTAGTGACAACAGTCAGTACAGCAATGAGGTGGACTTGTGGCTGAGAGGTAGTTCCCCCACTGAGAGTACTGGTGTCCAAAACAGCAGGTACCATCACCTACTTATCCTATCATCAGTCAATTGGTGCCTGAAAGTGATCGCCAGTGCTTATGGCAAAGATTTTTTTTTGAAAGGCCACTTATGAGGTTTTAAGTTGCCAACTCATGAGGAAATCAACGAATAATAGTCAGTGATTGCTATCGTTCAGGTGTTGACTGCTAATCACTGACTTTCCCCTCGCAGGGGCTTAGGCCATAGGCCACAGGGCCTAGGTACATTAGCGACCTGAATTATTTGGATAGCAGTTACAGACTCAGATAAATATTTTAGCACATTTGATAGTATGCAAAGTGACTATTTTTAGGTAAATTAAAGCCTAGACAAGACTAATTCCTGCTTTACTTCTCTTAATAATGTGTAAAAAGTTGAGTGTTTGTTAATCTGGCAAGAATTTTGATGGTGTTAGGCACATAATAAGACTATGAGCTGAATTAGAACAGGTAATATTTGAAATTCTAGTTAGTAGGCGCCTGCATAGTACACCACTTAATACTATTAAGAGCGTCAGTAAGAAGTACTTTTGTAACAAAGCCCATAAGAGTCCGCTAAATTGAGAAGACCATGCGAAATATAGATTAGTACCTACCTATTGCTTTTCATGAATAGATTTAGCAGCTGAAGCAGCAAAGGAACATAGACTTTGTTACCAAACTCTCAAGAATCAAGATTGATCGGTTCATTTCAGAGTGGCGGTAGTCCAGCGCTCGACCTTGGCGCCTTCGTCTTCGCTGGACGCGAACGGCATGTGGTACATCATGGCGATGATCCTCCCACTCTTCAGCGTGAACAATTGCATTCAATGGAGGTGCACGCCCAGGTAAACTGGATCTTTTTTATTTATTTGTTTAGATCTCTTGAAATATTTCGTAGTTAGTTCCAAAAGTAAAGATAATTATAAACAATGCAGATTTCCAATCGCTACACAATGCATACTTCTATCTTTACTTAGATTTTGATACGTCGTATATTGAAATAAAGTTTAGTACCTACGGGTAATGAACTATTGATAATTAAAATACTAAGCAAGTCTAATAACTATTGGTGTACTCTTGTTTAGCTCCTCTAATACATTGAGCATTAATAAATACATGCTTTGTTATAAATAGGTGCTCAAAACTGATTTAATTTTTTCAGTCGACATATCAATTTGTATAGTTCAAGCTTTACTAGCAATGCCATCTTGTAGCATTTTGTAGAAATGTTTTGCCGCTACAACATACTACAAATAGAATGTCGCGGCCACTGCGTAGTTTGAATAGTGAGTGATAGATGGCGCTGAACAGAATTTTGCTTTTTGTAATATCAAAAAGCGAAATAAAAAAAATATTGATCGCCGATTGATCGAAATTTAACTACTTCATTCGTCATTTATAAGTTAAATATTTATTCTTAAAATTATCTAGGTATTTAAAAGAAAATATACACAGATACCTTTGTCAGTAATTTATCCCAACAAACATAATTCTGTAAAGAGCCAAATTGAGAAAAATAAAGATTATTATTATATAGATAATTATGCTTTTTCTTCAAAAAAAAAGCCCTATAATTATTTTCGCATCATTTTCCATTTCATTTCAGTACCGTGTTGAATGCTGCAGAACTGTTCCTAGGTCACCTATCACGTTTCTGCGGGCAGGCTCGTGCCCACATCCGGCGACTGGCCCACGACCATGTCGCCAGGGACCTATTCGCCACAGCCATGGACATAGTCCTGGTGGTCTACGCCATTGGTTTCCTTGTCCTATCGTTGTACCAGGCGTCCATCATTGGGTGAAGGTCGAATTTGATAATAGTGAAGTCGGAAATAGGTCAGTGTGTTGTACTAACTAGTCTCCCGTTAATAAACTTTGGGTGCAAAATGTTGTTTTCTTCATACATTTAAAAGCTATTTCCCGCGGTTTCACCCGCGTCCCGAGGGAACTACTTAATGCACCCAGATAAAAATAAAAAAAAAAAAACAAAAAAAGTCGGGACCCATATTGGATAGGAATGAGTCTATGTTATTTAATGGGTCCCGACTGTCAAAGTCGCTATATCCCGTATTTAAATAATGTATTATTTGTTATAGTTTAGGTCATATCAACCAGACTTGTTTTATTATTTTTAGTTTATAATAAGAGTATTTTTACGCAGTCGGGTTTTTTGTTTATTTTTAATTTATGTTTTTATTTTGAACTTTTTAGTTTACATAATATTTTTGAACTGGTCTTTTTACTAGCTTTCATTTGATACCCATATTGCTACGGTCACAAAAATTCAACTCCCCCCTATTCCGCCATTTGCGGGCGCCATTTTGAAAATCTATATAGCCTATGTCACTACTACAATTTAGACAAATCCAACGACACCTCATATGTCAAAAACCGTCCAGCCGTTTGGTCTGTAGGGCGTGCCAAAAAATGGACATACATACATCCATACACTCGAAAAACATAACCCTCCTTCTATCGCAGTCGGGTAAAAAGTAGCCTATAGCCATCCTCCAGGATCCCTTCTATCTTCGCATCAAATATCATCCAAATCATGGTTTCATTAGCCGTTTCACCGTGGAAGCGTAACAAACAAAGAAAACTCAATGCCGCATCTAAACATAAGTTAACATAGTTAGGATCAGCTTTCCGCCAGCGACTTATATACGTATTCAGAAATGTATATCCCCTTTTTTTTTCACTCCCTTAGGGGTAGAATTTCGGTAAATCGTTTCTTATCGGGTGCCTACGTTATACAAAGTATACACCCTCTAAGTTTCAGGTATCTACGATCAGGTGTTTAGGCTGTGCGTTAATGAATCCGGAAGTACTTAATTCTATCTCTCCATATCTATTGTAGGTACGTCTTTACGCTTTTACAATTAATAATCCGTGCACTAGAATAAGAAATTGGCGCATTTCCATACCAAATTTCACCTCAATCGGTTCATAGGATTGTTAAAATAATAGTATTTTTAACCGGCTACCAAAAACTAGAAGGTTCTCAATACGGATTCTCAAAACGCTAGTGGAACAATACATCACTCTAGAAGTTGGCTATAGGCATAGCTAGCGAACTGATTTAATGAAATCTTGAACCTAGGAGGAGCCCTAGTGTAAGAGGTACCCAAATCCACCGACAACTGCCAACAAGATAGCAGCCGGGGTCGACGCGGTGCTCTTGGCTGTCATTTGTAGATCTTTAAAGTCGATACGGGTAGTAAGAAGCTACAAAGTCTGACAACACTATACATATAAGGCTGATTTCAGCATTTTTTCATGAACAAGATACATCATTACCTTTCATCATCATCTGCCTAGTTTTTTCCCAACTATGTAAGGGTCGGCTTCCAGTCTAAACCGGATGCAGCTGAGTACCAGTGTTTTACATGGAGCGACTGCCTATCTGACCTCCACAACCCAGTCACCGGGTAACACGGTACCCCTTGGTAAGGTACTGGTACTGGGATACTGGTTGTCAGACTTTCTAGCTCCTGACTACCCGTAACAACTGTCAAAGATCTACAAATGACAAACCGGGACCAACAGCTTAACGTGCTTTCCGAGGCACGAAGGAGTCTCGCTATGAGAAAGATGGTCATCCATCCACGGACCGACCGCGCCAAGCGCAGCTTAACCTTTGATCGGTCGATCCGTGCGGCTGTTACTTAGCCACGAGGTATGTATAATGCTATGTATAATGTGCACAAAACGGGCGACACTGAAAGCAGAAATATTGCAGAGGTATTTCAAAAGTATTCTATGGTTTTATTATCATCAAAGAACAAGCTCTTCAGCTGGCAAAATTATGCATTCCGCATAGTTAAAGGAAAATTTTACAGTGATTCATAAAATTAACTATTATGTTAAAATGACTCATTAAAATACTGATACTCAGTTGATTTAATGATATCATAGATTATAATGATTTGCAATTAGCGTTGTTGATTACTTTTTTTTAATATTTATAATCGTTTGTTTACCATTTTGTTGCGGTTAGGGATGCATAATTTTCCTGTTTTTAGAATTATTATTCTTACAGGTTAAATGAGTTTTCTTGGCGTCTGTGATTGTGTGAAATTTAATTGTCAGTCAGGTTAAATATGCGTGATTTTGAAATCTAATGATCATTCTCACAACACCTCTAAGTTTAGGGGGTGTTCCAAGAATACTTAGGGGTTAGGAGGTGGTTTCACTTTCACCGACAGCTAAGGGTCTCCTAAACGTAACCTAACCTAAGGTAATTACCTAGTCCAAAATTAATGACTACATATTGTGCCGTCGCTGTATTGCTCTGTTATTATGAAGGGACAGCGCGAACGCAGTCCCTTACTACCAAAAATTACGCGTCCGAGTTATCCACATTAGGGATAATCGCAGGGGTCAACCTATCCGCAGTGCAATGGATAGACCTCGCCCTGGGGGAACCGCCTTCTTGATCACGGTATCCCCTACGCCAGGTAAGTATGAATTCGGTACAGTATGGCGGGGAGGTCATTCAACGGCGGAGAATCTTAACACCGCGATGCAGAAAATGTACCAAATTGCACAGCGCCATCTAGTTACAAAGTTGGTACTAAAGTACGGGGTTAGGGGAGAGTTGTTTGAGGGGTGAATGTGAATATTGAATAATAAGTATGAGTTGAAGTGAACTCTACGTATGTGTCAAATTTATAATAAAATATGGTAATTGTAAGATTCTTTTCATTGCGCAAACACTCATTTTACAGTCATAATTAACCATCAGTAAAAGATCTGTAGGTAATATCGATACGGTTAATTATTATACTGATCACAACACTAGACGAATGTCTTTTTGTCAACAAGGCGATTTGCTTTTTCAATAGGATGCTTTTTAACGCACGTTAGGATGCTTTTTAATAGCACCAATAAACAAAATTTTCATATTATAGTATAATAAATATAATAAAAATAGAATAGAATAGAATAGAATATTCTTTATTCTACACCAATAGGACAAACAAATATGCAGCAGTACAATAGGCGGTCTTATCGCTAAATGCAATTTCTTACAGACAACCTTTGGATGGAGTCAAATTGTATAAGAATAGAAAGAACAGGTAGTTTACGGCGTACATTAGAATATGGTAAATAATATAATAACAAAAAATAAATAAAAAAAACAACGATAATTATACAAATATAGCAAAAAAAATAGTAGTAACAGTACTAAAGAGCCAAGTAGTGATCCTTCACCATTTTTTTGAAAATAGTTAAAGACTGGGCGCGTCTGACAGTCAGTGGCAAAGCATAAATACCACATGCTATTATTATTTATCTTTCTTATTTTTATTAACTTTTATTTATTTATCTATTTAACTAAAGGGCAAAGTAAAATTGTAAAAATAATAGATTTTTTTTATAGACGAAGTAGTAATACATAATGTTAAGATTTGAAAATGGATTTTCTTTCTCCTCACAATATCTAAGGTTATCTTGAACGATACCCAAATGTAGACCTAATTTTGAGTCTAGATTCCAAAGCCAATAGATAGGTCAATTGAGGCTATTCGACAAAGAAGATTGAGTGATACCTCACACGTGAGGGAGGCCTATGTCCCACTGTGGACTCCCCCTAAATAGGCTGATGATGCCTGTTCCTTTAATAGAATTATAAATAGCGTTTGGAGTTTTAAGTCATTATATGTCTAGCCTTTTCCCAACTAAGTTGGGGTTGGCGGCTTCCATTCTTTCCAGATGCAGCTGAATTTAACTCTACACTTAACTGTTAATAACAGCCCAAGATACAGTCATCATCATTTGTCTAGCCTTTTCCCAACTAAGTTGGGGTCGGCGGATTCCATTCTTACTAAATGCAGCTGATTTTCTTTTTTACATGGAGCGGCATATGACCTCCAAAAACCAGTTACCGGGCAACACAACCGTAACATCTATCAAAAACTTTCTTGGTTTAACGTGCTTTCATGAAGAAGGTTACGAAATAGATGGTCACCAATCTACGGAAAGCCTGTAAGAAGCGCAGCTTAACCTTTATCGTTTGACCTGTACGGCTCGCGAATAACTCCTCAAGTTCGAGTCTGTGTTCCGCAATAACCTAGATCAATTTCCTCATCAGTGTGGACAGGTAACAGGTAATTAGGTTACTTCGTATTGGCTGTGACGAGCTGAATTCCATAGATGTGCATACATGTTTTCAGCATTACTAACGTGACACATCCTAGAGTAAACATACGACAATCATGTTGCCTGAAGGTTTTAGGTAGGGGTGACACGCTTTGTTTAAAAAGAAATGAAAAAATAAAGATATTACGTTCTTTTAAAATATATAAAATATAAATAGTAAAATTAATAAAAATAATAGTAAAATAAAAATAGTTAAAATGTTCTTATTTATAAAAAAATATATAACAATTTTCATGAGCGGAGCAGAGCAATTTTCCCAATACAATTCTATTATTTTTAAGTTTCTTTTATTATAGTTTGAAAAACGCCAAAACAAACCAAATTTTATTTTGGTTTTTTCTTCTAATGCCCGCCATGCCGAAGGACGATAGTGTTTTTTGTAATTCTTATCATTGAAATTAATTTTAAAGGCGTGCAGGAAAAAATATATAAGCAATTTTGTAGTTTGTTCTAGACATATTATTTATACAGTAATGAGTAACCTACCCCTAGTTGGAAGACTGCTAACATTGTGAATCAAAACTGCTTCAAAATTAGTTACCTTTCGAATAATGTTTGAAGTTGTGATAACCCTAGGTATGATAATGTTTAAACAATTGTTAATACATCCATCGCAGCGCTGATGATGGTTCAGTTCATTACTTATATTTTGAACTACCCACCGCTTATATTATGTATATAATTATTTCTTTACATGGTCATATTTATTTACGTCGATTTGTCATAATATGACGTAACTTAAAATGTATTTGTTATCATTAAAAACGTTATTCTTACTTACTTACTAAATATTATAAATTCGGAACCTTTCTGTCTGTCTGTTACACTTTCACGGGAAAACGGCTGGCCCGGTCTGTATAAAACTTGCTATGGAGATAGACTAAACCTGGGGAAAGACATGAGATTTCCCCCGGTTTCACTCGCACCCTGGAGGAATTACTGCTCGCACCCATATAACCATCTCCAGGGTCCCATCTATCTATACCCATACCCAATTTCATCCAGATCGGTTCAGCCCTTTTTTCACCGACAGAAATACAGACAGACATTGTTACTCTCACATTCATAAGTAAAGTGTATGCCTAAACTAAAAGCGATAAAGTCAATAGATTTACTAATGGTCCAATTTCATCTTTAGAAATAGTTAGTCTTATCTTTAGCTTGTAACGTGCATCGTCAACTGTAAACTGCGGGACGTTCGAAAGAGATACCGCGCCCCCGGAATACAATGAACTGAGGAAGGAACATGGATGGGTTTTACTCAGTAAGAGTCTGACACTCCCACCCGCCCCACCTACGGGTGGGGTCATTTGATAATTTCCCATCCGAAAAAATAAAATAAAAAAAATCGTCGGCTGTAAACATAAGTTCAATGTGATAATAAATCAATTAATTCTCCTCATTAAGTGCTAACAAGGTCTTAGGTGTGAACAAAAAAATTGAAACCTTCGTGTAACGATAAAATAATTATCGTAGTATTAAATATTATTGCTTTAGCATTCATGATGTAACTATTTAAATTAATAAAGCTTTATGAATAACTACATTATTAGTTTAAGAATTAATTAACGTAAAAGCTTAATAGCGGTCTAGTTTCGACGTGAAGCAATTAAAAATTTTCAGAAAAACTAAGTATTTATTAATATAAAAGACTATTCATATCTTTGGACATTACGAATTTTATTATTGTTTTTAGGGTTTCGTAGTGACAAGGAGCCCTAAGGGCCAGGTTCACCCACAGCTGGTTTTGTAATCGGTCCGTTAAACGTTTTTCAACCACGAGGCTAGAATTTTCATGTTACACACTTTTTGTTTTTTAAACTCTGGTTGGTAATCGACTGTTTTGGAAATAAAAAGCTCAAATGATAGTGTTTCCCTTCGCAACACGCAAGGTTGAATTTATGATAAACAGCTGTTTTAGTTGATCGGACTGTTATCTTGTCGGTGAACTTGGGCCTTATAGTTTCACAATATCCGTCTGTCTGTCTACCAGTATCACATAGATTGTTTTTATTATGCATTTTTCAAGATTGTTTACTTTAAAAACATGTAAGAATAAACTAGACTGCCAATAAACAACACGTGAGTGACAACATGTTGCACTCATTAACACTGAAATGCAACAAACAGATCATCTAATTAGGCTTACTGTAAAAATGCATTCGTGAGGCACCAATATACATAGAAAACTTTCAATTACTAAACAACTCAAGTGCAAATTAGAACATTCCAATTTAATATTCAAATGATTACAAAATCGGTTTATAGAGTCGAATTTTCAATATCCTAATCTTTATTTTTGTCGTTTTATTGTGATGAGCATTATTTTTTTTTGGACAAAATGTAAATAGCGTGGTTGTCTGCTTCTGAAACGACTGTAAATATATAATATGATATTATTATGTATTGAATATACACTTCTCATCAAAAAAATCGAAACACTTTCGTTTTTATTGTTTTTGTCCTAATTTTTTACAAAAGAGAATTAATTCCATGAAAAAAAAAACATTATTGTGTAGCTGGCAGTTTGGTCATTACAGTAAGAAGAAAAAAATCAAAATTCGAAATTAGAATTTCATTTGTTTATCCTATAAATGAAATTAATCACTGTTTTGAGACAAATGTGTATTTAGGGTTGGAGTACGTTTCTCGTTTAAAAACTAAAAATTAGCGCTTGTCTTTAAACTTTTTGTTTCTTATTTCATTTACTGTGACTTTGGGACGTCTGAAAAAACTTTTTTTTCTAAAACATATGGATACTTCGCCCGCAGAAGCCGCCCAAGTGGTGGCATTGCTGGATTCTGGACTTAGTCAGCGTGTTGTGGCTGCAAGATTGCATCTAAGCTTATCATCTGTTCATAGAGTCTACAAACGCTATCGGGAGACTGGTTCGTTCACGCGCCGTTCAGGATCTGGCAGGAATCGGGTCACTTCTGAGCGAGATGATCGATTTATTGTAACAACTTCTTTACGAAATCGAGGCCTTAACGCTTTTCAACTGCAGCAGCAGCTTCGCGTTGTACGAAGAGTAGCTGTAAGTGACTCTACAATAAGAAGAAGGTTGAAGGAACGCGGATTGGCACCGCATAAGCCAGCGAATGGGCCGAAATTAACTGCAGACCATCGAAGAGCGCGCCTTAACTTTGCACGCGAGCACCTAACTTGGTCATACCTTCAGTGGAGCAAAGTACTGTTTTCTGATGAGTGTAAAATTATGCTGTATGGTAACGACGGAAGGAACAAGGTCTACAGAAGAGATGGAGAACGCTTTGCACAATGCTGCATTGAAGAAAAGGTCAGCTATGGTGGCGGTTCGTGGACGGTTTGGGGAGGAATCAGCGCCGACGGTAAGACAGAACTTGCCTTTGTGTCTGGGCCACGGCTGCCTGCACTAAACTCTCATCGGTACATCGAACAGTGTCTTGAACCTCATGTGATGCCCTATGCACATTTTATTGGCAACGACTTCATATTCATGCACGACAATGCTAGAGCTCACACCGCGGGCGTCGTACGAGATTATCTTACCGAAGTCGGTATCTCCATTATGGTATGGCCAGCAAGAAGCCCGGACATGAATCCCATTGAACATCTATGGGATGAATTAAAGAGACGAATTCGAGCAAGAGATCCAGCCCCAGAAACACTTAGCCAGCTGCAAAATGCAATCCAAGAGGAATGGGATAATATACCACAACATGTGATCGTGACTCTCATCCGATCGATGAAGAACCGTATGGAAGCAGTAATAAGAGCTCGCGGAGGGAATACAAGTTATTAAATAAACGTTACTTAATTTTTTTTTTCATTTACGCGTGTTGTTTTACCCATTTCCTTCATATTCCATACAGGGTAAAAATTACTCATTATACAAAATACGAAATCTATGAAGACTTAATTTGAATTTAGAACAATAACATTAGGATTTAAAAACCTCATACTACTCACTATTAAATGACATTTTACATTTATTCCTAAATATACACATTTTTCTGATAATCCTTATCAAATCATAAACTGCGAGGTGTTTCGATTTTTTTGATGAGAAGTGTATTATTCCGCCATCTATGTATATATTACGTAATCTATATCTATCTATCTTCTATCTATCTTCTTCTTCTATACTTATCTATATCTATCTTCTTCTATACTTATAATAAATCTGTAGAGAGGTTAATTCTGTACATTAAATATATTTCCAAAATAACTATCAGGGGGTGATTAGGGATCGATACTGATGCCAAAAATGCAATAAGTAAATTTTTTGTCTGTCTGTCTGTCTGTCTGTCTGTCCGTCTGTCTGTCTGTCTGTCTGTCTGTCTGTCCGTCTGTCTGTCTGTCTGTATAAACTCTATAGAAACAAAAACTACTCGACGGATTTTAACGAAACTTGGTACAATTATTTGTCATACTCCTGAGATGGTTATAGTATACTTTTCATCACGCTACAATCAATAGGAGCAGAGCAGTGAAGGGAAATGTTGTCATTTTGTTTAAACGCGCTAATCTCAGGAACCGCTGCTCCGATTTAAATAATTCTTTCAGTGTTAGATAGTCCATTTATCGAGGAAGGCTATAGGCTATATATCATCACGCTAAGACCAATAGGGGCGGAGCACCACTATTCCACACGGACGAAGTCGCTGGCAGAAGCTTGTCTATACTTATAATAAATCTGTAGCGAGATCAATTCTGTACATGAAATATATTTCCAAAATAACTATCAGGGGGTGATTAGGGATCGATACTGATGCCAAAAATGCAATCAGTAAATTTTTTGTCTGTCTGTCTGTCTGTCTGTCCATCTGTCTGTCTGTCTGTCTGTCTGTCTGTCTGTCTGTCTGTCTGTATAAACTCTATAGAAACAAAAACTACTCGACGGATTTTAACGAAATTTGGTACAATTATTTGTTATACTCCTGAGATGGTTATAGTATACTTTTCATCACGCTACAATCAATAGGAGCAGAGCAGTGAAGGGAAATGTTGTCATTTTGTTTAAACGCGCTAATCTCAGGAACCGCTGGTCCGATTTAAATAATTCTTTCAGTGGAAGGCTATAGGCTATATATCATCACGCTAAGACCAATAGGAGCGGAGCACCACTATTCCACGCGGAGGAAGTCGCTGGCAGAAGCTAGTAAGTAATATAATGTGAACTTACTCACTGATAAATATGGATACGACTACTCAGAGTTTGAAGTAAGGAACAAATAATTTTTTTTAGAGTATCCTAACTAATATTTTAAATACGAAAGTGAGTTTGTAATGATTTCAAAAAATCACTACGCAGCACGGTAAGCTAGCACGGCCGTCGGCGGTGTAACACCCTCGTGCCACGTTAAGTTTAAGTTCCTTGATAACAATTATTACAACCCCATGTCAGCGGCCGTCTGGTGGATTTGAGGAAAGTCTGACACTAGAGCTTGTTAGGTTAGTAAATCATTTTTTTTCGGATGAGATTTCATCAAATGACCTCCCCGCCATGTATGGGGAGTGAGGGAGTGTCAGACTCTTACTGACTAAACCCCATCCATGTTCCTTCCTCAGCCCTTTGTATTCCAGGGGCGTGGTATCTCTTTCGAACGTCCCGCAGCCCCGGCAGGCTATGGCCCTAGGGGAGGGCCGCCTCACTTACGCTGACAGCTAGTAAAAATACTGCAGTCCACACGATAGAAGAAAAATATTCCTTTATATTAGCGAAGATTAAGTTAAGTTCAGAGTTTTCGTAATTTCCTGAAAGAAGTGAAATATGTAATGCTTTATAATAACTCTCATTTAGAGTAGTGGATGCTGATGAAGGTACAGTCAGCATCAAATTCTAGTATCTACATTAAATTTCTAGGTCATAGTCTTAAAGTCAAGGTCAAGACGGTGGAAAGAGCGGGCAATTTTACTTAATTTTTTCGGTGTTAGTGATTTTTTTGCTATTTTATTTTTTTGCATTGTGATGAATATTAATGTAAATATATATATGTAGGTACTTATTCCAATGAATTCTTCGCTGATAAGTTTCTATTTTGTATTTTAATTGTAAGATTAAGATGGTCCAAATATTATAGATACTTCAATGTTACTGATATCTAAACCTTATCTTAGCATTTAGAACAACAAGTTACTTTTTTAAGAATACTTGCATTTACGGAGTGGAAATTGTTAAGAGCGTTTACGCATAGCGCACGATGTCAAGTATAGGTATTTTAACGCAAGTTTTACTCACAGAGAAGCGAATGTGACTGTGTGCGTAGCGCTGGCGCGTTCTCTCGCGCTATAGCCAAACATACCCATTTTGATCCATCGAGTGAATTATTTTAGAAAAAAAATCTAACGGATGCGAGTAAGTACATAAAATAAGTAGTCAGTAATAATATTGCAAGTGTAAACAACATGGTGCAATAAATAAATAAACATGAATATATAGATCGAAATTTAGACATAACTGAATTCTGCAATAATTTATTGAACCCTCCTAATAGTAATGATTTATAGATATATGTTTTTTTACCGATTGCGACAGGAGGGTTATGTTTTTAGAGCGTACGTATGTATGTGTGTATATATATGTATATTAAGTGCCATTAATTTGTATTGATCGTGACAGTGACACTATAGGGTAGGTATTTAAAATTATAATCGCAGTCGAGTTTTTTTATTTTTTTTATTAATTTACTTGTTTTAATTTTATTAAAATAAAACACTTTATACGGATCTACTTATGTTTATTATGTTCTTTTCAAAGTTTCAAATTTTTAGCCTTCTTTTTACAATTTTTGAATTAGTTTTTCTTACAATAAGTAACCATAGGTTTTGATTCCCAAGCTTGATAGAGTGATAGACAGACAGATGGACCAAGGAAGTGTTCCTATAACATATTTAAAACAGTGTGATCGCCTATATAAACGTGAAAAGTAAAACAAACTGTTTTAAAAAAGCGTTCAAAGTACCTCTTCTTCATTTTAGTGTTCACACTCAACTCTTGCCATAATTTATTCATCACTTGATTTTTTTTTACATTGCCTGAAGTTAAACCATATACCAGTAAGCGCACAAGCCTTGTTATCTGAAAGGAAGCAGTAATTAAATAAAAGAAAATATTGTAAATAAAACACGCTTAGGAAAAGAGAATTCATAAATAATAGTTTGATTACAAGCTTGCCATTTGATTGGGCTGAAAGATCTTCTCAAAAACAATATTTTATCTGTCCTGTAAATATCGAGATATAAGCCGAAAGTTGATGAAGTAAATACTGTTTTTTCAGGACTGATTTTTGGGCTATATCTTGATATCTGGCAGGATTCATTATAATTATTTTATTTTTAGCCCAAGCTCCATAGCCATTGTCCATTTTAAAGCAACATAAACTCGTTTTTTTTTGCATTTAGTAGTGGGATTCTTTTATTAGTATGTTATTTACATTTATTACAACTCGATTTTAAATACAGTTATATATGTAAGTATTTATGTATATGTATGGTAGGTAAAAAATAAAAGTAGGTTTCTCTCACGAAGGCTCATTATGAGACATTTATGACATGGAAATAAAGTTTCAATTGTCCTGATTGACAGGCCTTACCGAAATAAAACCTTGCTCAGGTGATCTAATAGTGTATTCATGCATCACGAAACAAATCAAAGATATTTGCCTTACCAAGAAAACTGTTTGTCGAATACGTGATTAGGTTAAACTAATTATACTAACATCTATAATATAATATAGTATAATTAGTATTAATTCGAATAAATAATCATTTATTTCAAGTAAAAAACCCATATTACATTACCCCCAATATGCGAAAATATGTGTTATAACCGGGTGCCGAAGCCGATCGTTGAATTAGTATAACATAGATATACCAACCTTTTAGCACTTGCTTTTTCCATATTTTCGTCATTTTTGCGTTGTCGTTTTTTCGCTAAAAATAACTTGGTTTTGTTTCCCATTACGTCTGAAATATAATTTGCTGTCACTAAAAAAGTGTATCATCGAAAATAATAATAAAATATTTTACTTACCAAAGTAGCAAGACTTTTCTATCACACTATAAACGTCCGCTATCCTTGTACGCACGGCAAAGGTCAACGCAGGTCAGGATGGAGCATCGAGCGACACGTCCTCACTCTGGAAAGCCTCGTGGCGGTCTGATTTGAATTGATTTGCGCGCAGTGTTTTATAATAGATTTCAAATATTCATAGAAAAATAATTACACTAAATTATTTAAAATTTCAAAGCAGATGTTTTAAAGAAGACTTTATTCTATAATAAAAAGCCATTATGATAATAAATTAAAGAAGATATATCGGTGAAAAAACCATCTGAATTTCTGGATATTTGTCATTATTTGACTTTTAATTTCTTGTTGTTTGATCGCTAAATCGGAAACTATTTTCAACTAACTATTTACTTGACGATTTAAGTAATTGATTATTATTTTTTTTAAACTACGTTTCCCTGTATTTTCATGAGTTTTAGGCATCGAAACATACGCTGTATGGGGAAATTAAGAAAACCTCTGATCAGTTATCTTGATAGAATTCATAAATACTCTATAAATCGAAATATTTTCTTAACTAACTATTTAAACAGTGAAATTTCCTAAAGTTATTAGTAACTAACATATTTGTAGTACAACTGGTTGATGGTATTAAACAGGTTTGAAATTACTGTTTTTGCGCATGGACAGCGTAAACGCTCTTAATCGTTTGTGCATTTCATACTTTTAAGTATCCTAAAGCTGATTTCAGACTATGCTATAATATAATAGCATATAGTATATAGCTCATAGCACAACAATATCGCGCACCATATTTTTTTTATTGGCTATGTATGGTGCGCAATATTGTTGTGCTATGAGCTATATAATATAGCGTAGGCTGAAAACAGCTTAAAAGGCTTAAGTAAGCTCTTGAGACAAAAGGACCACTACAACAGACAAAAACATCTCCAACGCGATTGATTTCCGTAATAACTTCAATACCTATCTATATATACACCTCGTCAACAATGTGATATGCAAATGCATGCGCCGACTGTACGAGCAGGTGCGCACACGCCGATCCGGTGCTATCGCTAATCGCAGTGCAATCCGCGCTCAGTGCACTATGGCCGCGCGCGCCCTTCTCGCGTCTTGCGCGTTGCTCGCGTTCGCGTATGCTGCGTCTGCGCAGGTCGGTTTACAATTTGCATTATTATTTTTGTGATTTTTTTGTTGATCAAAATATTTTGTTTTGTAATTTAAGGTCGGTTTTAATTATTTTTTTTGGTGTGCTTTTGAAGTTTATTTTTTGTTTTTGTGATTTATATTTTTTGGTCGGTAAGAGGTTTTTTTTAGATAGGTAATGATTTAATTTCAAAATAGTCTTTATTGTGAGTAATAAGAAGAAGGGTATTAAAAAATATTTTAAGTCAAATAAGTTTTGATAAAAAATAAACATATAGATATGTCTGTATCTAAACTTAACGTGCTTTTTAAGATTAGAATAAAAAAACCTATAGTACCTATATACAACTATATCTGTCCTGTATTTTTCCGGGAAATATAATAATATAGATAGATTAAGTAGTATTAAGTTCTCGAAGAATTAATATAACATGCAGGATAAAGCCTCAGATAAAGTTCCAGTTTACCAATTATTTTAATTAACAACGTTTAGCTTTATACAATCACAGGTGTCTCAATGAATGTTGGTATTTTATAATTAATATAAGTTGCTTATTTAAATTAATGATATTATTTATATAGTGAACGTCGTAAATATGGAGCGTAAACTCCTAATAGATTGTTTGAGAATTAGTATAATAGAATGAACTTGCTGAAAAAAGTAGATATAGTACCTTATTTGGTACATTACAATATACATAGGTGTTGTATTGCTAATATTATATATTGTCCGGTTAAGCAGGTCGTATGCTGCTACAAGCAACCTGCATGAGGTCACGTAGAAAATAAATAATTAATGTATAGTTGCGTAATTCAAAATTTACCTAGGTAACTCAATATTTTATGAAATTAAACTTGTTTTCGAAAAAACTACAAGCAAAAATTTTAATTTGTTTAGTTTATAAACTGGATTAACACAGGATATTATTATCCAGGTGCGCGAAGTAGTTCGCTCAGGATTCGAGTGAAACCGCGGGAAACAGCTAGTCTAATATAGTATATATAATACTACTTCTAGGAAGAAATATAAACCCACAGGCGTTTCAATCTACATTTATATATATAAAAATGAAACCCGTTTTCCGTTGTCACGACATAGCATAAAAACGGCTTGACCGATTTGGCTGAAATTTGGTACGGAGATAGAGGGGACCCTGGAGAAGGTTTTAGACATTTTATCCGGGTGCGTGAAGTAGATCCCCCAGAACGCGGGTGAAACCGCGGCAACAGCTAGTAAAAAATAAATGTAAAAAAGTACACGAAACAAACAATCGAATTGAGAACGATCACTTTTTTTTTAAACGGTTAAAAACATCTGACACACCTTACATGTCTGCTTACCACACAAAACTTCGGAGTATGCTCTCCAAAGCAACGGTTCTTATATCAAGTGGAGTCACTTATCATACATAACCCTACACCTAAGGTTTTGTACGTCAGTTTGTAAGTAAACATTTGCAAAGAATGTGTGGGAAAATATGCGCGAATGTATTACTGCCTGCGGGATAGGCTTTAATAAATAATAATAATAATAATCATATTTATTTCTCACCACAATGTTCGTTACACAATTAGCCTAAGTAAATACATGGCATTATTTTATTGTGGGAGACTGGTGCCTGAACTAGGCGCAAGCCTGTATTTCTGGCCACCAGGCCTCCATTCTAGTTTTAACAATTAATTTACCATTGATCAAGAGTAGATTGTTGTGTTAGGTATTAATTAATATTATTCTACAACGCGTTGGTGATGTCGGGTTAGAATATATGTATATGAATGTGTTGATTGTGTTTCATGCATTTGTGTGTGTGTGTTTGTGTGTGTGTGTGTATGTGTGTGTGTGTATGTGCGAGTGAATGCCTATTTTATTCAATAACTTTCATTATTTTTTCAGTTTGTTCATAATTCAAGGACAGAAGCCACTCGGACACTTTTTTTTTGCAAGCTAGTTTAGTAAGTGGGAATATGTTGAGGTTTCTATTTATTTTATTATAAAGGAATACTCCGATGAAGCAGAAAAAACGATTAGTAAAGCGAAATCGAGTGCTACATCGGTCTGCGGGATTGAAGTGTCTTTTTCTTATGGCAGAGGGGTGATAATAGGTCAGAAGCGAATGTTGCTTTAGGACCGTATGGAGTATAAACAGTTGGCGGACCGTTAAAACTTTACTTTCCTTGTAAAGGTCCTCTGTTGGGAATCGGAATGGCAGGAAGGATGAAACCTTTAATATCGCCCGCTGTGCACGCTCCAGTTGTATCAACGAGGTTTTATATGTACCGCCCCACGTCGTAATGCAGTATGTTAGCAGGGACTGACAAAGTGTATAATAGACCATCTTCCTCAAGGCTTCATCTGCCACTTCTCTTAAGTTCTTAAAGACAAAAATCAGTTTACGGATTCTAGCAGTGAGGGATTCTATGTGCAGATGAAAACCAAGGGAAGGGTCCAGTAGGACACCGAGATATTTGGTCGATAGGGTTTTCTCCAAAGGTTTGCACGAGCACCTTGCGTCATGGGGGCTAGGACACACATGTGTTATAATGGAGTGAGCAGTGACTGAAAGAGCGGTATTACGATACGCGAATGGTATATATTTTGTCTTTTCCGCATTCAGTGTCAATGAATTGCCACGCAACCACTCCGACACCCTATTAAATCCTCTTTGGGCCACTTCATAAACAGCTGCCCAAGAGTCGGAGTGAAATAAAAGAGCCGTGTCGTCCGCAAAGGTGAAAATTTTTCCCTTATGTAGGTTGAGCGTACACAGATCATTAATGTAGATTAAGAACAATGTTGGGGCAATAACGCTGCCTTGAGGGACTCCATACGTAGTATACAGTTCTTTACTTATGTACGAATCTATCTTAACGCTCTGTGTACGATCACTTAAATAGTCGGAGAAAAGTTTTAGTTGGATTCCCCTTATGCCTACATGTTCCATCTTCTTTATAAGGAGAGGGACAGAGACCGTATCAAAGGCTTTCGCCATATCAAGGAAGATGCCCAGTACTTTTTTCCCCTCATCCATCTTTCTGACAATATGATCCGTTAAGTCATGGACTGCATCACCTGTTGATTTGCCTGCACGAAAGCCATACTGGGTAGTTGCTAGGATGTTATTTTTCTCGATATATGCTGTCAATCGACTATTCATTAGCCGCTCGAGGACTTTAGATAGAGAGGGCAAAACAGCGATGGGCCGATAGTTTGTGACTTGGTCTCTGTCCCCCGTCTTAAAGATAGGGTGTATAATAGCTCTCTTGAAGGTTTTGGGGAATATACCAGATGCTAAGGACAAATTGCAAACATGCGTTAGTGGAGGTACAATAACAAGCTTGTTTTGTTTTAAAATATTTGCAGAGATATTGTCCCATCCCACCGCACAGTCACTGCGTAGAGACATTAGTACTCTCATCACTTCATCCTCATCCGTTGGCAGAAGCACCAGTGAATGACTATGGGTTTCCGCAGTGTTATATAACTTACAAGGTGTGGGTTGTATTTTTTCTGCTAGTATTCTACCAGTATTAACAAAAAAAGTATTGATAGCATCAACTGCTTCATCGGGTGAGGATGCGCAGGAAAGGAGACTAGTAGCGCTACCCTTAGTTGTTTGTCTGTTAGTTATTTTATTAATCGCTTGCCACAGTGTTTTACTATTCTTGCCAGCAGTCTTTAATTCATCTTTGTGGTATTCTTTTTTCACCTTTTTCAGGATTTTGCTGCAGAAGTTTCTGTAACGCGAATATGATATTGCAAGAATTTGATTTTTCGGTGTTTTTTTAAGTTTTTTATGCATATTATCTCTATGCTTGAGACAACGAAGGAGACCAGGTGTTATCCATGGTTTTAGAATTATTTTGCGTTTGGATAATTTGATTATTTTGGTGTTGGAGTCTATTACCTGCTTGATAGAACTTACGAGGAAGTCTGCCGCTAAATTTGAATCTTGAACACTAAATAATTGGGAAAAGTCTAATTTCGAAAGTTCAGTCTCAATTTTTTTGTAATCTATTAATCTAATGGTATCTTCACGACTTTAAATCTTTTGTAGGGTAGGCAGACATGGGTTAAAAATGCATCAGACTGATGCTACGTATACCTTTATTTTACAATAGCTTCTGCCCGCGACTTCGTCCGCGTGGAATAGTGGTGCTCCGCTCCTATTGGTTTTAGCGTGATGATATATAGCCTATAGCCTTCCTCAATAAAATGGGCTATCTAACACAGAAAGAATTTTTCAAATCGTACCAGTAGTTCCTGAGATTAGCGCGTTCAAAGAAACAAACAAACTTTATTATATTAGTACTTATAGATTCTTATTTATATTTCTGGACCTTAAAGTCGTGGTGGTAAAGGCTCTCGTGTACGAGTATGCGGGTTCGAAACCGGACAAGTACCAATGTGATTTAATTAACTGACTAACAAATAATTATACATTTAGGCATTATTAAGTCATACGTGAACTTTCTAAGTATATCTTAAACGTCACTGACTTACGGTGAAGGAAAATATCGTGAGGGAACCTGGACTTAAAAAAGTCTGAAATTGCCAATCCGCCTTGAGCAAGCGTGGTGATCAATGCTCATGCCTTTTTTGTATGAGAAGAGGCCTGAGCCCAGCAGTGAGACAGTATATAGGCTGATGATGTTGATGATGGACCTGAAAAGAGACTGACTTGAGGTTTTTTTTCAGTGACTTTTTTCAAGGTAGTCAGAAACGAAACACCGGCCTCATCACCATCAGCCTATATATTGCCCCACTAGTATCTAGTAATGTTCTTGGTTAATGTATGTCCTTATAATAAGTATTGAGTAATACTACAAACACTTGTACACACATACACAATGTTACCTTAGCCATTGGTTTAGAGGAAAATGTATTGGTAACACCTAACAGCTGTTTTCA
The DNA here is from genome assembly GCA_963891755.1 of Pyrrhia umbra. Classification (NCBI taxonomy): domain Eukaryota; kingdom Metazoa; phylum Arthropoda; class Insecta; order Lepidoptera; family Noctuidae; genus Pyrrhia; species Pyrrhia umbra. The sequence continues at coordinate 13,883,847 of OY982928.1, forward strand.
GTACTACGTTGCAACTTTTCAGTATTTAAAGATTATAGTATTATAATAAAATTACTATTCAAATCAATATATTTAATTTTAAAGCATTTAGTAAAAAAATATTAAAAAAAAAACATTGCGCTCTAAAAAGCAACACTATTTTGAAAGTATTGCTTAAAACTATGGAACCCTCGGTGCACGAGCCCGATTCGCCCTTGGCCAGTTTTCTACCCATGAGTAATTGGGTATTTTTCACCAAAAAAACAATATTAAAAGATAGAATTATTCTAATTGGATTATCTAAAAGGTCCACGTACGTTCGATCGTAAAACTATTATTTCTGTCTGTATGTTTAAATTCTTGAAACGATTTACATGATGGATATCACTACATAGTATAAAACAAAGTCGCTTTCTCTGTCCCTATATCCCCTATGTACGCTTAAATCGTTAAAACTACGCAACGGATTTTGATGCGGTTCGAAACCAGGCAAGTAACAATGTGATTTAATTAACTGACCAACAAATAATTATACATTTAGGCATTATTAAGTCATACGTGAACTTTCTAAGTATATCTTAGACGTCACTGACTTATGGTGAAGGAAAACATCGTGAGGAAACCTGGACTTAAAAAGTCTGAAATTGCCAATCCGCCTTGAGCAAGCGTGGTGATCAATGCTCATGCCTTTTTGGTATGTGAAGAGGCCTGCGCCCAGCAGTGGGACAATATATAGGCTGATGATGATGATGATGGACCTGAAAAGAGACTGACTTGAGGTTTTTTTTCAGTGACTTTTTTCAAGGTAGTCTGAAACGAAACACCGGCCTGATCACCATCAGCCTATATATCGTCCCATTATAGTAGCAATGTTCTTGGTTAATGTATGTCCTTATAATAAGTATTGAGTAATACTACAAACACTTGTACACACAAACACAATGTTACCTTAGCCATTGGTTTAGAGGAAAATGTATTAGTAACACGTAACAGCTGTTTTTAGTACTACGTTGGAACTTTTCAGTATTTAGAGATTATAGTATTATAATAAAATTAATTAAAATACTATTCAAATCAATATATTTAATTTTAAAGCATTTAGTAAAAAAAAAATATTAAAAAAACATTGCGCTCCAAAAAGCAACACTATTTTGAAAGTATTGCTTAAAACTATGGAACCCTCGGTGCACGAGCCCGATTCGCCCTTGGCCAGTTTTCTACCCATGAGTAATTGGGTATTTTTCACCAAAAAAACAATATTAAAAGATAGAATTATTCTAATTGGATTATCTAAAAGGTCCACGTACGTTCGATCGTAAAACTATTATTTCTGTCTGTATGTTTAAATTCTTGAAACGATTTACATGATGGATATCACTACATAGTATAAAACAAAGTCGCTTTCTCTGTCCCTATATCCCCTATGTACGCTTAAATCGTTAAAACTACGCAACGGATTTTGATGCGGTTTTTTTTAATAGATAGAGTTATTAATGAGGAAGTAGAGTAGAATAATTGAAGAGGAAATAAAAATGGAAGAGAGAAGAATAATTTGTCAAGTTTTTGTATCCATTAGCTAAAATATCGCGGGCGAAGCCGCTGGCGGGAAGCTAGTCATAGAAATAAATTTAAACTTGGAAAAGATGGATAGGGGTTTTTTTTAAAGAAAGAACTTTATCATCTTTACCCTTTTTCAACAACATAATTAGGACTCTAACTATGAAGTAACATATAAAAATATCCTTACTAATATTATAAATGCGAAAGTAACTCTGTCTGTCTGTTACGCTTTCACGCAAAAACTACTGGACCGATATAAATGAATTTTGGTACAGAGATAGAATAGACCCTGAGGAACAACATAGGCTACTTTTTACCCGGGTGCGCTAAGTAGTTCCCTCGGGATGCGGGTGAAACCGCGGGAAACAGCTAGTTCTAAATAAACCCACAATTAAAACTAAAAGTAATGACGATAATCTATTTTAACGACTACTATGACGTCATACGCAGTCATTCGGTGCAGCAAACGACGCTGTCTTTGTGGCCCGACCTTGTCTGTCTTGACAATGCAATTGGATACACTATTGACTTTTTACTCATACATCTGTTGCTAGTTTAGATCATCTAAATACATTCCGTTGTTTTTGCGTGAAATAGTAACAAACAAACATACATTCTCACAAGCTTTCGTATTTATTTTAATACTAACTGTTTCCCGTGGTTTTACCCGTATTCCGAGGGAACTACTTCGCGCACCCGGGTAAAAAGTACCCTATATTTTAATCCAGGTTATAAACTATGTGTGTGCCAAATTTCATCCAAATCCGTTCAGTAGTTTTTGCGGGAAAGAGTCACAAACATACATTCATATAATTATTTTCGCGTTTATAATATTACTAGCTGTTTCCCGCGGTTTCACCCATATCCCGAGGGAACTACTTCGCGCACCCGGGTAAAAAGTACCCTATATGTTAATCTAGGTTATAAACTATGTGTGTACCAAATTTCATCCAAATCTGTTCAGTAGTTTTTGCGGGAAAGAGTAACAAACATACATTCATATAATTATTCTTACAAATTTTCGCGTTTATAATATTACTAGCTGTTTCCCGCGGTTTCACCCGCATCCCGAGGGAACTACTTAGCGCACCCGGGTAAAAAATAGCCTATGTTGTTCCTCAGGGTCTATTCTATCTCCGTACCAAATTTAATTTATATCGGTCCAGTAGTTTTGACGTGAAAGCGTAACAGACAGACAGAGTTACTTTCGCATTTATAATATTAGTAAGGATTAGGACAATTCTCTTACACCAAAATATGTTCTGGCTAAAACACTGTATTCATCATCAGCCCATTTGACTATCCCACTGCTGGGCACAGGCCCCTTCTCATACAAATAAGGCATGAGCATTGATCACCACGCTTGCTCAAGGCGGATTGGCGATTTCAGATTTAAATAGTCCAGGTTTCCTCACGATGTTTTCGTTTAGCATTAGTCAGTGATGTCCTTTCTTCGGATGGTAAATCATCAAATGAATGCCATGGTTGGGGCGGGAGGAAGTGTCAGACTCTTACTGACTAAAACCCATCCCCCTTCTTAAGCCCTTTGTGTTCCAGGGGCGCGGTAGCTCTTTCGAGCATCCTACCACAGTCACGGCGGGAGGTGTCACTTGATGATTTCCCCTCCGAAAAAAAGGTTGCGTGTGAAAATTCGGTGAAGATAGCTTATCACTACATAGTATAAAACAAAGTCGCTTTCTCTATCCCTATATCCCTATGTATGCTTAAATCTTTAAAACTACGCAACGGATTTTGATGCGGTTTTTTTTTGTGTTTTTTTAAATAGATAGAGTGTTAAATGAGGAAGGTTTTAGTATATAATTTGTCAAGTTATTGTATCTATTAGCTAAAATATCGCAGGCGAAGCCGCTGGCGGGAAGCTAGTATATTATAAATCCAAAAGTTACTCTGTCTGTCTATCTGCGGATGGACAGGTGCGCTATGTAGCTTAGCGTAGCTTGTGATGCATCATCTGACTATTCGTGAGTCCATCATAACTCGACACACCGTGTCGCTCTCATTGTGTCACAAACCTTGTGTCTATTTACACACAATGGCAATAAACTGCAATGGACCATTCATCTTTAGATGTCAATATTTTGCCGATTTCAATGATAAATAGGTTTATTTTCATGAGCTAAAAATAAATTGCTAACTAGTTATGTGCTGCGATTTCGCCCGTGCTTTGAAGAAACTACTTCACGCACCCTGATAAAAACTACCCTATATTCTGCCTCACTCTTCAGTCTATCTTCATACTAAATTTTATCACAATCGGTTCAGCCGTTTTCCCATGAAAGCGTCACAAACAAACTCACATTCGCGTTTATTATATTTGTTAGAATTACCTTTAAAAATTGCCTACCGCACTATCCATAATCAACCTACTACATAAATAAATAGACAATCTTTAACTATATATATATATCCTAGACATAATAGACCAAGCCTCCAAGGTCGCGTTATCTTCAGTGTGCGTAAGATAAGAGACCCCACTGAAAATGTTTCAGGAATGCTAGGTATTTAGGTCATGACTAAGCGGCTAGATCGTAATTCATGACAGGATGTTAGTGGAAATTAATCTGGATACAGCATGTAGATATTAATTTGTCGTGAAGCGAAAATTTTGGATCCAACTTTAAGAATACTGCACGTAAGAATGAGTTTTTTTTTATCATAGTTAAAGTTTATACGAAGAAGATGTCCAAAAAATCATAATAATAAAAAAATGGTTTAATTTCAAACAATGGGCAAACACTAGTAGATATAATTGGTAGGTAAATTAAATACAGAATATATTCAGATCAGTTAGTATAGTCGCTGAAAAAACTGTTATCTTCCTAAAAGGTAATTCATTTGTAAGGGTCTGTTTCACCATTTCAAAATAGGAGTTATCTGCCAGATTAATTCATAAATAATAGGTATGAAATTATCTGTGCGTTGATCCGTCAGTCATTCAGGACAAAGCATTTTATACATATGTATAGATTTATTGAAATATGACTTTATTATTTATACTTCGCAGTGATAAAGTAAATAGGCTTATGATGATGATAAAAATAGCCAAGAGTGAGTCCGAACCTGAAAATCTATACTTATAATAAATCTGTAGAGAGGTCAATTCTGTACATGAAATATCTTTCCAAAATAACTATCAGGGGGTGATTAGAGATCGATACTGATGCCACAAATGCAATCAGTAAATTTTTTGTCTGTCTGTCTGTCTGTCCGTCTGTCTGTCTGTCTGTCTGTCTGTCTGTATAAACTCTATAGAAACAAAACCTACTCGACGGATTTTAAGGACACTTGGTACAATTATTTGTCATACTCCTGAGCTGGTTATAGTATACTTTTCATCACGCTACAATCAATAGGAGCAGAGCAGTGAAGGGAAATGTTGTCATTTTGTTTAAACGCGCTAATCTAAGGAACCGCTGGTCCGATTTGAAAAATTCTTTCAGTGTTAGATAGTCCATTTATCGAGGAAGGCTATATATCATCACGCTAAGACCAATAGGAGCGGAGCACCACTATTCCACGCGGACGAAGTCGCTGGCAGAAGCTAGTTATAAATAAATATATGATTTTTTTCCTCCCACAGAGAGAAGTCCTAATAACATTATCACTGTGAGAACATTATAAGCTAATATTGTTATTCTTTTGAAACTGCGTTTTCTATAGCTTTTTTTGTTCATTTATGCAATGTTGCAACTAATATGATATGATAGCCATACGATAGCTTGGCCACCTACCTACGGCAAGCAAATATCTCTCAGGGGAATCCCCGAGCCTTTTCAAACGTGAGAGGAATGATGAGTGACTCGCTATGGCTGGAATAAAATAGAAAAAAAAAATCTTTAAAGTAATAAAGAACTTTTGTCAAAAAAAACGACTTCCAAAAACACTGAAAAGAGAAAAATAAATTTTATTTGAACGCTTGTCGACTAAAACATCGCTCTAGAAGTCGGTGTCTCGTAAGTTACTGTTAGTATTTTGCCACCGACTTCTAGAGCGATGTTTCGAATCATCAAAATCGGTTCACCCAGTCGAAAGTTCTGTGGTAACAAACATAAAAAATGCAGTCGAATTGAGAACATCCTCCTTTTTTGAATTCGGTTAAAAAAATTACAGCACGTTTTACGCAGTAGATGCTGCATAACGTATCTCGGGTTCGATTCTCTAATCAAGAACAAAGTAGTTTGAGTATTCTTGGATATATGATGTGTGGCTTTCTACACTCATCTACAACGTAATAAAAATATCTAATGAATTTGATGATTTCTTTAAAATTTATACATTTAGGAAAACATTTGTAATATCAATATATTTACAGCTTTTTACAAAATTATTAAGAATGTTTACACAGTAATACAGTACAGTACAACCTATACCAAAAACACCACAAAAATTTTGTTCAGTCTGTCCGTATTTTTTTTTTGTATGGCTCTCGCAGTTCAACCTAGAAGGTTGTCGACTGCTTTACCGGGCTTGAATTCAGTCTGTCCGTTTGTCTAGCTGTTTGTTCCAAATAATCTCCTGAACAGTTGAACCGATTTGGATAGGACTTTTCAACAGATTTATTTTAGACTAGCTTCTGCCAGCGACTTCGTCCGCGTGGAATAGTGGTGCTCCGCTCCTATTGGTCTTAGCGTGATGATATATAACCTATAGCCTTCCTCGATAAATGGACTATCTAACACTGAAAGAATTATTTAAATCAGACTAGCGGTTCCTGAGATTAGCGCGTTTAAACAAAATGACAACATTTCCCTTCACTGCTCTGCTCCTATTGATTGTAGCGTGGTGAAAAGTATACTATAACCATCTCAGGAGTATGACAAATAATTGTACCAAGTTTCGTTAAAATCCGTCGAGTAGTTTTTGTTTCTATAGAGTTTATACAGACAGACAGACAGACAGACAGACAGACAGACAAAAATTTTACTGATTGCATTTTTGGCATCAGTATCGATCCCTAATCACCCCCTGATAGTTATTTTGGAAATATATTTCATGTACAGAATTGACCTCTCTACAGATTTATTATAAGTATAGATATAGAAGAAAAAACATAGTTCCATGCAAACAAAATGCTTAAATTACTAAACCTCGGGCGACGCCACGGTTCGCAGCTAATCTAAACTAAAGTCATCCTTCAGTAGCTGAAACTCTCGTTACAACTAAAATACTACGGTTTACACAATAGATAAAGAATATGTATACAAACGATATTACTTAACAAATCCTTGACGATGTACAAACAAACAGAGCACACAATAAACTGATGTAGATAGTGTAACAGATTGTATCTACATATTTTACATACCTTATGTTACTAGCTTCTGAGTGTGACTTCGTCTGCGTGGATTTAGAACTGAGTCGAGATACCTGGGTAAAAAGCCTAGCCTATGTGTTAAAACTATATGTATACCAATGTTCATCCAAGTCCATTTAGCAGTTTTTGCGTGAAAAAGTAACAAACATCCTATACAAACTTTTCCATTTTTAGGGTTCCGTAGTCCGACAAGGAAACCTTATAGTTTCGCCATGTCCGTCTGTCTGTCTGTCCGCGGCATAGCTCCGAGGTTCTTGATACTAGAACGCTGAAATTTGGTATGGATATGTATATTGATTACGCCAAGAAAGTGGTAAAATAAAATTTAGAAATATATTTTTTTTGGGGGTAGCTCCCAAACACGTAAAGTGGGAATGAATATTTTTTTTCTCGCGTACCCCTTCGTGTGGGATATCGTTAGATAGGTCTTTCAAAAACATTATGGGTGTGTGAATACCATTTTTCGGAGGAAGGTTTTAGTATATAATTTGTCAAGTTTTTGTATCCATTAGCTAAAATATCGTGGGCGAAGCCGCTGGCGGGAAGCTAATACAATAATAAATGTTTATTTCTTTCTTTCGTACAATAAAGATGAAAATTCAAATTCTTTACAACTATGTTGCAGTCATAACAATGATTTGCACTACTAAGTATGTATGTTTCATATTTGAAGTTGACTCATATTTCAAACGCGGTGTTATGATGATAAGAATTTCAGTAGGTATTTCACATTCTTTCAGTCATGCACATACACTTCAGTGCAAATTAATTGGGTCATTTACCAAAAATGATCTTCGAAATTTTAATTATAAAGGATATATACTGGATCAATTGCAGATATTTTTTCACTTGTGGAAAGGCATCAGTGGGCCTAGAACGAATGCACTAAAATAATCGTAACGTACATCCATACCAAAGATAAATTCATGATTAAATTTCACAAATAATAATTCACAGCATCTAAAGATATTCAATTTAAATAAATAGTAAGTAAGAAGCGAGTATATTTCATTAAAAACTCGCTTTCGATACGAATACTTTTTCGAAAGTTGTCCACAGGTGATAGGGTCGTCTACTAATTATATCGATATTTCCAAAAAAAAACCTTGCTTATATTTAAAAATGCGAAAATAACTGTCTATCTGTCACATTTTCACGGTAAACGGCTAAACCGATTTATATGAAAATCGGTCTGAAGATTGATTGAAAGCTAGGAAATTATACATTGACATAATTGTTGATGCATCGCTCAAGGTGCATCTTACGGTACTGACGTCATACAATGCACTTTTCATGCCAATTTCCATTGACTGCAGAAGTGTGCAGTGTTTGACTGCACTGTGATATAATGTTTGTTTTGCTGTCTGTGCTAAAGTAACAGGCACTTGGAAACCATTGAAGGTGTTTGGTTTATTTTAATACTAGCTTTCCGCCCGTGGCTTCGCCCGCGTTGGCATTTTTTTTAACCCCTTGGGTTACATTATTCAAGTTTTAGTAGGGATCCCTAATTATTTCTGGAAATAAATATAGCCTATGACACTTCGTAAAGATGTAGCTTTCTAACGGTGAATGAATTTTTAAAATCGGTCCAGCAGATTTTGAGTTAAAACCCTACAAACAAACAAACAAATATTTCCTCTTTATAATATTAGTATAGACTAGAAGTTTCCCGCGGTTTTCACCAACTAAATATATTTTTTTTCTTCACTTTCTAAAGTGCTTTTTATTAAGGCTTAATTGAAATAAATGATTTGAATTGAATTAAATTGACGCGTATAAATAAAAACATCTAGTAACCTTCCCCAAGGTTCGAACTATCTTCATACCAAATTTCATCTTCATCGGTCCAGCCGTTTGAGCATGAAAGCATAACAAACAAACTTGCTTTCGCAATCAAAATATAGAAGTTAAGTTATAACTATTGGCTGCGGGATGTCCGAAAGAGTTTCCGCGCCCCCGGAATACAAACGGCTGAGGAAGGAATATGGATGAGTTTGAGTCAGTAACCGTCTTACTTATAAAAACCTGTAATCTAAAGTTTAACCATTTCTCACCTAATCCTTCCATAACTTCGTAATCCCGGATTAAGCTACTAACTTAAGTTCAGATTAACGCTAAAAGCATTTAGACCTTTGCTAATCCGTTGGTATAAGCAGCAGATTAAGACGGTAAGAGTCTGACACTTACGACGGGCGGGGGTCATTTGACAAGTTCCCCTCCAAAAAAAAGGTTATAACGACTCAATATCTTCATCCCACACACTTTAACTGGTAAGCACGCTTTGAAGTGTTATTACTCAAAGTATGAGTAATACGTATGCTTTAAAATTATGATGTTGGCGCTTCTCCAGTCCGAAGTGCTGGGTCAAAGATCATGGAAATTGAAATTAGGTTTTGTTGCATAATTCAGATGTCTACCTATGTGTTTTCGTGGTGGTTCTGGTATCTTCAGTATGAATGTTCCATCATCATCAGCCTATATATCGTCCCACTGCTGGACACAGGCCTCTTCTCATACAGAGAAGGCATGAGCATTGATCACCACGCTTGCTCAAGGCAGATTGGCGATTCCTGACTGTAGTATGAATGTACTGGTTCGAATCCTGGCAGGTATCAATGTAAATTTAAGTTTTATGTACCTACTGTCTGAGTTAACCTTGCACGTCAATGGCGAAGAAAAACATTCTAAGGAAACTTAAACTTATAGAGAAACTAGCTGCATTTTCACTCGAGTCCCGAGGGCACCCGGATAAGAAGTAGCCTATAACCGTCTTCAAGATCTCATCTATCTCCGTACTAAGTTTCATCCGAATCAGCTCAGCCGTTTTACCCTGTAAGTGTAACAACCAAACTCACATTCGCATTTATTATACATAGTTAGTTAGGAAGTCTGGAATCGCTAATCCGTCTTGAGCAAGCATGGTGATCAATGCTTATGCGTCTTTGTGTGAGGAGAGGCCTGTGCCCAGCAGTGGGACAGTAAATGGCCCGTCGCTACTTACCTTGTTTTGAACCCGCACTTAAGCTCAAGTTCACCGAAAAGATCAACTGAAAACAGCTGTTTAGCATAAATTCAAACTTTTACCATACGATGCATAACCTATCATTTGGGATTTTTATAACTGTCAACAAGGACAAGAAGTTCACAACACGAAAATTACCGCTTCGTGGTTAAAAAAGTTTTCATTTAACGTTCGTTTTTCGATTATATAACTATCAGTCAGTGAACCTGGCCCTTGCTTGAGAAGCGCGATTTTGAAATTTCGAGCCACAACAACTTTTTATCGTAGGCTCAATAAAACAATTTGAAGCAATTGAGCTATTATTTCTAAATTAAATCAAAGCTACATCAAAATTAGCTTCGCCTGAAAACTAGCATCTGAAACTGAAACAGTGACGTCATTCCTTTAAATTGAACAGTAAATACGAACAGCAGTGATGTTTTATGGTTTCCTTTGTGACATCATGATAATAATTTCGCCATAAGATTTTTATGGCGACCTTAGTTCTGCAAGCGAGGTCAGGTGAAGGCCTAGGCTGAAAATTATGCGATATACTGAAAATATAATGTGGAATAAATATAGTATACGGTATTTCGCGTATTTAGACGAACTTTCTTAGCCACCTTGAAAAGAAAATCTCGGTAGTCGGTAAAACTTGATTGTATTCGAAATCTATTGAAAAACGAATCGGTAAAATGTAAACTATCTGCGCATAACTTATTTTTTTTTTGTGTTCGTTATCGTCAAACAAACTTTGCTCCCCTTTTTTACCACCTTAGGGGTAAAATTTCGGAAAATTCTTTTTTATCGGATACCTACGTCATAGAAAAAAAACTCCAAGTTTCAGGTTTCTACGATCAGCGGTTGCGTTGATTCGTCAGTCATTCAGGACAAAGCATTTTATATGTATAGATTATTTATTTTTTTAACTAAAAGAAATTGTAAACCCGTTCCCATCATCACAAATATAACTGCTTACAAAACATATTATATAACAATAATGAATGGTATACTAAGCATGCTGATAACCTTATCAGCGTAATCCTAAACCACTGAACCCTAGGTGGCATGACTCACAGTCGAGTGACGTCAGTTAGGCGGATCTCACGCTACCACGCTTAACGTTCCGCGACGCATCTGGTAACCACGCGAGTCGACTCGTTGTCAGCGTGTGCACTACGCGTCTGCGATATACAAAATTTTCTATTGAGGGGCTCGTGGCTAAGTACCTATAGTAGCATAGCTCGTGGCTAAGTAGCCGTACGGATCGAGGCTAAGCTGCAATAGCCGCGGTTATTACGAGAAGGGATAACCATTTTCTCAACATAGCGAGACTCTCCGTGCCACGCAAAGCACGTAAAGCTGTCGGTCTCTCCCCGGTCGTGTCGGATTACCGACCCCCTATGGGTCGAGACTATGAGAGTGAGGGAATAGAGAGTCCACCTGTGTTTGCACAAGCACTTGTGTACTATAATATTTTCTGCGTATCTAATTAAACTCCATTGATATTGGCCACCATGACCGGAATCGGTCTGGAGTTTTATTATTATTATACAAACTTTAATACTTACGGTCGACCGGGGCTGCGGGACGTTCGAAAGAGTTACCGCGCCCTCGGAATACAAATGGCTGAGGGAGGAACATGGATGGGTTATAGTCAGAAAGAGGCTGACACTCCCCCCGCCCCACCCACTGCGGGAGGGGTCATTTATGATTTCCCATCCGAAAAAAAAAACCATCGACCTTAACAACGAAGCCCTCTGCGGGTCATTGCGCGTGTTAGTGTGGGATCCGCCTTATGGTGTCATAGCAGAGCTATCAACTAAACTGTGTTGCAGTATATAAAAGAACAATAGTAGTGCTGTTAATAAATATTATTGTTTTTATTGATTGATTGCTTTCGACATTGTTGCTAGTAGATTCTTACATAGGTACCTATATTTATCACGTTCTGCGGTACATTTCCAGCAAACTCCTGAAACACTAGGATTTTGAACTTCTTTACGCAGTGGAAAAATTACTATTCTATGTCCTGCGCCAAGTTTAAAACATCCATATCGAGTTACATCGGAATTGGTTTAGCAATCTATAAGAGATTCATAATATACTTCTTTTTAATAGACTAACCGGCGTTCCGAGGGAACCGTTTTCCGTATAGAAGACAGACAGACTTATTTTTGTTATTTAAAATATTAGTAAGAATAAATAGTGTTTTTATAGAAAACGCGATGATGTTGTGGGCAGAAAATTATTATTATTATTTATAGCATATGTTTAAATGTTAGCCAACAAAAAGATGGTCTAAATCTAACTTATAGTTCCCGAGGAAAACTCGGGCAAACATACCTACATACATACAGTTGTGAAATGCAAATATAATTGAATTCCATAAATAACACAATAATTGAACTCGAATTGAAAACCTCCTTTTTATAAAGTCAGTTAAAAATAGATTCTGTTACATAGTTTATCTACAAACCATAGTTTACAAAACAATAAAAGAAAATAGAACGCAGAAACAAAAACATACCATAGAAAAAATGCAGTCTCGAGTCAACATCTTCTTTTGTTTTCAAAGAATTCAGACTATTTCAGACGCCTAGTTTTAATGATTGGCCTTGCAACTGAACTTAATGTTCGCATACAATTATTTAATTACCCTGTGAATATGTTTATGTAAAGAAGTCGTTAAAGTATAAATACTACATTTTTCGAGGCTGGCAATCAAACATTTTTTTGCAACAATTGTCCGCTGTTTTATTTTTAGATTAACTTCAAAATAAAATTTACTAGCTTGCTTGTAGTTATAACTGCTCCCATTAACCCTGTAAAAAACGGTACAGAAAAAAATGTTGAATGCATGTTGTCTGCAACTTGACAAGTTCCATTATAAGGAGCTTTGCCATTTGCCTAGCCTTTTTCTAATAATTACCAAACGGTTTGACTTCCACGAAAGCAGTATTCGTCACGGACTTCTAGCCACTGGAGTACATGATAACTTTAGTAATAATATATATATTCTTTTTATTCTATAAAATTGAAAAGCACTATTTCTACTGTCTAAAAAAAATATGAGTAGGTACAATTTCTGTCTTCATAGTGTTTGTCTCTGCGCAGGCAAAAAACTGAATCCTAGTCTCTGGTAGAATATGTCCCGCCATATTTTCTTATATCTGCCTTGACTTCCTTTTCTTTGTCTTTCTTTCTTTCCCCATCTAGTTTTATCGACTGCCCATCAATTAAAAAACGAAAACGACTGTATAACGAAAGACGTACTAAATTAAAAGTTCAAATTCGTAAGTCATTTATTCAAACTAGGCTAAAAATCAACACTTTTTGAACGTCAAATTTACAAAAGGCAGCCCCTAAAACAGTTGCCTTTCACCACTACCTACGTATTTTTGGTGGGAAGAAGAATTGACGCAACAAACCCTCAGCAACGCAGCATTCAACTCCCCAGCATTTCACCTGGTGCTTAAACCAACCTTCTCAATTCCAGGATGCCGTCATCATAGTGGATGTAACGAACCGCACCCATCCCCACCCTCGAACGACGCACTCCCGACAGACTTCTATCAACGAGTACGTGGACATAGTGACCCAGCTGCAGTCAGCGAAGGCGGATGCCTTGCAACTGTACACGGACTTCGCGTCGAGGACTAGCAATGACCTAAAGTTATTCCTTAGGAATATCACTGGTTTTGCCGATGGCATCATCAGGAATTGCAGATCTGGATCGCCTTATGAAAATGTGAGTTTTAGATTGTAGTCTATTTGTCCGTATTGTACGAAACTGGGCTGTGGAGGTCAGATGGTACTCAGCTTTATCGGTTAGACTGAAAGCCAACTCCAACATAGTTGCGAAAAGGCTAAGCATACAAATACAGCATCCTCGGCTTTGTACCTATCTGTACCTACTACCTGTTCCTTGTATTTTCACTAGCTTAAACAGTGTATTCTGCTGGGTCCAAATATAGCTAAGAATCATTCAGTAAGTACTGATGGGTAATCGGTACAAAAATAATCAAAGACCAAGCTGTTTAGGAGAAGAAAAATTACGACAAAATTCTCGTGTCACAACAATAATGTCCCATACCGGGTGACACACCGACACTCGTCGTATACACTAACCGTCTTACTTATAAAAAACTGTAATCTGTGTTGTAATAAGTTTTATTGAGTGACAACAATATGACATGCAAAGTCATTACAAAATTAATTTAAAGACAGAACATAGTTCCTTCATACAGCCAGCACGATTATATATCAACAATCTAAAGTTTAACCTTTTCTCACATAATCCTTACTTTACGCCGTAATCCAGGAATTAAGCTAATAACTTAAGTTCGGATTAACGCCAAACAGCATTTAAGAGTGTCATTTTGGCTAATCTGTTGCTAAGCAGTAGAATATAAGTTAATCGGACTTTATCCAAATATATATAAAACTCAAAGGTGACAGACTGACTGACATAGTGATCTATCAACGCACAGCCCAAACCACTGGAGGGATCGGGCTGAAATTTGGCATGCAGGTAGATGTTATGACGTAGGCATCCGCTAAGAAAGGATTTTGATAAATTCTACACCCAAGGGGGTGAAAAAGGGGGGCAAATTTTGTATGAAACTCGGTCATTTTTTAACTCACGCGGGCGAAGCCGCTGGCGGGAAGATTGAAATTGAAAATAATATTAAAGATTCTTTTTATGTGCATCTAGTTTAACTGACAAGTGAGCACGAAAGTTAATTTGAATTCGTACAGCCCATGCGGACGAAGCCGCTGGCGGAAAGCAAGTCTAATACTAAATTATTCCCTTGTTCTTCACGGTTATTCCACCCACGTGCCGCCATTAGTTTCTGAACCCATTCCAATTGATATCACGTCCAAAAACGATGCTGATTAACAGTGCTCTCTTAACAAACTATTTCTGTTATAGTTTACAATAATAACTGCCAGAAATACGTGAAAACTTTCCCAAAATACAACTTGACGTGATCATGAGCGGTGCATGGAGAAATGCATGTTTATCATAACGTGATGGGGAAAATATTTGAGGTACATAGTTGCAACGCCGACTGGGTAGGGCTGGTAGGATTTTGAAAGGACATTGGTATTTCATTTTGATTCGTTTTGAGTACTACCGCACTTGGGTACTTGTCCCTTTTCTAAATAAAAAAGAATAGACTTCTTGTTAATGTACGCTTCTTTGGTCTAGTACTCATAGTCCATGAGGTCTTCAGTTTGAGTTCTGGATTCACAAACATTTTTCTTTCGTCCAGCCATTTTTCTTATGTTCTGACTACCCGGGAACTACTTCTCACACCCGTGTAAATATCGTATCTATGTCCTTCCTCAAGGTTCAAGCTACCCCCGTACCAACTTTCATCTAAATCAATTTGCTGGTTTTATCGTGAATGCGTTACAGATAGACACATAGAGTTACTTTCACATATATCATCAACCTATTTAAAATCCCACTGTTGGGACAAGCTTCTATTCATACAGAGAAGGCTTGAGCATAGATCACCAACCTTACTCAAGGCGCACTTATTAAGTCCAAGTTTCATCACGATGTTTTCTTTCACCGTTAGTTAGTGGTGTCTCAAATTCACATAAAAGTACGCATGAGTTTAGAAAAGTCACATTGCTACTTCTTCAAGATTAACTTAAAAGTACTTGCTTACTTTGACGACCTGAGTGGTTTAGTGGTCAACATAATATCACGCAAGAGGTCCCGGGTTGATTCCCGGCCGGGCAGAAATTGAAATGATGAATTTTAATTTCTGTAATGGGTCTGGGTGTTACTATGTAAACTATGTATGTATTTAAAAAGTATATTAATAGTATGTTCGTTAAGCTAGCACCCATAACACAAGCATGCTTGCTTGCATTGCTTACTTTGGGGCTAGATGGCGCTGTGTGAAATTGTCTAAAGATATATGTATATTTGCATGTACGCAAATACAGGGGGCCTGCCTACTCTAACTCACCGAAACGAAACTTCAGAACGACCGCGAATAGACGATAACTTTTGTGATACGGTAAGGTGCGATTTGATGCTCTGTACATAGAGGGATATACTCATACTATCCATATATATAAATTGTTTGAACTTTACCGTCCTAAAATTCACAAGGAAACGTTCCGAATTTCAAACGAATCTTCGTTTTCGTTGAGTTAGAGTAGGCCCCCAGGTGCTTTAACTTCTAGGACACAGGCTTTCGCAATTATAATACGAGTTTGAATATAAAAGCTCCATTGGCAGCCCTAGCTCTCACAGATGGAAGCTATCGATGCAAATAATGCAAAACGAATGCCTTCACGTCGGAATGTGTAGTCTAGATGCAGTTCACGGGCCGGTGCAGGATTTGGCAATACTGCTCGACTTGTACATTGAGAGAGATGGAATTAAACGTTTGTTTGGCTTTGTGGGGCCAGCAGACAAGGAAGCTATAGGAAAAAAGTTTTATAAGTCTTCCACTTGTTCCAATATCTACTATACTAATCTATACTTTTATACTAATATAATAAAGCTGAAGAGTTTGTTTGTTTGAACACGCTAATCTCAGGAACTACTGGTACGATTTGAAAAATTCTTTCAGTGTTAGATAGCCCATTTATTAAGGAAGGCTATAGGATATATCATCATGCTAAACCAATAGGAGCGGAGAACCACTATTCCACGCGGACAAAGTCGCGGGCAGAAGCTGTTGCAGTTATATTATAAAAAAGAAGACTAAAAAAATTAAATCTAGCACACCCCATAGTAATTTTTTAGGGTTCCGTAGTCCAACAAAGAACCCTAATAGTTTTGCCATGTCCGTCTGTCTGTCTGTCGGCGGCATAGCTTAGAGGTTCTTGTTACTGGAAAGCTGATTTTTTTTATGTCACCTAAGAACACTTGGCCTCATGAGGAAATTAATTAAGGAAATCCATCGAGTGGTTTGGAAGATATGAGAAAAAAGATATAGATAAGCGCGAAAAAAATAACCCTTTCCTTGCAGTCGGGTAAAAACTAGCTGGTTTCCGCTATTTCACCCGCGTCCCGAGGTAGGTAACAACCATCTCCAAGCCCCATTTTTTCCGTACCAAATTTTATCCAAATCTGTTCAGCCGTTTAACTGTGTAACAAACAAACTCACTTTCGCAATTATAATAAGAGTATTAGTTAGGATGATTTGATTGTCGTTATAATTGAGCGTAACTGTAACTACTACGCCAATTTTAGAATTTCAAAATGTCCTTGTAAGCTGTGTCTGTTGCTGGTAGCCAACACCAATCAATCAAATAAATGAATCATTCTCTTCCCCGAAACCTATTTCAACGACAAATTCCCTTGACCAAATTGCACTACGCCAAAGGGCTATCAAAAATATTTAGTGAAACGCTAGCGTGTTATCGTACATAGGTCCTCAGTAGGGCTAGATATGTGGCAAAAACGCTAGTAGAATAGAATACAAAATGTATGAGAATGACATTGAATGACAGATAGCTAGTCTTAAACGAATGTCATTCCCATACATTTTATATTCTATTCTACTAGCGTTTTTGCCACTTGTCTAGCCCTACAGATCCGGAATCCGGAATCAAGGCAGTGAAAAGATGGGAATTAAAAAATGCCGAAATTGTAAACTTAGGTACTGCTTATTAGGCTCATCTATTACTGAACCGAGAATATTTGTTTATTTCTCGGTCCTGGTCCCAGACCCAAAACTTGATTCTGATAATTTCGATGAATACTTCGAAATTCCAGCCGGGTCTACAAATGACAGCCGGGACCAACAGCTTAACGTGCTATCCGAGGCACGGAGGCGTTTCGTTACGTCATCGATGCTCACCCATCCACGGATCGACCGCGCCAAGCGTAGCTACGTTTGATCGATTGACCTGTGCGGCTGTTACTTAGCCACGAGCTCCTCTCGCCCCTGTAATCACTGATAAATAAATAAAATACCCGAAGACGACATATACATTACTATGCGTCACAGTACACCTTAAATTTATTTATTTTTAGAATACCAACAAAAAAATCTGGTGTCTAAAATCATCATCATCATCAGCCAAAAGACGTCCACTGCTGGACATAGGCCTCCCCCAGAGAACGCCACACTGACCGGTCCTGCGCCGCCCGCATCCAGCGGACTCCAGCGACCTTCAAAAATAGGAAACATTAAGCCAATTATAGGTTTCCATGCATAGTAATATAAAAACACACTTATAGCTATTCCAGCCATCATATCCTAATCCTAATAAAATATATCCTAAATACATCTAAAGAAATCAAGGTTCAGCAGCCTGCGAACCACGCTGCTCTTGGCCAATTACTTAAGCCAATAAGCTTCAATTTTAGTTTTTTAGACCTATAATTTTGACATTTCAATGATATACATTGCTGTATTGGAAATATCAATGAGATAAACGTTTGATCACATGCAGCAGTGTATATTAAACTCCTTTTGATGGGTATGTCAATTGGATATCCGTTTTTTACGTAATTAGAGGGCTGGTACCATAAATGAATTCTGAAATCTGTTCAAACAATCTCGGTTCTCGATGACGTGCCAATGACAAACGGCCTTAGTCTTACCGATAAAACAGCTATAACTCTAAATAATGGACGACATATTGTCAACGTAAATACATTAGTGGATTACTCTAGTCTGTTTTAAACTCATGTCATAGCCTTGTTATTAAAGCTACCGTTTGTCATATTCTGTAATGAGTTCCAGGTGGACTTTCTGAACAGTGCCAAGATGGGCAATGAGATAATCATCCGTTTGGGTTAAACACGAATCAGAAAATACCCATCATCATTATTGGTTTATTTATTATTCCGCTTGATTTGGGCCTCTTCTAAAACAGAGAAGGCATGAGCATTGATCACCACGCTTGCTCAAGGCGGATTGGTGATTTAAGACTTTTTCCGTCTTACTTATCTTCTTTCTGGTCGTTCCCTCAATGCTGAGGATCGTGACTGTATGTCACTCTTCTCCACTCGGTCCGGTTCTGCGCCATATGTACCGCTCCCTGTATCTGGCCACCAGTCACTAAAGTCACAGTCTTACTTATAAAAAACCTGTAATCTAAAGTTTAACAATTTCCCACCTAAACCTTACTTAACATCGTAATCCAGGATTAGGCTACTAACTTAAGTTCGGTTAACAGCAATTATGAGTGAGATTTTTGTTAATCGGTTGCTAAGCAGCAGATTAAAATTTAATCGGTCATTATAAGTAAGACGGTTTAAGTTCAGGTTTCCTCATGATGTTTTTCTTTACTATAAGTCAGTGCAGGAGTCCAAGATGTATACTTAAAAAGTACACGTATGACTTATTAATGCCTAAATGTATAACTATTAATAATTATTTCTCAGTGAGTTTATTAAATCATTAAAACCTTTTGAAAATAGCTGCTTTAAACATTGCGAAACTTGCCATTATTTTGTCATTTTTCATCATGCTTAAAACTATAACATAGCATACGTTAGGGGAGGTCTATGTCCAACAGTGGACTAATATTAAATATTATGATGTTGAAACCGTTACCTATTGCAAAATATGATTACCCACAAAAAGCCAAGTTTGTATTTAAAATTAACATTTCTATATGACAACACGTTAATTTTAGCATAATCATTATATTAACACATCATAAAACTATGGCTCTAATAATATCTCACATGTGTATGTAGAATATCGCATCTACTACGTTAATGTACAGGAATTTTATATACACACATACAAACATATATATGTATAGATAATGCAATTGATCATGAATGATATATGCTATGTTTTAACTAGCGCACAGGGCGATCAATCAAGGTTAAGCTACGGTTGCCGCGATGGATCTGGGGATGGGTTGTTGTCATGGGGAGCTGGTACCGGCTATCATTTGTAGATATTTTAAAGTCCTTACGGGTTCCACCTAATATATATACTTTCTTATCGTATTTTGGACACCACTGACTATGGTGGGAGTGACTAAAACATCGTGAGGAAACCCGGACCAAAAAGTCTGAAATCGCCAATCCGCCTTGAGCAAGCGTGGTGATCAGTGCTCATGCCTTCTCTAGAAGAGCCCTTACGCAAATAGTGGGATACTAAACAGGACAAAGATGATAATGATGAGTAATCTCTTATGCTTGGTTAATACAAAAGTACTTTTAAGACTATTTTTTTACAAATCCGGGAATAAATAATCCATTAATGACAATTAATTAAGCAAATAGAGAGCTATATTTTATACTTTCCGCCCGCAGCTTCGCCCACGTGCACATTTTTTTACACCTTGGGTTACATTATTCAAGTTTTAGTAGGAATCCCTAATTATTTCTGGAAATAAATATAGCCTATGACACTTTCCAAAGATGTAGCTTTCTAACGGTGAAAGAATTTTTAAAATCGGTCCAGTAGTTTTTGGGTTAAAACCCTACAAACAAACAAATAAATCTTTCCTCTTCATAATATTAGTATAGATGTGCAAAACACAGGCGACTCCGCGGGAAATGACAAGAGATTATATAAATTAACACAGATCATTGCGCGATGATTAAGTGCAAATAAATCAACATAAAAATCGTAATCACTTTGTTTCTATGTGTTGAATTTGCAATGGGCACGTCACTAGCGTCATCGGCATGCCAGTTGATCTACTGCCAAAGTGTGCTACGTCACTGTAAGGTGACCACACGTGTTATGTTCCAGAGTTGCGTGTTTATTGTTTTGGTTCATACCTTATAATACACACACATTATTTACTTACGTCATTGCTGTGTTAAGAGTGGAATCAGTGATATTTTAGACTGGTGTTTTGGGCTTGTGGTTGTAAGCAGGACTGTTGAGCGTAATGTCCTGGGTTCGATTCATCTCAAGCAGTGATATTTTGGTTTTTCTATGTAGAAGTTCTTAGTGATATTTTCTCCTCCTGGAGTCTGAAGTTGTACCCTCTTGGTAGCATAACAATTGTTTCAAATTACATGGGACTTTCATATTGTTCGAAGGGCTAAAACGTAGGGTAGTAATTATGGGTATACCCCAAACTAAACCCTTTGTGAAAATCAGGCATAATGTATATGTATTTTAAGCTAGTAAAGAACACATACTTAAGCACAAAATATAATATTCTTCAAAGAAAAGTCCAGTGGTGTAATTATGGAAACGGATAACCAATTGACATACCCATCAAAGAGAGTTTAATATACACTGCAGCATTTGTTTGTACATTTATCTAATTGAGGCTTTCAACAAAGACATGTATATCATTAAACTATTCAATGGCAATGTCATGAAAAGTATTGTACCGTAATCAGAGGCTGCTATCTATATTAAGTAGGGATTAATTTGAAGTTCCTAAGTACGTGGAATGCAGGAAATGCTAATACTCACAGTACCACTTATTTCAGATGTGTGTTCCAATCGTCTAAGTACTTGTTACCATGATAGCAACAAGCCCTTGTTATATTATCCCACATGTTTCTTGTGTGATAATGCAACTTTGTAAGTAATCAAATAGTTTATTCCATTTTATTTTATTTTTTACTTTGGTTCAAGCAATGCCTTTCTAAGATCAAATATAGAATTAGGATCCCATTTTTTCCACATCATAGCTTTTACACAAAATATCATTTAAATACCTTGAGCCGTTACGTTAATAGAAGATGGATTTATTGAAGCTGATTATGAAATACACAATAGTTTTTTCATGTCTGGCATCTAAAATCCACCAACTAACATGTTAATATTTATTAAATACCCCCAGGTTTAGACCGCCTGGCTTCAGACCACTGTAGGTGGTGTACCTATGACAATTTTGACTAAATGTTTAACGCGATTCGAGGTACACATTTCGTCTCTTTATGACAATGTATGGTCATCTATTTATAGGGTACCACATCTAGCGCAGCTTTTCCATCTATATTTTAACCGCGCAGCTTTTTTTGCAAGTTTTGTGATTTTGCTTGTAATTAAGCGACGAACCCTTCATTTGCATTCGATTCATTTCATTCTAGTTCATCCAGTTCATCGTCCAGCTTGACTGCAATCCTTTGATCACCAGGATCTATTTTCTACACTGGACCGGTCCAGCAATTATGTACTGCAGCTGGTTGCTTAGTTTAACATAAATAACAAATATATTGTCGCCTGAACTTTATAACCTTAGGGTGCCCAGAATTTTTGCATAGGGTATAGAAAAATCTTGTGAAAGTTTGCATCAGTTAAATTATCCAACAGAATGAATGGCTCTGCAGTAGATGACCAAGTACATGTAATCTGGGTACATCCATTTCAATAAATACTCCCAGTTTTGATTAAGGCATTTTGGACAATACATTTTGTCTATTTTTCTTTTCAAAGTGACAAATAAATCCAAAATACCACTACTTCAAATAGAGTAACCTGCCTAAAAATTGCGCTTTGCATTATTAACACACCTACTCCACAGCCTGACACACCACAGCACGTCCCACAGGCAGACCGTGTCAGTCAATGGCTTGGCACAGGTCTCCCTCAAGGTACTACTACTGAGCCATAGCCATAGGATATCTTCTATCAATCTATGTTCAGCTCTAAACCTGCTGCCTTACAAAGCCTATGATTAGCGAAAAGCAAAGCTACACTGACTAGCGGTGTTACTTTACTTTAATTAGTACCTCGGATAGTTTTGAGCATAGGTTTTGTGTCTTCTATGACTACCTCTTCACTTGCTGCTAAATGCATAATTTTTACAGCAAGCGAGTCTGTCAGTGCCTGTTCCACTTGTAATCGCTAAGTGAGTTTTTTTGGGTTCCGTAGTCCTACAAGGAACTCAAGAGTTCTTGCTGTTGCGTTGAACTAGTGGGGAGCGAGAGCATGTTGGACAGTGTGAAAATGGTTCGATCATTATTGTAATATTTTCATAACCATGTTTTTGACAAATAAACAAATTGATTGATCAATTTGTAATACCTATATTACTGGCACGGGATTTACATCTATTGTTTGTTGATATCATCAGTCTGTTTTACTATCCCACTGCTAGATACAGGCCACTTCTCATACAGAGAAAGCATGAGCATTGATCACCATGCCTGCTCAAAGTGGATTGGCGATTCCAGACTTTTTAAACCAGATTTCCTTTTCTTTCTTCATTTTTTTTCCTTCACCGTTAGTCATTAGTGTCAAAGTTACACTTACAAACTACATAATGGCTTTCTCATTTCACGTCTGATTTTGGCAGAATGGTCGTCGTGTAGCGACTTATCGCCATTTAAACAATATAATAGAATACATAAGTCATATTATGTACTTTCTAAGTATATCTTAGACGTCACTGACTAACGGTGAAGGAAAACATCGTGAGGAAACCTGGACTTAAAAAAAAAAGTCTGAATTCGCCAATCCGCCTTGAGCAAACGTGGTGATCAATGCTCATTCCTTCTCTGTATGAGAAGAGGCCTGCGCCGAGCAGTGAGCAATATATAGGCTGATGATGATGATGGTGAATAGAATACATAGGTATGGCTTTCAAAACGTCACATTGGTACTTGTCAGATTTCGAACTTGCACTCTCGTATACAAAATTTAAGGTGCCATGGGTAAAAAACTAGATAGTTACTTGCTTCCTTCTCGGCGAAGGTGCTTTAATTTGTTCAAAGATACCGCTGTTTATGTATTTCAGTCTCGATTGATGTTAATTACATACTTAATTGATTAGATATCGTTGTGGGAATGTTTCTTCCTGTTGTTGAGGGAAGGTTATCAGCTGCATCATCGATAAATTAATTATAATGATTGCAGTAACTGGCTGTTACTAGTGCACTTTACTTTTTGAAGTGGTTATCCAGAATCAAATGAATATAGTGATTGAATGTGTGTATTAGCTTCTTTCTGCCCGCGACTTCGTCCGCGTGGTAACTTTGGGCTATCGCTAATTTTAACCCCCGATTTTGAAACATTCTTCATTGATGCTCCGCTCCTATTGATTTTAGCGTGATGATATTATATAGCCTATAGCCTTCTTCGATAAATGGGCTATCTAACACTGAAAGTTTTTTTAAATCGGTCCAGGAGTTCCTAAGATTAGCGCGTTCAAACAAACAAACAAATCTTCAGCTTTATTATATTAGTATAGATTTAGTTAAAATATCACAATTGTACAGATACATCAGCTCATCATTGAAATATTAATTCGTTTAGTACTAGATATTCTATCTCTATACCAAATTTCATCGAAATTGGTTCAGACATTTTACCGTGAAACTGTAAAGTTAATATTACATTTATAAAATTAGTAAGGATTGTACTGTTGTCCCTATGAAAGTGTGCAGTATGGTGACCCTACTCGGATGTGAGATTATGCAGCTAGAGTGCAGCACCTTGACTCTGTGCTCCATTCAAGGGTGCATGACTAATTGGTGCAATATTGCATAATACTGCACCACACCTGCTGCCAATGTCTGACTACTAAGAATTAGTTTTAGGAAATAATTTTATTTTGGGATTCTGATTAATAGTGACGGGATAGGCTCGATATAGTTTACTGCACATACATGCTTTGGATATAGCGTCTAGAACCCGAATAGCATAATTATATCCTTGTCTAAGGTTATAGCGGTCAGCTCAGCAGAGACAGACAAACGTCGTTTAACGTTAAACGTTTTTTTTAATTCGGACATTGTGACTAATTTAATGATTTTAAGTACCTATATCATATGCATCATCACCAGCCTATTATAATGTCCCACTGTTGGGCACAGGCCTCTTCTCTTGAGGCATGAGCATTGATCACCACGCTTGCTCAAGGCAGATTGGCGATTTCAGACTTTTCGGTCCAGGTTTCCTCACGATGTTTTCCTTCACCGTTAGTCAGTGACATCTAAGAAACACTTAGAAAGTACGTAGAATGACTTCAGAATTAAGTCACATTGGTACTTGCCGGGTTTCGAACCCACACACTCGTACACAAGAAGCAGGTGCCTTAACCGCTAGGCCCGCCATGACTTCGTACACGAACGCCGCGGTATCATATTATAAGCAGATCAATATTTTGGACCAGGCATATAGGAGTTACAGTCGAATAAAGGAACTCATATACATCTGCTTGAACAGACCCTGGGATGTCATTTAAAATGCAATATGACAGCTGCAAATGATTTTTCTCATAATTACTCAAATGTTCTTAGGAATTTGAAGGGTAACACTATAAATTTTTCACCTATAAGTCTTCTTAGCAAATGAAATTCTTTGGCAAACTAATGTGTGTCTTTAGTTATTTGCTTTATTAATAAAGATCAAAGGGAGCTTAAAATATATTCAGAGTAAGATGTACTAAATGCAACTCAAGTTTAAAAATATCTGAATTATGAGTACGCGAAGCTTCAAACAGTCAGTCAGTGGAAACTACAAACAACTGAATGGACTAACCAGGACTTTTAAGGTAGGTAGGAATATAGATTGTCACGAATATCAAGGGGAGTAATGAGATATCCCGTGTATTTTTTTTTCAACTTGCAACTTGAATGTCAGCCAGGAGGAGCTCGTGGCTAAGTAACAGCCGCACAGTTCGCCCGATCAAAGGTTAAGCTGCGCTTGGCGCGGTCGATCAGTGGATCTATGTCTTAGTGAGACTCCTCCGTGCCTCGGAAAGCATGTTAAGCTGTTGGTCCCGGTTGTCATTTGTTCGTTACGGGTAGTCAGAAGCCAGAAAGTCTGACTACCAGTCTTACCAAGGGGTACCCTGTTACCCGGTTACTGGGTTGTGGAGGTCAGATAGGCAATCGCTCCATGTAAAACACTGGTATTCATCTGCATCCGGTTTAGACTGGAAGCCGACACTAACATAATTGGGAAAAGGCTAGGCAGATGATGAACTTGAATGTCAGTCTAGACATTCATTTAAAGAAAAGAATTTCGATGTAATTAAAATTTGATACTCACATAGTTTATATCCTGGATTGGAACATTCAATGCCTTTTATCCTGGTGCCCTCAGGATACGGATGAAACCGCGGGAAACAGCCAGTAATACTAAGATACAGATTTCCCAGCCTAATCATGCGTCATAACATAAAACCATGAAGTTATTCCGAGGCCACGAACTGCATTCTCCAATTAAAACAGTTTAATTCATAAAAATGCACACCACGATCCTAGGTTTTATGCGCTTTAATTACCCACTATTAATAATAAACTATTATTTTTATTGCTCACATTATTAATCTTATCTGCATTATTAATTGTGTATTTCCGTAGTAAAATTATGTTTATATTCAGGATATAATATCACATTAGTTATTGATCCGTTATCGTACTTGATGATACACAGATACCGTTATTTATCAGATATTTGAAATACAAGAGGTATAGCAGATGCGCTACTATCCTAGAGACAAGGCTGAGGTCGTATTATGCTTATTTAATGAGATCCAGATTCGAGTAATTAGAAGACGGTGCTGTTTATCAATATATATAAAAATCAATGCCACTTTTCGTTGTAATTTTATAACTCACTAGCTTCTGCCAGCGACTTCGTCCGCGTGGAATAGCGGTGCTCCGCTCCTATTGGTCTTAGCGTGATGATATATAGCCTATAGCCTTCCTCGATAAATGGACTATCTAACACTGAAAGAATTATTTAAATCGGACCAGCGGTTCTTGAGATTAGCGCGTTTAAACAAAATTACAACATTTCCCTTCGCTGCTCTGCTCCTATTGATTGTAGCGTGATGAAAAGTATACTATAACCATCTCAGGAGTATGACAAATAATTGTACCAAGTTTCGTTAAAATCCGTCGAGTAGTTTTTGTTTCTATAGAGTTTATACAGACAGACAGACAGACAGACAGACAAAAATTTTACTGATTGCATTTTTGGCATCAGTATCGATCCCTAATCACCCCCTGAAAGTTATTCCGGAAATATATTTCATGTACAGAATTGACCTCTCTACAGATTTATTATAAGTATAGATAGATATAGATAGATATAGAAGATAAGCTAAGCTAGTTCTGTATAACCAAATCCTCTGTTTTTCACGTCTAACCGCTAATGTCTGGGGACAATACCAAATGACTCCTCCCGCTAAGAGCGGAGTGGGAGGGAGTGTCAGACTCTTACTGACTAAAACCCATCCATGTTCCTTCCTCAGCCCTTTGCGATCCGGGGGCGCGGTAACTCTTTCGAACACCCGTAGCCCCGGGCTATGGCCTTATGTGGAGGGCCCCACTACTGTTACTGACATCTCGTTGGGGCGCGCTCTCCACATGGGCCTGGTCGTTACCGGATGGCGAGCCACCCATAGCTCGCCGTCCGCAGGCCTGCGCCTACGGTGGCCGGGAGTCGCTTCGCGGCTTTGATTTTACGACTTTTAAAATGTAATTAATTACCTGTCTAAACGCTGAAATAGTATTATCATCAAATGCATTTATGTTTGTTTATTACATTATATCTAAACATGTCAAGCTGCCAATCCATCTTCAGGCCTTGGCAGTAACAGCTTAACGCACCAACTGGCAGTTATTTGATATTTTATATGACAACGACTGCAATATGGTGCAATATGAGATCAGTATGTGATGCATCTGTATGTTTGTATAATCTATACAAATTGTATTCTATGTGGGAAAATAAGAAGAAAATAGGTTATGATTTTGTTTTCAATTTTCTTAAAATCAATTGGTATAGCCTATAGTTTGGTCCGTTTAATTTTATTTTCTAATATCTTTTTATGTATTGTAAATCATTTTAAATCCTATCCTATCCCCAGTCCAGTGTGGGAAATGGGTAGCACAAGATGTAAGGGCCTGTCTTTTTTCGGATGGGAAATACTCAACTATCCCGCCGATATGGGTAAAAAACAAGCAAAATAAAAAAATGATTTCTTCGTTTTATTAACTATCCTTTATTGCATCGTGGTTGTGTTTTCACAAACACATTGCAAGCAAACAAACAATGATTATGTTTTGTTTGTTTTTATTGAAAAAAAATATTGTCATTCAAATGGGAAATTATCAAATTAATGAATCCTCCTATTGTGGATGAAGCGGGAGGGAGTGTCAGTCCTTACAGACTAAAACCCTTATGTCCTTATGGTATGTTCCTTCTTTCACCCTTTCACGAACAATTTTTTTAAATCACACATAATATAACCTGTGAATCCTAGTAAATTTTGTTATTTTTTATTATTAATTCTATCAATTTAATTTTTACTACATTGTCAATAAAATCAAACTTATATTTTTGTTTTATAATTAATAATTGTGCGATGTCAGCGCTTATTAGCGTGTAAGTTAGCTTATCTTTATGATAGTGTACCTAATTATGAAAGAGGTATAGTGTAATTGTGAAAAAGGTGTTCGCCTATAAGTAATTGTTGCACTGTAAATCTATATTAAGCATGTAATTTATGTTATTATCAAGTGTAAACAGTTGTCGGTGATCCTAATAAAATAAAATAAAAATTAAATAAAATTCTGCATCAAATATGGCTCATAGACTTTGTTATTCGGGTTTTACACAAAGTTGTTCCCATTCATTTGTTTATAATTTAGAATCGACACGCATAACACATCGTGATGTATTTAAAAATAATTCTTCAGGAAGAATATAAATAACATCAATATACTAATATATTATAGACGTACCCGCGTCAATCTACGCTGAAACCTTGGCAATGATATAAACGCGGCGTGGCCTTACAATAAGCGTGTTGATTAGTTATAATTAATTAGTTTTTACCGCCGTTTCAAGCGCGTCTTGAGGTAACTAATCCACACATATGTACGTTAAAAAGCATCTCCAGGGTATCTTCTATCTCTGTACCAAATTTCATCTAAACTGGTTCAGCTGTTTTACAGAGAAAGCATCACAACCATGCTCACAGCAGATTTTATCTAAATCGCTTCAGTAATCTTGGAAGTGAAACAAAACTTCAGACACTTACCGCCGGTTGCGTTAAACTTTTTATCGTTTATACTTTATACTTTTACGAAAATTACAAAACATGATATCAATAATTAGCATACTTTTAATATTTCTCATCATATTAATACATAGCTCTATAATAATTAAGTAAACATATATCATAAATATTAAGACGAAAAACATAAAATAATAGCAAAATTATTAAATTATTCTCCATTTTGACAGATTTCGAATGACAGTTCTTCCGTTTCACGTATAAGTAACATATTTTTTTGATACACCTGGCTAATAGAATTACTTTTGTATTTAGTAAGAATCAATTATTTTATTCATTTTACCCTTGACTACACTACAAAAATAAATAGCAGCACAAGAATATCCCTAGGTATTTCTATAGTATATACCGGGATAGTTCTGGTCATGTGTCACTATTACATTTCAGTTGTCTCAAAGGGCTTCTGCGTGTTGGCTTCGGCCACACGTTCGCCTCTCGAATGCCCAGGACTTTGTAGTCCCGTAAATGGTAGATACAGTGTATAATGAGCGGTCCTATCTCAACGACCGTTAGACCAAAAAGGCAATCTAATAAAAACATATATAAATAATAGTTCGCTAATCTTATAGCCTTAGTAATTAGATCACCACGTCACAGCGTCCGACCGTCCGTTAGTAGCTATGTGTGTGTAATTTGGTCCTATCAACCTGCCCACCATGCCGTACCTTGATATATTTAGCACGTCAACATGTCTACCGGTGCTAAAATAACTTCATTAATACGAAGGTTAGAACATAATGTAATCCAAATTATTATTCGGAAGTTCCCTGGAATAGTTTCAGATAACCTTTCGCATAATTTTGCAATTTACGAGTAATTAATATCTTGCATAATATTGTATTTATTTACACACCCTTACAACTGCATAGTATCGGGAAGATAAGTATGTGTTCCGCAGTTGTCTATGTACCTACTCAACTACGAAGAGAATGCGTGATGGTTATATTTTAAGTCGTTCTTATCGAGGTTAAGATGATTTATTAATTTTAAATATCTGTTGTGATTAATGTAATAGATTTCCGACCGTCGAATGTCCATGGTGTCCGTGTTTATGCAAACGCATCATCATCTAATTTATCGTCCCACTGCTGGGCACAGGCCTCTTCTCATACAGAGAAGGCAGGAGCATTGATCACCACGCTTGCTCAAGGCGGATTGGCGATTTCGGACTTTTTGTGCCCAGGTTTCCTCTCGATGATGTCCTTTAACCAAGATTGTAGAAAGAACATATTTAACTTTGAAAAATACATCATGGACTTATTCGAAAAAAATATTATCGATACAGTAGTTGACATTGTAGTAGACAATTTCTCCTTCGCTGGGAGAAGTCATTTCATGATTTCCCGTCCCAAAAAAGACGTCTTATTTACTACAGCTTCTAAGCCAATATCTCCTAAGTCTTCACTCTTGATTTAGAAGTAAATTTCCTCTTTACAGGAGGATGATGACTGCTGGGTGAAATTCGAGTACAGGCTTAAGAAGATCGAACATGATGCGAGGAAAGCTGCCGTGTACAGCGCAGACAACCATCACAAATATGTTCTGGGGCACATGATCGTGTTCCGAATGCATCTTAATAAGGTAAGACAAATCATCCTAATCTTAATATTATACACTAGCTTCTGCCCGCGACTTCGTCCGCGTGGAATAGTGGTAGAAAACCCAAATATCTTACGGAACCCTATTTTTTCCAAAATAAAATTTAGCCTATGTTACTCGTGGATAATGTAGCTTTCGAATGGTGAAAGAATTTTTAAAATCGGTCTAGTAGTTTTTGAGCCTATTCATTACAAACAAACAAAGTTTTCCTCTTTATAATATTAGTGTAGATATAAAATGCTTTGTCCTGAATGACTGACGGATCAACGCACAGCCTAAACCGCTGATAGTAGAGACCTGAAACTTGGAGGGTGTGTTTAATAGTAGAATTTCGGAAAATCCTTTCTTATCGGATGCTTACGACATACAATGAACACAACCTCCAAGTTTCAGGTCTCTACGATCAACGGTTTAGGCTGTACGTTGATCCGTCAGTCATTCAGGACCAAGTATTTTATATGTATAGATGTGAAAGTACTCGATATGAGGATGTATGATTGTTACTGTTTCACGCAAAAACTGCTAAATGAATTTGGATGAAATTTAGTACACAAATAGTTTATAATCTGGATTAACATATAGGATACTTTTTATCCGGGTGGGCGAAGTAATTCGCTCAGGATGCGAGTGAAACTGCGGGAATCAACTAGTCTGTATGTTTAGATATAGACTTACCTACTGCAATATTTTAGCAGTAACTATATAATCTAATTACATATTTGCAATAACTACCGATCTAGGAATAAAACCATGCAATGCATAAAATAATAATAAAAAAAAACAATTTTCCGCATTTTGTGGTTGGATTGCGGAAATCTATCAACTAGAAACGTTTTTCTTATTTTCCTGGGATTTTTCTCGGGAAAAGGATTTTTTCTTTTATTTTATAGTTATTAACTGATTTACTTATTTATTACTAGCTTCTGCCAGCGACTTCGTCCGCATGGAATAGTGGTGCTCCGCTCCTATTGGTCTTAGCGTGATGATATATAACCTATAGCCTTCCTCGATAAATGGACTATCTAACACTGAAAGAATTTTTCAAATCGGATCAGCGGTTCCTGAGATTAGCGCGTTTAAACAAAATGACAATTTCCCTTCACTGCTCTGCTCCTATTAATTGTAGCGTGATGAAAAGTATACTATAACCAGCTCAGGAGTATGACAAATAATTGTACCAAGATTCGTTAAAATCCGTCCAGTAGTTTTTGTTTCTATAGAGTTTATACAGACAGATAGACAGACAGACAAAAATTTTACTCATTGCATTTTTGGCATCAGTATCGATCCCTAATCACCCCCTGATAGTTATTTTGGAAATATATTTCATGTACAGAATTGACCTCTCTACAGATTTATTATAAGTATAGATATAGATAGATTACCAGAACGTTCGATGATGATGAATGAATGGACTGTATGAAATGTGGGTATTGAGTTGGTTCTATTGGGGAATAGAACCCCGGACAGAAGTAAACGATCAAGGCTCACATTTTCTCTGCTTCAACCGCTTTTTCCAGATGTTCGAATTACAAAATTTAAATGTATAATTTTATTATTCCAACATTATTGTAGAGAAGTAACTACACGCTTTTAAAGTTTTCGGAGGGAAAATTCTCTGTCCTTGTCGCGCGGAACAGCATTTTTTGTACATAGGTGTAGGCGTGCGTTTAACAAACAAGACTTCAATTTTATTTTAGTAACTACAATATTTTTTTACATATTAAAAGCATAAACTTGGGCGTTTTCTACGGTATTTCTTTGGATTTGCTATTGATAAATCAAATTAAAAATCAAAAGCATTTAATTTTATTGTCTCACGATTTACATACAAAGTTTAGCATTGAGGCTAATACTTGTGTTAGGATCCTCTCGCTCTTCCCTTTTGCTAGGAAGCTAAAGACCAAAAAGTTAGATTTGCAAGCAATACATGTATTGCTATACAATACTATGTTCCCGATATCGACGGATTAATATTTAAAAACATAAGTATGAAATACGTTTTAGATGAATAAAATAATAGGTATAACAATATACTTTTAATTTCAGTGACTCAATAGTAACTAGTTGTGTATTTTATTTTCAGAGTGAGGAGTTCATAAGAAGATGCGACAAAGTTACTCGTAACTGTGGTCTGCCGTGCGAGGTAAGAGAGAGAACTAGAATTTGAATCTTTTTCTAAATATGTTGATTAAATTATGTTTAGTAACAGAGAAACCGAAAGTGTATCAATTACTTATTATTCTGTGTAAGCATCGTATTGAATACTTGAGTAGTAGAGTACCAGATTTAGACAATTTACGAGATTTGAGCGGTACGTAAAGATGGATCTGCTAGGCAGTGCTAGCTAGAGCTGAACCCGCGGCCGGTCTATCGAAGGATGACTATTATTCTACCTACTAATTATAAATGCGAATCTTTGATGTATGTATGTGACTCTTTAACACAAAAACTACTCAATGATTTTGGATGTTTAGTACACATCATTATAGTTTAAAATATGGATTAGGATATAGAATACTTTTTAACCGGGTGCGCAAAATAGTTTCCTTAGGATGCTGTTGAAACCGCGGGAAACAAATACCTAGCCATAATATGAAGTGTGCTATCATCATCATAAGCCTATAATATATTGACTCACTGTTGGGTAAAGGCCTTGTTTGGGAAAAGGCTAGGCAGATGATGATGTTGGGTAAAGGCCTCTTCTTATACAGAGAAGGCATGAGCATTGAATACCACGCTTGCTTAAGGCGGATTAGAGTTTCCTCACGATGTTTTCCCTTACCGTTAATCAGTGAGTGATATTAGATATTAAAAAGTACATATTATGAATTTAGAAAAGGCACATTGGTACTTGCCAGGTTTCGAGCCTGCACACTCATACACGAAATGTAGATGTGTGCTATTAGTGAGCCAAAAATCTTACCTATACTCCCAATTCTCACTGCCTTTTCAGACCACCCCCCGAGTGAGACGCTGGCGCCGCCTCGCCCTAGACGAGATCCACCGAGTTCGAGATGACATGCAGTTCACCAGGAGATCGTACCGAGACCTGGTGTGCCATGCCCGCCGGAAATTGAACCAGCTGAGGAGACAAGCTTTCACCCAGTCAAGAGATGCCGTGGAGGAATATAGGAATTGTGTCAATATACGAGTGTAGCAAGAATAGGGTATTGATAAAGTCGAAAGTGGTGAAGGATCTGAAAATTCCGGCTTTCATTTATTTTTTTCTTTATGATGAGAGTCCGTGCACAGCAGAGACAGTAGTAGACTGGGCTTGTATATGTTGCAGAACCTGGGCAAACTGTAGTTGGGTACAGTTCTACCTTCAGCGAAAAAAGGCGTGATGTTATGTTTTTTTAAATAGGACTAACTGCTGCCTGCGGTTTTACCCGCGTCCCGAGAGAACTACTTAACTCATCTGGATAAAAAGTATCCTAGAACCACCTCCGGGGTCGCTTCTATTTCCGTGCCAAATTTTATCCAAATCGGTCTAACCGTTTACCCGTGATGACGTGACCAAGGGAAATATAAGAAGGTATAGTATAGATAAAAAAAAATATATAAATATTTGATCAGAGTTACTTGGATCTGATTTCATTGCAACTGTCAGACCTTAAAGTCTATTTTTAATCCCGCTTAAACTGGATAGGTTAAACTAGAATTTTCCGCAACTTTCAAGATAGTCTCAGTTTAGCCATTCCCATCGTAAAATGTGTTTTTATTACACTTTCGACTTTAATCTCTAAACCAATAGAATTTACGTGTCATATTAGTTAAATAAATAGTGAAAATTAATTCTTAAAAGATTTACTTCTGCTGATCGTCAGTGAAATTAATGAGATTGATAAATAATTAGTTTTGTGGCTTTAGTATTATTTTAATAGTTATCTGATTTTAATGTTTATAAAAATTAGGTTTAAGTGAAGGAAAGATGTTTGATAATATTCTAATGGCCCCAATTTTTTTTTGGTCTCTCTTGACATCTTGAAATTAGGGTGTAAATACATCAAAGGCTTATACGAGTTTTTAAATAAAATAAAAAAATACATTCTCTCCGATATTTATTTCAAACAATATTATTATAATGGATTCGAAAGGACATACCTTCAAATTACTAGAAATATTATTTTTTCACTTTTTAAAAGTATATTGAGATTAACAAAAATACCTATCCTATTCATAATATAATATTTATTAGTCACAGAATATAATATATACCTTAAAAATGTACTATGTATGTATAAGTATACGACTCAAAATTGTTTGCTTAGATTAAAAAAATGTAAAAAGATAATTTATTTTAGTAAAAATGTAATTGGGTAATGTTAATTGGACAATACGAGTTTTTATATGTTTTTGAGAATGCTGTGATGAACCGTTTTACATACCTATATGTATTAAAAAAAATGCAGTCGAGCCGACAACCTTTTGCTAAGTTTTGAAATTATAAAAATAAAATTAAGCTTAATTTTATATTAACTGGAATAAACTTATATGAACTAGAATAAAACTTATATTAACTGGAATAAACTTATATAAACCAGAATCAAATTTACATTAACTGGAATTAAACTTATATTACATGCAGTATAGAACTGATGAATTTATCAATAATAAAAAAACTTTCACATTCATTAAAACCTCTTTAAAAATTGTTTAAAACGGTTTACGACATTTTCTTTTATTTTTAGTTAAAAGTTCGGTATACAGACACTGTGATAGTTTATAAAATAAATGTACCTAATTTAATTTCAGAATTAAGTTTAAAATTTAACTTGTAATTTAATTAATTGTTGCATGTTAAATTGAATATAATAACGCCAGTTTCACTACCTCTGGATAAGTAGTGGTTAAACTTATCGACCAGAAGATACCATATGAATGGCGTTCCAGTTATGAATTAATCAGATAGATAATTGGTATCCGGACGTTGTGAAACTGGATATTTTTGAAATGTCATTTTATCTGTCTTTTGAGTTAATGATAGCGTACCAAATTTAAAATATGTTCGTTTTCATACATTATTTTAAATAATAACAAATAAATATAAATTGTAACAAGAAATATTCAATTAAAAGTAATCCAAAAGGCATATAATGTGACACTAAAAAAATAAATTAAATACGTAAAAAAGTACAATCGTTTTGTTTAATATTAAAATTGTAATCTAATTCTATTTTTTGTTAATGTAATTGTAAAAATGTATTTGACAATTTATTTTTGTAATAAATATTTTAACATTATTTTTATGGTGTTTTGTTTTCATTAGTAATTAAATAGTTTTTGTTAAAAAAACACTTACAGCTAATTGCACCAAACTTTTTATCATTTATACTTTTTTTACTAATACTAATACGCTTTTTTGGTTGCAGTAAGCATAAATCAACAAATCATCTAAGTACGTAGCGTATGCGCAGATAGAGATAAACCTTTATTTTTAACCGACTTCAAAAAAAGGAGGAGGTTCTCAATTCGATCGGTATTTTTTTTTTTTTTTTTTTTTCTATGTATGTACACCGATTACGCTGAGATTTATGATCCGATTTACGTGATTCTTTTTTAGTTTGATGCGGAATAGATGCCATTTGGTCCCATAAAAATTTCACATGGTTTGGCCCAGTAGTTTTCATTTTGTGAACATTTTTTACATTTTTGTTTACATCGATGACGTAATTGTTTCGGAGTCGATTTATATTTTCCGTTCCCGTTTCTTGATCTATATTGTTTAAAGCTGCACCTTTCGTAGGCCTACCCATAGCTACTTAAAAAAAAACTATTTAACATATAATTATGACAATAAAAACAACGAAATGTTATAGCCTTCCTTATGTAATCTATAAAAATCCTGTAAAAAATACTGTAGTTTACAGAGCAACTTATTACAGACACTAAAAAGTAAAAAATAAATTTAAAAAAACTACGTTTAAAAAAACCGACTTCAAAAAAAAAACTAAAAAGTATTAAAAAAGTATAAAATAACTTAATAAAGATTTAACACAAACCTAATACCTTTAATATTAATAAAACACCATTATTTGTGTGTTACCTATTGACAGGTTTGAAGTCGGTGCCAAGTCCTAAACAAAATGAAATTCCTAAAGATTAACCTACGTAAATAAACTTAAAGAACAATGTGAATTAATGTGAAACAGATGAAAACTTTTTAATACCTGAATGAGTAACACTATTACATTTGGCTTGGCACCGACTTTAAACCTGTCAATAGGTAGCACATACAAATAATGGTGTTTTATTAATATTAAAGGTATTAGGTTTGTGTTAAATCTTTATTAAGTTATTTTATACTTTTTTAATACTTTTTAGTTTTTTTTTTGAAGTCGGTTTTTTTAATATACATATTTAGAAAGTGATTTAACCGTTATTGATAAAATTTATATGGGATTCTGAAATATGACCTACCAAACAAACAAAAAATATCATCAAAATCCAATAATAATTGGCGGAGTAATCGCGTAACAAATATACAAAAAAGCCCTACAGACGAATTGAGAACCTCCTCCTTTTTGAAGTCGGTTAAAAAGTGTATACAGTGAGCAAATTCAAGCTCCGGTTTCGGAAATATCCAAATGGGAAACAAATACCAGTAAACTTTGTCCGATCCAGGAAATGAACTTGGGATCACGTCCTGAGCGTCACATTACAACCAGGGGCTGTACCACCACGTGTTTTTGCAATCACTATTCAATTTTGAGAGCGTGTCACAGCTACTAACATCGTATAGCTCCGTCTCTATTTCATAATGAAAATAATCTTGTTTTGGCACGTCATGGTAAGGCCCCAGGCAGCTTTTCGAACAACAGAACTTTTTGGAATGTTGGTTAGATTTTTATTTAAGGAAGGGAAGGGAAGAATATGCATTCAATGCACTATCGTATAGTTCGACCTTGCTATGCACTCGCTGTATGCAAATAAATATTAATTCAATCTGTTGACAGATAACCTCAGGTTATCATACCATTGCACGCGTACAGTCAAGCAGTAAAGTGAGTAAGTAGATGTAAAAAAAATAGTGGAAATAAATTACTTCTAAAAGTGGTACTTAAAAGGCTGGTACATGTTGCTAGAGCTGCCTTTACATTAGTACTTGCCAGGTTTAGAACCCCCACACTCGTACAACAGATTTGAGAAAAAAAAACATCAAATGACCCCTTCCGCCGTGGGTGGAGCAGAAGGGAGTATCAGACTCTTATTGACTAAAACCCATCCATGTTCCTTCCTCAGCCCTTTGTATTCCGGGGGTGCGGTAACTCTTTCGAACGTCCCGCAGGCCCGGCAGGCTATGGCCCTGGGGGAGGGCTCCATCATCGTTTGGTTCTAATTTTCCCTCAAAAATAACTAAAATGGTATCAAATGATGAATGATGATATTTAGATCATGAAATTGACATAAATGCGCCATCGTAACGCCATTTTGTTAATTTCTGTGCCAGAATTTGAACAAAATAGGTTACGGCTTTGTTTACATTTTTCTTAAAATCGATTGGTTCCGACCATAACATTTACGCATGTTGTATAACGACCTTTCAACTTTGTCACCTCTATCTCTAATAACGATAATAATATTATAATATATTATTTATTAGCATCAGTGAAGTGCTAACTTTACTTCTGATGCATCTTAATCTGTTACAGATAATGCAATTTATGACACTCGACTAGAGATCACTGCAGTATTAGGTCCGTATGAAACTCCAGCATATATAGTGTCTTTAGTAAAATTTGCATTAGTAAATTTAGTAGTAAATTTGTGTTTAAGTCGATTTTTGTAAATGCAAGTGTCAGAATAATTTCCAAAATGTTAATTTTAAAGCTATTTGTTTTTCTGTTGCCTGTACTGAGCAAGAGTGCTTCTTGTGTGGTAAGTTCGCTTCCTCCTCTATTGTTGACAATTTGATTAGACTTAGTTATGTCATTGTTGTGTGGTCTAGGCTTAAAATAGGGTACCAGAGAATAGATTTGAATCTAGGATATCTAGGCGTAAATATTGACAACTTCTTGATCAAAAATGAAAAAGAGGTTTACTTTATTAATGATGCATGAAAGAAAAATAGTGTAGGTTGCTTTTGAAGTTTTTGGAGGAGTAATTCCTTATCCTTGTAGTGCATAACTTGGAACTATAGATTATCTAAACATTATGAAATCATGACGTAATTTCTTATTATCTATCAACAGCTTTTAAACTCTAATTATTTGGCCATTTAAATTAGATTTTTACTGATTCTATGATATTAAATTAGACTTTTGTAATGTTATGTTGAATCTATTCGTTAGATTTATGGATTTACAAAAAAAAATAGAAACAATAAAATATTTTTCCAGCCATCGGCTATTAATCTCCAAGTGCAGAAATTTGAGGGCGATGTAAACGCATCGAGGATACTCCAGAAGGATGACAGAAAACTGATAGCGAACTGGTCTGATGAGTTCCAGATCAAGCGGTTGGATGTCACCATGAGGTACAGGCTGCAGATGATCAGACATCAGGAGCATAGCTTGAAGAGCAATGGTAATGTCAAGGTAAGAATAACCTTCTTAAGGAACCCTAAAATGTAGATGTAGCTATATCACTTGGGTTATAAGAAAATGAATCCGTTTTTGAAACAAAAATGGACTAGTAGTTTTGGAGAAGAATGGCAACATGGATTTGCACAAATAAACACCCTCTCACCTTTCATTCCATCGTGGGTAATAAAATAAAAAAAAGACTAAAATCAATATCTTTTGTATTTCTGTTTCAAGAAAAGACAGAAAACTAGAGATAGATGCTGTTAAAGACTTAGACTAGAACCTTATCACTGGACTCGGCCTATAGTTGGCCCGGGAGCTGTGGGTTTGCTCAAAAGAGTTGTCGCGGCCCTGGAACGTAAGGGGTGAACAAGGATGGGTTTAAAGTCAGTAAGACACTTGCTCCCGCTCCACCCACTTCGGGAGGAGTCATTTGATGATTTCCAATTCCTAAAAAATGCTGACTGGCCTTCACTTTCTTCGCCTGTTTCAGTGGTTAGATTGCCTCTACATCCACAGGAAAGAGATCAGACGGTCTATTAGGTTCTACCATGACAATGAGCACCAATGCTTGAAGATAGCCACCTCCAAAGATGCGGAATCAAAAGAATATGTGGAGCAATTGGAGAAGCAGGTAATTTCTACAAGATCCTTAGGTTTACTTACCGTCCCACTATTGGGCAAAGGCCTATAGTAATCAGAAAAGTATTGAGAACCAACCTTGTACAGGGCAAATTGGCTATTTTAAACTAAAAATTTTTGTTTAAGTTTAGATTTCCACACGATGGCTTCCTTTTTGACTTATTAAACCTATTTTGGCTACTAAAGTGTTTTGTTCCTTGTTATAACACACTCTCCTTGATCCTTCTAATGTTTTATCATTTGTGCTACACTACGTGATTTAAGAAGCTTTTCGATATTTTCGTATTTCAGATAGTGAAGTGGAGGAAAGGCTATCGATATTTAGTTAACTTTTGCAACGACGAAAACCCTGCTGATGAGGAGAAGGCACAAGAGTGCTTGATTGAATATGTAAGTGTATTTATACAGATGACGTCTGACGATAAATTGAGGCCATAAGAACCATAGGGGCCTAGTTCAATGGACAAGCATTTGTGGCCTTTCTAAATTAGGCCAGTATGGTATCTCTAATTAAAATCACAGATGCTGCCATTTGCTGAATATTGATTGTATAAATTTTAGGCCACCCTGGTTCTGTAAAAATTTTCAATTTCAACTGGGCAAAATATAAACTCAATATTGTAAAAAAATTGTTAGGCCACTATGGTTCTTATGTCCTAAATTGTTATGACGTCATCTACAGTTTGGTACATTTCCAAATACTTAAAGCTCTTAAAATTTTAGGCCACAGGTAGGTACTTAAAAAATTATTCTATCACTGTCACTTTGACGTGTATTTAGTGTTGGATACGGGCAATAAATGGTAATTTTACGTCTGTTATTAAAGGAGGAGGTCCAAGGTATCGCTATTACAACCATATTCGGCCTACAGGCCATCCTTCGGCTATGGAACACTGAGAAATACATAGTATACGGGTCACGTAAAGGCAAAATAAGGGACGATGGGGGAAGGAAGGAGTATTGTTATACATCGTAGTGGGATAGCCTAAAGCCTCATGTGATTATTGGACCACCCCTACTGTAGAACGGACACTTAGCTTTATGATCACTATTTAATTTAGTAAACTAAAAGGTATTTTGATAGCATCTTCACCATGTTTTCCTTCACCATAAACATACTAAACCTTATCCAA
This sequence comes from Pyrrhia umbra, assembly GCA_963891755.1. NCBI lineage: Eukaryota > Metazoa > Arthropoda > Insecta > Lepidoptera > Noctuidae > Pyrrhia > Pyrrhia umbra. The sequence goes on from OY982928.1 coordinate 13,924,581, forward strand.
AATTTACGTGTTTTAGATGCAGAATGATAAGTACGACGAGGTCATTCAAAGGCTGATGCTGCTCAAACAGGGAGCTATGAACGACCTTTACGCGTATTTCAACTCTTCGCTGATGGACCTTGAAGAATGTCTGAAGACCCAACTGTCCAGATATCTGGAGAGGATCAGAAGTATAATGGAAACTTTAAATAAATGTTATAATATTAGTACGTAAACTGGAGTTTAAGTTAACGTGTCTGACTCCTGCTACTAGATAAAGGTGCACTATTCACGTCTCGCGGATTGTAAGGTGACTTTTTGGAACTTACCTTTTGTTTCCCCCCTCTGGGGGTTCCCACACTACCGTGCTCCTCAGTAGACGGTCGATTTATAGTCGAGATATTTTCGCGGCGACATCGGATCAGGCATTTGTTTTATAAGCAACTCGCCGGACTACACACGGGTACAATTACCTTCAAAGTGACATAATCTTTAAAAGGCGGCTATTATTTAACCCCAGACGTAAAAAGAGGGGTGTTATAAGTTTGACAGACTTCGACGTCAACTTCTAACACCCGTTTTTTACGTCGGTGATTAAAAACGATGATTTCATCTGCTTACTCTTCAAAATTCAAATTTATTTATTCAAATAAGGCTGAAAATCAGCACTTTTGAACGTCAAATTTACAAAAGATAGCTCCCAAAACGCCCTCCCTTTACCACTTCCTATGTGTTATTGCTGGGAAGAAGAAGTGGCGCAACAAACTCCCCAGCAACACAGTCTGTCTATTAGGTTTTAAGAACCAGCGTTATACATTATCAATAAAAAATATATATTGTACATATTAAATTAAATTTTATACAATTATATTATAATAAATAATTTAATTTAATATGTACAATATATTCTTTTTTTCTTCTTCGTCTCTTTTATATTTCGTTGGCAATCCTTAAATAAATATGTAATTTCTCCATTTATTCCAATCCTCCTAGTTTATTTTATCGACCAAAATAAAACCAACAAAATATTCGCTATAAAATCTCTTTATTGCTGTCGTTGTTAAATAATACTTGAAGGTATAAAAATATATATTTACAAATTCATACTTAACTTATTGACTATTTATTTCTTTTATTATTTTGTATTACTCACGTATTTAATAAGGGAGGCTTCTATAATATATTATGAATAATATCAATTCCCTTCAATATCACGATGATAACTCTTATCAAATGTGAAAAACAATATTTACATTCTATGGTCTTAAACAAAACTCAGGAAATATTCGGATCTACTTCCTTAGGTAAAAATTACAAAATAAATTTCTTTTTCTAAAATGTTTTGAGAATGACTGAGCAATGTTGTTACATCAAAAGCAACTAAATAAATGTCCAAAAATAAAGTCGGTTAGAAAAAAAAGTTCATTTTTACGAGTAAGATTGTCAATGATGACTACATTAAAAATATATACATATATTAATGAGTCAGCGCCAAAATATAGTACGTTAATCTAGTTTGAATTTGGTCCCTTATAACACTAAAATAATGTCTTAAATAAATATTGTATTTTTTTACAATATTTTTTAATTTACAATATATTTATATGGCATTAGTTAACAAGTCAAGAACAGGTGAAAATAATTTAGATTATAAATCTAAGGTTAGTCTAAAGATTGGCTAAGATTTCATGAGATTCGAGACAAGATTCTATAGGAAACAGAATAGAGAATTTTAATAAACATAATGGTCTTTTTACAGTTTACTGGGTAGCTCTTTAAGGCGTATATATAAAATGTTATTCCTGATATTAACCCCTCGAGACATGTACCCAAAGTTTGCTACAGGAAAAAGATCTTTATGTCTCAAAAATAAAGTAAGAAAACTGCATGTAGGTATTTGCATGTGATTAACCAATGTCCAGCAGAAAACATCATGTTAGTATGAAGATTGATTAATATGAGACCTTTTGTGAATACCAAGGTGGCTTCGTAAAGATCGCGGAGTATAAATTAATCAACCCGTAATAAAATTCGTGAAGGCAATAATTTGTATACACCCAAAAATAAAAAAAAGCTTGAAATAATTTAAAATCCTAGATCAATATTTTAATCATGAGGACAAATTAAAAAATAAACTATTTATATGGAATTTGTTTCTAAACTAAAAATATAATGGACGTTGTCAATGTATTACATTAAAAAAAGAAAGTTTTTTTTTTATAAAATGGTAACAAAAATATAAGTTATTTTCAGGCAGTCTTACTTTACGATATTTACTTATTTTGTAACATTTACTTTCTTGTTACACGACGAGTAAATGTTACAACAACAGTAATTTTTGTTAATTTTTATAACACATTGCCAACATGCACTAACTAGGTAGGTACCGTTTATTTACAATTAACTTTATATTTATAAATCTTCCACCATTTTGTGTTGACTTATCTGAAACAAAAATAATTAAATTATAAAAAATATTATTTTACCAAAAGTATTTCATCAGATATTTAAATTATTTTTTCCCATTTTGGTTCCCTAATAGGTTGTTTTTTTTTTACTTTCTGATGCCTACGTCATACAAAGAACACACCCTCCAAGTTTCAGATCTCTATGATCAGCGGTTTAGGCTGTGCTTTGATCCGTCAGTCATTCAGGACAAAGCGTTTTGTGTATAGATAATAATTTTGCCATGTTTTACTTACCATCAGAGTATTCCCAACCCCGAAGGTCTAGGTGGCGGTTCTGGTGTGTCAGGTGATGGCGGCTTAAACGTGCTACCCTGAATAAGAAACAGGTATATTAAATACTATTAAATGATTGTGAAATGAGCAACAAACCCACAAGAGATTAGATTAGAATTAATTCAAACAGATTTAATTAAACAAGACCTGTACCCATCACATTCTATTAATGTCCTCATTCTACTAATGACGTCAGTATACTATAATACGGAGTTTTTTTTCACATGACCTCTTGCAGGGTGCTTCTAACAGCATTCGACCTGCTTAACCGGACTATGTGGCGAGGTCCTAATTAAATTAAGGCCTCCAGCCAAGGCTTACAACTAATTTTAAAATGAAGTGACAGCGCGCTAAGGGCTCCCCCTAATGGGGAAATTATACTAAGGTCATAGGCGGTAAGTTATTTTACATAGTTTTTGGTATCACAGTTTATCGTGTAAGAGTGAGGCAGAGCTCAAAGATGAACGATACTGTCTCATTTCTACAAAGTAATTAATTACTTTGCAGTGACATTCACGACTGCTAATCCATAGCTCGTAGCAAGAGGAGTAAAATTTACGTAAGTGTTTTGACGAAAAGGATACCCCTTTTCATCATGTTATCCGGAAACTGGGTTGGATAGGCAGTCACTCCGTGTAAAAGACTGATACTCAGCTCCATCCAGCTAAGACTTTCCGACCACCAACATAGTTGGGAAAATGCTAGGCAGATGAGTGTTTTGAAAAGGCAAGGATGCCGCGTTAATGCCCCTTAGGGCCAGAGCCTGCCAGGGCTGCGCAGCCTCGGAATACAAAGGGCGAAGGAAGAAACATGGATGGGTTTTTATCAGTATGATCATTCCTCTCACTCCGCCTTTAGCGGGAGGAGTCATTTGACGATTTCCCTTTTTTATAGTTTGTCAAGTAAATAAAAACATACCTGGAATCCTAAGGCAGCTTCTAGTGGCGTTGGTGACTCGCCGCCTAGTGTCGCGTAGTCACCGAACCTCTCAGTCGTCCGACTGCCTTGTATCGTCGCGTATGTATTGTCAGTCTGTGATAAAGAAAAAGTATTCTTATTTACATATGCACATAGTCTTTTTCTTATAAACGTCTGGAGCAACCATGAAATATTAACTTATGCATAAGAATTATCTACCAAATAAAGTCATAAATTGAATAGCAGTTGTAAGAAATGATCTCCTATATATCATGTGTTTTCTAAGCGTATTTTAGACATAATGGACTAACGGTAAAGGAAAACAACGTGAGGAAAGCTGAACTACAAAGACTAATGTATGATGGATATGGAATAGGTACTAAATAGGCCGTAATACACCGACTTATTTCAAGAAATTGCAATGTTACGCCCAATAAACCTTTCGACCTTACCACTAAGACCATAAAGCTTAAAATTATTTAACCAAGTCGTTACTTCAAGACATACCGGCGCTGGCTCAGCAGGTGGCTGTTCGTTCTGGTCTCCGAAGACGTTCATGGTGAGCTCCTGCTCCTCATAGGGCCGGAGCTTGGTCTCCAGCCACAGCGGGTTCTCCGTCGTGGACAGTTCCTCTAGGATACGCCGGCGGGCGAGACTGTCGCCCTTGCTGGATTGTAGCGATGGAGGGGGTATAACCCTGAGGATACGAAGATGGCGTTTGGAACACACATTAATAATTGGAACTCGGTAAGAGGAGCTCGTGGCTAAGTAACAGCCGCATGGTTCGACCGATCAAAGGTTAAGCTGCGCTTGGCGCGGTCGGTCCGTGGATGGGTGACCATCTTTGTCATAGCGAGACTCCTCCGTGCCTCGGAAAGCACGTTAAACTGTTGGTCCCGGTTGTCATTTGTAGATCTTTGACAGTCGTTACTGGTAGTCAGAAGCCAGAAAGTCTGACAACCAGTCTTACCAAGGGGTACCGTGTTACCCGGTAACTGGGTTGTGGAGGTCAGATAGGCAGTCGTTCCATGTAAAACACTGGTACTCAGCTTCATTCGGTTTAGACTGGAAGCCGACCCCAACTAAGTTGGGAAAAGGCTATGAAAGTAATTGGGTAGTTGGCACCACCAATCAATTGGCATGCTTTTTAGGGTTCCGTAGGCGACAAGGAACCTTAATAGTTTCGCCATGTCCGTCTATCTGTCTGACATAGTTGGGAAAAGGCAGATGATAAATTTCGCTGTTACAGGTAGATTTTGTAACTTACCAGTGTTTAAGGCATGCGCACACGACGATAAAGGTGACGATACCAGTGAACAGAACGATGAGCAGTGCTATCAGAGCTGCTAATGCTGGGTCGAAGCTGTCTGGTGCTGGAAAGGAAATTCACAATAAGTCAAATTGTTGCGAAAAGTGTATTCTTTACACTTTGTTAGGTTTTACGATTATTTATAAAGAATTTTCTGGGAGTTACTTAATTACTCATGTGGCTAGATGAAAAAAATCTATGACCTGCCATTTATGAGCACATAATTACAATAATATACATTGCTTTGTTGAAACTATCAATGAGATAAACGTCCAAACATATGCAGCAATGTATATTGTTTCTATGACAAATGTATGTTAAATAAACTCCTTTGGGAAAAGTTTGTCAATTGGATATACTTAGGTTATTTACGTAATTAGAGGCCTGCTTTGTCCAGAAGTCCACCAGTGATCACATACATATTTTTGACTAGGATTTTTATTTAGGTCGATTACCAGATCAAAGACTGTCATACCTTTGGAAGTAGCACTAGCAGCAATCAGGGTCTCCACTCCATACTCCTGGTACACGTCTTTAAGTTCATCGTACTTCGAGTCTATGGTTTCTAGAAGTTTCTCCACTGGTAACACTTGGTATGTGGTAGGATCTACTGCGTGTAGATGGATTTCACACCTAGAGGGGGGGAAAAAGAGGTATTTTATTTCTTATATTAATTTTTATTTCTACCTTAATTTGAGCTATCTCCTACCTTTGTAAAGGTTATCAAGATTGGGGAGGAATTAGAAAAAAAATGGAACATGTACCTACAGATACAAGGCTTCTTTCCGAAGATTGGCGCTGCAGTACTTACTCTAGTAAATATTGCAGCATTATGCTAAGATAGGAGCCTTTTCTGGTCATTTGCTAGGCTAGCGCAAAATCTAAATAAGTTTTCAATACTTTAGGCTTTAGAACCAGTATCACCCAGAGTCAAACTCAAAAGGTTTTTATTTTATGTAGACCAAGTGGTAATTATAGGTTCTTATAAAACGTCAAGAAGAGAAGCTAGGTGCACGGTTCCAAAAAGTGGGTCCTATGGAGAAGAACCGGCAAAAAACTCCATGGATACTCTTTTTACCCGACTACGCGACGCAAGGAGCGGTAATGTGTTTATCAGCCTTTGTGTGTATGTATGTTTGTATGTTCCTTTGAAGCACTATACAGACCAAACGCCCGGGTCGATTTTTATGATTCACACGTCATTAAAATAAATTGTTCTGGTTACAAATAGCAGTGTAATGTGGGAATCATGTAGGTCAATGTCATCATCATTCGCCTGCCCCTATCCCAATTTATTTGGGGTCGCAGCATGTTTTCTTCGTCCATACTTTTCTATCTGTCGTCATCTCACTAGTAACACCCTTTCTATCCATATTATCTTTCACACAATCCATCCATCGTTTTTTTGGTCTTCCTCTACCTCTATAGCTATCCACATTCATGCTCATAACTTTCCTCACAACATGTTCCATGTAGGTCAATGTATTTGTATGTAATAGGTACTCACCAGTCGTCATACCTCCTGTCGGCTTGTACGAGCGGCAGGCGGCGGCCGGGCACGAGCAGCGCGGCGGCGGCGTCGGCCAGGCGCCGCGTCACACCACCCAGCGCCGCGCCGCAGCCGCGCGACACCACCATGCGGAGCAGCGACGAGCGGTCGATGATCCATACCTGACAATGTGGAGCTATATTTACCACACACCAAGTCAGGGTAAGCGTATTCAAGAGGGCTAGTGGCCATTTTTAATAACCTAGGAGTGGACATGCACGGCAGGAATGGTTTTCTCTACTTTCGTTCCCTGATTCGTATAATCTAGAAGTCGTCAAGGTAAGAGTGAATAGGTACTATTTGAGCTTGCGGAGGGATCACACCCTCCTCGGCTGCATCGTGCATCGTGCTCGTCATTCAACATAAGCTGAAGTATTGCTAAACGCTCAAATACGTAATAACACAAAACAAAAAAAAATCGTTATAGATAGAATTCTGTCATATGGTCTATAGGTCAAAAACTATCCCTAGTATGTAAAAAGAATACATAGTTATATAATTGAAAACAGCTGTAATATTACCAAGGCTTTACTGATATTTAAAGTAAAATGGAATGGAAGCAAATATGTAGGTTCCATACTTTTTAACAATTTCATGTGTGACGTAATAAGGTGTGTCTTTGGGGCCGACTTTAATGAGGTATCATTATGCAGCTGAACAAACACAAAGTCGCAATCGTGAAAGGCGAAATTGTTCTTGAACCGGCTGAAATTTTCCTAGATTATTATCATGCGAGTATAAAATCGATTAGTCCCGTCATGGTCTATCGATTAAATTATTTTTTTTCTTGCTTATATTTTAACATAGTCAACATTATTTTTAATTCCCCAAAATCCGCAATGATCTTCCAATACGAATATTCGTATTGAAGGGATAACTCTTCCCCTCTTTTCCCTATTGAAAGAAGTCTTGTCTAAATGTTTTACGACAGTTCGCCAACTTACGTAAACTTGAGCCTTGGCCTGTCGATGCGGCGCCGCCATTTCTTGCGCTATGATGTCCAGCACGAACCGGTCCTGGTTGTACTCTGCCATGTAGTGCGCTGTCATCAGTATTCCTGGGGAAATTTAAGTAGTTCGTGCATCAAATTCTTCTTTACAACTAACTATTTTCCTCGAGTCCCGAAGGAACTACTTAACACACCCGAATCAGAAATAGCTTTTAACAAACAAATCGGTTCAACCGTTTAATTGTGAAAGCGTAACAAACAAACTCACTGTCACAATTACAATATTAGTTAGGGAATAAGGATACTTCAGGTGCTCAGATTAATCGATCTTAACGTTTATCCTGATCTTGTTGGTCTGTCTGTTGATAAGAATATTTTGTTGTTTGTTTTATTTAGGACATTTGAGTGATTACTAGCCACATAGGCTTTTTTTATAGGATGATATCAAATAACCCCTCTCTCCGTGGGTCGGGCGGGAGGGTGTTTCAGACTTTTACTGACTAAAACCCCATGAACAATGGAACTTGGATTCCTTCCTCTGCTTTATATATTTCGAGGGCGCGGTATCTCTTTCGAACGTCCCGCAGCCCCTCTATTTAGTTAACGACAGTAGACTGAAAGCCCAATTTAGTTAAGAATAAGACAGATGAAGCTTTTTTCATCATCATCAGTGTATTCACTGGCCCCGTTTTTTTTTATTATGGGGGATCATCAAATAACCCTTCCCTCCGTGGGTGGGGCGGGAGGGAGTATCAGACACTTACTGACTAAAACCCATCCATGTTCCTTCCTTAGCCCTTTGTATTCCGGGGGCGCCGTATCTCTTTCGAACGTCCCGCAGCCCCGGCAACTGTCCCACTGCTGGGGACTTTTTGCTTAAGAAGGATGTATTTGGGAGGGTTGTATTAGCTTCAGAAGGATTAAGAAGAAACTTACCATCCTGGCTAATGTTAAAAGGCGAAGGTACCACACTGCCACTGGACTGCGAGGCTCCAAACTTGTATAAGTTAGAAGCAGCCACCATGTACACTAAGGTCCCGTTCTCGTCGAGATCAGGGTCTTCAGCTATCACTGAGATGATCGGCTCGTTGACTAGAGCTGTATGCTTTATGCCTGGGGGAATGAATGATGTTTAGGTAACCCTGAGATATTGATACGATTTTTTAAATGCAGAATTTCTCATACAGCTTTATAAGACTAAAACAGTTGTTCTATTTACACAATCCCGTCCAGTCACGTCATTTGTAATCGTTTATAGGGCTGGACACTCAGTGCATCGGAGCCTATATATTCTGATCCAGCCTGTCCCTTGCTGAACTCCCTCAGCGACGCCCTAAGCCGAGGCCCGTACACGGGTGCCCTTAGCGTGTAGTCGCTTAGTTTTATAAGTTAAGCCCTGGCTGGAGGCCCTAAATTCATTTAAGTCACTTCACAGGCAAGGCCGGTTAAGCAGTCGATAACCTACTAGGTTGACCTGCGAGATGCCATACAAAAAAATAAGAACATCGGAGCTTGTAGCAAGCTTGACATTCGACGGATAATGGAAGAAAGGATAAAACTTAGAGTCATATTGGTAGGTATTTGAACTAACCTGCATAATAAACCTTGTGCTGGAACTTGGGCTCGTTATCATTCTCGTCCAGCACCTTGACCCTCACGACCGTGACGCTGGGGTCCTGTCCGTCAGTCGCGTTGTCCACTGAGTTGAGGATAGCAGCCGCGTGCTCTAGTATAGGGTTATTGCTTGCGTATATTGTGAGGGAATATTCTGACTGCTTTTCACTGAAATAAAAAATAATAATAAAAATAAATATTTCGCTACAGAAAGATATTATTACGTTAAAATTAATTTACGCTTAAGAAAAAAACCGAGGAATTTTCGGACGCTTTTCCAAGACAAATATCTCAGCAGTGGCCTAGAGTTTGGATTTGTGATAGATAGTTTATCCTTAGGTACTAATATTATAAATCTGTCTATCTGTTTGTTATTGTGGTTTTACATAAAGTGTATGATTTTTTCTTTAGGGATGGGAAATCGTTACATGACTCCACCCTCTGTGGGTGGAGTAGGAGGGACTGTCAAACTTTCACTAACAAAAACTGATCCATATTCCTTTCTTCGCCCTTCAATTAGGCATCTTACACTGAATATAATTTCGTCTAGATTCCTTACCGGTCAAAGCTGATGTTGGCTCTGATGGTTCCCTGTGTTCTGTCCACTGTGAATGCTCCTTCTTGATTACCTTCCAGAACGTGGTAGTACACTTTGCCGTTTTCGCCCGAATCCTTGTCTGTGGCTTTTACAGTTCCTGTGGATGAGATATTATTTATTATTTATATACTTAATGTTTTATTGCTACCACCAAGAACGTATTACGAAATTAGCTAATTACAGTAAACGTACGATGGGCGACCTTATCGCTATCTGCAATTTCATTCAGACAGGCATAGGATGGACAAAAAAAAAGTTGGACAAGAAATGCTTGCAAATGAATTATATATTACACGCTGTAGTTTGTATCATCTACATGTATCCTAACTTTTTCTTACCATTAGGTTTAAACCTTTCCTGGACAAAACATTTCAAACCAAAATCAACAGCCGTTCTCGAGTTTTCTCGAGACTAAAGAACATCAATCCATTTTTATAATATAAGATTATTATTTTCTGTTTACAATTATGCTATGTGATGTGCTGTAAAATGCAAGCAGTAGACGTTTTTTTTTATTACTAAGACAATACATAATAAGGACCAACAAAACGCTTCATCATTATGACTCACCAATAATAACTCCTGGCAGCAGGTTCTCCTTGATGTTGAACTGGTGCACAGGCGACGCAAAGATCGGTGAGTTGTCATTATCATCGACCAGCACTACCGTCAGCAGCCGGAGGCTCTCGAACTGGGCTGGTGTGCCGTTGTCTACTGCTGCTATTACTAGCTGGAAGAAATGGTTGGGGTTTCTTAAGATTAGGAAGGAAGGTAGAATAATCATCTTCTGCCTAGCCTTTTCCCAAATACATATGTTGGGGTCGGCTTCCAGTCTAAGCCGGATGCAGCTGAGTACCAGTGTTTTACATGGAGCGCCTGCCTATCTGGCATCCACAACCCAGTTACCGGGTAACACGGTACCCCTCGGTAAGACTGGTTGTCAGACTTTCTGGCTTCTGACTTCCCGTAACGACTGTCGAAGATACAAATTACAAATTACAACTGGGATCAACAGCTTAACGTGCTTTCCGAGGCACGAGTAGGAATGTAGAATAATGTCACCGTATGATTGTCAATACTAGCCTAAGTGCTGATTTTTCGATAGTCAGATAACTTTTTGCTGATGAATAAATATGTCAGTATGACAGATTTTTTTAAGAAAATACTACTACCACTATTGAAACTAGTTAGTTTATAATCTACTATCTTCTGCCTGCGTCTTTGTCCATGTGTACTTAACATTAGGACCAGGGGGGTTAGACAAGTGGCAAAACGCTAACGCTAACGCTCAATGTATGGGAATGACATTCGTTTACGACTAGCTATATGTCATTCCCATACATTGAGCGTTAGCGTTTTGCCACTTGTCTAACCCCCCAGATATCAGGATAATAAGTATCTTTCTCTGTATGAGAAGAGGCCAGTGCCAGTGGGACAACATATAGGCTGAGGTAAAGTATCCTATATGCTAATCCAGATTATAAACCAGGACTACTAGCCCACCAGTCTACTATGACTATTGTAAACATTTCCTTTTGAAAAGAGTGTCCATAGAGGTTCTTGCCGGTTCTTCTCCATAAGACCCACTCCTTGGAACCGTGCAACTAGCTTGACGTTTCATAAGTTCAAACACCTATTTGAAATAAAAACATTTGAGTTTTGAGATTTTGAGTCGGCACCACTAGCCCAACGAGGCAATTTCTATTTCAACTAACCTGATATTCAGCCTTATGCTCCCTATCCAGGAATGTCTTAGTTCTCAGCTCCCCTGTATCCTTGTCTAGGCTGAACTCTGGAGTCTCCCCCACGTTCTGATTGTCCACCTTCAGGAAGTAGGACACGCGGCCATTTTCACCGCTGTCCTCGTCAAGAGCCTTTATTGTCGTGATTAGGTAGTCTGATTGGGCGGCGTTCTGTGGAAGAAAAAGGAAGAATAGAGAAGGTTATAGGTAGTGTTATTAATTTCTCTAGAATATAACTAAAAGTCATCATCTGGCTAGCCTTTTCCCAACTATGTTGGGCTCGACTTCCAGTCTAACCGGATGCAGCCGAGTAGATACAGGATTTTAAATGGAGCGACTGCCTATCGGACTTCCACAACCCAGTTACTGGGTAACGATACCTTGGTAAGACTGGTTGTCAGACTTTCTGGCTTCTGACTACCCGTAACGACTGTCAAAGATCTACAAATGACAACCGGGACCAATAGCTTAACGTGCTTTCCGATCCACACAGAGGAGTCTAGCTATGACAAGGATGGTCGCCCATCCACGGATCGACCGCGTCAAGCGCAGCTTAACTTTTTGATCAGTCGACCCATGCGGCTGTTACTTAGCTACGAGCTCCTCCGAATATAACTAAAAGTATTGGTAATATCATATTTCGTTTATATTAAACTAGCTGTTTCCCGCGGTTTCACCCGCATCCCGAGGGATCTACTTAGCGCACCCGGGTAAAAAGTAGCCTATGTTGTTCCTCAGGGTCTATTCTATCTCTGTACCAAATTTCATTTAAATTGTAGTTTTGGCGCGAAAGCGTAACAGACAGACAGACAGACAGAGTTACTTTCGCATTTATAATATTAGTAAGGATAAGCACAAGGAATTTCTCCCGTAACGTGGGTAAGATCATGTCCATTCTACATATTCCATTTGTTTTTTTCCCCTTAGATTTTTTTTTTATTTGAAATTATTTTTACTAACCCTATTTTTTGCTCTATTACGAAATTTTCCTTTACCTCAGGTATTTCCAACTGCCTCTGTTCCGGCGGTGGCTGCGTGAATACCGGGCTGTGTCGGTTCACGCTCAGTACTGTGATGTCGACCCTGGCCACGTCGGTGTGGGGACCCTGACCAGCCTCGTCCTGTGCCGTCACCGTTAGGTGGTAGGAAGTGTTACCAGTTACTGGCTTGGCTGGGTATATGATGCCGCTGTTTGGGTCTACTGTGAATACGCCTGGTAAAGGAAGAAGAGACGTTGTAACAAAAAGGGAAAAGTTGTCGAAGTATGACGTAGGACAATTTGGTTGCATATCAATGAAATTCGTTGATTTTGAATATGGCATATAAAGTTATATAACTGTTTGTGTCTTGTGTCGGGTGTACATTATTTTTGAAACCAAAATCTCAAAGTTCAATCAAATCTTCAAAACTGATATATTTAATTAATACTAGATATTTCCTTTTGAACGAAAGCTAGCAAGAATATAACACAGAATAAATGTAAAATTTACAATCACAAAATCTGCAAAAGACAAGATCTGAGAAAGACAATGGTTTTTAAGTAAAAAGAGAACAGACAAAAAACAACATAAGATACCTATATGATAATGTAAATTTTTGACCAATCACTCACCAGGCTCACTTTGTTCCACTATCTTGTACGCAATCTTCCCGTTAATCCCCTCATCCTTATCCTCAGCCAACACCTGGAGGATGGCAGCTGGGGGGTTCAGCTGCAGGTTCTCAGCTATCGTACTCTTGTACACGTTCTGGCTGAAGATTGGGGCGTGGTCATTTATGTCTGTAACTTTTATATGAACCTGGAAAGAGGGAAATCATTTATTTAGGGTAATTTTTCCCATCCGAAGGAAAAATTGCCTCTTTTATCAATTTATGGTTAACGTACTATGGTTTATATGATAATCAACATTTTAAAGTTTTCTTTTTATGCTATTAGAGAGAGTCAAACGTGACAATTTTTTAGGCACCTCCAGAAAGACTTTACGGCAAAAAGTCTTCTTAGTTCAGACAGTTATCATTCATTTATTAATTAAGGACTAGCTGTTTCCCGTGGTTTCACCCGCATCCCGAGGGAACTACTTAGCGCACCCGGGTAAAAAGTAGCCTATGTTGTTCCTCAGGGTTTTCATCAAAATCGGCTCACTGGTTTAGGCGTGAAAGCGTAACAGACAGATAGACAGAGTTACTTTCGCATTTATAATATTAGTAAGGATTGTATCTTTGTATTTTTTATGATTATCATAACTTATGTATTATATTATGTATTTAATTTTTTGCTTGAGAAACATATCATCACGTCATTTCATCCAGATGTTAGGCAGAGCTGTAGATTTATCCGTACTATTACATCCTTTGGACAAATATAATACCATTAATCTAAATTTAAGCCACTGGAACAAAATTCCTCCAAGCAATATCATGCAATTTTCAACCCTAAGTCATAGACTAAAAGTTCTCTATCAAGAATTTTTTTTTTGACCTTGTCGGACTTGACCGGTTAAAATGCTTACTCACCGGCACACTGGTACTCCTTCTGATATGCGCAGGCGCATTATCAGTAGCGATAGCTCTGAGCCACAGGTCGCCTGCCACCTCCCGGTCCAGGACCGCGTCTTCTGCCACCCTGATAATACCAGTCTGAGGGTCGATGGTGAACAGTTGAGAAGACTCTCCGGATAGACTGTAGCTTACTTCGCCGTATTCATCTGGGAAATTAAAGGATTGGTTTAGAAAACCAGAATTAAGACTTAAAAAAAAAAGTATGTTTTAATTATTTTTTTGTACGTATTATATTCGATAAATTAATCTACTGTCATAACCCAAACACTTGACTAGGTATCTACAGTTGCGGATTTTTTCAAAAAAGTTATCCTGGAATACAAAGAGCGAAGAAAGAAATACGAATGGGTTTTAGTCAGTAAGAGTTTTGATAATTTTTCACCCCTAAAAAGAAAGAAAGAAACATTTATTGACACAACAACACAGTATAATACATAGGGATATCAGTACTAAAAGGATAACAAGAAAACGCTACGCTACGCTTGTTATGCCAAATAAGTCCAGTAGGGTTAGACAAGTGGCAAAAACGCTAGTAGAATAGAATACAAAATGTATGGGAATGACATTTAATGACAGATAGCTAGTCGTAAACGAATGTCATTCCCATACATTTCTTATTCTATTCTACTAGGGTTTTTGTCACTTGTCTAGCCCCTCAGTTCAGCATTAAGCCAGACAGCTGAGTGCAAAAAGAAGTCCATACCTTCATCCTTGTCGACTGCAGTGACGGTGAGCAGGCTGGTCCCGGCAGGCGCGTGTTCGGGCGCGGCGGCGCGGTAGGCGGGGGCGAGGAAGGCGGGCTCCTCGTCGTTGGCGTTGCGCAGGCGCACGGTGACGCCGGCCGCGGTGCTGAGCTGCGGCACGCCGCTGTCGTACGCTATGAGGGTGAAGTTGATGCTGTGGACCTGCTCGTAGTCTATGCGTTGTGCTGTTTTTACTACACCTGGGAAATAATTTTAGATAATTTACTAATCGTGGTCGATATACGCAATTTTTTTTTTTTTTTTATTAGCTTTCTGAGAGATTTCTTTTCTGTTTAAATTTTAACTATGCCAAATCTCGCACCCCTCTCTACGCACCGCATTATTAAAAATGTGCCCAAAGTTTTCGTCGGAAGCTGTTTAAATAAATTTATAGTTATTTATCGGGAAACGTTATTAGTGAGCAATGATACAAGAATATTGCAAGGCCAAACCTTAAATAAAAAACAGTAGAGATATCTTTTAAATTTTCAACATATTACAAGCATTGAAAATTAATCTAGGTATTCCATTCCAACAACACCTCCTCCTGATGACCAGATGAATGATATCACAGAAGCATTCCTGGAAAGCATTGATAACTTCCTACCTACTATGACTAAATTGAAAACAATTTAACCTGTTTTTTTATTTATTTTAAAGTTTGATTTCAATACTTTCTCAAATAGCTATCAAGGAACACTGTGGAGATCTTCCGGCCAGGAGGGTGATATTGCCTGGCGGGCTACTGCCCGATGTTAGATGTCAGGAAATTGTATATGGTCTAACTCCCTTGCGAACACTGCTTGCGTGACGTAGAAACTTGCTGTCGTCGTTCTCATGTAGCGAGATATGTATCTCTAATAGCTAATGAGCTGAAATATGACCAGACAAAACCGAAAAAAAAATCTTCTTCATCTTCTATATCTATTCTATATATTTATATATAATGTTATATATAATTTATATAAAATGAATCCCTATTTCCCTTGGTCACGGCATCACGCGTTTAATACAAATCGGTCCGTATTAAAGGGGACCCTGGAGAAGGTTTTAGGCTACTTTTTATCCAGGAACGGGTGAAAACGCAGGCAACAGCTAGTACAAAAATAAAACCTTATCAAACTCACCAGTAACATTGTCTATAGTGAAGTACGGGTTAGGGGGGTGTATAACGATGGCTTGCACGGGCGTCTCCTTGTCCGTTGCCGTGTACGTGTTGAGCACGGTGCCTACGGGCTGCTCCTCCACCATGCTCTCCAGGTACGAGGGCTGGGAGAACACCGGCGCGTGTCGGTTCACGTCCACTATTGTGATTATTAGTTCGCCTGGAAAAGATATTATAATGATGATGATGATATTGAAAAAGCTTCACTTATAAGACAACGTGTGGTGTTCTTGGTCCGTGGATGGGTGACCATCTTTGTCATAGCGAGACTTCTCCGTGCCTCGGAAAACACGTTAAGCTGCTGGTCCCGGTTGCCAGAAAGCCTGACAACCAGTCTTACCAAGGGGTACCTTGTTACCCGGTAACTGGGTTGTGGAGATCAGATAGGCAGTGCTCTATGTAAAACACGTACTCAGCTGCATTCGGTTGAGACTGGAAGCCGACCCCAACATAGTTGGGAAAAGGCTAGGCAGATGAGATGTGCGGTTTTTGGTATTGTAATGGGCTGCAGGTTTTACTGATCTAATAATCCATACCGTCAGCCTCCTGCAACGTGGGAGCAGTTGCGTCAGTAACCCTAACAGGCAGGGTAAGTACTGCTGCGCGGCTTCTGTCCAGTTTCTGGGACACCACCACTGTGCCGTTTGGTTGAACTGCAAACCAGGAGCCAAAGATGCCTTCGTCTGATACCTGGAATAAATAAGGTACGGAGATAATTTTTTTATTATACTTAAATAAAAAGTTACTATTTTTTAAAGTTTAATCGTTACGGGTAGTCAGAAGTCGAGTTTAGTAACGACTGTTTGTATCGCACAACAGTCAAATCACAACAGAAAGACAAAGATGGAATTATACCTCAACCTAAGCAAGTGCTAAGTAATTTTAACCCTTAAAACCATAAGATTAGAACTCACCTCTTTCCCATTCTTATCGACCGCCCTTATAACTCTATCCCCCATATTAAAGACTAGTGGTCCGTTATCCGTGATATCCGGGTCCTCAGCCACCAGGTTGTGTACCACATAGCCCAGCTCGGCGTCTGCTGACACCTCGGCGCGTTGTATGGGTGGCGTGAAGAATGGCTTCTTGTCGTTCACATTGATCACGTTGACAGTTAGTTCTGTGGTGCCAGTTAAGCTGGGTATGCCTGCGAAGATGGGTCAAGGTTTTAAAAAAAATGTGAAACCACGTGATAATTCTAAGATTGCTTCTCAAAATCGATAAAATTTAAACCCGACTCTTAAATGTAGATAAACATGGAAATTTCCAACATAGCCATACCCTTTCTTTAGTCTATAGCTATCTATACTAATATAATAAAGCTGAAGAGTTTGTTTGGTTCAACGCTCTAATCTCAGGAACTACTGGTTCGAATTGAAAAAGTGCAAAAAATAAGCGCGAATTTAAAACTAGATGAAACGTAACGCTATCAATTCGAAAGGAAGTGACGATAATGGTCACGAAATTTCAAAAAAAAATATTGTTTGACGTCACTATGACGTCACATTGAGCGCGCTAAAATGTTGGCCGTTTAAAAAACCTTTATCAGTATGCTATTTTTAGCATATTATTTTTTTGATATTATTGTAATTGCATGTATTTTTGAAGAATAAATAAAAAAAATAAAAAATAAAAATCTTACAAGGTTGTAGTTTTGTGGCGTTGGATATTTTTTACAGGCCTATAATATTATAAACTATCATATAAAAAAAATACACGCATGTTCCCAATTCTAAATTGTACAAAGAAACTCACCTAGATCAGTAGCGACAATCTGTATGGTGTAAGTGTTCCTCTTATCGTAATCCAGTTTAGAGGAGACGGTCACCACTCCGGTGTCGTTGTGTATCGCGAACGAGTCCAGCGCGCCCTTCTGGATCCAGTACTTCAGCTCCGAGTTGACGCCGCTGTCCAGGTCTGTGGCACGGACGGCTGCTACCTCCGTGCCTGGGGTACGACAAAAAAGGAGGAGGTGTTATGATTCTGTTTTTGTCCCGAGATTGGTCCACCATCATTCATATTTTTGGTGTAAAAAAAGGAGTATTAAGACTCAGTTTTTATCCCGAGATTGGAGGGGGTCATTCATATTTTTGGGGTAAAAAAAGGAGGTATTCAGATGCAGTTTTTATCCACGGTTATGTTGGTCGAACATATTTTTGGGGTAAAAAAATGGCCTTTATAACGTTGGAGAAAGAAGTATGAAAATCTTATCTATTTTTATTATTACTTTATAATGCAAAATCACAAAATAACTTTGCAGAAAATTTTTGTTTGGTGTAACAAAAATAAGAGTTGTCTTGTGAAAAAAAGACATGAAGAAGAAGCCTAGGAATTAATTTAACATTTAAACAGAATACTTTTGTGATTCAAATAGGCGTTGAAAACTAATAAAAATGCGAGGGATTTCTAATACCTGGGTTATTGTAGATGCCAGTTTATTTTCACTTACTTACTATGTAATTATTTTTAACAACTATTGATTGAAATGTGAACGTTCGTGAAAATTTATATTACGTACTCTTTCACGCATAAACTACCGAATGGATTAAGATGAAGTTTGGCAAACGTATATATATATGTAGTTTATAACCTAGATTAACATTTTCATCCGGTTACGCGAAGTAATTCCCTCGGGATGCAGGTGAAACCGAGGGAAACAGCTAGTATAACTATACCCCCAGACAAAGAAACTGCATCAAAGTTTTTGTTTAAAAAAAATTGAATGGCCCTTTCCAGTATACAAACATACACTTAGGGGTGCTACTACGCTGTTATGAAGTTAACGAACCAAACTATAGGTTTCAATTTAAATTTGTATAAAAAGTTGAAATAATGGTTCAATATTTTTTTTCAAAAGTGTTGAACATTGATGCAGTTTATTAGTCCGTCAGTGTATATATTTACATAAGCAATGATAAGCCTCACCTATAGGAGCATCTTCGGAGATGTCAGCATTGTACCTGTCGGTGTCGAAGACGGGCGCGTGGTTGTTTACATCGCGAACTGCAATCTCCACTCGACATGTCGCGTTGTGGACGCCGTCCGTCGCCTGGGGGTCAGGGTCAGTCAGAAGACAAATTAGTTTTTTTTAGAAAGTTTTGCTTATCTCCCAATTTTAGGCACCTACAAAACATCAAGACAAGAAGCTTGGTGTAGGGTTACAAAAATGGGATCACAAGAATACAACAAGAATAAAATATTGGAGAAAGAAAGATAAATTTATTTGTCAGAATATAGTACAATTAGCTGTCCTCTTAGAAGATACCGAAACCTAGGTGCGCGAGAACGGCTAGCACTTGGCTGTTTTTTTCTAATATTAGTGTATATCAACTTACCAGCACAGTTAAAAATATCTTGTTACTATCTTCAGGTGGGGTTACTCCGCCAGCCTCCACCGATATTTTGCCGTTGATAGGGTCGATCGAGAATGGATGGTTCGGGGGTTCGATGATCGAGTAGCGAATGTCTGATGTAGCGTCCAGGTCACGGGCTTGGACCTGAGAAATGAAAATTTATAGTCTTTTATTCTACTGAGGAATTTCCCAAGTGAGCACCAAGGACAGGTGCGTTTAAAACATAGTTCCTTACCCAGAAACTGGGAAAGAATTTTTCACTGACAACTAGTCTTACCAAGGGGTACCGTGTTGTCCGGTAACTGGGTTGTGGAGGTCAGATATGCAGTCGCTCCATATAAAACATTAATTCTTAACTGCATCCAGTTAGCATGGAAGCCGACTCCAATATACTTGGGAAAAGGCTAGGCAGATGATGATATTAATTGGAGTGTACGTACCTGTAGTTCTGGTTCAAACTTCACAGCATCTTCGTCGATGGAAGCCTTGTAGACGGGCGTGTGGAACACCGGCGGGTTGTCGTTGGAGTCTGTTAATGATATCTGGAGAGATACCACTGTCATCTGACCGGCACCGTCGTCGTCTGTCGCCTGAGGAAGTGTGATGATTTGTGAGGAATTATATGTACGAGTTGGTACTACTTGAGTGCCAAAGGTGCGGTTAAAGAGCGAGGTACAATTGAGTAGTTGACATCAATAGCAATTAATTCTAAGACACCATTTTCCTAAAAAAAGGATCCTATTTTGGCCAAAAAACGATGTGTCTTCAAATAACTGTAAAAATCGTTTTTAGTCAGTTTTCAATCAATAAATTCGAAATTATTTAGGAGTTGGAATATAAATGACGTTACAGCTTACTTATCCCATACACAATCTATGGGAAAATGGGATTTTGACCAAGTTTTGACAGATCATAAAAATTAATGAATTGCGCAAAAGATAATACTTTAATTCCTTGGATATAGAACTCAAATTAGATCACATTCTGTTATATTCAAAATTAATATAGCTATACATTAAAAGACTACTCCGAGTCTCCAAAACTCTAAGATACCTTATACTGCAAGAAATAATCCTTTCTCGTCTCGTAGTCCAGACAGGGCGCTTGCCCAGGTGTTGGGCAGGGCGCGACCGTAATGAGTCCACTGCGATTATCCACTTGGAAGAGTTCCGCCCCGTTACCTGATAGCTGGTACACTATACCTTCCGTGCCGAACCTGGTCGAGGAAAAGAAGAAGAAGAAAATGATGAGCACCTAAAAGAGTGTATATTTTTAGGGATTCTGGATCATTCGGAAAGGATTATCTAGCTAATAAGATTAAGCAGTCATAAACCGGAGGCCATACATAGTGAAACTGGCCGTACATTGCATTAAAACGCGCTAAAAGTTGGCTTCGTTGTTTTTAAAACCGTAAACAATCTCGGGTAATTTTCTACACGATTTGGACGACATCCTTATAAATTACAAATGCGAAATTTTGTTAGGATGTATTTGTTACTCTTTCACGCTAAAACTACTCCATGGATTTGGATGAAATTTGGTACACACATAGCTTATAACCCTGATTAACACATAGGTTACTTTTTATCTGGGTAAACGCAGTAGTTTCATTGGAATGCTATAAAACGCAATCACGCGGGAAACAGCTGTTCCTTTATAACTATAATCACACCGTTAGTAAAAAAATGCCTTTTTATAAAAGACTAGCTTTCCGCCAGCGGCTTTGCCCGCGTGGACATTTTTTTTACACCTTGGGTTACATTATCGAAGTTTAAGTAGGGATCCCTAATTATTTCTGGAAATAAATATAGCCTATGACACTTCATAAAGCTTTCTAACGGCGAAAGAATTTTAAAATCAGTCCAGTAGTTTTTGAGTTAAAACCGTACAAACAAACAAATCTTTCCTCTTTATAATATTAGTATAGACTACACAATGAAATGGTTTCACTCAAGTTTACCTGCCAGTATCTCTGTCAGTAGCTCTAACACTGGCGACCCTAGTCCCTGCAGGGGCGGCCTCAGCCACACTGGCAGAGTAAGGCTCTTCAGCAAACTGCGGCGCGTTGTCGTTCACATCCAGCAACGATATCGTGACGCTGGCCTTTGAAGATAGGCGAGGAGATGTGTGGAGCTCTTCGGCTATCACCTGCGAATGATAGAAAATTTTAGGGCCTTTCTGGAGATTCATGGATATTCTTGAGGTGTGAGGATGGATGTGTATAGCGTTCAAATATGTGTAAAGTACTCAAAACTCAATTGTTTATTGCATTCCACAATGTTGCTTAGGTGGTAAGAAAATAGTTTCGTTACAATTGTGGTCTGTTGAGCACAGCAAAACATATGTATAGGATAGAGAGGACTTCACTAATTATCTTAAGTATCTTTGCTAACGATCGTTCGAGGGAACCATGCGATTTTGTTGGGTGATGACATTTTATGTGCTCATGCGATAAGTACGCACAGCAAAATAATGCTACGTTCTTCAATAAATACCAATTTTAAATATTATGTAGGTATAATCTAGGGTTTAATGAAGAAACCATATCGTTCGCTTATAAAATAGCTAGTTAGATAGAGCGCCTTCAATTAGGAACCGTTGTTAGCTACGATGCTGGACAATATGGTGGTTTAAATATAAATAATATAAAAGTTTTACCTCCAATATAAATTTCCTTTGGTTAGGGTCTTCATAATCCAAGGTAGAATTCAGCCTCAACGTAACAGATGCGCTGCCGGTTGCCGTCGAAGGTTCCACAATGAATGCTCCCATCTCGTCCGACAGACGTAGTGTGAACACTGAGTTTAGACCCTGAAAATAAAACTCCTATTAGTAACATTGACTAAAGGTACTTTAAGGCATATAACAGTTCCTTAAGATTTATATTTGACCAGAATTACAAATTTCTATGCATAAATTTTGATATTGTTGTAAAAAGAAAAAAAAATGAATACTTATTCAGACAACTGATCCTTTGCGCAAATATTGCGCATATTATAAACACTGCGCAAAACTAGCGCATAAGTTATTTTTACTTTGCGCAAATTTACAAACATCTCGTTTTACTATTTACTTTTATTTTACAATTTAGCAATAGGAATAGTAGCAGACACCTATACTTAATTAATAGCAATTGCTGCGTCCTTAAACTTTGTCTTTGGGTAAACTAGACAGGAAAAAATAACCATCAGTATCGATTACAGTACGTGTTTAATGTGGTTTTCAAAATTAGTTCAGCAGTTTAATACCGAAATAAGCTTGAGTTACTTAACAAAACATCCTACTTACCACATCAGTATCAGTAACGACCATATCCAAGTTAGGCAATGGGGTCTCGATAGGCAGACTCTCTGGTATCTCCACGCTGTACTCGCGCCGGTTGAACCGCGGCGGCTCGTCGTTCACATCCTTAATGGTGATGGTGACAGTCGCTAAGGTCGACGTCAGGTCAGAGATGAGGGGCGCGCCATTTACCAATTCTGTTGCCTGAGGAATAGGATGATATAGGTTTTTTGTTTTGTGATTATTGAGCGAGGGTGATTTATAAAAAAATATTCTTTGTGGCATTTGCGTTTCATTCATATAACACAGAAGAAAGCTTTGTCTTTTGGTTGCAGTCATCAAGGAAATTAGTATGTAGTAGTTATATGTATGCACTCGAAAGAGTTACCGTGGCCCTGGAACGCAAAGGGCAAAAAGAACATGGATGGGTTTTAGTCAGTAAGAGTCTGACACTACCTTCTGCTCCGCAAACAGCGGGAGGAGTCATTTGAAGACTTCCAAACCCAAAAAAGTACCAATTAAAATATATTATCACTACATAGTATAAAAAGAAGTCGCTTTCTCTGTCCCTATATCCCTATGTATGCTTAAATCTTTAAAACTACGCAACAGATTTTAAAGCGGTTTTTTTTATAGATAGAGTGATTAATGAGGAAGGTTTTAATATATAATTTGTCAAGTTTTTGTATCCATTAGCTACAATATCGCGAGCGAAGCCGCTGGCGGGAAACTAGTTAAAATATATATTGAAAAATATCTTTTATCATATTGTTCCAAAACTAGTGTTAAGTAGAAATCAACTGTACTTACTCTGACGGTCAAGTTCAGTGGAGAAGACGGGTCTGCTAACGCTTCTCTGTCCAAAGGCTTAGCTGTCCTCAGTTCGCCTGTCTGACTGTCCAGAAGGAAAAAGTCCAGGGGATCTGGAAGTTGTAAAAATATGTCAACAAGTTTTCAATGGTAAAAATAAAATTATTAAGTATGAAGTTTTACTTCAAAGATTGATTTATTTGTTCAAAGATTCTGAATTTATTTCTCACTTAATGGCTAACATTCTTTCCATAAATTGATCTTTGAAGCTTATTACTACTGCTGTAAAAAATATTTTTGCTTTTGATGACTTACTGGTTACCAGCTCCAGCACCACATTCCTCGGCTGTGCCCTATCAGCGTCCCTCGCCTTCACTGTGAGGGCAAGAGTGCCGACGGCCGCGTCTTCAGCGAGGGCCGCGCTGAGGGAGCCGCTGAACACGGGCGGAGAGTTCTGTACGTCAACCACCTTGATCTCCACGTGTGCACTCGAGTTGAGGGTGCCGTCCTGATGAAGAATTACCACATTATTTTGAAAACTGTTTCAAATTGTCTTGGGATCGGAAACAAAGAAGATCCAATATACCAATTTTTAAGGTTCGATCCTCAGATTAGGCATAATGCGACACTTTACTAAGTCAAAATTATTAGTACCAGTAAGGCGTCTAAATGTGTTGCCGTGTTGATTAGAATACAATAATAAAATGGCGAAATTTGTCCAATAAGGTATACTTTTTATCAAAACCTCATAGGAATACAGTTAAATATCTTTGAACTTACGGTAGCATATAACTGGTACTGGTAGAATTGCCTCTCGTTGTAATTGAGCGGTTTCTTCAGCACCAGAGCACCGGTGTACTGGTGAGCCGAAGAGTTCAGAGCCACCACTTCAAAAGTCTCGCAAGCTTCAGGCCACTGAAATATTTAGAAAAAGTGTTATTTTGAGGTCTAAAGTTCATCAAAACATGTCCATCAAAAAATTTAAAAATCCATTCACTAGGCGGGCTGCCCCTCTATCTATCAATCATGAGCTAAAATAAAAATACGAGGGTGTGGCCTGCAAAATATCTAGCAGGATCTTGACAGATCAAGGTGGAAATTTTGAAATGACATTGAAAACTGTAGATAAGATTGGTCTGCCTGTGTACTACGTCAAGGTCAAAATGAGTGGAAAAAAGGGGGGATATATTAGAAAAAGTACAAAGAGAAATCGTTTTGGATAGCCACATTAAAAACAAGATTTCTGATCGTCTTACCTGTTCATTGGGCACACAGCCTACTTCAAGATTATCTCCAACGGAATCCCTGTCTTCAACGAGGATGTTGTCTAGAATGGTCTTGCCCACTTCTTCATCTTCAGGTACATCTACTTCATAAGGACTCTGAAAGTACAAAGTGAATTCCTGATCAGGAAAAATTGACTTGACATGAAGAACAAACATACACTTAGGAGTATTAAAGAACAGAACCATAATTAGCTTCGCCTTTTCGCAAATGTGTTAAGGTCATTGATGCAGCTTATTATCAATTATTTGACATGTAGTGACTGCCATTTGACCTCTATGACAAAATTACTGGTACCATATTACATAAATAGCTAGACTGTCGGAGTCTTTAGCGTTGATTACCATTCCATCCTTAGCAGATGATCATCACATCCACATTCAAATCTTACCAACTAATGTAGAACTGCAGGTTACAAGCAAATCTGGGTCTACTACTTTTGGAAATAGGATCCAAATTTGAAATTCACAGATTGCTCACATTTCCGAACTTTTAGAACTGAAAATCCTTAGGACACTTTTTTGTAAACTCGTCCAACCTTTCATAGGTAAGAAGGTACTTACATTTTTAAACATCGGCGGGTTATCATTCTCGTCTAGCACGATGACTGTGACCGGCTGCGACTGCACAAGATTCTGTACTTTCGCTGGGTCTTCGTCTTCTATGGATACTAGGAACTTTATCGTGTCTTCCACCTGGAATATTATAAGACGGCTTTATGATGAGTTAAGAGCTCTGGGTTCCATCACGAGGAGCGAAGGTTATGGCTGTAGATGATGCTCTGGGAATGCAATGGGAAATTATTATGAGAATTTGCTCGTATCAAACCCAGTTCCGCTCGTGCCTTCTCTGTGTGAGGAGAGGCCTTTGCCAGTGGGACAACTAAGTCGATGATGAATCACGGTACTTATGGAGTACCTCTTTAGAGAGGAGGGGTTTATTGCAAAGATACACCGCGTGAGCCCAACATGGAGAAGCTAGAATTATATAATTAATGCAAAAACCAAGATGCTCATCACCTTTCAACTTTAATAATATCCTTCAATCTAGAATGAGCCAGCGACCCTGAGCTCTACAAGCCGATTACGGTCATACGCCACATGCCATAACACTATTATTATGCATACATTTTAAGTAGCGTACTAGTTATGCACATAATATTTTTAAATAATTTTAATTAATTCATTACTTTGTTATTATGTCTACCTAAACTTAAAGTCTGTGAGCATGTCAGCCTTGGAAAGTCATTGTCGTGTTTAAACGGTTCATTGTCATCGTCTGCCTATTATTTTTCCATTTTTGGGCTAAGGCCTTTTTCTCATACAAAGAATGTTTTTAACTTTCAAAGCTTTGAGGACGACACTACTTTGACATAATTTATTCAAATAAAAATGATGATGATTAAAATAAATATTTTTTTTTAATAATTATAAAAAAAAAAATACTCAAAAGAAGTGTAGGTAGTACCTCTCTGTCTAGTGGCCGTTTCAGTGTGACGTCACCAGTCACTGGATCAACAGAAAACTTATCTGTGCCGGCCAAACTGTATGTTATCTGAAATTAAAATGTTATTTTTAAGTGGTTAAGGTAGAATTTCGCTTGCGAATTGATCAAGTTTCTGTAGGTTTCATTACGACCACGTCTATCGTCGTATCGACTGCACGTTTAGTGTATGTCTGCGCTACGTGTCGCGGGTACGATTCCCGCATGGGACAACTAAGTATTGCAGGTCTGGGTGTGCATGTGTTTTATACGTATATGGTTGTAAATGCACGCCATGATATAGGACAAAATTCTAGTGTGGGACAACATTTTTTTAAATAATAAAAAGTCTTATGACTATTCAAAGTACCTAACTAAACATTTTTTTTATGGTACAAGCCACCAGAAAACGCCGAGGCAATGAAGCTCGACAAGTCCCAGAGAAATGTTTTTATTTTTTACCGTCTTGGAACCTGCAACGAATGTTATCATAAAATAATAGTAGAGGAGTAGGAATAATTATAGTTTCCACTTCTAACTAAAGAAATATTATAACATAGTGCATTACTATATAGTTGCTCACCGGTAATCCTTCAGGGTCAGTTCCTTGGAGCCTGTACACCATGGTTCCAACTGGCGTGCTCTCTGACAGCGCCAAGTTGTTCATATCCTGTGTGAAAACTGGTAACATGTTCGTGGACCCTGGAAAGAGATGGTAAATTTAAGGTTTTAATATATATCTATATCTTTAACATAAAGCTACATTATTGAAGAGATTTTTTTATGTGAATATACTACGGGTGACCCGTGTTCTAGTAAAAAAATATCTAGTGTTAATCCTATTGTAAATGCGAATACCATGTAGCTACCAAATACATTTCTTACCTTACCTATTTTTCAATTTTTATTCTACATGATCTTCACGTGTCATTATTTTATGTGCACATGAGAATTTTTAAAACTTATTTAAAAAGAGTAACCATGGAGTTTCTTGCACGTTCTTCTCTATAGGAAACAATTTTTTGGAATGGGCAACTAAATTCTTTTTTCTCTCGATTTTCAAAAGTGCTTGTTATTAGCCCTAATTGAAATAAATGATTTGAATTGAATTGCAGACAAACATAGATACATACAGGTCGAATACAGAATCTCCTTTTAAAGTCAGTTAAAAAGAATAAAAATCTAAATGAAAACCATTTCTCCAAAACCAATATTGCTGGCCGTTGAAGAGCCAATCTTCGCCCCAAAAACCTATATTACACAACCAGCAATTACACTAATTAGCGGTAAAATCTACACTCGAGAACAGCCGATGCTATGGCCGATAATTGTGTTAATCACTGTTCCGGTTCCAATACCAGTGGTAACAATACCACTGGTACACTCTACTGTTACTGTGCTTATCGGATAAGTATCATACTGTCACTTGTTCTCTACAATGTCATTGTTTTAAAGGCTTCCAGATTCAAAAACGTTGTTGCAGATTTTTTTTTGTAACTGCAGGCTTTTGACCATTTCTCAGGGCCATAGCCTGCCGGGACTGCGTGATGTTCGAAAGAGTTTTACCGCGCCCTTGGAATAGAAAGGGCTGAGGAAGGAACATGGGTGGATGAAAACCGACTTTACTTCATAATTATATCTTATAGCCTCTAAATATCGTAAAAAAATATGCAAATTAGCAATTTTAAGTACCTATACCAAAGGCATAAGTATAAATGATTTTAAAGATACAACCGGTATGGTTTTTTTTCGGATGGGAAATCATTAAATGACTCCTTCCGCCGTGGGTGGGGAGGGAGTGTCAGACTCTTACTGACTAAAACCCATCCATGTAACTTCTGTGGTAACTCTTTCGAACATACCGCAGCCCCGGTAGGCCATGGCTCTGGGGGGCCCCGTCACTTTTGCTGACATCTATTTGAGGCGCGTGTGGAACACGAATGCGCCGTCGACACGGGCCTGGTCCTTACAGGACGTCGAGTCACCCATAGCTCACCTTCCATAGACATCTACACTAAGGCCTAAGTTCACCGACAAGATAACAGTCCGATCAACTCAAAACAATACACTATAATGCATACCTTATCATTTGGGTTTTTTATTCCTAAAACGGTGGATTACCAATCCGGGGTTATACAAGAAGTAGATAACACGAAAATTCCCGCTTCACTTAAAAAAATATTTAACTGACCGACTAGATAACTATCTGTCGGTGAACCTAACATGTTTTTCCCTTATTACACGTCACATAATGGGGTTTAGGGATGATTTAGTGTAGTGTAATAAGCGCTTAAGCCAGGTGCAGTTACATCTTCTGCGGAGACTGGTATTATAAATATTATTACTGATCGTATTACCTAATAATGATGATGATGGCTAAGTAACAGCCGCACGGTTCGTCCGATCAAAGGTTAAGCTGCGCTTGGCGCGGCTGGTCCGTGGATGGGTGACCATCTTTGGCATAGCGAGACTCCTCCGTGCCTCGGAAAGCACGTTAAACTGTCGGTCCCGGCTGTGATTTGTAAATCTTTGACAGTCGTTACGGGTAATTAGAAGTCAGAAAGTCTGACAACCAGTCTTACCAAGGGGCACCGTGTTACCCGGTAACTAGGTTGCGGAGGTCAGATAGGCAGTCGCTTCATGTAAAACACTGGTAGTCAGCTGCATCTGGTTTAAACTGGAAGCCGACCCTAACTTAGTTGGGAAAAGGCTAGGCAGATGAGATGTATTACCTGAAGCAAAACAAACAGCCGCCCAGATGATTATGTAGCTCCATCGCGTCTCCATCTTAGGTTATCTGTAACAATGAAAATGTTTTTATAAAAATCTGTAGTTTTGCAATAACACTCAAGATATAAATCAAAAGAAAACCAATAATGTAATGATGAAATTGCTTGTTAATTTAAAATGTTTCCTACTAGCTGTCTTGTGCGGTTTCACCCGTATCCTGAAGGAACTGGTTCGCACATTCAGATAAAAAGTAGACTATAGCCATCTTCAAGGTCCCCTCTATCTCCAAACCAAATTCATCCAAATCGGTTCAGCCGTTTTACAGTGAAAACGTAACAAACAAACTCGTTTTCGCATTTTGTAATATAAGTTACACTGACAATGAAATAACTCTTTGTATTAGAAACATTACGATATTAAATTAAGACCAAGTTCACCAACAAGATAACGGTTTGATTAACTTAAAACAGCTCATTAGCATAAATTCTAAATTCTAAAGTTCGATGGGTATTATTTGAGATTTTTATTCCTGAAACGGTCGATTACCAAACCAGGGTTGAACTAGAAGTGGGTAACACGAAAATTTCAGCTTCCCGGTTAAAAAACCTTTTCGTTTAACGGACCGAATATGAAACCTTCAGTCGATGAACTTGGCCCTTATTATATTAAAATGTCTCTTCTCATTTAATCCTAGTATTTCCCACTATGCGGGAATTACTTCAGGCGCACAAAACTATATTTTCCCAGCGTTCCAGCTATATCCATACCAAATTTCATTCAAACCGGTTCAGTCGTTTTACCGTGCAATCGTTACAAACAGACAGACGGACAGAATTACTTTCGGATTGATAATATTAGTAAGTATTACACATTATCTACCTGTTACTTCACACTTCCAACATAAAACACAACACTAGTATCTTCCTTGTTTTAGTTCTCCCTTTATATATGTACATATAACCATCTGATTTAATGAGTTACTTCAATAATTGCTTAGGCAATTAACTAATCTGCGCCATTTAATTACAACTTATTGTAATTCTAAAGGTTTTAATATAATTCTGCGCATGTAGGGCTGCCATTCGTCCGGGTTTCCCCGGATTTGTCCTAGTTTAGAGGGCGTCCGGGGTTCGTCCGGGCGGGTTTCCATAGAGCGTCCGGAAAAATCCCGGACTTTTTACCTGATATCCGATCCCGCTTGATTGAAAGGTAAGCAAAAATTAAAACAAATAATTAAAAAGTGCCCGGGGAAATAATCAAACTCATTCAAAATATCCGGGGTTATTATAGTTTCAGTCCAGGGTCGACGATTTAGGTGATGGCAGCCCTATGCGCATGTAACTCGTTAGACAAGAAATGTCATTAACACGATATTGGTTATGAATGGAGTTCATTTATGTAAGTTTAATGATTCACTGATGTAATAACATTAACGATAAATTTAATCTATACTAGAATATTATAAGACGAAACCAATTTACTGTTTTATATAACAGAAGCAGGTAATCTGATTTGATAAATGTTTTTGTGTTAAACTTTAAAAAAACGGCCGAGTGCGTGTCGGGCCTCTAACTTTTAAATGGCTGTATCTACCTATACTCAATCAAAAGATTTAAAGCTCTATTACTAAGGTGACATGACAAAAACAGATGCAGAATATATTTGTTATTATAAACAATATTTTGCTTACAACGCCATCCTTATCAGTAGGGAATAGAACTAAAAATCGGTTGAGTAAGCTGCAAAAATAGTTTGGAAGTTTTTCTTATCTTATTTTAAATGAACTATAGATATGTGAAAAAATCACAGATGTAGCTTAATATAACTAACTTCAAAGGAAAATTATCACGGTTTAGTAGGCTGTACCGGTTACAGTGTCAACGAACTAAAACGTATTACGTATATATAACACTTGGCGGGTTTTTAAAGATAGTTCATTTGTTTTTTCACTGTTTTTATCCATAAGATGCAAAGGTACCGTACGGCAATTTTAAAGTGAGCCTATTCAACTTCGACCTTGTTGCAATTAAAAGTACTGGCGCAAATCTTGTCGGTAATCGAGATCTCTTCAAATAGCTACGGATACACACACTTCATTCAACAGTTATGTTCCTGCTTTAGTTATCCTAGCTAATATTATGATAAATGCGAAAGTGTGTCTGTCAGCTCTTCACGTTTGAAATTTGATAGGTATAGGGTTAGCTGGAATCCTGGTGAAGGACGTAGGTGCCGGGTTAGTATTTCCCTAGGGACGCAAGCGAAACTGATGAGAACAACTGGTATTATAAATGTGAATATGAGTCTACTAGCTGTTTCCCGCGGTTTCACCCGTATCCCGAGGGAACTACTTCGTGCACCCGGGTAAAAAGTATCCTATATGTTAATCCAGGTTATAAACTATCTGTGTACCAAATTTCATCCAAATCCGTCAAGTAGTTTTTGCGTGAAAGAGTAAGAAATTTACATGCATACATTCTTACAAACTTTAGCGTTTTTTGTTTGTTACGTTTTCACGGTACAAAGTAAATCTGATTTGAATTTAATTTCGTATGGATTAGATGGCATATGGGTACTTTTCCCCCTTTGAACACGGGTAGATCCGCGGGAAACAGCTAAATGAAAATATAGCTTCTTTTTCTTCATTAACGCACCAATGGTAATAAAGTTTCATTGTCAATTAGTTTTAGGTTCAATCACTTTTGAGGCTAAACAATGGCGAGTACGATGACCTTTCAACGTCTGTTTTGGTTGAATTTGTAATTGTCAGCGCTATAATCAAAACATATAAAATGCTTTGTCCTGAATGACTGACGAATCAACGCACAGCCTAAACCGCTGATCGTAGAGACCTGAAACTTGGAGGGTGTATTCTTTGTATTACGTAGGCATCCAATAAGAAAGGATTTTCCAAAATTTTACCTCTAAGGAGATGAAAAAGGGGGACAAAATTTGTATTAAACAGTAGTACGTACAGCGGCTTCGCCCGCGTGGGCTACGCTGGTGGAAAGCTAGTTAACAATATTTAGTAAAGTATACCTATAGAAATCTTGAGCCTTTTCAAATCGTAAGTGTAAACATTATACCTACTAGTTATATTAGATTTAATTGGTAAAAAAAATACAAGTCAAGTCATAAAATCAATCTTATTTAATTTAATATTTTGGCCTTTAACCGCACTTATCTTTATAGTTTTGAGAATTCAATGCGGGTCATTAACCAGTGTTTAAGCATTAAATCTATGATTGTTATCTTTGCAAAACATTGGTACTCCTTATACTGAATTCTGTACATTTTAAAGGCAGTAGATCTGTCCACAGTTTCTTTCTCTGAATTGAATATCGTAGTGGCCTAGTGGTTAAGGCACCTGCAGATCGTGTACGAGTGTGCAGGTCGAAACCTGGAATACACTTATGCCTTTTCTAAAGTCATACATATTTCTTACGTGTATCTTAGACACCACTGACTAACGGTGAAGGAAAACATCATTCGCGTGCTGAACTATGCTTATGCCTTCTCTATATCAGAAGAGGCCTTTATCCAGCAGTGGGATAGTAAAAAGGCTGATGATGATAACATCTCGTTAATATTTGCAAGATCACTAAACATAAGTCACACGTTGATATATATATATGTATATAAATGTCTCATAGTGTCGTGGTGGCCTAGTGGTTAAGGCACCTGCCTCTCGATTACGAGTGTGCGGGTTCGAAATCTGGCAAGTACCAATGTGACTTTTCTAAAAGTCATATGTACCTACTTTCAAAGTAGGTATATCTTTGATACCACTGAGTAACGGTGAAGGAATACATCATGAGGAAACCTGGACTTAAAAAGCCTGAAATTGCCAATTTGCCTTGAGCAAGATTGGTGATCAATGCTCATGCCTTCTCTGTGTGACAAGAGGTCCGTGCCCAGCAGTGGGACAATATATAGGCTGATGATGAGGATGTCTCATTTTACAGAAGTCCTAACCAAACATGGATTATAGGTATAGATCAGGTATTATTTATTAATTGTATACCTAGAGTAAACCCTTCGAAATGAACGTAGATCGACCCAGCTACCTAAGTCGTCTAGGTTAATTGATAGGTCAGCAGCCATGACCGTTCCACATCAGTAGAGTACCGTTAAAATCGTTCTCATTAGCTAATTAATTGAGCGGTTTGTTATTGGATAATATGTTGCAACCGAGTGGTAATAATCTGTTTACACATTACGCTTCCTGCGATTTCTGTCAAAATAACAATAATATCAGTCCATTCGAACAATACAATAACAATAGTTACTAGTCAGTCTTCAGTCCATCCAAAGGTTGTCTGTGAGAGATCGCTTTTAGCGATAAGACCGCTTGTGTCACCTACCTTAGTTATATTATTAAGTCTAAAGTAGTGTACATATTAAAGAACATTTTCTTCTATTCTTATGCTAACATGTATAATCTACTTCATGAATCTGGCCAAAAAGTATTCAGTGTCCTTTCCCATGCTAACTTAAGGTGGAAGTTCCAGGGTAGCCCGCGAAATTAAAATTTTCGTAAGTTTTTTGCGATTTACAGCTCGATATCGGATTGTATGATGATAAAATACATATTCGCGGTAGCTAAATGTGTGTGTTTACACAGTTATACTTGTTAAAACCATCAACATAACTCTGTAACTTAGAGAAGTTCTACAATGTCAAGTTTTTACTAAGATGGAGCATTCACCTTAAGGTAGATCAAAGAGGACATGGGTGGATGATGTACAAGGGCCTCACCATGACGTGCCAAAGCAGGAATAGATTAGTTCTGAAAAAGAGACAGTGCTATATGACGTTAATAGCTGTCACGCTCCCATACCTAAATAATGATTGCAAAAACACGTGGTAGTACGCCCCCAGGACTGGAAAATTCGACAGATGAAAATGGGACCTGACTGGCAACTTCAATGATTTCCAACTCTGGAGTTGAGTTTCGCATTACCAGTCCTACGTTGAAATATACTCATTCGGTTTGTTCACGGCTATAAGTCAAGTGTGCCGTGAGAAATTGAGATGTTGTTATTTCATAATCCATTCTTATCGGGGTGATTATTTTATTTGCAAATTTAACTGTGCTCTTAGTAATAAGGTCACTAATTTGTTCTTAATTATTTATTTCGATTTACTAGGTCAAAGTTTCAATAAATCGATTTCGGTTTGTTGAGGGTTATAAGTATGATTAGTTTTTAATGAACTGGTCCAACTAAAGAATTTAATTATTTAAGCTAGTCGTTAAAAGTTAAAGACCACTACCAATCCTAAAAAACACGTGGCACTTCAAAGCTTCGCTTCTTCTTATTATCCTGTAGGCCACAGTATTACCAACCTAACAAGCCCTAGTGTCATCAAATGTATCCTAGTGTGTTAAATCTGCCTGCCGACCTCTGACATGGAATTCTACCGACTGATATCAAGATAGCAGCTGAGAACGGCTCATCGTGCTCTCCCAGGCACGGGGGTTTATCACCGCTAACTAATTAACTCTGGGCTGCTTTGTGACATTTTTCTTAATCCACAATGCGATTTCAGCACGACCCGAGACCCCGTTTAAAGCTGTCGCATCTTCAAGTCAATTTTTCAAATCTTCGCTAATTAATATGCTTACTGCGGTCAGTTCATAGACGGAGGCCCATCATATTCAGAATAAGATACTTAAACGTAGCTTTAAAAGCACAATAGTCTTTATAGATAGTCAGTAGAATACCTGTATTCCAGCAGGTTTTTTTATAAGGGCCAGGAAGCAGTCGGCTTAGAGTTGAATTTCGCATAAAATGGCAAAAGACAGCCCTCAAAATGCCCACCCTTCACCATTTCCTATGTTTTTGCTGGAAAAGATAGTGGCGCAACAAACTCCCCAGCAAGTCACATGGAGTTTGGTTTTGAATTAACCTACCTACGTGGTTGGGTGAAAAACAAATGACTGAATTAAATAAAATTGAACTACAAAAACCTATTCAAATGAATGCTTACCACGAACCACAGTCGACAACAGTTTTGTAACCAAATTGAAGTAGGTAATAAAACGCGTTTATGTTTTCTAATGTCAATGTTACAAAAGGTAAATTACTTTAATAAAAAATATATGCATGTTCTATAGAATTATATTATACTAGCTGTTTCCCGCGGTTTCACCCGCATCCCGAGGGAACTACTTAGCGCACCCGGTTAAAAAGCCTATGTTGTTCCTCAGGGTCTATTCTATCTCTGTACCAAATTTCATTTATATCGGTCCAGTAGTTTTGGCGTGAAAGCGTAACAGACAGACAGACAGAGTTACTTTCGCATCTATACTTATAATAAATCTGTAGAGAGGTCAATTCTGTACATTAAATATATTTCCAAAATAACTATCAGGGGGTGATTAGGGATCGATACTGATGCCAAAAATGCAATCAGTAAAATTTTTGTCTGTCTGTCCGTCTGTCTGTCTGTCTGTCTGTATAAACTCTATAGAAACAAAAACTACTCGACGGATTTTAACGAAACTTGGTACAATTATTTGTCATACTCCTGAGATGGTTATAGTATACTTTTCATCACGCTACAATCAATAGGAGCAGAGCAGTGAAGGGAAATGTTGTCATTTTGTTTAAACGCGCTAATCTCAGGAACCACTGGTCCGATTTGAAAAATTCTTTCAGTGTTAGATAGTTCATTTATCGAGGAAGGCTACAGGCTACAGGCTATCATCACGATAAGACCAATAGTAGCGGAGCATCACTATTCCACGCGGACGAAGTCGCTGGCAGAAGCTAGTTTATAATATTAGTAAGGATAGTAAGGATTGTTCAATGGCTTAGATGTAGACGAATTATTATTTCATTAAACGAAACGTCCACCCATAGAGAAGTAAATTGAAATTTTCTAAACAGCGGAGACGTTTCAGCTTTCAATGTAAAAAGGCTGGGCCGATTTAGATGAATGGGTCGACCACATAACCTCATTTTTGAAGTCTGTTAAAAATATATAACATAACCCCATCCTTGGCAGTCTGGCAAGAGGCGAATTTTTAGTTTGTTTTTTATTTTTATTTTTTACTGTATGATAGTAAAATGGCGTAACCGATTAAGATTAAAATCTGGAAATAAACTGGAACCTGGGATAGGACATAGAAGTAATATATATGTACCTATATCTGAGTGAATGAAATGTTCCCTTAGAATGTTAGTGCACCGAGGGCAACAGCTGTTTGTTACCAAATAATAATAAATTGTGGAACCAAAGCATGTGCCACTGTTCTAAAAAGGTTGAAAGCTTCATCGAGAAGAAACCCGCTTGTCCTAATACTATATAGAACCATTTTTAGGTACGTGACGTGGGCTGCAGGGGTATTCGAAAGAATTACCACGGCCCTTAATCGTAAAAGGAAGGAAGGAACATGAATGGATTTTAGTCAGTAACCGTCTTATAAAGTACTAGCTGTTTCCCGCGGTTTCACCCGCATCCCGACGGAACTACTTAGCGCATCCGGGTAAAAAGTAGCCTATGTTGTTCCTCAGGGTCTATTCTATCTCTGTACCAAATTTCATATATATCGGTCCAGTAGTTTTGGCGTGAAAGCGTAACAGACAGACTGACAGACAGAGTTACTTTCGCATTTATAATATTAGTAAGGATCGTACTTTTAAATTTTGGTTTTTAATCTGCTGCTTAGCAAGAGATTAGCAAAAATCTCTTAAGTACGGATTAGGTGAGAAATGGTTAAACTTCAGATTACAGGTTTTTTATAAGTAAGACGGAGTCTGACATCTTCCGCCCCTCCGCTCACTTCCCATCCCTACAAAAAGGGTCGTATGTGTCGTCAATTATTCCGCACAGAGCTCCTAACTCCCTATCACAGTGGTAGAAGGTTCTTCTATGTAATTGGAAACTTTATAGGTTTGTGGTAACTTACATTCGGCAGGTAAATTGTAAACTACAAAACTAGGTAGTAATCAAGGCCGGTAATCTAACGGTTTAAACCAGGAAGCCAAGTACAGTAATTACAATTAATCTTTAACAGTTAACACTCTCAATTACTACGTCAAAAAAAAACTATTTAACTCAACAAGTTCCATAAAAAAAACCTTTCTTAATAATCAGCACACGGTAACCAACAAAAACCGAACCAGATCTGTAGAACAATGCGTTGCACAACTCGGTGTTTCGCACAATTACGTCACGTCAAACGACACAGTTCGCTGTTGCGATTCCAAACGATCCCGTGTGAGCGTGTACAAATACTCAAATACAAATGCAGGTAGGTACACGGTTTTTGTTTTAAACAAAGTAATTAACGTATTGTTCTGTTTTCAAGGGTAACATTTGTGTTTTTTGTGTGACTTATTAAGTAATTGTTTGAAGGATTATTATCTAAGCTTTGGAGGGTAATTTTATTGTCTGCTGCTCTGTGCTTTGTAATTACTACGTCATTGATGCAAAAATGGGTTAACGACTTTTTTAAGGACGCGCGGTTGGTCTGTTATAATTTTATTAAAATATGATAACAATGGCCATTAAAAACAAATATGATTTGATTTGTGTGACTAGTGCCAACTTTCTCACTTATAAAGACTCAGGTCCGTATTACAAAGCTGACTCAAGTTTCAAAAACTACTTGATTATTAGATTCAACTTATCAATTGACTTCAAATCTATACTTTTTTTGAGAAATCATCAAATCATTGACTTCCTCCCAATGTGGGCAGAGCGGGAGGGAGCGTCAGACACAAACCGTCTTACTTAAGTATAAAAAACCAGTAATCTAAAGTTTAACCATTTCTCACTTAATCCTTACTTGACGTCTTAATCTAGGATATTGCTACTAACTTAAGTTCGGATTAACGCTAAACAGGATTAATGGGTGAGCTTTTTGATAATCTGTTGCTAAGTAGCAGATTAAAAATTTATCGGACTTTTTAAGTAAGACGGTTACTGACCAAAAATGTTCCTTCCTTTGCTCTTTTCGTTCCTGCGCAGTAACTCTTTCGAACAATTCCGCTACCCTAGGGGGTTAGACAAGTGGTAAAAACGCTAGTAGAATAGAAAACAAAATGTATGGGAATGACAGATAGCTAGTCGTAAACGAATGTCATTCCCATACATTTTGTTTTCTATCATTCATCGTTATAAATAACTCCATCTGTACCTTCCATCAATAAACACCAATAATTTTATAATCTCTGAATAAGTTCAAACTGTAGGTCTAGTCTATTAGAAGATGAGGTAAACGGGTTACGTAAACGATGACAGTAACCTGTTCCAAGCATCGCGAGATAACTTTAACGCAAACGGGAGAACAAGTTTCAATACAGACTTGTTGACTTCGCTGTACTTTTACACCGGGAATATATTTAGACAGGTGAAGGGATTCTTACACCACACAATCAGGTTCACTAAACCCTAAAATAATAAGGGAAGTGTAATAAGAGAAAGACACCTTAGCGTAGTACATTGCATTGTAAAAGGAGATAGAGAGGTCATGGAAATAGTATTCAGCTTGAGTTTCGAGGCAGACGTCTAGGTCCTTCTAGGTCAGCTGTCCAGTGCTATGCCAGCCTACTGTGTCAACATCTCCAAAACGTCTCAAACCTTTCATGACGACCTAAGCAGCAATATCATGAATCTAGATTGCCTCAGACCGGCGTAGATCAATCGACTGTCATTTGTTCCGCTAAAACTAGAAACTTGAATAACCATAGATGAAGAAACTTGTATTATGATCGTTATTAAAACGTTATCTTATGCGTATAACTCACTATGTTTATGGAAATAGGAAAAATCTGTAATCAAGATCTCTTATGGGGTTGTCACAAGAACGGTGATGGATAATACTTCTAATATACTTGTCAGTCTAATGCTATCTTCTCTTGGAGTCAGCAAGTTTGGCTCAGTTTCTGACCGTTTAACTCCTGTTAATAATTTGTGATAGCTTAGGCACAAACTCATGTGTATTGTATGTTTGTAAAGGCAGACACGACGCATAACGAAAAAAAAATTGCAAGGTGCTAAGATTTTTTCCTCATCATTCTCTTTATCCTTGCGAGAAAGTTCTCTTAGCCTTAGAGATAAATATCCCATCAAAACACACATCGCCTTCGAAAAGCACCGATGGTATAAACCTGAATTACAAATGAGCGAATAATTTCCGCGTCTCGCTTTTGTATGCAGCTGTTCAAATAACTGTAAGATAATAGTCCGGTGGTGTAACGGTGGCCGGGTCAACCGCAATAATGCACGGGTTCGGTTCTGGTGTTGAGCATGGTACTTTTATGTTCGCTGTTCGACTTCGAATGGCGATAGAATAATCAAAATGTTCATGTTCTTGCAGCGAAAAATCTATTATTATGATACGATAGTAACTCTGTCTGTCTGTCTGTTACACTTTTACGGGAAAATAGCTGAGTCAAGTTTGATGATAGAGATTTGTAAGGATGTACGTATGGCTCCAGGTTTAGAGTGGGATTAAAAAAGCAAAGATTCGTATTCGATGCTGTGCAAAGGGTAGCTTGAGTACAGTTTGTGAATTAAAAGGCTAGCCACTACAGACACTATGAGAAATTCATTACTTATCATAGCATTGTTCTTGAATACGGTGTTAATCCATTATTAATGTCCAGTTAATAACAATAAAGGAAATTTACTTCCTACATCTGTCGATATCAGCTTTGTTTCACAATTCACAAATACGTGATGAATCGTAAAACAATAATTCTTAATTAATGTATTACACTGCTTGTTGGAAAATAATTAATGCTCGTCAGACCGTCTAGACGTGCTTAAACAGCATTACTAAATGCTTATGTAATTATTATACTGTAGGTACATCTTATGTACAAGTAAAGTATGTATAGAGATAAAGAGGAGTCGTTATTATTGTGTTTATAAGTATTACTAGCTTCTGCCCGCGACTTCGTCCTCGTGGAATAGTGGTGCTCCGCTCCTATTGGTTTTAGCGTGATGAAATATAGCCTATTCTTCAATAAATGGGCTATCTAACACTGAAAGAATTTTCAAATCGGACCAGTAGTTCCTCAGATTAGTAGCGTACGCAAGAAATCTGGTTGATTTCTTACACATTGTGTCCGAAAAACCCAAATATCCTACGGAACCCTATTTTTTTCTAAAATAAAATTTAGCCTATGTTACTCGTGGATAATGTAGCTTTCGAATGGTGAATTTTTAAAATCGGTCCAGTAGTTTTTGAGCCTATTCATTACAAACAAACAAACAAACAAAGTTTTCCTCTTTATAATATTAGTGTAGATTACTAGCTTTTCGATAGTATAACTTAAGTTTAGATTTAGTTTCGAGGGTTAATTGATCGGTTTCAACTTTAACAACCATAGGGTTTATCTAAGGGGTATTGTATATCGTGTTACCTTGTAACTGAGTTGTGGAGGTCAGATAGGCAGGCGGCCTATATTTTTAATGGAGCGACGGCTCCATGTAAAACACTCGTATTCATCTGCGTTCGGTCAGACTGGAAGTCGTTCCCAAGGTATTTGTAAAAAGCAACTTACAATGCTTCAGCTTTTCGTCTAACAACCAGTCTTACCAAGGGGTATCGTGTTACCCGGGTAACTGGGTTGTGGAAGTCAGATAGGCAGTCGCTCCATGTAAAACACTGGTACTCAGCTGCATCCGGTTTAGACTGGAAGCTGACTCCAACATAGTTGGGAAAAGGCTAGGCAGATGATATGCTTCAGCTTTTCAGCCACTTTAGTTAAAGTTAGATTGATTGTTTGATATTATGTTCTAGCGTCACGCTTCCAATTTGTTTTTTAATCACCCAACACTATCGACAGATCGAATCGTTAAAATATTATGAAATTACTTCAATGCTACTTCACACACGATCGTATCAACGCACGTTCGTTTGTTAAAACAATTTGGAAGAATGGAGTTTTAATAAAGTTGAATAATATTATGTTTTACGGTGGCCTTTATCATAAGTAAAAAGAGCGTAAGTGGTCTTGATCGAGGATGGAGATACGCCCTTTTTTTTACTTCTGATGGCAGAGTTGCAGCCTGGAGTCTGTTTTTATGTCTGGTTGATGTTGTGGGTAATAATTTTGGGCCCATGTGATTACTTTTATTTGAGACTTGAAAAAAGACGCTGTGTTTTAACTTTAGTCATTATAAAAGGACATTTTCCAGCTCATTAGTTCTACTGGTATCTTAAAATCGTATATTATATATGTATATATATATTTGTCTTAGGTTTCTAATGTTCTTATGTTTTCTAGCAATTAAATAAGCTACGGTCTTCTACTAAAAGTTCCAGAACTTTTTGTTCGTAAAATTCTGGACAATATTCGTCACAATCACTTATTCTATGGTCATGGTTGAACGCTGTACCACTGCGTACTCCTTCGGTGAATTAAGACGTCATTTAAGTATATTATACTACTTCCAACTCAAGTAAAAGTAGCTCAACACCATTCCTCTGGCGAACACAAAAACCTCATCGAGTGCCATACTAAAGCTTGCGTAATATAGTGCCAATAGGAAACGTAGTCACATTACTGGCTCCTACACTTGCACTAGGAAATGAGAAGTGGCTGTTATTTACTGCAAATATGTGATCATATATTATCATTT
Source organism: Pyrrhia umbra (assembly GCA_963891755.1). NCBI lineage: Eukaryota > Metazoa > Arthropoda > Insecta > Lepidoptera > Noctuidae > Pyrrhia > Pyrrhia umbra. The sequence continues at coordinate 13,965,988 of OY982928.1, forward strand.
CCTTATTTATCTTGGAAGGTATAAAAATGTTTATGGCTTATCTATAAGAAAAAAAACAATAAAATTATTTTGGAAATGTTAGTTCCGTCTTTCAACCTGTTATTGTTCATAGCAAGAGCATTGATCACTACAGTTGCTCAAGACGCATTGGCGATTTCAGACTTTTTACTCCAGGTTTCCTCATGGTGTTTTCTTTCACCATTGGTCAGTGTTGTCTAAGGTTTCCCAATCGGCCCGATAAATAAAATAATTTTTAACTGCAAAGCGGCAATTTTCGTTTTATCCACTTCTTGTCCAACCCCGGATTTGCAATCGACCGTTTTAGGAATAAAAAACTCAAATTTTAAGTTATCCATCGTACGAAAGAAGTTTAAGTTTTAGTAAACAGCTGTTTTCAGTTGATCGGACTGTTATCATGTCGGTAAACTTGGGCCGAAGACAAGAAAGTACATATGTATATTATAGTATGACTTTTGAAAAGTCACATTGCACTTATCAGGTTTCTAACTCCCACACGAGATACAGGTGCTTAAATGGCTAGGCAGTTAGAACTTATAGAAGACCCAGCATAAAATGGCAATAACCTGGATGGGTTTAATACTTTTTGGTGAAAAAATTACAAAAAGGAAACTGCAATTTTAAACAAAGGGCGATCCGAAACTTGTTTTAACCAAACCGGTAACATATAGCAGCTTAGTCACTTTTTGTTTCCTGTCTGGATCTACCGAGTCGTGACACAGAAAACCCAGCTTGTACAGGTTTGTGAATATACTAATAAATGTTACACACTTTCAGCCAAGTTCGACAGAGAAACGTTTTCTGTGAACGAGAAAGTGGCTATCGTCGTCTTTTAGTAGACCAATCTGAGATCATCAGCTTGCCCTTATACCAAATAATTTGGGATTGGGGTAGCATGTCTTCTTCTACCATATTTCTCTATCTGACGTCATCTTACTAGTAACATCCTTTCTAGCCATTTCGTCTTTCACAAAATCCATCCATCGTTTCTTTGGTCTTTCTCTACCTTTATAGCCAATCTTATTTGCGGCGAGAAAAATACAGATTCAATAACGGGAGGAACACGAGCTATTCCAGAGGCTCTTTCGAACATCCCGCAGCATGTTCTAGCATCCCTGACTAATGAATTGAGAGTAAGGATAAGATTATCAGTATGATCACTATTATGAAAACAAAGCCAGACCATATAATATTATCGATGAACATATTCAACATCCACCACACTATCAACAATGGTGAGAATCAGGTGACCCGTTAGTAAACATCGTGTGAATCCGAATTAAAACATTATTTGTTTTAACTTTAGCAAAAGGCGGCTAGATGTTGAAGGGATTAATGTCATTTCAATCAAGATTATCATAAAAATCCAGCTTTTCTGAACAACAGATCTTTTCACACCTCAGAAAATGATACGGATAATGCCTCATCAATGATGTCGTATGGTAGCGCATCATTAACACGGCAATTTTCTGTTTGATCATTATCACTGTTATCAGCCTAAGAATGAAAACTGAACACACAAATACTGCATTATAATGGAAATTCCTGGAGTCTTTGAATTTAAAAGTGGGCATTTCAACCGTATAACTTAAATTTCTTGGGGCTTAAGAAGTACATAGAGAGGAAGGAAAAATTATCAGGAGCGAAATATTTGGAGACTTTTCCTCAACCAACCACTTGAGGGCTAAGTGGCGGAGTTCAGCTCACTGCTATTCACAGCAAAACTAGCACGGGGGTAAGAAATGCGTTGTCTACACCCATTTGTCAACGAGGAGATAGTGAGTGGAGATAGAGCTGAAAGGGTATACCTTCGGAAAGTAAAGATCTTCAAATATAAGTTTTTACTCTATACATGGCAAAACTTGGTGTATCCCATCCATTATCTTAAAATTGCCTATCTTAAATTCTCAGGACTACACAAAGGTATGCAAGATTTTATTATGCATGACAATGAGTGATTTCCTCACGTTTCCATCGGCTCACGATGTTTGATGGCATGGCGGTGATTGTGAGCATTAAGCTTGGCACACACTAACCAATCGATGGTCACGACATAATGTCGATTAAGACAAAATGCTACTGTATTATGTTAGTGGGTACACTGCAGATTTTTTGTTGCTGTAACTGTTTTGCTTTTTCTTAAAAATAGTTGTGTTTGATTATTTCGTCATGATAACCTTGTCTTTTTGCAGCTATACCTTAAGTTAGCTAATTATTTAGTATAGTACAATGTTTAGGGTTAAATTCTATCTGAAGATTAACAATTTCAGTTTCTAACCATGCTGCACTGGAACGCCGAAAAGATTATTTTTCAAATTTTAAGAGATTTTTTTTATCTTCTTCTTATCGTGTGGGCTGTACGTTTTTACGAACCTCACAAGCCCTAGTGTCAAAGTTTTGTCAGATCCGCCGGAATAAATCTATTTTCTTCAACTAGTGCCTCATGCACTAAAAATAGATTTAGTATTTTTGTGAGAAGACTCAAGAAAAATGCACATTTTTTTTCTATTGTCTTTTACAGTTTCTTATTTAAAATCTAGACTTTCTATTCCACCTATTTGTAATGAGATGTTTTTGTTAAATAATTACTTGCAGGTACAATTTCACCGAAGTTGTGCAACCAAAGTTCACGCTTAATTTTGGCACGTCACGACTGCAAGCCGATTGTTTGTTTCATAATAGGCAAAGGAAGAAAAAGAAAGTTCTTGGACAATGGCCGTAGCTTGAATGAATGGTGTTTTCATGGCTTGACCATATTGAAATTATGTATGTAAAAAAAAAACATGTTTTTTTTACAGGCGTTTAGTGTAGTTGCAAAAAAACGTTGCGCAAAAACTTGTTATTTTGATTTTGAAGTTTATTAATGAAGCCTTTGATTTAATTGGTAATTTTTGGCAAAATCTGGCGTTGAATAAATTGTGGCCGAAATCCGACCTTTGGGAAACAGTACAGTTGTAGTTCATGCGATACAGTGGCATTCGATGCCATCTGCTTTATAAAAACTCATTGTCTCAAAGAATTTTCTGTCTATATATGTTTGCTTTTATTTTACGCAAAAACTTCAAAATGGTTTTGGATGAATTTTGGTACATATAATATTTTTTATCCAGGTGCATAATTTTTCTTAGGGCGTGGAAAACACCTAGTTTGAAATAATTTTAAATAGTTTTTAAACCTAACATCAATTAAATTGGATAGAAAAAGCTTCCTTTACCAATCAAAGCATAATGGATTCATTATTTCCTATCAATATTCCTCAATGCGGCGCGAGAATCTGACTGACCTTGACAAGAACAGCTATGCGTTGGTTAGTGATCGAATGTAAATGCTGAGGCATTTAGTCTGTATGTCTTGCACTATGTTTAGTTAATAGAAAGGAGAATATTGTAGTGACTATAGCGGATAAGTCAGTCAATTGTGGACTTCAATATATGTCATTAAAGCTTGAAGCTCTCTGAACTGTGATCGTATAGCTTTATCCTGAAGAATTGGAGTATTTTTTTCTTCTGAAAATTGAGACAGAAGCTGATGTGATTACAAACGGAAAACAGCTATTTTGACAGGGATTTATGTAGTACCTACGGTGGAATATAGATCGTCAGAGAAGGAATTGCTCTAATAACTATGATGTGTTATTTGAAAGACCATGACATTTTCTAATAACACCAGATAAAGTTGAACGTATTGGAATTGCAAAAGAACTATTTAAGAATTGCGACCTCTTTTTACTTAGATGAGAAGTTTTATTGATCATAAAACTTCTAAGCTAAGTATTCCTAATTGTTTCCAGCCAAGACACCAGGACGCGGTGTTGGGTGGATTTTTGGAATGCTGCTTTGAAAACAATGATTCTGAAAATAAGTTTTTAGGATTTTGCTGGATAACCTTACAGCAATAGCAATGATTGCTCGTTGGCCTAATAGTCACAAACGTGACTGCTGTGACCAGTGTCTCTCGGGTTCAATATTTAAAAAAAATCTATCAAGTAACCCGGAGTCACATAGTTGGCGGAGATACACCCCCGTGCCTGGGAAATCACCTTAGACCATCGTCCCCAAATGCTACCTTGATAGCAGTAGATATTATAATTTTATGCCAGAGACGGTCATACGGATTTGAGGAAACTATAACATTAGAGTTTTTTAGTTAGTAAACCTGCAACCCACACGACATGAAGGAGTATAACCATAGATTAGATAAACTGAGATTGCGACTACAAACAAAAGCCTTGTAAGACCAATAAACCAATTGGAGAAAGGCATACTCAGCTACCAACTAATAACCATGTCACTTTTAATTTTCTTTATTGATTTCATTTGATCTGGGAATGTGTGGGAATTCAATTGTTTCGTGCAACACATGTTGTGGTCTAGATGTGAAATAGCAACTCAACTTTGGTTACATCGGTCTAGAGAATAACATGAGTACTTCGAGTTTTGTTTGAAACCATTTTTGTTATGACTACCTGTCTTTGTACTTATGTAGGGTAGCTATCTGTAAATATATCATGGAATAGAATAGACTAGAATTTAAGTCGGATACAACTTATTTCTGATTAAAGGTTAGGAGAGAATAGTTTTTTCCCGAGGTTTCATCCGCATCTTAAGGAAATTACTTCAAGCAACGATAAAAACTACCTCTTGTCTTTCTCCAGATTTTATTAATCTCCATACCAAACACCCAAATCGGTTGATCAATTTTACTATGAAGGCGTAACAGACAAACAGTTACCTTTGGATGTATAAATCAGTAGGTACCTAAGGATTTTAATATTTATATTTTAACGGATAATATGACTAGAGCATGAAATTATACGAAATACGAAAACTTACCTAATATATACCTATGTGTTTAGATTATAAGTATGTGTAAGTAATTATCACAATGTCATAATCTTCTCATCGTGTGGGCTGCAGGTTTTACTAATCTAACAAGCGCTTTTGTCAGAGTTTTCTCAAATCCGCCTGACGGCCTCTGGCATTTTCATTTTTTTCTGATGGAAAATCATCAAATGACCTCTCCCGCCGTGGGAAGCGGGAAGGAATGTCAGACTCTTACTGACTAAAATCCTTCCATGTTCCTCCCTCAGCACTTTGTATTTCGAGAGCGCGGTAACTCTTTCGAACATCCCGCAGCACGATCTATGGCCTTATGTCAAAATGTATGCTGAAGAAATTAATGAAGTAACTGATTAGAAACAAGGATATCAGTAATTCAGGACATAACATGTAACGACATCAGTATTCTTTCGAAAATTAATAATTTTCAACACGTTTAATTTACGAAATTAATAACATTTGAAACAGCTCAGTCCGATTGCTTCAATATGACAGAATGCAATAGATTGGATGAAATTTGTATGAAACTACTGGTGAAATTACTCCAAGCCTGCCATCTACTAGCTGTTAGTGGAAACTTATTAGGTAACCAAGTTTTACGTGAAGGTAACTTGTTTTCGAAGCGTTTACTTATAAATAATTACGTATGGATAATATAAGAGTAATAATTAGCCTATGCACCAACTACCTCCCTAGTTAGGACACTAGTTTAGTAGATACGGGCTTGCGTAGGTTTTTTTTTCTGGTGGGAAATCATCTGATGACTCCTCCCGCCGCGGGTGGGGTGGGAGGGGGTGTCAGACTTACTGATTAAAACCCATCCATGTTCCTTCGGCCTTTACGTTCCAAGGCGCGGTAACTCTTTCGAACGTCCCGGAGCCCCGGCGCCTGCGTCTGATATGAGATTTCGTCCTAAGCCCTATTCTCATATTTAAGATGTGTAATATGTAGAGATGCATTTTCATTGCACGTTTTAATGGATTACCTTTTTTTTTTGTTTAAGTTAAAAAAAAAAATACAGCGCCAGTTTCAAAGCTGTAAAGTTGATACGATGCGTCAACTATAAGTGTATACCTACGCAGATATAGGGAAGAAAATATTTTCAATGAAAATTATTGTTACTTCTGACGCAAATAACAATAAATTACATTTTTTCCATGGAATTTAAATTAAATGTTTGCCTTTATCTAATTGTTAATTTAATATGTTTGTATTAAACAATGACTTTATTAGGTAGAACATATGTACAATGATGTTGATTGCATTGAATATGTGGTTAAACCACAATTTTGCGGTTTTAATATTATTTTTGTGGAAAATAATATTTTTCGGACGTACATATAAGGACATTAGTCATTGCACATTTATATTAAAACTAGTTTTCCGCCAGCGGCTTCGCGTGGACTATATGAATTCAAATAAAAAATGACAGGGTTTCATACAAACTTTGCCCCCTTTTTCACCCTTAAGGGTACAATTTCGGAAAATCCTTTCTTATCGGATGTCTACGTCATGCAAATAATACACCATCCATGTTTCAGGCGTCTATGATCAGCGGGTTAGGCTGTGCGTTGATCCGTCAGTTATTCAGGACAAAGCATTTTATATGTCATAGATTATGACCAAGGACCTACGGCCGTACCATCACGGAGCTTGTAGCGACGTATTGTTGCATCTCTTTTTCGCAACTGAATTACTTTGACCCAGTGGTTAGGGGTGCCATAATTTCTGGTAGATTTCCCAAAAAAACACATTTATCTGTATAAAAAAATAATAACCAACCTAATCAGTCGAGGCATTTTTAAATTATAACCTCTCCTACATACGGCAATTGGATTTACCGTCTACCGACAATAAAGATGGGGTGTTATAAGTTTAATAGGTGTATCTGTGAATTTGCTTGTCTGTCTACGCCATAGACAGACTCTATGGCATCGTACCTGCCAAACGGATGAACCAATTTGAATGCGGGTTTTTTTAATTGAAAGCTATTGTGCTATTGTATTGTATATTGTTGCTCGTAAATACATACATTTGAATTTATTTTATTATGTAAAACATAGGTATTTACTTAATAGTATTGTGATTCAAAAATACCGTGAAGTAACACTCGTCTGAGTTACACTGACTTAATGGCAGACATCTTGAATACTTTAGCATTCAGGTAATGTAGCATTTGAAAACTGGTTATGTTATGTTTTTAAAAAACATGTAGCTGTAGTTTAAAATTTCTGCTAAATCAGCGGTTCTCAAACCTTGGCCTACTAAGAGTTCGAGTCGAAGTTATCGTTTTTATTTTAGCGAATTTGAAGTGTTTTATTAATTTTTATGCACATATTACACTGCAAATACTTTTTGGTAGTTAATAAAAAAAATTAGGTATAATATTATCCAAAACACATAGAATTTAGTATATTTGTTACAAAATTGTATGTCAAAGATCATCCGCGTTTCCATTCATCATCATCATAATCAGCCTATGTATCGTCCCACTACTGGACACAGGCCTCTTCTTACACAGAGAAGGCATGAGCATTGATCACCTCGCTTGCTCACGGCGGATTGCCGATTTCAGACTTTTGAAGTCCAGGTTTCCTGACGATGTTATCCTTCATCGTTAGCAGTGGTGTCTAAGATATACAAGAAAGTACGTCACATTGGTACTTGCTAGGTTTCGAACCAGCACACTCGTACACGAGAGGCAGTTTTGCCTTAACTACTAGGCCACCGCGACTTCTGGTCGACTCGCACCCTGTATATTATACATCCTGAATTGTATATGGTTTAGGAAAAAAATAATTCAACGCTATAGAATGTACCTATATTCTGATCAAATAAATAATAAATAATATTTGATTTTGAAATTCCGGATTGAATAGGTAGGTATAGGAAAAAAGTTTGAATATCACCGTATTAACTATTCACCGTAGCTAATATTAATTAGTCATTCTTCATGAATTTGGTGATCTAATGAATATATCAATCAATATATATCTATACAATCTTTTTACCGCGAAAACGTAACAAACTCACGTTAATATGAAATAGACACAGTAAATTATACATAAGCTCCTCTCATATTTCTGGAGATCACATTTCCGCTTTTAAGGAATAAAAGTCTAGTTCCAATTTCAAATAAAAAAAAAAGAAATATCCACGTCATGACAGCCATTTTGATTCCTCGCCCTTTCCGTCATCAGCTTGAAGTATTTTCATGTGAACCGGTTTCCGTACCACGCTAATTATGCAGGCATCTACTCGCTCTCGGAACTCGGTCACAGCAGTATCGTCTGTGCCACTGTCTCTGCTTGTCCCCAACCGTTATGTTGTTATCACGAAATCTCTACAGTGATTTGGATGTTGTTTGTTTTGTCGCCACACGAGACTGGAATATCAACAACGCCGTATAATTTTCTTTATTTTAGAGATCTTTTTTGTATAACTCTGCGTGGCAGATGTGCAGGCGTAGGCTACTTTGTACGAAGGTTATCTTTACTAATAATATAATTATATCTTCTACTAGCTTCTGCCCGTGACTTCGTACTTCGTACTAGCCTTTAGTCTTCCTCAATAAATGGGCTATCACTGAAATAATAAAGTAGTTCCTAAGATTGGCGCGTTCAAACAAACAAACTCTTCAGCTTTATTATATAGTTTAGATAGATCTATACATACAATAAAATTGTAACAGCCCGACTCGACCTCTGTACATTATAAATATTGACAAAAATTAATGTAAGGGGTCTTTATAAGAGCTACAGTTCAAAACAATATTTTTTGTCTGTCTGTATTGTATGCTTGCACATGCATCATGCATAAACTACTTAATGGATTTTGGTACACAAAATATAAATTATAACCTAAATTAATACATAGGATTTAATTCAGGTATAAACGATGTAGACAAAAACGCCGGACAAAAGTTAGTAGAAGATAAAAATGTAAGATTTTTGTGTTAAGGGATAACCACAGGAACTTATATTGCAATTTAACCGCCCAAGCAAGATGGTTTCAATTACCTACCGCGCTTAGTAATAAACATTAACAATAGCTTGCGTTAATTACTGAATCCTAAGTGGTCTCGCGGGAAGTCATAAATTAAGTAATTGCTTTGAGCGATTTAGGTACTGCAAATATAGAAAGGAATTCTAAAAAAATAAATGGCAAAGGCTTGTAACCATATTTACCACTAGCTTTCCGCCCGCGGCTTCGCCCACGTGGTATTTTTTTTTACACCTTGGGTTACATTATTCAAGTTTTAGTAGGGATCCCTAATTATTTCTGGAAATAATAATAGCCAATGACACTTCGTAAAGATGTAGCTTTCTAACGGTGAAAGAACTTTTCTGGTTGATTTTTTACACCTTGTATCCGAAAAACCCAAATATCTTACGGAACCCTATTTTTTTCCAAAATAAAATTTAGCCTATGTTACTACGTGGATAATGTAGCTTTCGAATGGTGAAAGAATTTTTAAAATCGGTCCAGTAGTTTTTGAGCCTATTCATTACAAACAAACAAACAAACAAAGTTTTCCTCTTTATAATATTAGTATAGATGAACGTAAATTTATTAACCATTCAACAAAGGATGTCAGGAAAAAAGAGAAAAAATCCCAAAATAATTAAATCAAATACAGCAGGTTTCTGTTAAAATGAAGTTTCGCAAAATAATCTCCCTACCTATTCTTGTTTGCTTTTCAATTAAATATACAAAAGTTTCTTCTCAAACATAATTTCAATCAGTTGGACTAGTGTGTCAAATCCTATCAGACATTGAAGACCTGTTCTAAAAATACCGACACCACGTTCGGAGAGCTCAATAAAACCACATTAAATTCACTTTATACTCAAAGATTTATTTGTTCGGAACTCGTTTATGTGCCTTTTGTGTGCGGACAACGTCTTTTGTATCTAAACAGCTCGAATAGAGGCCACGTTCTAGACCGCCAGGTCGTCTAGAAAGCGTTCCTAGTTCATGGTCGTTAGGGATTTGGTTGAATTTCAAAAATGTTCTGGGATACAAATCTTAAAAGGACTGCTTCGTGGGGTTCAGCATAAGGTTCTTGTGTTTTTAGGAGTTTTCATTGGGTATTACTCTCTCTCTCTCTAGCAAGCCAAAGTTTGGACTTGTTATCGGTTGATAGCGATGTGGCTTTTATTTATTTAAAACTTCATCCACAGCAGTAATAGGTAAACTTAATGTCACAAGGCATTCTCTACCAACCAACTTTTTCATGTTAGACGGGACTTAAACATAGTAAAATGTGGATGTTTTATCGGTAAATCTCTGTTTAATATTTGGGGGAATAAAGGCGTGTTATAGAAGAAATCACCACTACTTTAACTGCATACAATGAGCCAAATAAAGGAATCATTAGCACGAGATATCGGAAGACAGAAAAAAGGCTTTAGTTGTTTTTCAAGGTAGGTTGCCATTTAAGACTTCGGTATCCGGAAGTATGGAAGAAATGAAAAAATGAGCGGATGCAAATGTTTATTGACAGGTTTTTATGTGAGCAAGTATGGTAGAAATGTTATCTTTTTAACATTAGCTTTATATTAAAGGAAACTCATGCTTTTAATAGCATAAAGACACTAACGGCGAGTTAGTGGAGTAGGCACCAAATTTCAAGTAATTTATACTTTATCTATAACGGCTTGAGAAAGACATTGTTTAAAAGCTTGAATGCCATAAAATGGGGGAATTAAGTGGCAGAAAGGTGATAATAAAACGGGACACAAATTCTAGGTTTGGGTTGAGAAATTAGACATTGAAAATCTTAATAACTATATGCCCGACCAAGCTTCGGACTAGTAAGCAGCACTTTATTATTTCCTCAAAAGTGTTAAGGCATGAAATTGAGTAGGTAGGTAGAATGATCATGTCTTCGTATTTCGATTGACTCAGTCTCGGGTCACAGCAAATCGACTTTTTGTTATAGGTGTACCAGCTTTCGAATGACCACGTGGAACTAAAACCCGTCAATTGAAGAAAGTATTGTATGCCATAGGTATAGGTATTTAGAAATCTGTGTATCGAAACTTTCGTCTAAGTGAATATGAGAAATTGCTTGACAAACAATTTAGCTGCTAACTAGCAATCCTGCTATACTTATGAAGTCATGGTACGCCTTCAAGTAGGTCTTATTTAAAGGTTATCAAACTCCTTTTTTTCGGATGGAAAATCATCAAATGCAGGGGGCATTTGATGATTTTCCCGCCGTGGATAGGGCGGAAGGGAGTGTCATACTCTTACTGTCTAAAACCCATCCATGTTCCTTCCTCAGCCCTTTGTATTCCGGGAGAGCGGTATCTCCTTCGAACGCCCCGCATCCTCGGATTATCCACCAGTTTTTTTACAGACAATTTTTACAATCACACTTTATTGAATTTTACCGGTGGGCTAAATTTATTTTATCAACCTAGACAAGATTTTAGGCTTTATATGTATAAGCAGCTGGTCCAGTTCGACCAAAACAGCACCAGCAAAACTTGTTCTGTGAACGATATAATATACAATTTGCATAACTGCATGAAATTCAATCATGAAAAATAGTAGAATTACCTCCAAAAAACTAACGCTAAAGAACAATACTCCATACCAACCGCCTCATGCAAACGAAAATAATGTAACTTACCAAATAACCGACAACTACAACGATATTTCCATGAGCAATAAATCTATCAAATTCCTCTACGCAAATGTACGCAGCATCATGAAACCAGGGAAATTTGATGAGCTGAAGTGTATTGTACAAGCACTCAAAAAATCTATACAAATAATTTTACTTACTGAAACATGGATTAAAAATGATGATGAAGCTAAAAGACTACATTTGCCTGGATACACCCACTACTACAACTACAGACACAACGTAAGAGGTGGTGGAGTATCGATTTTCGCCCATGATAGTATAAAACATCATTTAATAGAGAAACTATCACTAAATGACAACCACTACCTATGGATCCATCTGGAAAGCTTTTCACTCGACGTCGCCTGTATTTATAGAAAACCTGAAACTAATATCAAAGGTTTCCTAGAAACTTACACCGAACAACTACATAAGCGCAAAAGAGTAATATCATTTGGAGATTTCAATATTAATCTACTAAGCCTTGACCAAAATACGCTAAAATATAAAGAAGAACTACAAAGCAGTGGCTACAGACTCTTGAATTATTTAAACGAGAACTATTGTACCAGAGAAACTACTACAACGAAAACTATAATAGATCACGTATGCACAAATCTCGACGATACCAATTTCCATTTCGCAATAATTGAAACCCCTATGTCTGATCACAAGCAAATATATTTTGAAGTTAAGAAACAACAACAATTACCCCTTCGTCGTGTTAAGTATGAAGCTATTGACTATGAAAAATTGTTTAGAACTATGGAACGAGGTAACAATAATTATGAATACTTGTTCAATCTATTTGAAGAAAAATTAAAATTTTGTATAAGTAATAGTAAAATCTCAAAAACAAAAATACTAAACCCACCTAAACAAGACTGGATAAACAAATCAGTTATAAACTTAATCAATAGGAGAAACATTTTATGGAACGGACATAAGAAAAACCCTAAGAATACATTACTGCATGACACTTTTGTCAAGCAAAGAAATGAAGTCGGTAAAGTCATACAACAAGCAAAAAGCACTTACTATCTAAATGCATTTGAAATAATTAAGAATAATCCAAGAAAAATGTGGAGTCTTATAAACAACCTCTCCAGAAACAAAATTAAAGAGGTATCAGTACCTAGAAAACTTTTAATGCCCACTGGAATAGTGACCAATGAGACCGATATTTGTGAGTGTTTTAATGACTTCTTTTCGAACATTGGATCAGTTTTGGCTAGTCAAATCCCTACACAATATCATAATAATTTAATCAACACTATCGGAGCACAGGCGACCGGAACGCTGAACAAACTTTCTCAAATAAAACCGTGTACTACAGACGAAATCTCAAAAATAATTGATAACTTAAAGCTTAACACTAGCTGTGGTTTAGACGGTATAAATACAAAATCCATCAAATGCGTAAAAGAACTTATACTAGTAGAACTTACTGAATGCATAAATAAAAATTTGGAGTCTGGAAATTTTCCCGACAATCTTAAAATCGCAAAAGTCAAACCTATCTATAAAAGTGGAAATAAAACGGAACCAGGGAATTATCGCCCTATCTCGGTTTTGCCTGTATTATCGAAAATTTTTGAACGGGTTTTATACAGCCGCCTTAACGACCACTTAAGTGCACAAAACTTTCTTTATAAAAAACAATATGGTTTTAGGCCAAAATCAAACACGCTTTCTGCAACAATAGATCTTATAACAAATATTAAACTTAGTATAGACAAAAAGCAAATAGCTCTAGGAATATTCATAGATTTAAAAAAAGCATTTGATACAATAAGCCATAAACTATTACTAAAAAAACTAAATGATATTGGTGTCACCGGGAAGGCGTACGATATTTTTAAATCCTATCTAACAAATCGCTGTCAAGTGGTTAAAATAAATGAATTCCAAAGTAATTCTAGAATTGTAAGTTTTGGTATTCCACAGGGATCGATTTTGGGGCCGTTGTTATTTCTAATTTATATTAATAACATTTATGACATTGGTCTGAAAGGGGATATATCACTATACGCTGACGATACAGCATTATTTTACTTTGGACACTCTGTAGAGACAGTTCTGCTAGATGCTCAGAATGATCTGCGCCTTTTGAATATTTGGTTTCAATGCAATCTTCTTACTATAAACATATCAAAAACGAACTACATAATATTTGCTGCGAAAAATAAGAAAATACCACACCACTCACCACTGACTATTAATAATCAACCAATTAAAAAAGTTGATCACGAAAAATATCTAGGACTAATCTTGGATAGTCATCTGAACTGGAAGCCACATATTGAAAGGATTAGATCTAAACTTACTTCTCTCACAGGAGCAATACGAAGTATCGTTCGCTGTCTTCCGCGAAAAATACGCTACAATATATATAACACTCTTATAAAGCCGCATTTAGAATACCTAATAGAAGTATGGGGCACAGCAGCTAAAACTAATCTAGAAACACTCCAAACGGCACAAAATAAGTTAATAAAGACACTCTTCAATTATGATTACAATACACATACACATATAATATATAATGAAACTCAGCTGATGAATATATCAACAACATACAAATATAATACTTGCATACTAGTGCGTAAAATACTTAATAAGGACATACACACACAAGTAACTTTTACAAAAAAACACCAAATTCATAAAATTAGACTTAGAAATGCAAATGACATACAACTTTATAGCCCGCGCACTAACTACGGAAAAAAAAACTTATTATATGAAGGTGCAGCATTATATAATAAATTACCAAAACCTATTAAAAATGCGAAATCAAATATCAAATTTAAAAAACTATTAAAAAATTATCTTGGAAATAATGCGAGCGCACTTTAGTATATGCCACTTCCAGCCGCGCGTGCTCCGTTGTATGTTTACGCCTTGGTTGAGTAGAATAATCCACTACCCTACAATTTTTACTGTTGATACTTTTATATTGTACCGACTTTTGTAATTTTTGTTACTGTACGCTGTTTAGTTAAATTTAAATTCTCATGTAAGTGAATTATTGTTAATTCTTATGGGAATAAAGATATCTCAAACCTCAAATTCGAGTCATACTGTACCAAATTCAACCATTAGCATAATTTGATCTTTTAACATAATATTTGTTATGAATACATACTTAATATAATATAACTGTATGACCATGTAGGTACCTATCTGTTGAGAACTCGTTTATCTATTCGGGCAAGTCCAATCGCCATTGTTACGAGCTTTCCAATAAGGCTCGTGCGACCATCTGTGTTACTGAAGAAAGTGAAATAGTACATGTTTTTACTTCATGCAGTGAGTTGAATTTCAAACAGCATTGAAAGGTCAGTCAAAGAGCTGTCAGCATCGGTGATCACCTCACCCTGGGCCATAGCCTGCCGGGGCTGGGGGATGTTCAAAAGAGATACCGCGCCCCCGACACGCAAAGGGCTAACTAAGTAAGGAACATGGATGGATTTTTGTCAGTAAGAGTCTTACAGTCCCTCCCGCCTCACACGAGAGTCATTTGATGATTTCCCATCCGAAAAAAAAGTCAGATGCTTTTGGCAGAATAACAGTCGAAAGTAAATGTGTAAATACTTATACATACCGACGATTTTCTTCCAGTTTGTGTAAAAAAATGGTTACCGTTTCGTGAAACATAAGTAGTAGTGGGCCCAGTTGAAAACCAGCGTCAGGCACCAGCTGACTGGCATAATGCTGAACTGGCCCTATTTGGCATTGTTGTGCCAGTGTTTTATTAATTTCTTGTTATCTTTTTAGTACTGATATCCATAATGTATTATACTGTGTTGTTGTGTCAATAAATGTTTCTTTCTTTCTTTATAGTAAGTAGGTAGGTACCTACTTAGCTTTTTGTTAATTTAATATAAGTCGTACAAACAGACTGATTTGCTAAACATTTTTAGATTTACTTTGAAAATGTTTTCCCTTTTACGATATTCTCGTACTTTTTTAAATCCGACACAGAGCACAAACTTAAACCTTATTAAATGCACTTTACGTCAGATTTTGTTATCTCTAAGCAGTACTTGGAAGCCGGATTCCCGCATCTAGCTTAAGTCATAGCCCGCATAACTGTCATTATTTACGTCATTAAAATAGATAAGTATTCCAGGAACTAATACAAAGCTGTATTTAGTTTAAGGCCCCATAAAGTCAAGCCTAAAGATTAACATTAAGTAGGTAGTGGTACACTTAAATGAAATGAAATACCAGTTTGTTGATCCTAATTTTATGAGTTAGTCATGTTTCGGGTAAGGGTTAGAATCCAGGTAGGTGTGCACTTTAAGGCCTGTGTTTGTAAGAGGCCGGCAGAATTCCAGGAAGTATGTACCTACCTAATTCAAAACAGTCTTTATTTCTGATTGCAATGTATTATTTAGGTGCCTACTCACAGAAAAGTTAAAATAAATTGATTCACCCAATTCGGCCTTCATAGAGGACGATGATATTCAAACATTGCTCTGCACTTAAAGCTTCATTTAACCAATTTACGCTTAGGTTGAGTATTCTCCTAGAATCCTGATTTGTAACACTTATTTCGTCATCCATGCTCTTAAGAGGGAGGGGGGAAGAATAAACTGGATTGATCATGGATTTCCCAAATTGCACTGGGTCGCGTCGTGGATCGCATAACTTTATCTTATTGAGTAGAGGTTTAAGCTTTTAAAAGTAGAACATCTTTGGGAGATAATGAAAGTTTAAAATGATACTGGTCGAAAACTCTTAAGTATGATGTCTCAGAGTTTGTGAACTACCAAGCCCTATAATGCTAAATCTAATAAGCAGACATAGGTAGGTACCTATCTACTTAACGAGTTCTTAAACACGCATAATTTTAAACTTGTTTTACTTTGATATCTATAGTTTAACTTAATACTGATAACTGGTTAGCTACAATGTCAGTTATTGAGACGACATCTTGACTTTACAGTCCAAGACCGAGTGCTTATCGATTTACAAATTCGATTGTTTTCGAATGACTAACGTATCGATTTCGGAAGCATCGATGCCTTAAGATACTGCCCAGAATCCTAGTTCCGATGGCTTGATTAGCTAGCTAAGTTACTTTTTAGGGTCATTCTAAACTTCAGTAGAAGAGTAAGTACCGTTGACTTTGCTCAACTAATTAGCATAAGAATAGGTACGATAATTGCAAAGAAAACCTAAAAGGTTTACCATGCTGTCATTAATAATTTAGGTAATAATTTAGGTGTTTTCTCTTACAAACTGACAAACGTGCGTGACAAACCGGTGGAGAATGGCAAATGGGGACCTTTGCAACAAGGTCGCGGCTTGCTTAACTCTCGATGCCTGCTATTTATGTTTATGAATCATAGGTGAGAAATATTGACCTTAATATCCTGTTAAAAAGTTTGTAAAACTTTTTTGTAGGTAAAAGGAATAAACATCTTCTTTGTCGATATTTTATTTTATTTTAGAAAAAAGCCGTTTGCTTGGAACAAGAATTTGAATAGGTATGAAAATCGTAATTTCGTTGTTTGTTACCGCATATCAAATGAAGAAACAGATAATTACGATTATAAGATCAAGGAATGTCGTAATAATTACGCTGGAACGTTTTGCAATAATAATATATTTACTCGTGTTATTTAAAGTACTTATGTAGGTCTCTTACCGAAAATAGGGTGAGTCAAAAATCACACGCGTTGCATCCTGTTCTTTTTATTCACAAAAAACGAGCTTCATGTACTAGGTGTGTTCTCTTTGATACACCAGTTCACAACTCAACAATACCGTTACTTCAACAGCTTGGTATCACTTAAAACGTTTAAAAGTACCACAAAATCACACTGAACAACACTTTTAAAGCTTACACGGACCTACATAATTACTGTTTAATTAATATTGTATTGTACACACGATGTAACAAATAAAACTAAAGTTAAAATCTTTCTGTAGCCCGCCACCGTGGAATTTACTTCGACAACTGACAACTTGTGTTTACGTTACGTTCCATTGACACGATTCTAGCTATCTCTCTCTAACGTGAAACTTCAATTAATGCGTGAAAGAGAGGAATAATGTTAACCGTAATGCAATTTTCGATGCGAATGCAGCGCCTCTGGCGGTCTAAAATGGTATTATCGAGGGAGGAAGGCTTTGATTTTATTGATTGTCTTGGTGATTCTTTATTTTGCCGATAGATAGCGGTTTAAATTGGCGACTTAATTAAACATTTCACCGCGAGATGGCGCTAACATACATACATAGATGATCCATCGTTGCATATAAAATTTTCCCGCCATCCATCGTGCATTTGTGAAGTGATACCTTTTTTCGGATGGGAAATCATCAAATAAAGCTGCCTGCCATGTTTGGGGCGAGCGGGAGTATCAGACTCTTACTGACTAAAACTCATCTATGTTCCTTCCTCAGCCCTGTTTATTCCGGGAGCGCGGTAACTCTTTCGAACATCCCGCAGCCCTGGCGTGAAGTGATGCCTGATTAATGATTTTGGAGGAATTACCTGAATGAATTTGTTGATTAACATAATATATATTGTGATGATTTACTTGATGCATAAATTGAAAGGAATATTTTTTTAGATAATATTGTAGATGTCGTTATGAACAAGTTAGTGATAGAGTAGTGGCTGACAGAGACGAGTAGAAGAGACAGTCAAACATTTATTGAAACAACTCAAACATAACTTAACAGTCAGACGCGGTGGCAGACAAATATTTGGGGTGAGGGACATCAACAAGCCAAATTGGCCGAGCGTTAGCCGAAGCTGTAGGTTTCAAGGAAGCTTCAAATTTTGACGATCTATTACGATTAACGGCCTCCAAAAAAAAAAAAACATTTTTTATTTATTTATAGGAGGTTTGTCAACTAGAAGTGTACAATTTTGGGAGAGGTCATGTTCCCTGTGAGTCCTGTGACCCCCCTCGGACCGCCACTAATAATTCTAGCATGAGTCTGAGCTTTGAGCTGTGTCTGTCTCGCTTTCACGGTAAAAAGGCCTAACTCAAAGCTTAACTCATCAACATGAAATTTGTTATAGAGATAACTTGAACCCTGAGGGTAAACATAGGATACTCTTTCGCCATAATTAGCCAAAAGTTGTCTAAATATTCGATAATAGGTCTCGTATACATGAAAATTGGGCGAGGACAAAAGAAAGAGACAATACCTTATTACCCCTTTCACTCCATAAACTTGTCATATAAGAACCTACTTATGTTTACTATAAATAGATTTATCGTATTTTACATTGCACTTTGCAGTAGTAAATATAAAGCTACTGCAACCGTTCGCTGCGCACGCGCAAATCATTTCACTCTCTATAGACATTGATCGGCAACATTTGTTTTGATATTAATACTTTGTGTAATTATCCATACTACTACTGAATAATAACTAATGTAAATATCTACTAGTATTTATTTTAAACATAGTAGTACATAGTAGATTTTCTAAAGAAAAACCGGCCAAGTGCGTGTCGGGCCACGCGCAGTAGGGTTCCGTAGTAGGTCTCAGTTAGTCGACTATAACTCTGTAACCGGTTAAGCCTACTTACCCGTGATAGTTTTCCTTATAAGTTCATTACATGTGCTACGTCTGTGATTTTTTTCACATTTCTAGGTACAGCCATCCAAAAGTTAGAGGGGGGGGTAACTCGTCTCGAACAAAAAATTTCACTTAAAATCTAGATATTTCGCAAATGGCTCGCTTAACCGAAAAATGATCTTCACACACCCATAATATTTTTGAAAGACCTATTTAACGATACCCCACACGAAGGGGTACGCGAAAAAAAAAATATTCATCCCTACTTTACATGTTTGGGAGCTACCCTAAAAAAAAATTTTTTTCAAAATTTTATTTTACCACTTTCTCGGCGTGATCAATATACATATTCATACCAAATTTCAGCTTTCTAATAACAAAAACCACGGAGCTATGCCGCGGACAGACAGACAGACAGACAGACAGACAGACAGACAGACAGACAGACGGACAGAGCGAAACTATAAGGGTTCCTTGTCGGACTACGGAACCCTAAAAAAGCCAAGTCAGTACAGCAGTCGAACAGAACAGAATCGATTACTATTTCAGGCAAGCCCGGTTAAGCAGTCGACAACCTTCTAAAACACAAAAAAAATACTATTTCATTCTTCTTTGTTGCTGACTCAAGCTCTAGTTAAGGTGTAGATTTTACCAATCAAATGGATCCAAGTCTATTCTCAAGACAAGATCTAACTTGAGAATCGTTCTGTAATACGTCACCAAGTGTATAATATCTCCGTTAATGATCTATGAGAATACACTCATGATGTTTGTGCAATACCGCCTTTCACTAACAAAAACCTAATTTTCATAATTTTATTCACAGATTGTCCAATTATTTACATACTTTTTCCAATAACCAATAAATCAGCAAGTGTCATTTACAATTTCCTTCCTACATAAGTACCCCTTTACAAAATGTTGTCGACTCCCCCACTTCATTTCCCCGGTGGGGATATTAGGCGCCGGCGTACAACACCGCGGAAAAAAGTAAAAACACTATCGTTAGTCATTAATACAGACGCAAGCGCAGCGCGCACTTTTTTCCAACCATTTCTAATTTCGACACCGCCACGAGCGCACGTGTCAAAACGATCTTTTTTCAAATTTTTCAAACATCAAACGGCTGACTTTTACCGCGTTTTTATTGGCAGTTACAATGATTAATAGTGATGTTTATGAATCGTTAAATATCGATACGTATCGTCGCGTAATTTACGCGTAACATCAGCGCAAATTGTGCGTGGTGGAAGAATGAATTGATTGTTGTCGTGTAAACTAATGACTATGACGCGTGCTAGCTGTTGTGTTTTAATTGTATTTTTATTGGCGATTTTTATGGACAGTTGTGATGGTTACAGCCCTAGAGGTAAGTAGCAACATTATTATTTTCAACACATTTTTTATCGTTCAACGCAACAGCGCTGAAAATCACAAATTACATGCATAGACCTGTATTAACTACCCAGGAATGTCCAGGATTGAAAGAAGGTATGCTACATTGAAACTTACCTTTCAGCCACTGCACTATCCTGACTTGAAAATCAACTAATTCGTAAAATCACATATTACTTTTTTCTCTAAACCAACTAGCTTAAAAGCTCTTAAGTTAACCAGTAAACATAAAAAAATATATTTCAAATTTAATAATTTTGTAACCACTGAAATACTAATGGTGTCAATTAGTCAACATGAGTTAGCCATTTTACGTGAAAGGAAATAAAAGTTTTAGATTTAGTAACGATATGAAAGTACTGTCATCAGCACTTTACTATGATCGATCATAAAATGATCTATGATTTTACGTAGAGCTCTGTTCCGAAATCTAAGCTCAATACTAGCAATAACTAACTACTATCAATTGGTATCTAACCAATTCATAGTTTACATAACTCCTTTGCTTTGGTTTAGAACTTACAATTTTCATTTTCTTGCATGTGTCTTCTTCGTATATTTTCATATTTTTGCAATCTTTTTTATATTAGGTAGGTAGGTACCTACTCAAAACTAATGTCATTTAAAAAAAAAACATGCACAAAACTTCATCTGTAAGCCCTATTAGAAAATCAGAAGTTAAGAAAGATAATCTCAACAATTTTATATTTCCAGATCAAGTAAATGATCATTAGAAAACATTTCAAATAATAAAAGACAAAGTTTTGCATTCAAAATTATCTCCGGCTCATAATTTACTATAAGACTATTTACCTATCTTACTTCATATTGAAATATCAACCAATTTACATATTCCACTCTCATTTTCTCTGACGCCGGCTGGCCTGCCACAATTCAAACCACATTTAGTATTAAAACCTGACTAAGGCACATGACAGTAAGCAATGAAACCTTGCCTTTGTGTAACAATGTTTTACTGCCAACTTACTGAAAATTGCAATTAGTTAGTGACAGGCTAGGAAATAAATCGGAATTAGCTTTGATAGTAAAGCTAGACATAATTCAGAATGTAACATGACTTGATTTACACGAGCTTTAACTGAAAATTTACTTAAAACATTTAGTTTAACGAAGGGTAAATGTGAGACATAATGTTCTTATTACTAGTGACTCTTTGACTTCGAGTTTATCTTGAGTTATCCAATTTTGAGGAAAATTTATAAATTTTTGTTTCTTTGAAAATCTGCGAACATTTAGAAATGAAAATTCACCGAATCGGTTCAGCTGTTCTTAAAGGATGTATGGTTGCAAATGAACTATATTTGATTTCTTTTATTTAAATAAATAAATCTACTTACGATGTGTTTGGCCCCTTATCGTACTGGTTACCTTCTTAACAATTAAGATCTATAATGGTCTTCTATTCAACATCATTAAATGCAAAAGTAATTTTCAATCCAATTTCAACGCACGTTTGGAAATGTTAAAAGTGCATGGTCTGATTTCTAATGCCCTGATTCTAATGATTATTAAGATATTGTGGACAATTGTAGTTATGATCTAATAATTGTTTTGCCTAGCAAAGGTAGAGTTAGCTTCCAATCAAATTGGTAGCTCTCAGCAATACCATAAAATCTGAATAAATTGAAGTCAGTAAACTCTTTACAACACGGTATTTAAACGACGCCATTATTCAAAGTAACGATAGTACCGTATATATTATAACTACATATAACAAAATTCAAGTTATCAATATAACATAGCAATAGGAAATTGTTTGTTACACAAAACCTTAGATTTCACTTTTCCATCTTAATATTTATATCGGGTAGTTTCCAACGTAAACGACCGGGTTTCCCTTTAATGCTTGTAGACAATATCTTGTCTTTCTTGTAATAAGCGGCGTGATCTGTTAGCTAAACTGTCTTATTCCGGCCATTCTACGAAGTGGCCAAAATCCTGTTCGCTTTATTTATCTCCTTTTTAAACATAGTTACATTTTAACATTAGTGTGTATTTTGATTTATTTACTGTTTTTTATAATCACATGTTTCAATTAATATCCAATCTCTCCCATTTATTGAGATTTTGCGCTTTTCCTGTAGACCAAATCACGTCCTGTCGACGGTTCGCGGCATAGGCTGCCAGTTCCTGATATCTTTTAAAAATCCTCTCCTATGTTTGAAGTATTTAATGTAAATCTGTCATATTACAAATATAATCAAGTACATTTTCATGTAATTTTAAAAAAATCTGACTTTCATATTACAAGTTACAAAAGATTCTACAGTGTTCGTAAAAAACTAATCACTCCTGTAGGCAAACATGAAAATTCAATTTTTTTTTTAAATATTTTGAATAACAACACTGTTTGTTTTTGCTAGCAACACTAAAACAGTAGTTGTCATCGTGTGACTGTTTTTGCTGGCAGTTAAAAGTTATTTTCTCATTGTTTTAAAAAGATTGAGTGATTCTACGAAGTGTAAAAGTTGCTGCGTCACTTCTAAAGTCGCCAATAAACAGTAAGTCCTTAATTCAAAATTATAATTTTCATTTAGTCTTGTTAATTAGCGGTAAAAGGACAGAACGTTATTCAAACCGCGGCTTATAACCTCAAATATTCGCATCGGCATGGACTAAAGTATTTGTACATCACATCTGTCGAAATCACTTCTGTCGAAAGGGTTGTCTACAGATGTGATGAATGCCTACACTTGTGAGGCTTTTAAGAAATATATCTTATAGCTATATAATAAAGATTCAAATTCATTATTAGAAAATTTTTGCTGTGTAAATAATTTATTTTTTTGCTGAATACACGTGGCTTTAGCTAAGTTTAGTACAAAATACAAATTTGTATACAGAAGTGACTTATTTCGACAGATGTGATGTTGTTTTGTTTTTTCTCAATTGTGATCACAATTTTATTTTTAACTGAACCCTTATTCATATTTTAGTATATTTATCGTTTACCTGAAGCATTATTTATATTTAAGATGATTTTGTGAAAAAAAATATGGAAAGCAATATTTGTCTACAGCAATGACGTCTGTCTACAGATGTGATTTGATGCTTTAATTTTTTTCCAGGGAATCGATCTTAATTGAAAGAATGGCAAGGAATAAAAAAAAATTGACTGAAGAACAAAAAAAGGAGCGCCGTAAAGAACAGAAAAGGAGATATATACAAAAAAGAAGACAGAAAATGTCGGAAGCTGAATTAGAGGAAAGGCGCAGAAAAGACAGGGAAAAATACCAAAAGAAAAAAGCATCAGGAGAGATCAAGACGATTAAAGAACAAACTCCAAGAGAACAGCGAAGGATAAGGAAGGGATGGCGTGAGCGTGCCCAAAAGTATCGAGACAGGATACGACAATTGAAACGACAGGAACAAGATATTATAAATAATGACACTCCGCCGCCATCGCCTGCAATATCTATAGCTAGAAGCTCATTTTCGCAAATTTCAGGTCTTTCATCACGATCTGAAATTGGCAAAAGGATTGCAGACAGAAATAGAAGGAGACTACGTCATGAAAACTTATACTTAAGAAGCAAATTGATACAAATGGAAAAAATGTTGGCAAAATTTAGAATGAGACTTATACGTAAAAATAAAAACAGGAACTCTATAACTAGTTTAGTTAAACAAACAAATAATGACAAAAAAGAGAGAATACTAAAAATGAAAAAAGCAGTTCGCGATTTTTTGGAACAAGATGACAACAGTCGCTCTACGGCTGGTAAGAGAGAAACCATTACTAAAAATAAAGTAAAGAAACAGAGACGTCTTCTTAATGACACTTTAATAAACTTATATAAGAAATTCATCACAGAGTCCGGAATAAAAATGTCTTACGCATTTTTCTGTAGACACCGCCCTTTCTGGATTCTCATACCGGATGCCAGAAAAAGGGACACCTGCTTATGTACTACACATGAGAATATGGAATTAATGATAAAAGCAATGAAAGGTTGCAAAATGATAGACGTCAATTCTTCAAATGATATCGTTAAGATAATGTGCTGTGATGGTCATCTAAAGGAAGATTGTATAAAAAGACAATGCAACATGTGTAAAGATAAAAAAATTGCTTTCAGTATTTCTGAGGGTAGTGACATGGTATCTTGTGAACGATGGATAAATAAGAAAGTTCCCGTCAAAATAAAAAATGTTACCAGACTTTGCCAGAAAACTCTTAAAGAAACATTTAAAATATCAAAGGCAAATCTTTCTCGCATGTTTGTAGTTGACAAGTTGCCAAAATTTATGACACATGTATACAATGTTGTTCATCAATACAGGATCGCCAGTAAAATTAAGGCAACATTAGGTGATAACGAAGCATTCCTTCACATAGACTTCGCAGAAAATTATAACTGCAAATATTATAAAGAAGTGCAATCAGCTCACTTTGGTGGCTCAAAGCCGCAAATATCAATGCATACCGCTGTTTTATACGTAAAAAGTTCGGATCAAAACTCGGCCATAGAATGCTTTTGCTCGGTATCAGAAAATTTGAGACACGATCCTGAATTGATTTGCGCTCATCTAAAACCAATTTTTGAGGAGATAAAACGTAAAATACCTAGTCTGCAGACAATGCACTTTCAAAGTGATGGTCCGACAACACAGTATCGGAACAAATCCATGTTTTATTTAATTGCCAAATTCATAAGCCGAGAACTGGACGTTGAAAATATTTTATGGCACTATAGTGAGGCTGGGCACGGTAAAGGAGCACCGGATGGAGTTGGAGGGAGCTTAAAAAGGACTGCAGATGCTAGCGTTGCCACTGGTAATGATATTTCAAATTTCGATGCCTTTGTGAGCTG
Source organism: Pyrrhia umbra (assembly GCA_963891755.1). NCBI lineage: Eukaryota > Metazoa > Arthropoda > Insecta > Lepidoptera > Noctuidae > Pyrrhia > Pyrrhia umbra. The sequence goes on from OY982928.1 coordinate 13,991,265, forward strand.
CTTGCAAGAAAAATGTAAAGGCATACGTATTCTCCCGATCGATGACACTCATGTAAATGATATCTCAGACATACTGAGCAACAGCACTACTTTGCCATTTAAAGGGACTCTCAGCATCCACCAACTAGCATGGAGTCATAAATACCCTAATATCATTCAGGCAAGGCGTCTAAGTTGTGCTACTTGCTCACCAGACCAAGTTTGTCGTCACTTTGGTTTAGGCATGATAATTGTTAAAAGCAAACAGGAAACATCAAATGACCATGTAATAAATGAAAACCCAGAGAGATCCTCTGCATCATCTATTCTTGTGGAGCCTGAAATAGACAATCACTCGAATCGGAATGAGTCAAACCCATCGTCTTTGATTCAAGAAGAGCATTTAGAGCCCAGAAAGTTGACCAACACTTTGCAAGGTCGTGACTTTTATAGAGTGTGCTACGGAAAATCATCTGATACCGATTCTGAATCAGAATTACCATGTAAGGTTAATGAATCAGCAGCAGTCCGTAGTTGTGCTAATCTCCAATCGGACAGGTCAGACGATGTAGAAAAAAGTACTACATCGAAGCACAATTATACTCTCCAAGGATTTTTTTCAGACAGCGATGAAGATATTTTCTGACTGATTTACTTCTTATTACATATTTTTTTTAATTGCTATTATATATGTATTGTCTACAGAGGCGATGTCACATCTGTAGACATAGTTGTAACTTTTTTTTATTTTGAAACTGTTGATTATTTTCATGTTAATTATGTTTTAGAAAGTGAGAAAACAATTAGTTTTTTTTTGTTTTAACTTTTTTTTATATAGATTTGTATTTGTTTTCGTTATTTTTATAGTATTGTATATTCTGTCGACAATGGCATCACGCCTGTCGACAGACAAAAATCTCAAAAGTGCCATAAATGCTCATATTGTGATTGATGATCTCTAAAAGTATTTTTAGATTAAATTAAGACTTATTTTAATTTGTCCTACCTCAATAAAACCACCGAATTATTAATTTTGTTTTTATTTATTTTTTTAATTGGCTTTGTAGAATGGCCGATTCAGTGTTGCGTGAAAAAAATAAGTTGATAGAATTAAAACGTGGGTAAAAATGTGGTTGGCTACTAAACGAGATGGCTAAGTCGAAAATTTGAACGTCATAAGTGGTAATGTATGATAAAGTCTTAACATAATACCAACCTCGATTGACAAGCCTAATAATGGTCATTATTCTGATGAACTCATTGGAAATGGTCGTAAAATGAATGTATTGGTTATTTTAGAAGAATAGACAGAAGTTACTTTAGCAATATATGCAAAAATAGTAAAATACAAAATACCGCTGACCTACTTGAGTAGTCCCACAATGACATCACATTTAAATTTTCTGTAACATCATCAACATACAATATTTAAATATGAACTTGCTCAAAGGCCTTACAAAAGTCGGAAGATTCCTTATCGAAATTTACCATATGTTGTGTTGTAAATAGTTTAAATTGATAGATGAAACTAATTTCGCATACGCAAACCAATTTTCGTTCGACTGAAAGCTATCACTACCTACCTATAAGGTTCTATTTAAGTATTTTCATGTGATTCCTTTGTTGTACATCAATTTATTGTGAGCAAAAATAACAATAGAGTTGTGATTAAATGTTCAATTGTATTCAGTTTTGTTAATAGACTCTTAAATAAGATTTTTGTTAAGAGATAGAATACTGCTACTGAGACACATTAGGTCTAGGAGCTTCTTTCTATAATGAATATACTTCAATAGCTATGGTATTAGAAGCAGTTATATTATCACTTTAAAATAAATAATAGGAACATCATCAATATCAATTTGTAACGTGAAATACCTGTCACCTATTGACAATTCAATCTAAGTAACCTTAACAAAAGATGCTTTTCGATCGAAAAAAATCTCGAAAATATTGACAAAAACTATCAAAAACAGCTTCATCGCGATTGCTATTATTGTATTACAATTACCAAATTCATTGTCACTGTTACATTTATTACGAAACATCAAAATGTTTGCGAGGAAAGCGGTGGAGCAAAAACATCGGACCTGCGCCGCATTTGGGTCTGTGACGTCACGACCGATCAATTTCTCGATTAGTACCGTTCCACTTTGAGCTGATTGACTCGAGCCGTTTCGTGTTCCATACAAATTATTTTATAGTTTTGATTTGATTTTAGAAACTACTGACATTACGGAAATGCGCGGTTGCTGCAATTAAAATTTTACCACCATCGCTATTTGGGTCTCAAAAATTTTAAATTTCTATGCTTCTTCTTATGTGTGTGTGAGCATCGATATTTATATTTATTTAGTAGGGTCTTATTAGATGGGAGATTACTCCTATTCTGTTTTCTTTTGTAATTCTCTACCATGTCACTTTTGTAATTTATTATTCTTCTATCTTTTAAATTTTGAATATCTCCTTCTCCGTATTTCTTAATATCCTCTTTTTAACACGGATGCTTAGAATATTTGTTATTGTATTGCCTTCTCACAAAAAAGTATCATGTTTATCTTTAGCTAATTTGCTTACCCTGAATTGTTTCAACATTTTGAATCCAATGATGCTTTCAAATATTTACGCGAACATACCTCTTTTATGAAATAGATTCGTGTACTTAGTATAATTATCTTTCTAATACTGCTAACCATGTAAGAACTAAGTGTTACCGTAACACCCCATCCATACTCCGTAACATTATTAGTATTCTAGTCAGAGCCAACAACTCAAATAACTCCTTAGTCACTGCTTACGACACATAGAAAGTTAAAATAAATTACATAGCTAATAAAATTAGTGACAAACCTTGTAGTGATTTTATTCTTCGTAAAGTTCCAAATAGTGTTACTAAATAGGTAGTCGATAAGTGAATAGTATCAGTACGTGATTCTATCAGATTTGATGTCATCACTGAAATACTTGAATTCTGTGAAGAATTAGATTCACTTTCACATGGCAACATTGAAATGTTCACGTTGTATGCGGAAATAACTTTGTTACTGTCTGTGATAAACTGTTTATTATCCGAAATTCTTGCTAGCTTTATTAACTAAAGGCTTTCAATTAAAACATTGGAGATAAAATTCCTAAGGATGTTGACAAATTGAAAAATTGATAAATAATCTCAATTTTGTTATTTAAAGCTTTATGAATAATATGAAAGAAAACGCTAGATGTATTACAGATGCAAATGAAATTACTGATACGGTGAATGGTTAAGTAGATACCAAGTGACCAATCAAAACAATTATATATATGAACTCTGTTCATAATACTTTGTAGACAACAAACAATCATCAAACAAGAGTAAGTGATTCAGAGAATCTAATTGCTAAAGGAAAGAATTTATTTTCAAATTACATTTGATTAGTTGAAGACAAAAAAGTTTAAGTAATCGTTCCAAAAAATAAAATCTTCGCCTAGGTTGTTAGGTAAGACGAAAATAATAAAAAAAACGGTAAATGAGACAAAACTATTCCGTTGGAAAGTAAATAACTACAAGTAGTCATTGGAAATAAATAAACCTAATTACATTGAGAACGGAAACAATGTTATTGGTTACTTACATAATTTTCGATTCTGCGAGTTCTGAAAACTTTATGATATTTTATTTTAAATTGTCTTCTTCACGAAACATGGAACTTTCTTATTTCAGTTTTGAGCAATCTGAGACCAATAACCAACTTTAGATTTTTAGAGGCCCACTGTTGGGTTAAGGCCCAATCTCATCTCATAAGAGAAGGCATGAGCATTGATCACCACGCATGCTCCAAGGTGCATTGGCAATTTCAGACTTTTTAGTCCAGGCGCCGCACCACCACGTGTTTTTGCAATCACTATTCCAGTGTGAGAGCGAGACACAGCTATTAACGTTGTATAGCACAGATCCTTTTTTACAACGAAACCATTCCTGCACGTCATGGTAAGGCCCCAGGTTTCTTCACGATGTTTTCCTTTACCATTGATCGGTGGTGTTTTAGATACACTTTGAAAGTTCGTATGACTTTAGAAAATTCTAATTTGTACTTACTGGGTTTCGAACCTGCACACGTATACGAGATGCAGGTGCCTTAACCAATAGGCCACCACGACCCTACACGATAATATTAGGTTGTAACTTACTATCTTCAAATACTATACAAGACATGTTGTGATAGTCATCCATCAACGTTAAAACATTGTCCATTGTGTAAATGACTCATAAATATGAATGGCCGATGATGGCTATGGGTACAATAAACCACAGCGGTTTCATTTTCACATGCCCTCAAAAAATCTCACGCACGTCCTTTCACACTTCGGACGGTAAAAAAATCGATTGACAACAATCGATACTTAGAATATCGATTCGATATCAATCAAGACAATCCGTCGTTATAAAAAGACTAGACTTTTCCCCTGGCGTTTCTTGCACGTTAATGATGACAAATGCGTTTGCAAAACACTAGAGATTGGATGTGAAATACTATTGTCAATGTGTTGTTAGTTTTCCTAGTTTGTTTCGTAGGGAATATTACTACATTTAAACCGACTTTAGTTCTTTATTAAAACTTGAGTATAAATAAAAGATAATGCGTTACATCCCATTAAAATGATTAGATTATTGTAATATTATTATAATTATGTAAATCACCTGAACCGATTTAGATGAAATTGAGGATGGAGATAGGGTAAACTGGAGACAGTTAAAGACTACTTTTTATCTGTGTGTGTTATGGAGCATAATATTTTTCTAAATGCATTCAAATAGGCCAGGAAAGACACAATGGTTACCTAAAGACGTGTATATGTGTAAGAAGTGTCGTCGAAAAATATCAAGGACTAGCTCTCCGCCAGTGGTTACGCCCGCGTGGACTATACCAAAATTACAGGGTTTCATACAAACTTCGCCCCCTTTTTCACCCGCTTAGGGGTAGAATTTCGGAAAATCCTTACTTATCGGATGCCTACGTCATACAAAAAACACACCCTCCAAGTTTCAGGTACTACTATCAGCGTTTTAGGCTATCAGTCAGAGTCATTCAGGACAAAGCATTTTATATCTATATAGATGTCAGATAAGCTCAATGTATTATCTAAATAAATCCATGTTTAAATTTACAATTTCCTTCTTGTAATAGAGTTTATTTTATGGGGTGCAGATAACGTATAATTAGTGTATCGTAAAGTACTTTTCCTTTCGCGTGCAATTTAACACCCCTTGAGTTATAACAACTAAACGGTAGGCATACACCTTATTACTCTCACTTTAAACTCTCTATTTTATTAGATTCGATAGTAAAATAGAACAATCTTTGTTTGGTAAATAAATAAACTTTTAATATTACTATCTGTTCATCATGTTTACTCGCATCATTCATGTATAATTTTTCATCTTTGTATTTAGACTTGACTTGACTTGACTTGAGAACGACTTAACCGATTTGGATAAAAGTTGGTATTGAGATAGAGGGGACCCTGGTGAAGGTTATAGGCTAATGTTTAAGTCGGGAAATTTTCAGGATGCAGGAAACAACTATTATGGCATAAAAATCATCCTACTTCCTTCACCAGATTGCAATTTTACATTAAATCCTTTAGCGTTTTACCACGGAACTCACAAACAACGAATATATCTACAGTATCACCTGCGTAGCTTTTTCCCAACTATGTTGAGGTCAGCTTCCAGTCTGATGGATGCAGCTGAGTACCAGTGTTTTATATGGAGCGATTGCCTATCAAACTTCTGGAAGTCTCCATCATTCTCTCCCTATATTATCCATGTCAATCTTACTACCGTTTTGGTAATTAGTAATTTAGTCATTGCTTAGTGCTACAGTAAGCTGGAGTCTAGATATAAAGTGATGCGTTTAACAGAAACTCATCGGATGTTGTAGCAATAAGTTTTCATATAATAAAGATGTTACTTCACACGATATTAACACTCAATAAAACATTAACAGCTACTCTATTATTTCAACCGTAAATAATGTATAATTTGTTCTGAGAAATGAGTGGCGTCGTGTCATCGGGGCAGGCATCGAACCTGCGACCTTCGCGGGAGAAAGTTAAGAAACTGACATCTAGAATTACTTGAGGGCTGATTGCTTGGATTGTGTTTATTTATTTATTTATTTATTTGGGAAACAAACAGATACAATAACAAATACAAATATTTCATATAGATAAAACATTATCCAACAATAGTTTCCTCAGATTAATAAGTACATATTTAAATGTTAACATCAATTAACAATATATACGTTACTAACATAATATAAGTAATTGACCAGTAAATAAATGAACTTAAATTAAATTTTGAAATTTTGATGACAAAATATTTCTAACGCTAATTTTAAATTTGGGTAGAGAAAGGTGAAGGATATCTAAATTGTCATTGGACGCAACAGAGATAACATTGTTGTATAATCGACATGTTCTCTTAATGAAGATGTTCTTGCCATAATTGGTTCGTGAGAACGCAATATGGAAGAAGGATCTCTTGCGTGCATTTACTCGTGGACATACAAAGCCTATCTTACTGGTAAGATAGGGAGAGTCCAGTTGACCTCTTATGAGTTTATATAAAAACGCTAGATCACGCTCAGCGCGCCGCTCCTCCAAGGATTGAATATTCGGCCTACTCTTATCGCTCAACTTATATCGCCAGTCAATATGTTTCATAAATTTATTCTGCAACCTCTGAATTTGCTCAATGTATAAGCCATACTGCGGATTCCAAACCACTGAAGCATACTCAAGAATAGACCTTACGAGAGTTTTATATAGTAGCAACAGAGTTGAGTGATGCTTGAAATCTTTACCAACTCTGAGCACAAATCCCAACATACGATATGCTTTATTGGTTATAGTATTAATGTGAGCATCAAAAAGAAGTTTACTGTCGAGTTGGACTCCAAGATCTCGTACCTCAGACACCCTGGAGATTACTTCATTATTCATTTTATAATTATATATTATTGGATTCTTCTTCCTACTAAATGAAATAATATTACATTTTTTTATATTAAGAGATAAATAGTTTCTATTGCAGTAAGCACACAAGCTGTTAATATCTTTTTGAAGCTCAATACAATCATCAATTTTAGTAATAATCTTATATACTTTTTTATCATCAGCGTACAGAATGAATTTAGAATTTTTGAACACTTTAAATACATCATTAATATACAAATTAAATAAAAGAGGTCCAAGATGAGAGCCCTGGGGTACTCCAGATGTTACGGGCAAGAACGAAGAACAAAAGCCTTTTACCGTAACAGCCTGACTCCGGTCTCTCAGGTATGATTCAAGCCATCGAAGCAGATCACCGTGTATACCGATACCCTTGAGTTTATTTATTAATATTTCGTTAGTTCGTTCGTTTAGTTAAATTAGATTGTTGTTTTTGGTTTATTGATTTTTTATTGGTCAGATTGAGTTATGGATACCTACTTCTCTTTACTTTCAATTAAGATCAAAGACTGATATCACATAACGTGCATATTCAAACACATGGTATCAGGACATTGATATAATAATTTATTAAACATTGTGTCAGTAAAAACAAATAGCAAAAATAATTAATTTCATCATTCATTTTGACTAATCTTGAATTGATTTTTTTTTCGTTTCACGTACAACCCGTGCATCGTTTTCTATGTAGCAAACTAATTGTCCGGTTAAGCAGGTCAAATGCTGTTAGAAGCACCCTGCAAGATGTCATGTAGAAAAATAGAAAAAAAAGGCTATGTAGTGAATTCTGTCTGCCCCGGCAAAGGAGCATTGCTATGTTCTAGTTTAAAGTTTTTTCTTTGAAAAATTGTTCTTAAGATTTGCCAAGACCCCGGAACGCATAGAGCAGTAAGGAATAAAGATGGGTTTTAGTTAGCAATAGTCTGACACTCCCTCCCGCTTCACCTATAGCGGGAGAGGTCATTTGATAATTTCCTATCCTACAAAAAAAGTAACACGCACGGGTTTAAGTAAGAGTCCACTCCCTTCTGTTCTACCCAAAGCGGGAGGAGTAATTTGATAATTTCTCATCCATAAAAAAAGTTACAAATTTTTGGTTGTACAGAGCGAGACCAGCCTGGTTCTTTTTTAAGTAAAATAAAATCTGTCTCATAAAATATACTTCGGTTTCATCACGGTGCCTCTTGACCTCTCCATCATCAGCCAGCTACAGTACATCAGTGCTAGGAGTAAGTTCAGCTCATTAGTCGAGGGCACGATTTGAACCTTCAAGTCACGACCTCACGATGACCTGTCAACGGCGCCGAGCCTTTACGCTGTTGTTGGGTTGTCAATAGGATCTAATGTTTTTTGTTTAGGATACTTATAAATAAAATACTTATATTTCTTTTGTTTCCTTCTAATTGTTTTGTACTGCGTCCATCAAATCCGAATCAATATTTTTCTATTCAATCAGTCATAACTGACTTCTTAGTATTACGCAAACATTGCCGAGTGACCGCTGGTAATGTCATGTGTGGCGCGTACAGAATATGCAATGGAATAAGTTTTCATTTTCACTGCGACGTGACTTGCGACGTTTATAGTGAAGGGATTAAGGGATGAGAGGTCGCGTTTTGAAAAATGATAATTGTATAACATGTATTTAGTAAAAAGTTTTATTGTCCTTGTATGAACTATAAGGCAGAGTTCTTTTCGCAGAAAACAGACGTGATTTTATATTTTATTTTATTAACCAAAGCATATAAAACACAAAACACATTTTTTTAATTTCAAATAGGTCTTTGCAATCTCTTACGGAACGTCAAGCTAGTTGCACGGTTGCAAGATGTGGGTATTATGGAGAAGAACCGGCAAAAGACTCCACAGACACTCTTTTAAAAAAGAAATGTTTACAATAGTCTTTTTAAGCTTTAGAGCTCTCATTTCTCTGAACATAAATAAAATATTATGCTGAAATTATTGTCTATTTCTTTTTTTGAAAATGTTTTGCTTCTGCAAATTTTCCGCTCCGCTTATGCTTTACACCATACCATGACGTCACAGTGGCAACACGTGTTCATGGGACAGTCGCGGTGCAGTATGATTACGTCACTCTAAGGTGACCATTATAACGGAGAGTTTGATGAACTTTAATAAAGGTGGACGTTGATTTACGACCAATAATGATGTAGCAGTTTTGTAGTTAATAATATTCCCAAGCTCACTTCATTGATAATTGGAGGCACAATTTTAAGTGACATGTTTGTTTGTTTTTGTGGGAATGCAAAAAGTGTTATTTTAAATTGTTTGTATTTCTATATAATCGAAAATTGTATTCTAGTAGCTATATTACTCAATTCTTCTCATTTATTCTTCAAATTGCATATAACAAAACATAACAATTTAAACAATCATTTTTAAAGTAATGGTCAGCTTTATCTTTTTCGCAAACATATTTGTTAAACTTATCTGTCAGATCAATTAATCTGGTAGATATTCCTTACGATAGACCAAGCTAAAACTTTCAAAGAAGAAGCTGGAGTTAAATTTTCCAAAACAGCCATTAAAGAGGTTACTAAACTCCATGATTAAAAACACCTGGAAGAAAAAACTGGTCAAGGGCGAGTCGGGCCACGGGTAGTTGGTTTTAGTTAGACGACTACAACTCCGTAAAAAAATATTTTTCATAATTTTATTCTGACATTTTTAAGTTAATTTTTTCCAATTTTCATAATTAATATAAATATCCATTCCATACCAAGTTTCAGTTTTCTGTTCCTAAGAACCTCCGAACTATTCCGCGAACAGACTATAAGGGTTCCTTGTCGGCTACGGAACCCTATACCCTATAACAGTGTTTCAAAGCTATACTGCACACCCACTAAAACTGCTTTAAACCTAACTCCCTGTACACCAAACTTGTTCCCACGTCGGTCATCGGCTGCTAACGCTATAACTCCCGTGCAACAACCTCGTTATCTGATCAGGCCGATCTATTTCCACGGGCACATTGAACACCGCTCAGCATGAAAGTAAAAGGTTGGGAGTTGCGGAAGCGCACGCGCGTTGGAAAGCGTGTACAAAGATATTTTCCGCTCACGCGCGGCTGCCGGCTCGTGCGTATACGCTTCTTGTGTGTTTGGTGGCAGTTTTTTTTTCAGGGAGCTCGTTTTTTAGGCTTTTCTTGAAGACCTATCTATGCTGTCTAGGATATTGTATCTTGAGGATTATCAAAGAGGATTCACTTTGCAGGCACGAAACTAATTTTTGGGTGTTACCTTTTTTCAAATTTAAAAGTCAAAGAATATTATTTTAGGCTTAGACATTATATTTGGTGCTGATCAAAAATTTTATGCTTACTTAAAAAGATGGTTTTAAAGATACTTTTTTGTTTAAACTTGTGCTAGACCCAGAATATCCAAGTGAAAATATTTTCTGGTTCTTTTGATTTGAATATTTTATTACAGAAAATTTACAACTAGAATGGGCCAAGTTATCCTACACACATTAGAATTCCTGATATTTGTATCATATTTTTATTCCAACTAAGCCATTTACAGGCACTTTTGCATTACCAAAGAGTATCCTACCAAAGAGCCTAGTTGAAGCTAGTTCTTGATCATTTTTCCCATGGTCCTATGGTCTTTCATTAAGAATTTAATTAACTGTATAGGAAGTGGTTCATTCTAATAACTTTCCCTTTCACATCAGTCATCAGCATGTCCTTTGCTTGTCATGCACCTGTGCACTTTATATTCTGAGGACATAGCCTTACCTAACTTCCGGTGTCCTAACATACACACGTCACGTATCAGGTACCTTTTAATAGGCTGGTCTAGGAGGTGGTATTGTAAGTTTGAGGCATAAAATAATGTGCTTTTTTGAGGCGTACTTATGGGCGCTCTGCAGTCTTTCGTCATTCGCACATTATCTCTGACAGACTGCACTGTTTTTTTATGTCCCAGAAAAGCTGCTAAAATAGAAAAGCCTAGAAAAAAAAGGTCTGCAAATTATTATCGAATTTGAAGGAAGATATTGCATCAGCCAAATGATATATTAAAAAATGGCAATACATCTTATATTCTCATTCTTTAAAACAAACAAAAAACTACAAAATTGACTCTCAATTACATTTCCACCTTTATCAACAATCTTAATCAAAATTAAATTATACAATCAGACATTGAACAAAAAATTACTATCACACAAATTAACATGACATAACAGAGTTACATAAACAAAACGCCTACAACGAAATAAAATAAAACAATAATAAACATCAAAACGTAACGTAAACGTACGAGTAATTCACGTGTAACGTACCACACAATTACGCGGTTACAACGTAATTTACGTTAACGTTCAGTATTGCGTAATGTCACTTGAGATTATTACAACGTTATTGTTTTGCTCGGTTGAGTAATCACAGCTTAACTTGTTAAATTCGACACTTTCTTTGAGATCCAATTGTCGGCCATTTTTTTTACATATTACCTGACTGTCAAAGGAGCTCGTGGCTAAGTAACAGCCGCACGGGTCGATTGATCAAAGGTTAAGCTACGCTTTGCGCGGATGGTGCGTGGATGGGTGACCATCTATGTCATATTGAGACTCCTCCGTGCCTTGAAAAGCACGTTCATGTCATTTAAATATATTTGGCAGTCGTTACAGGTAGTCAGAAGCCAGAATATCTGACAACCAGTACCTTACCAAAGGGTATCGTGTTACCCGGTGACTGGATTGTTGAGGTCAGATAGGGAGTCGCTCCATGTAAAGCACTGGTACTCAGCAGCTTTCGGTTAAACTAAAAGCTGACCCCAACATAGTTTTCAGAATTTTCGTGCCGGCTATAAAAGTAATTATTGATTAAAACATAAATCCTAACTAATATTATAAATACGAAAGTGAGTTTGTATGTTTGTTTATTTGTTACACTTTTACGGTAAAACGGCTGAACCGATTTGAATAAAATTTGGCACGGAGATAGAAGGAACCCTGGAGACGGTTGTAAGCTACATATACCTAATATTTTTATCCGGCGCAACAGCAGGAACAGCATATACCTATATGTTTTTTATATCTATCTTTCTACTAACCAATATCTTTACTCAATCAAACCAACCAAGCCAGTTCATAGTTTAACCGCAACTTAACATCCGGTTCAATGTTACCACGTAACATTTCAGAGCGTTACGCCATCACCCCGTAATCCTAGCAATTACTTTTTTACAAAACATCGGTCACTTTTTTCTCTTGAACCATTTCTCTTTTTGTTAGATTTCACCACACTGCTAATTGTATTCTTTTGGCTGAAACTGTAATGTTTATTGTCTAAACATTTTTGAAGTGTATTGTCAATGTTTTGTCGTTTGACACTTGGTGCCTTTGTTGAGAAGAATGGTGGTTGGTTGATGATGAAAGTGTGTGGTTTGTGGCTGTGTGGCGAACTCAATGAAATGGTGACTTCAATTAGGTACTACCACAGTTTTCGTAGTGTGAAGACTCTTGGGGCTGTAGCAAATCTGAATACCTGGAATTTACCTAAATACTATATTAAAGTTTGCCACTCATAGTAGCTATTTAAAGAGCGTTTGCTTTTATGTTTGAGTATTTTGTTTCCTACCGTGAGTAGATAAAGTCACGATTCTACAATATGTTTTTTAAATCTAACCGTATGATTTAAGTACATATTTGAAATATGAGTTAAGTACTTATTTGGAATCAGGAAAAAATCCGATTCAATCCGACGAGTATGTATCTCAATATCGAAAAAATATTTTTTATATAAACGCTTATCGAGCAAAACATCGCTCTAGAAGTCGGTGGCAAAATACTAACAACAGAAACTTACAAGACACCGACTTCTAGAGCGATGTTTTAGTCGATGAAGCGGTAATAAAATTTATTTTTCTCTTTTTAGTGTTTTTGGAAGTCGTTTATATTTTTTTTTGTAAAAACTTTTTTAAATTTTGTTTTTCATTGTCTCGATCTTATTATTATATCAGTGAAAAAAGAGGTACCTAGACCTGCACTTAATTTTTTTTGGTAGCAATAAGCGTAAATCACCAAATCATCACCAATTAGGTACGTGGCGTTTGCGCAAATAGAGATAAACTGTTATTTTTAATATAATTAGTATAATTTAGAAAAAGACTGAAGCGATATTAATACCTCTGAAGATGACTTATCAAACAAAAAGAGAACCATCAAAATCCATTAATAATTGGAGGAGTAATCGCGTAACAAACACACAAAGAAACATACAGATGAATTGATAAGCTCCTGTATTTTGAAGTCGGTTAAAAAAAGGTAATTACGGCCTTTATTCTTCTGACGATAGTAATAAAAAATCACTAATTCGGCAAACCTTTTTAGTATTTGCATTCCACTTAAACAACTATTTACGTCATTACAGAGAAAGTGGTGATTATCCAGTGACCTGCCATGATTGATGATCTATGTCCCGACATCTTTAACTTCCGACTCCTGACTTCCTAAGTACAGTCACAGACAATCTGTTTTGTATTGAGAAGCTTTGAGGCAGCTCAAAAGAATTTAACGATTCAATGAATAATATTAATGGATAAGATCATAAGGAACGAAATGACAATAGAGGTTAGACATTGTTTAAACTTCTTTCTTTATAGATTCGTGTGTTGGCTTTCGCTTCTTTACTGAAGCTAATGTTTATTTTCTACTAGCTGTTTCCCGCGGTTTCACCCGCATCCCGAGGGAACTACTTAGCGCACCCGGGTAAAAAGTAGCCTATGTTGTTCCTCAGGGTCTATTCTATTTCTGTACCAAATTTCATTTATATCGGTCCAGTAGTTTTGGCGTGAAAGCGTAACAGACAGACAGACAGACAGAGTTACTTTCGCATTTATAATATTAGTAAGGATAAGGATATAGTAAGGATATTAGTAAGGATAAGGAAGTAAGGATATCTATTCTATCCATCTACCTTCTATCCATATATATATATTAAAATGAATACCTATTTTCCTTGGTCACGGCATCACGCGTGAACGGCCGGATCAATTTGGCTGAAATTTGGTACGGAGATAGAGGGGACCCTGGAGAAGGTCCTAGGCTTTTGATACGGGTGCGTGTAGTAGTTCCCTCGGGGCGCGGGTGAAACCGCGGCAAACAGCTAACCATTTAAAAAAAAAAATTGTTTTAATAAAAAATTTATAAATTGATTAAAAAAAAAATGGTTTTTAATACCGTAATTACGTTGTTTTTACAGGTTTATTTACTTACTAGCTTCTGCCCGCGACTTCGTCCACGTGGAATAGAAACTTTGGGCTATCGCTAAGTTTAACCCTCGATTTTGATACATTCTTCACTGATGCTCCACTTCTATTGATTTAAGCGTGATGATATATATCTAACACTGAAAGATTTTTTTAAACCGGTCCAGTAGTACAAACAAACAAACAAACTCTTCAGCTTTATTATATTAGTATAGTATAGATACCTGATATGCCATATTATTATTATTATTTTTAATTGAATTAAAAAAAACATTATCGTGTTACCCGGTAACTGGGTTGTGGGGGTCAGATAGGCAGTCACTCCATGTAAAACACTGGTACTCAGCTGCATCCGGTTTAGACTGGAAGCCGACCCCAACTAAGTTAGGAAAAGGCTGTTCAGCAATGCTGTTGGATTTATTTTTTTAAGTGATTGTCATGGCAGAACAAATATAAATATATGCATATATCTATACAACAAATTTATCGGTAAGAATAACAATAATAATTTATTTTTCACAATTCTTTTTAGAATATCAAATCTAATAAGCTCCGTGTATGCATAAGTATTTTATTCAATTAGAAACCAACTATCACTCTTCACAAAATTAATTAGGCTATTCTACGAAGCAGCCGGTCTATGACCCGAAAACTCTTTGAAATATCAATTAAAAAGACTATGAATCAACCGGGTCATCTGTACAGATAGCAGCGGAGGCGGCCCGGCTAATTGCTCAGATGTTTCTGATAACGCTACTCTGATTATCTTGTTGGATGACGTTTTGATTTCATTTGTCGATCGTCAATCATCTCATATTATCAATGTTAGGGTTCCGCGAATTAATTCAGGTTCTAGATTCACAGGAAAAAATACTCGTTTTTTTTAATATTAATGGTTAACCTACGCTTGGCGCGGTCGGGCCTTTTATGGGTACCGTGACCATCTAGGAATGTCATACCGAAACTCCTCCGTGCCTCGGAAAGCACGTTAATCCGTCAGTACCGGCTGTCATTTGTAATTTTTTGTCAATTGTTACGGGTAGGCAGCAAGTCTGAAAACCAGTCTAACCTATGGGTATAATGTAAACTGGTAACTGGGTTGTGGAGGTCAGATATGCAGTCCCTCCATGTAAAACGTTAGTACCTACTTAGCTAGTTAGACTGGAAGCCGACGCCGGCTAGACAGATGATGATTCGGTAAGTAAAACATAGTTGTACAGTTCACAGGTATTTATTTAGCTATTTATTTAGCCATTTTTTAATTAATTCCCGTTTGCTTTTTAGAATCTAACATTAAACTGACGTTACTTGAATTGAAGTTGTAGATTTTTACAGAATTCAATATTAAAAATGAAATTGACATTATTGCACGACACTCAAAAAAACTCTTAAAGAAAAATATCGTTTCGTAAATTTAAACAAACTCACTCAAATTAAATAAGCAGATATATTAAATTAACCGTAGCAACAAAAACTTTAAAGAATTTTGATCGATAAATCTGCGCGGGGGCAGTAGCCATTTGGACGAGAGTGAAGAAATCTCACTGAGGGATCTTAAAGTATGACGCGATGCAATCGCTACTCGTTTAGCTCAGAACACTTATATTAGCCGAGTCACGATCGTGAATCGATATACATATATATCTTCCGAAATTATATTTGTGAGAGATATAATAGCATAGCAATGTTAGGTAAGTATAAATAAAAAAAGGTTTTGTCACGTAAAAGTTGTTTACTAAAATAAATTTATGAAACTGCACTTTTGAACTTCAAAGGTATAATATTTGCTATTGAGATATGCACAATACTATACAGAACACAATAAAGTATATTTTTTTGGGTAAAATAAATTATAATCCACATCTTTATTCATTGCAGTTGATTTAACTATTTCATTATTATATTATAGTACTTGACTATAGCCGGTTAAATGTGGTATAAGGTACTATAGTTGATTTATTGATTCCTTCGGGCAAAACAGATAATATTATTTATATCACTATCAGCTGGAGTTGCGGGATGTAGGTACGAAAAAGATACCGCGCCCCCGGAATACAAAGGGCTGAGGAAGGAACATGGATGGGTTTTAGTCAGTAAGAGTGTAACACAACAGCTGGAGAAGTCATTTGATGATTTCCCATCCCTAAAATAAATAAAAAATTAACACAACTCATCTATTATTACCTTCTATCCTATTGGCATACATTCATACTAAAAATATTTGTTATGACAAGAACTTGTGTTTATAAATCTGGACATTTAATCAAAGAAAAAAATGTTGGTGTAAACACCATATTAAACATAAATAATCATAATAGAAACAGACATAAATCGCATAGGTACAAATAATTCAACTCACTCTAACCTCTATTCAATGGTATTTTAAAATAATTATAAATATCTAAACGCTCAAAAACGTTCTCACAATACAACAAACTAAGTTGCGTAACTGCAGTTACTTTGTAACGCCACAAACAATTTGTACTGCATTGCATCACAAATCATCAATAATCGGTCCCTTGATAAAATGACATAAGTACACCCAAGCCCTTTGTACTTTAACCAATCAATTTCCTATAATAACCAGATATTATGTAACTATTACCGAATAGAAAAATGTTTAGAAGGCTCACTTGAGAATAAACTATGGCCGAGCAATGTTGGAGGTGAAAAGTTTTTATTTTAAATTTATTATCAGGTTTTAGAAAAAAGGGAAGGATATGCGTTTATTTATATTGTTTACTAGTTTTCCACTAGCGTTTCAGATATTCTCTACGATCAGCGGTTTAAGGCTGTGCGTTGATCCGTCAGTCATTCAGGACAAACCAAATATGTATAGATAGATTTATATTTACCCGAATACAGTGAAGCCCAAAGGGAGCTAGTGTATTTGTAAAGGTGTAAATAGAAACTGTAGGTAGCTCAAATATCAGGGCCTAGCAAAAACAGTGCTTTGCATGATACAGACTGCAAACACACAAACTATTTAATGATTAATCATCAGAATGGCTGAAACATAATTCTCCTCTCATTACGAAATATTTTTGGTCTTCTCTGTATGATTTTTTCTTCCACAGAGACATATTATATCCCTATCAACGGTCGTTTCAATTATCATCACCTTTCTAGCCATGCCATCTTTCACACAAAACAGGTAGCTATTTTCTGGTCTTATCAGAATCATTTAGATATTAACAAAAAAGAAAGTATTTACATTTAATTAGGAAAAAAGTAAGTATAAAACATATTCTAATATAAATCTAACTAAAATATGGCGCCAAAAAATTCTTCAGCTGGAAGTGTACCCAAGAGGCTGGCAGATAGATTTTCTCTCTTTTTCTTGTTAAACTGTCATTTAAATAGTTCAATTCCAATCGTAAATAATGCACCTTCTGTGTATAACTTGTTAGATATTATAATACGTTATCGGTAATCCGGAGATTGCTTGTCAGTGAAAGTGCTATCATTACGCTGATGTGATGTTGATGGGGTCACTGACAGACCGCATGACTGTCGTGGTTCGATCTTAGATGGATGCTGCATATATCACTGTACTTGCAATGTGGGAAGATGATACTGAGATAATTTAGACAAGATATTGCGTCATGATTCGTCTATCGATAATAAAAAAATTAAATAGGTTTCCTAGAATGTAATAAGCCCATTTTAGATGTGGTCATACAGTATATTAAAATAACCCTATCTCATTTATGTGATATATAAAATTACGGTAGCGAGGTATTTTTTATTTATTTCAGTATCTCATGATCAGTGATAGGGTGATCGCTAACACGGATATTCCCTGGGATTCTGACTACAATTCCCAAATGAAAAGAAAGAGAGCGGTCGCTATTTTTTTTTAACGAATTGAAATGACTTGCCTGTCTCAGTTAACCAGTGCACGAAAGTTGTTTACAAACAAAAATATGTTTACTATACATTCTAGGCATGTCCATATTATTACAAAGAATCGCAAATAGAAAAAATAGCTTTACTTTGTCCAGTCGCTGATATTTATTCAAATTAATTAACATTTCTTTTAAATAAACTCAGACATCCATTTATAAAGATATGGTTTACAATTTCAACAGTACCTTATAAGGTAAAGTAAAAAATGACCATATATGGCAAAATACTGATGTTCACAAATTCATCAAAAAGTAACATTTTGGTTACATAACTTCGTGTCGCGGAGTTATTCGGCGCATTTTCAAACCGCCTACGCACTATGCAAAATAATATACCGTCTAGAGTTAAACAAACAAAACCGAACTAATATACAAGTATTAGCAACTGTCATAGTTTTACTTTCAAAGCTTATTTGCGTAGTGACAAAGCATTACCATAATATTCTATTATGGTAATGCTTTGGGCTTTAGCTTTCCTTAATTGGGAAACAGAATGAACTAATTTTTTTTTCAAGTGAAAATAAATGGTCCTTCATACCGAATTTCGGTTTCGGCGGCCATATCAAAGGAGAACAGCCAGCTACATCATCTGCCTAGCGTTTTCCCGACTATGTTGGGGTCAGCTTCCAGTCTAAACTGGATGCAGTTAAGTATCAGTATTTTACATAGAGCGATTGCCTATCTGACCTCCACAAACCAGATGGTAAAACTGGTTGTCAGACTTTCTGGCTTCTGACTACCCGTCACTACTGTCAAAGATGTACAGATGACAACTGGGACCAACAGCTTAACGTGCTTTCCGAGGCACGGAGGAGTCTTACTATCACATAGCTGATGGTCGTACACGGACCAACCGCGCCAAGCGCAGCTTAGCCTGTGATCGGTTGAAACATGACGCTGTTACTTAGCCACGAGCTCCTCGGAGAACAGACAGCTGCGCAGAACATAATTATAGTTTACAAGCGTATACGCAGATACAGGTGCACTTTTTAGCCTCACTCTCAAAATCTGGGTGAGTGCTTTTTTTAAAAAAAACATTCTCCCACACTAGTACTCCTGTATCGTGGGTGCGTTTACAAACATTTATTACACATGCACAAACACCCAGACACGGAACAATTAATACGGAATAACAACCGCGACACTCAGCGCAGCAGCCGATTGCTCACTACGCCAAACGTGCCGTCAAAAAGCTTTACGTGTTCTCTGAAGCACGGGAGGATAAGAAAACGACAATGAAAACGACAATCTATGGATGGGTGACCACCCATCCATAGATTGACCGTGGCTAGTACATCTTAATGTTGCTAAACTATCGATCCTTGCTGTTACTTATCTACAAGCCCAAAAAACTATGACATCAGTGACTTTTGTGCTTTTCAGGTTGATTTTGTAGTTTATTTCTTCTTCCTTTTTTTAATAAAATATCTTGTTTCATGCACCCGCAGCCAAGCGGTCGTAGTGTAGATTCTTCGAATAATATAATTCAGTTCAATTTAATTTAATAAAAAAATACACGTTCTAGAAAGTTAGTAGCTAAAACCTTTTGATTTGAAACAGTTTTGGTTAAGATACACCGTTACAATGTTGTGTGTCGAATTGAGGAAATTAAAGAAGGGTTCTTAAAACGCTAGTTTTTAATTAAGCATTCAAATATTTGGCACGAATTGTGTTCTCCTTTGACTAAACCCAAAATACTACGCACGTGTGTTGCTAAAATTTATGCGGGATGGCGTTTCCCAGGTCTCTAAAAACGCGTCTAGCCGGGAGCCGGGACGCCTAGAATCCCGCTTTTGCGCGCCGAAATAACAAAAGTGGAGAAACATATCTGTATTTTTTTGGACTGAATAAAATTGGTGAACTAATACTGCATATACCTACACATCTGCCTACCCCTTCCGAAAAAACAGTCATGAATTACATTAACAACAACAATGTAAATTATTCGTAAAGCAATACTTATGCAACATAACCCAAATCTTACAATAAATTAGAGAAGTCTCAACACGGTGCGACAATGCGACAAAGCGACAAAAAGTCGCACCTCCTGAACACACAGTAGTTACGTGCTCACATGTAAATAACGAGTGTAATAACTGACTGCGAAATCATCATTAATGTATGTGTAACGACATTACACCTTTTTACTGCGTCGTTGGGTAATCACGGTGTGTACATAGATAGATGGCTGGTTCCGTATCGCACTATCCTTCCGTGGAGGTACAGTCAAACACATATTTATAATGACTTCCTATTAAATATGAAATTTTCTTAACACACTCACTCGTATCCAGTTTTGATGGTTTGCTTCCATTGAAAGAGATGAAGGAGACTATACCAATAACACCATCCCTCGCACTAGAATCTGGACTAACTAAAATTATAATTACAAAAGTGAGATTGTTAAGCTTTCACGGTAAAACAGCTGAACCGATTTCGATTAAATTTGTTTCGGACATTGATGGGACCCTGGAGACTGTTATAGGCTACCGTATAACTGAGTGCACTAATAAGTTTCCTCGAAATGAGGGTGATATCGCGATAAACAGCTAGTACTATAAAAAAAACTTGAATTTTGAATTTTGAGATCAGGTGCAAGACCAACAGCTTTACATGCACTTCGAGGCACAGAGGAGTCTCGCTATTTTAAGAAAATGATCACCTATCCTGGACTGCTCGCAGCTAGCATAGCTTAACCTATCTAATCTATCGATCCGCACGACTATTACTTAGCTACGAGCCCCTCAAAGACTTACTACTTAATAAAAACTATTATCACATAAAAGTGAATTTCATCTACGCTCAAAATATGTTCTAAATTGCACAGCTTGTTATCATATTACGCGCACCAATATACGTGCCACTTAATTTGGCAAGATACGAAACATATTCGGCAAAAAAAGTTAATTCAATTTACTGAAGTGGGGTAAGGCGTAAGTCGTGTTAAAAGCGGATGGCGTTTTGATAATGTTTTGACGCAAGCGTTTACAAAATTAACAGCAAATAAATTATTAACAGGCTGTATTTATATGGCAATAAAACCTATAAATATCCTACTAATATTGTAAATCCGAAAGTTTCTCTGTCTGACGGCTGCACCAATTTTGTCGAAATTTGGTATATCAGTATTATCTAGAATACGCATGAAATAGCGGGAACCAGCTAGTGTAACAGAAAAAATAATATATCTTATCATGCATTTTCACACATCTTGAATGATATTTCTTACGTTTCACTTGTAAATTAACTCATATTTTTTGGTGCCACTGGCTATAACAGGGGCTGTACCACCACGTGTTTTTGAAATCACTATTCAGATGTGAGAGCGAGACATAACTAACGTTGTATAGCACGGTCTCTTTTTCACAACGAAACGATTCCTGCTTTGACACATCATGGTAGTTCACTTCACTCCCACTCACACTTCCCAGTTCACTTCGCTTCCGCGGTCGCTTATCGCTATCTATGCGGCCGTTCATCACCGGACCGTGAACACTCGCGTGTCACTCAATTCGTTCCTCATACTGGTCGCGATATAATTCTCATAATTGTTGAAAAAAACACTGTAATCAATATCTAAACTGATATTAGAATTTAAATTCTACTTTAATCTATTAAGTTTTGTTATTTATTAACGCAATGAAACAATGGTTAACATCATTTTGATTAGTACTATGATTTTTTTTATTATCACGGGTACTTATAACCATTTTGTTTTACGCAATAATTTCTGCAAAACAATTACTATTCAAAATGTCGTTTTAAAGACACAGGCATTAAGTTTTAATAATTTTATCCATATACGAAAGACAAAACCCGTAATTTTATTTCATTCTTCATCAGAATGCGGGGTTCCATTACGGCGGCACACGCGTCAGCCACGAGACCGGACCCCAGGGCAGCTGCGCATCATCAAGGGTCGGGAGTCCAAGAGAGGAGCTTGGCCGTGGCAGGTCAGGGATTAATCATACTTTGATAATAGTTTTAAAAATCGGGAACTATGGCATGGATTTGTTCCACACTAAAGTTATCGATTTGGCTATGGCTGGGTAAAATGTTATTACCGATCTGTTTTCTTTGTTATAATTTGGACTGGACATCCAATTTTCTAAAGGTGTAAAGAGATTGCCCCCAAAATGTGCATCCTTCACCGGTTTCTACATAACTTAGCTGGAAAAAAAGAGTGGCGCATTAATGTTTTCAGTCACTGGAATGAATTTGTGTACAGTTCCAACTTAGTGATAAATAGCTAACAATTTCTACTGGTATGTTCCAGGTGTCGCTTCAACTGTTGCATCCGAACTACGGCCTGATTGGTCACTGGTGCGGCGGCGTGCTGGTGCATCCGATGTGGCTGCTGACCACGGCACACTGCATTCATAAGTATATCTGTTTTACTTCAATCTTGATCCTCAACATTAACTATCGCCATACCTTCTTCTTGTTTCAGTCTTGTAGGGCTAGACAAGTGGCAAAAACGCTAGTAGAATAGAATACAAAATGTATGGGAATAACATTGAATGACAGATTAGGCGTAAACGAATATCATTCCCATACATTTTTGTTTTCTATTCTACTAGCGTTTTTGCCACTTGTCTACCCCTACTGTTCCCAAGCTATTTGGATTTTGCTTCCATTCTTCTCTAAACTGTCACCATACCTATTAAAATTATTTTTCTTCTTCTTATGAGGGCTGCAGGTTTCACTAATCTAACAACCCTCAGTGTCAGAGTTTTCTCAAATTCACCTGACGGCTTCTAACATCAACAGCTGGGGACGACGGTTTACGGGGCAATTTTCTTCTGACTGTACGAAAATTAACGTTGTTCGTCAAATGTTTCAGTGAGCTATTCAACCTGCCAGTACCAGCGCTATGGACAGCAGTCCTGGGGGAATGGGACAGGGCCGAGCAGAAGGGCGCCTACGTGCCTATCGAGAAGATCGTGTTGCATCACCGTTTTCATAACTACCAACATGATATAGGTGAGTTTAACATGACGATTAATTAATTCATCAGCAGCCCTCTTCAGTTCCTTGTTGAGCATAGGTCTGTCAATGATGCCACGAAACTCAGACCTCCATCAATTTTCTTATATCATTGACTACATAAGATCAAACAAAAACTTTAAATATTCATTTGCATGCTAAGGCTGATAAGGTTTTTTTCAACGTTAATATTAAAGGTTAAAGAAGAAATCTCAAAGTTACAATATACTAAAATATTCACATATTAAATTTTTCTCCTTACTTTTTCCAGCCCTTATGAAGTTAACTAGAGCAGCAGACGTCAGCACAGGCAGTAGGATTCGCACAATCTGCCTACCCCCCTTCGAGCCACCCGTTGACGCCTTCGAAGCCGACAAGGGCTCATCATTCTACCTCCGTCCAGAATCAAACACGGAACCACCAAGGCGAAAACCAAAGCCACCAAAACCAAAACCAGATACCGCCGTCAAATATCTAGAAAAACTGAACAATTTAACGAAAAATATGTTCTCAGGGCTTGTGAATAAGAAACATAAAAATATGAGATATAATGTAAGAGTATCTAACGAACCGAATAGACAGACAGATAGAAAAAATGGTGAAGAACTCAGAAAATCTGATAGTGAGAGAGGTCATAGCGATCTTATATACGATAGTGCTACCTTAGATAGTGTAGTTAAATTAATCAGAAACAGCTTACTCAAAGATGATTACAAAGTAAATATAAATAGAAGTGATAAAAAGCTTATGTTTGGTGAAGAAATCGATCCGTTTATTGATGATAATAATAGACTAGACTTTAAAGATGAGTGTTACACTACTGGTTGGGGTAGAGAACAGACCAATGGTACATTAACTGATGTGTTACTCGAAGCAGAAGTGCCTGTTCTACCGTTGAATATATGCAGGGATAGGTATGCTCTGACACTGCCGTTGAATGAAGGCCATCTATGTGCTGGGAGTACGGATGGAAGTACTGGAGCTTGTGTGGTAAGTGAACTTAGTATTCATATTAAAATTAATATTGTAAATACGAAAGTAACTCTTGACTATTTGCCAGTAGTAACGGCTATACTGATTTTTAACAAAATGCTAATACGTAGATTAGAAAAGGTGAGCTGATCAATATCAAGCTCAGTGGCATACCACGGAAAAGGCTTATGCCTACTGTAGACTGGAGACAGGTAATTATGATGATGATATGTGGACCTTTGTGGGAATCCGTTTCCGAGAAAAAAGGCATGTTATTGTATGTGAATAAAAGGTGATTACTTATAGGAAGATTACTGAAAGGAATATTTGCTGAAGTAAATAATGAAATCGCAAAGCCTTCCCAATGTACGATACTCAAATATTCCAATCACCTAGTAGTGCTTGAATAAAAAGAAACCCGTTGACTTGACCTTAAGAGTGAATTCTGCGTTTGTTAGTGTACAAGGAATTTTAATTGAGCCAATTATATTTTGAGATTGAAATCTTAATGAAGAATTTTTGATTTTTATCTCGAGGTTTTAAGTGTAATAGAATAGTTTGGTTTTGGATCATTAAAGTATCAAAAATGCTTGTGAAGTATTTCAAATATTAAATTACATAATTAATAATTATTTTGTAAATAATGCAAAATGCTTATAACCTAGCATTTCTATCGATATCTACGATGGTTACTTAGCTCCCCACACTAGTTCCTCTACTATAGATAAAGCAACATACCATACCGACCTGTCAGCAAGTCCGATTGTTAGACCAGATAACATTTGATGTCTTGTAACAATTTAATACTGTTCTTATTAATTTTCGTGACATCGCTATCACATTGGAAAGTTCAATCAAAATTCTTGACTTTCACTCATCAGAGAATATTATATCAGCCAATAATAGTATTGCTGTGACTGATTGGAAGGTCGTGAGTTCGATACGAGATGTGGGAATTTTGATGTCAACAGTTGGTGTCAATATTGTGGAAGACTTTGGCGGAGGAATAGATAGATTTATAGTGAAATAAATTATATACATTATTAGATGCATCTTAAACAATCAAAAATCATCATCTGCTTATACTATTTCCTACTATGTTGGGATCAGCTCCCAATCTAATCCGAATGCAGCTGAATACCAGTATTTTACATGGGGCGACTGCCTATTGATCTCCACAACCCAGTTACCGCGTAACACGATACCCCATGGTGTGACTGGTTGTCAGACCTTCTGGGGGATTAGACAAGTGGCAAAAACGTTAGTAGAATAGAAAACAAAATGTATGGGAATGACATTCGTTTATGACTAGCTATCTGTCATTCGCATACATTTTGTTTTCTATGCACAATGATTTTAAACCAAATATCTTAAACGATTATTTTTTGTCTAACAACGTAATGTCGAATAGGTACTGTAAATTGTTGTTAAAATAATTAGCACGTTGATGATACCAACGTCTAAATATTTGGCTAGTTATTATAAATTCGACTGATGCTGTTTGCATCCGGTTTGCAGAAATCATTAGTGGTGTTACGTTGAAACCTACCATTACCTAGCTATTTTTCAGAAATATTATTTTACTTAATTTAAAATAATTGAATCACGTTCACACCTAGCGTCGGCGCGGATATAGCAGTTTTGTTGAACATTATTTTCTACATATAATAATTTTGTGTGTATCGCTTATCTTTTAAAGAACGATAGATTTTAACCCTTTTTTTAATGTCCTCTATTTATCGAGTAAATATTCTACTAAACTTAAATTATTCAATGGAGCCTTTTTAAAAATTGATATTGGATTCAAAATGTTATTTTTTTTTCTTTTGAGCAGACGCGTATTTGTATCTCATTTTCTAGGCCGAATACATTTTCAGCCTGTTAATCGAGGCCTATTCTCTCTTCCAGGGTGACAGTGGAGGGCCACTCCAGTGTCGGTCAGGCGGCCGCTGGGAGCTCCGAGGTCTGACGTCATTCGGGTCTGGCTGTGCCAGACGCGGCGTGCCAGACGTCTACACAAACGTTGCTCATTACGTTTCTTGGATATATGCACATGTTTATGCTAGCTAGTATTAACTTATGATATCAAATAATATGTCAATATACGTACAATTTGTAAAGAAAATTAGTTAAAACTTCTACAAATAATCATCATTTCAACTTCAAAGTAGTGTATCCTATACTTGAGTCAGTCAACATGTTAAGTAAAAGGAAAATGGTTAACCAATTTTGATTGCTAATCAAAGCTCGAAGGATGAAATTCTCACAAAGGAAACTCATTCAGAAATGTATGTGAAATTGTAGATTAGAATTGAATAGAAATCTTTATACCTCGTTTGTAATACATAAAATAAATATTAAATTTCAAAAGTATATTGTATATGCAAGTGATACTACGGAAAGTAAGTACTTCATAATGTTTTGCCTATTATAAAATTATATTGATTTATATCGTCGCAAAGGTCATTGTGTTATCGCAGAAGCAATTTTGCTGATTTCGCTATAAATTATCAGATTTTTTTATGTACCTTTGATTATATAGTAATTTAGTAGGTGTATTTAAAGAGGTATGTAGGTATTATTTCAAAAAATATTCAAAAATTAAAATGTAGTACATACTAAAATTAAAAATGCTTAAGCAACTCTGTATGTCTGTCTGTTACGTTTTCATAGTAAAACGGTTGAACCAATTTAGGTGAAATTTGGTACGGATATAGATTAAAATCTGGGAAAGGAAGTAGGATTATTATTGTTTGAATATGTGAAGTAACAATAGCTAGTAATGAATAATGAGGATACCTTTAGAGTTGAAAAGTTCGTGTTATAATTTACTCAAAGCGTATAACTTTGTATATTATTTTTTGCTATTATTTATTTATGTCGTAGTGGCCTAGTGGTTAAGGCACCTGCCTCTCGTGTACCTACGAGAATCGAAACATGGCAAGTACCAATAAGACTTTTCTAAAGTCATAATAAAGTATAACCTTAGACGTCACTGACTAACGGTGAAGGAAAACATCGTGAGGAAACCTGGACTTCAAAGTCTGAAATCGCCAATCCGCCTTGAGCAAGCGTGGTGATCAATGCTCATGCCTTCTCTGTATGAGAAGAGGCCTGTGCCCAGCAGTGGGACAAAATATAGGCTGATGATGATGATGATTATTATTATTTATTTGTGTCGCGATACAATCATAATAATTATTATTATCAACGTTTGTATTAACCTATTTATTATTATTAATTTATTATGATTACCAATTTGTAAATATACCTTCTAGTCTCCGTTTTAAATAGATTTATTAAATAACATGATTATTTATGTTTATTAAGGGTTATCTAATATTATGATTAATCGTTATTCGTAGTACTTACAGTATTTTGTATGTAGTTACCGATTATAATTGAAAATAATATTGTAGATAAGTATGTTTCGTAAAATCTACCTTTTGCTATTTGTATTTAAGTTTAAAGTAATTATTTTATAGTTACCCTAGAGTTATTTATTACGACATAGAATACAACAAAATGTGTATGTCCTAACTAATAATGCGAAAGAGTTTGTTTTGTACTTTTTCAACAAAAACGGCTGAACCGATTTGGATGAAATTTCGCACGGAGATAGAAGGAGACGGTTATAGGCTAGTTTTTATCTAGGGTGGGTTAAGTCATTCTTTGGGACGTGGGTGAAAACGCGGTAAACAGCTGATAGGATATACCTTTGTTTATTTATAAAAATCAATGCCTGTATTCGATTTTTCTCTGTCTATGTTATGGATTAATTAATTTATAACGTTAGAATAAGTGTTGTAATTAAGTATTTCATTCCATTACCACTCAAAACAACTGTGATTTTAATAAGTATAAATTGTTTCTCTACAAAATTTTAATAAAATATGCGTATTTGTAGGTGAGAGTGGATTGCCGAATTGTGGTGATTCTGTTTTAAAGTTTAAAATTTTTACTTATTTTATGGCTTTTTATATTTATTTTATGTGTGGGTTGCAACACTGTTTCCTAAATATACCTACCACTAAAATATTTTAAATATAATGCTAACGTTAATTGTTTAAGATTGATAAATTAATGGTAATCATGTTTAGTGACCGGTGGTGTAGGTAAGCCGGTATAAGATTTTTTAATTGTAAGCAGTATTGATATTATCCGGGTAATATAAGTAATTACTGCAATACCAGTTTTTGTACAATAATTATTTATAAATAATGTTGAATAAAAATTTATTTGAATGTAAATATGAATTAACTAGGCTAAATAAAATTAATAAAATACAAATATTATTTCATGAAAAATATTTTATTTTATTTAATTAAAAAAAACATTTCACCATCAGTCTATTAAATTAAATATTTACAATATATTTACAAATTACTTAAGATTACAATTAAAATTAATATCACAATTGCTAAAAACATCTACATAGATACCTCGAAACTGTTTTATACAATACAATATCATGAATAGCTGAATTTTATGTAACTTTAATACTGGGACCAAGAAGACTGGATTTCTGAGCTATGTACTTACTATGTTTATTTTGGTAAAAAATGCCTGGCCTGAGCCAAGGAAAAAAAATGACCCTGGAATTATATTAAGCTCTAACATTCTAGAGCAATCCGGTTCAAATTTCAAAATACATCGTAAGACAGTCTACATACCTATTTAATAATTATGGCTCTTATAGGCAAAACAAGTTATATTATTATAATAACAGAGGCAAAAACAGACATTGTAGACAAGTCTGAATAAGATAACCTTACACCTTTCTAAGTCCTACTAATTAATATTGAGCAATTTATTTAATATCTACCGCAACAGATACACTGCCAGCGGACTTTAAACTACTTAAAATATTAATGGCAAATCATAAATAAATTCACATTACCCGGTCGTTATCAAAAATACCATACGTAACATAGCCATCAATACTGATAGCGCCCGGGCAATACAGACAGACACATCGCTTGCAATACCCGTAACATTTACTTTCTTTTCTGTCAACGAAATGTTTACACATTTCGTACAATAACTGGTAACAGTTAACTCGTTGTTAAAATAAGGTGGAAATATAGGAATAAATCATTATTTAACCGATGATAACATGCATTTTTATACCTGAAGTTTTAGCCAATAAAAACAGGTATGTGTACTAACAAAAAATTACGGTTAAATAACCTAATATAAATATTATTCTAAGCTATCTTTAAAACATATCAAAAGACTTCGGAACTTAAGTCCATAATATCTTTCTACATACCTTTACAGTTAAGGCAAGACACTTCAAAAAGACTCATTCTTCGTTACTATCTTAAAAAAATTGAGCAAATATCCTATCTAAGCCTTCATCTCCTCACTCATTATCAGAACTGACCAACAAGTCTACAAATTCATTATCATCCTCATTGATAGCTAGAAGGGAGACAGCTTCCTTAGCCAGATCCTCATCGTCCTTACAAGTGAACCCAACATTATCAGCCATATTTAAAATAACACTACTCCTTCTCCTTTCTGAACTTTTTCTCCTGATGATAGGAATGGGGATATCCTTGGGTGGGATGATCTTGTACTTGGGTTTCCAGACCCTGTGGGCACCTTGGACGCCGAGGACAAGGCCAATGATGAAGAGAATAACCTCTAATGTGATGACTAATGGAGGGCCGATGACCAGGCGGAGACGAAGCAGGGTTACCACATCTGCTGGTGGTTCTTTGCAGTACTGAAATAGAAGAAAAACCATTGTTAGTTTTCTTGCGTACAGTAATGGAAAAGTAGTATTTTGTAAGATACTTGGTAAACAAAGATAATAAAATCATTATTGTACGCATTTTAGGGCCAAGTTCACCGACAGATGGTTACGTAATCGGCCCGTTAAACAAAAACGTTTTTAACCAGGAAGCTGGAATTTTTGTGTTACCCACTTCTAGTTCAACCCTGGTTTGGTAATCGACTGTTTCAGGAATAAAAATCTCTAATAATACGTTACCCATCGAAAGTTGGAGGTTTGAATTTATGGTAATCAGCCGTTTTAAGTTAATCGAACCGTTATCTCGTCGGTGAACTTGGGCCTTAATTGACAACATCTTGATAAAATACTAGCCATTTCCCACAGTTTCATCCGCATCCCGAGGGACCTACTTCATGCACCCACGGATTAAAATACCATATGTGTAAATCCAGGTTATAAACTATGTAAAACTACATACATCCTCACAAACTTTCGCATAATATTAGTAGGATTAGGATCATAAACAATAATGAAACTTACCAGGGAAAACCACATGAGCGGCAGCACCTTGTCTTTGACCGGAGCCGTGATAGGGTTTCCTTGAGACACTCTCACAGCAAGATTGATCTGAATCTTTATCGAGAAGCTTAAAGGTGCTCCGAGTACCTAAAAATAACAAAAAATATATATTACAACGCGCTGGTTTTGACTGTTTTACCAAAAAAATCACTTATTCGAACTAAGCTGAACCTATCGAATGTCAAATTTACAAAAGGCAATCCCCAAAAGGCCCGCACTTCACCACGTTCTATGTGTTATTGCTGGGAAGAAGTGACGCAACAAAGTCCCTTGCAATGTGGATTAACGATATGCGAAAGGCAGCAAGTTCGATTCCTCGAGCTAAAGACCGGGCAATAAGGCACTCGTTAGGGTAGGCCTATGTCCCACAGTTGGCTGACATTAAACAGACTGATGATGCAAATGTTTGTTTTCTTCACACTTTGGCCAGTTATGTTTTTAAATCCCATGCTTAGGGTTTGAGACTATTAGATACCATCTACTGCGCACAAACTTACTATGGGATGCTATTAAAAATCTACAATTCGGAAAACCCAATGAAACTGTGCCCACTCTCGAAAGCAACTTAAGACCTGCTGATGCTCAGGTTGATTTTGTCACATTCAATGAACTAAAAAACAAAAATATTCCACCAGTATCAGATCCTATTGAAGTCCTCAAGATCCGCAAGAAGAAGAGAGAGAAGAAAGTGACATGTTGCTACTTACAGGTTCCAGCTCAAAATGTGACGTGTGCCTCTTGCGGTCAGGTTTCATGCCCTCATAATATGACTGCTGAACTGGATCCGTGTCCATCATGTGAGGCTTTGACAAGTATATCGGGAATCCTGGAATTATTTCTTGACTTTAGTTTTACAATCAAAAGTTTTAATAATATCACTGATTGTAACAGGAAAGATTAATAAAGAGAAGATTTTGAAAGACTTATAAACAGTGGAAGTGCTAGTGGTAATAATTAAACAGCTGTTTCAAGAATTTTGTAGAATGTTCCTATGGCTGAAGAATATTCAATTCTGCCGAAAATGCTACCAGACTTTTCAGCACCATAGAAATATTATGACGTAAGCAGGTATTTAAAATTTCTATTTTTTTTTTTCAGCAATGAATACAAATTTAAAAGCCTTTGAATACTGACCATAGTAGCAATTGCTGACATCAACAAAACCTTCTGGGGGGCATTCACCGCTGCAGTTGCAAGCGAAAGGAGAGTCATTGCTGAAGGCTGTGTTGTCCATTGTGTATCTGGAAGCGAATCAGAGATAAATATTACAAGAATTTAAAAGCTTACTAAATTATCACGATGTAGGATACGTAGAACATTTTTTTAAAGGATTTTGGACTTGTATTAATGGAAAATATTAAAAAGACACGTCAGGTACTACGACCCAGTTCCCAAGTTTTTTTTGTTGATGTATCGTATGTATAAAGATGCAAAGCATATACGCCTGGAATTTAACGAAAATAAGACTTTAAGTAAATGTACTTACAGATAAGAATCAAGTCCCAATTCGCTCTTATGTTCGCTGACGTAGCTAAAAGGATAATTCCTGCAAGCTTGCTTCCTGAAGATTGTGATGTTCCGACCTTTGGCATAGTTGGAAGGCAGCATCAGACCCTCGTATGAACCTTGGATTCTATTGCAGGGTGTACTGAAAAGAGAAAAATGTTTTAATATCAAATCAAAGAGAAATAGAAAATTAAATATGAAACAGCCCTAACACATTTAATAAAAATACGTGATAAATTTCGTGCACTACATGACCTCTGAAGTGCATTGAAAATGAAAAGGAACAAATAAAAAAAAACTCATTACATTGCTTGTACAAAAAGATAAGCTACAGAAATATCCTGTCCTGTTGTAATAAATGTACTTCCAATTTATTTTTAAAATGTAGTCTAAGGTCACATTTATTTGGGTTTTTTATATCTCGTATACTTTACAAGATATAAAGTGATTTAATAATAAAATTTGGGCAAAGAATAGGCACATACTTCTTTCGATATTAAAAGAAAAATATTCTTCATTTAGTTTTGTAACAATTGTTTTTATTATATCCCATCAAAAGTAGTCAAGTCAAAGTCATTTTTTTTATTTTAAATAGGCCTTTGCAGGCTCTTATGAAAAATCACACTAGTTGCACGGTTCCAAAGAGTAGGTCCTATGGAGAAGAACCGGCAAGAAACTCCATGGATACATTTTTCAAACTTTACAGTAGATCGATAATCACCAATTAACAACTTTGGCAATGTGCCTATTCGTCTTTAGCTATGGGAGAGAAATATTTTGCCTACCTGGATTCCAAGTCTTTGAAGCCCTGCTCCAGAAGACCAGTGCTGTTATCCCACGCGTTCAAGGAGTACCTTCGACTAACGTTTCCAAGTTCCACCTCAGACCACTCCAGTTTTTGCGCGTAAAACTGTAAAAATACATTAGACTTTAAACCATCGTCAAATTTTATTTTGCGCTGTTTTGCAAATTTTCTGCTAATGTACGCATTATGCCAAAATAACAACACCGGTAATGACTTTGCTACAAAAAATCTAAGTAATGATAACTTGTGGTCACTTATGGCTGTCTTAGGCACTTTGGGATTGAAAATAATAACGGATAATGATCGTTGTACCACGACAACTGGCAAAATACTTCTTTGTCAAGAAAAGTGTGCAAATATTTTCTGTTTAGTAGATATCCCGTTAAGATCATTAGAATATCATCATATCACTTCTAATATCCCTAAAAACTAAGGCAAAGATGTACCTATTAATAGACTTGCAGAACCACATTTCGACTTTGAATTTTCAGTTCTATACAGTAGGAAGAACCTATTGCCTTGGAAAAAATCCGGTTACTTCCGACTGACAATAAAAAAAATCTTCTTATTACAATTTTTCTAGCCCAGAAATCGAAGCCTCATGACCAAAAATAGAGTTCTAGAGACCTAGGATATGAGGCAGTACTAACCCGATCAAGGAGTCCAATCTTCTTGAAGTCAATCCAACCAGGCAGTAAGGAGTTCGCAATCGTCACAATAGGGTCATTGTAGCCCCAGAACATCTCCTGTATAGTCAGGTCTTTGAAGAGCTTGGAGCCTAGTGCAGACATGGAATAGTAGGCTCCAGCATTCGCGAAGTATCCCAGCTTGTCGGCTGCTAAGGTGCTCATAGCCTGGAAGATAATTGGAAATTTTAGGAGTCATTGTCAAGCCTTGAAGAGACATATATCATCATGCTTTTAAAACTAAAACTATTTGGGGGGTCTTCCTAAACTTTTCCTTCCATCATTCACCCCTTTTTTTGACACGTCATTATTCTGGTCACAAACAGTTGGTTTCATATCTCCAGCATTTGACACAAAACATAGACATGATTAAGGATTGGACATCTATCTCTGTCTAACTGTTGTAGTTTTGTCAGTTGTGCGACAATGACAGGGATATAGCTAAGCCAAATTATGTGTTTAATAATTTCCTTAAACTCGACTATAGGGTCAATTTAATGGGGTATTTCAGCCCAGCCAGATTGACATACTTTTTTAAGCTGTTAAAACTTAATTCTCTCATAGATTTTGCATGGGATGAGTAAGCTCTGACGTCACTTATGTTCCAATACAATTCACTATTTATTGATTTCAAAGCAACTAAAAATCTATTTTTACACTTAGTTGAAAATTAGTCGTCTTGTCGTGGCTTCTTAAGGAAAGCGGTGACTTACAATTAATTTCAACTACGCAATTGGAGCAATATATTTTTGAATTGGTTCAGTAGGTAGAATCCAAAGTAGTTCATTACCAATGAAACAAGTTTTTTTTTCCAATTCTTATGATGTTACGCAATTTATACTCTTAATTAATTATATGATAATTTCTTTATCTATGCGCATGCTATTAAAATAAAAAGACGCATACTCTATAACTTCTTAATCTTAAAACACCATAAGAATAACCTTGAATATCAATTACTTAAGTACCAAGAATATTCGTCAAAGGGACGTACTATCTATAATAATATAAAGAGCTGAAGAATTTTGTTTGTTTGTACGCCAACACTGCAACTATCAGCAGGATTTGAAAAAATAGTTTTGCCCTTATTAGCCCAATTTATAAATTACTAGCTTCTGACCGCGACTTCATTAAAATTTGCGTGGATCTAGGTCCAGATAATGGGTTAAAAAGTATCCTGGCTATAAACTACATGTGCACATTTTTCAATGTTCAAATGTGGTCCAATTCCGTTAAGTAGTTTTTGCGTGATGGAGTAACAAATATCCATCCATCAAAACCTTTACGTTTATAATATTAGTAAGTAATAACTTATCATCATACCCATGACCCTAAGGAGCTAAGCAGAAAGAAAATAGTCGAAAATTATGTAGCAGTCAGCGGTCGATGCAGTGGGTTGGGGCCAAGGGCAAGCAAAACCGCGAGGCACGTATAGTAAATTATATAACATTAAAATTTGCCTTAACAACCCATTAGCCAAGACATTGACAGTGGAATGAGAGGTCAGGGATTCGAATCTGGTTTTGTTTACCAAGTAAGTACTATGTTAACCAGAATAATTATGTAAAAGTTAAAAATAATGTGTGATTTCAAGTTCCAAGTTTCTTGAAATTACGTTTCGTTCGATGTCTTTAAGGGCTACACGAGCATTGGGAAATCGTATACTTTACATCCATTTGAATATGGCCGTGAAAAGTCAAGCGATTTGTCAAGTTTCAAAAAAATACTGTTGGTTGCCCTATAGCTAGGTGGGGCGATGAGATCATAAGATATACACAGGGATTGTAGGAGGAAGCTATAGATCGTAACTAGTGGCTTGCCATGGGAGAGGCTGTCCAACAGTGGATTGAAACAGTGTCCAATAGTGGTTTTATAATAATGATGACGAAAAAATTATTATTCTCGTAAGGGACTGATACCAAATTATTTAAAACTTGTGCTAGTCTTAAGATTAGATTTATTTAAAAGAAAGTATTTACATTATTTACATTACGAAAAATAAAAGAAAAGTAAATATATTCTAATATAAATCTAACTAAAATATTGCGTCAAAAAATTCTTCCTCATCGCCGTCAACTGGAAGTGTACCCAAGAGGCTGGCGGCATTGCCACGTTGGATGGCAATGCTTAGCCTTTGGCCAAAGTAAAAGCCAGCCTTTGGGTCACGCGAAGTGTCAACAAGCCGCTTCGCTAATTCTTTAAAAAGAAGGTGGGCACTCGGACCCCACGACCCTAGAGTTTCAACCCCAAACGGCTCAAAAATATAGTTACCAATAAGGTTACTATACTTTCGCCGCTTGAGGTTCTCCGCAGCCGCAGCAGCGGAGCCAACGCAGCACGCAGAGCTAGCAAGGTGGGATGGCGCAAGAGTATCGACACAGGTTGCGTCCCACACTAAAGGCCTACCCATCTTCCATGGAAATAATGACATACCGTCTGGTCTCTTGCCATCGTCACGTGCCAAGCCATTTGGTTCTAATACAGCTGGAACGCCGACGGCAACAAGAGCACGACGGATGATGTCATTTATATTTGCGTGCCGCGCGATACGGCCCGCGCTTCGGCTGCATGACAGGCCGTGGTGACCGAGGCTGTTGACAGCTTCGCCACAGTGGCAGCGATGAGGAGAGCAGCATGGCGCGCCCAGACGCAGGCAAACAGCAAGGCGGAAAGTAGTGTCATCAAACATGGTGCCTATGTTTGATGACGGAAGTGCTTGAAGCCAAAGACCCGATTCCCATGCACCCACAGCCAGCAGGCGTGCTCGCTCGGCAGAAGTAATTGATGAATCGATTAAATTCTTTTGAATTACTCTGCAGAGCGGCTCATCCCACTGTCTTTGGGAGGATGGGTTGGCGGGTAGATCAGAGTTCGGGCAGGTGATTTTCCAGGTATCTATAGCCTCAGTCAAACACGGTACCTCAAAATTAACCAGTGTGGAAGGTAAGATATTCCTGGTTAATTTCTCAGTACCGCGGACGGAGGATATAAAAGCCGGTAAACTTATACTAGAAATTTTGCGGACGCCGAGGCCTCCCATACGAATGGGAAGAGTGGCTTGAGTCCAAGCTCGGTCGTCCATGGCCACATTTAAGATGGATGTTAATGTTTTATGAATTATTTGATCAATTTTGTCCAAAAGATTTGCGTGCTTCCATAAATGGGAAGCGCGCAGAATATAAGTTAATTTTGGACCAAAACAACAGTACCGAATTATGGTGATGGCCGAATGCATGTTAATTTGGAACAGCCTTTCCGAAACATCACTGAAATTTTGTATTTTCTCATCAATAAAATTAGAAAAGGAATTTTCAAATATCGGGGAACCAAGGAGGCAAAGAGAACTTTTGTCAATTAATTTTAGATCTGGGGCTATTGCGTTAAATTTCGAGAGAGTCACTTGTCTGTCAGTAGTGTCAGGTATAAAAAGTTCACATTTCGAAACGTTGAGTGTCAGGCCTATTGCATTTAGTTTGTCTTGGAGAAAAATGAGGTCATTTAAAACGGTATCTGCATTGCCTCCCAAGGTTCCATCATCCAGATACCAAACATTGAATTCCGAATTTAGTTGTCTAATTATTGGGTTGATTGCCAAACTAAAAATCACAGGCCCGAGGGGGTCACCTTGTTGACAGCCAACAGCAGACTCCAAAAGGTTGTCCCGATATAATAATTTAGATGGATGCCTGTAACACTGCCAAAGAAAACTGAAAATTTGGGGTATTTCGTTTTTAGCTTCTGCCAGCAAGGTGTCCCTATTAACTGAATTGAAGGCATTCTTTATGTCAACCTTCAAGATGACCTCTCCTTTCCCATAATTTAAATAGGTCGACAATGCGTGTACGGCAGCCTCGCAGCCCCCTTTTGAGCCGTAACCAAGCTGCAGGGGCTGAAATTTTTCCGAAACAGCCTCACTATAAAATTTACAGCAAATCTTGGCTGCCATACGACGGTAGGTAGTACCTACGGCAATAGGACGAATGCCGCCATCCCTCTTGCGCAGAGCACATAAGTTGGCTCCGTACAAGACGTCGATGACGGCTTCGTTTACCTTGCCGGAGAGCATAAGGTTGATCAATGCAGTAAGTTCCCTCAAGAGCGACTCACCAGCTTCCCCGGCGCTTGGGCAAGTCTAGTCTTAATGAATTTACTTTAAATATAATCTTCTTCTATCTATCTATACTTATAATAAATCTGTAGAGAGGTCAATTCTGTACATGAAATATATTTCCAAAATAACTATCAGGGGGTGATTAGGGATCGATACTGATGCCGAAAATGCAATCAGTAAAATTTTTGTCTGTCTGTCTGTCCGTCTGTCTGTCTGTCTGTCTGTCTGTCTGTATAAACTCTATAGAAACAAAAACTACTCGACGGATTTTAACGAAACTTGGTACAATTATTTGTCATACTCCTGAGATGATTATAGTATACTTTTCATCACGCTACAATCAATAGGAGCAGAGCAGTGAAGGGAAATGTTGTCATTTTGTTTAAACGCGCTAATCTCAGGAACCGCTGGTCCGATTTAAATAATTCTTTCAGTGTTAGATATTCCATTTATCGAGAAAGGCTATAGGCTATATATCATCACGCTAAGACCAATAGGAGCGGAGTACCACTATTCCACGCGGACGAAGTCGCTGGCAGAAGCTAGTGTGTAATAATTTTTTTTTATCAACAATTAAGTAAACTACACGAATATAAAAAAATATGACAGATGACACCAATTTCATATGTTTTTTTGTTTCTCCTCCTAAACCTGTACCTACTTAAAGAAACTTTTTTGATGTTCACGTAATAAAAGGTATAGAATAAAAGTATTATACAGGGACATATATATAATACCTATATCACGAACCTTCTCATAAAGCTCTCTGATAAACTTACAGGTAGGGTTTATAGACCAATCATTTATCCAATTTTGTGTAACAATACCCAAAAACAAAATCAATAATCGATGAGGAAGTGACGCACCTTTCCTGTAAATTTTTGATAAATATAAAATTCAATATCTTTATCACAATAATGTAGGTTAAATTCAATATGATTTTCAATTATTTCAAGTTCACAGTCTACTGAAACAAGACAATAAATATTTTTTATCAAGTTTAAAACAATGAAGTCTTCCCTTGAACTAAAGTCTTGTTTTAAACTTCGTTCAGAGTAGGTATATTAGCCTTGTCAGGGAATGTGGCAGTACCAGTAGGAAAAACAGAAATTTTAAGGGATTTTGACGCCATTTTAGTTAGGTATGAGTTTTATTTGGCTATTCCTAAATCTATACATATAAAATTTACTTTGTCCTGAATGACTGACGGATCAACGCACAGCCTAAACCGTTTGTAGAGATCTGAGACTTGCAGGATGTATTCTTTGTATGACGTAGTCATCCGATAAAAAAGGATTTTCCGAAATACTACCTCTAAGGAGGTGAAAAAGGGAGGGCAAAGTCTGTATGAAACTCTGTCATTTTTAATTTGAATTCGTATAGTCCACGCGGGCGAAGCCGCTGGCAGAAAGTTAGTCTAAAGTAAAATGCGAAAGTGAGTTTGTTTATTTATATGTTTGTTATGCTTTCACACTAACGGCTTAACCGATTTGGTATAGAGATAGGGGTACCCTGGAGATGCATTTAGGCTACTATATATTCGGGTGCGTTAAGTAGTTCTCTCGGGAAGCGGGTGAATCCGCGGGAAACAGCTAGCTAGCTTATAGACGTCTCCAGTTAACATTTATGTCTAAACTAAATTTGATCCATTTGCTTCTACCGTTTTACCTTGAAAGCGTAACAAATTAATGAACAAAAATGTTTGATTTTGGTTTTCTGCAATCCTTCTTCATAATCATCTTTTGAGTTTTACTGTATCAAATATCACACTCCTTCGATTATTAAATCTCTTCACGGATTAATATACCTAATACATAAATTGTGTTGAACAAAGAACGCAGAGATTGTAATGACATGAGTTTTTGGTCGAAAATACTAATTTTAGACATGAGGATTTTTTTAATACCTTTAATTTATCCTGACCTTCAACAATCCCATGTTTCTAAATAAAATACCCAGGCAATATTAATAAACATAATGGTCGTAACCTAAAAATAAATACTATAATCTCACTGGTCAATGGCCTCTTTTCACACTAAGAAGGCACAAAGACATTGATCACCACGCTTACTCAAGCTGGTCTAATGATTCTATTAATTCCTTCATCGTTCATCAGTGGCATCCAAAATACACGTAGAAAGTAAGAACATTGGCACTTGCCCTATTTCCCACAAAGAGATTCCATCTTCTACTATAATAATCATCAGTCTATATATTGTCTTTGGTACTGCTGGGCACAGGCCTTCTCATACAGAGAAGTTTCGAACATCGATTACCATGCTTGCTCAAGGCGGATTGGAGATTTCAGAAATTTTATGTCCAGGTTTCCTCACGATGTTTTCCTTCACCGTTAGTCAGGGTAGTCTAAGATATACTTAGAACATGACTAGAAAAGTTACATTGGTACTTGCCAGGTTTCAACCCTCACTCTCGTGCACGAGATGCAATGCGTTTCATAAATCACACACACTATTAACTTTAAGAGAACATTCTATAATTCTGTTATCTATTGTTACAAAAAATATAGACAAAACTATAATGTACCAAATAGATAAGGAATGGGACTAATAAAACACGGAAGTTATGAATTAAATAGACAAACAAATAATAGGATGTATTTAAACCTTCATAACCTATCTATTATTGTAATGTAATCAAATTGTAAACACGAATTTAGAAGATAATAATTAATAATGATTTATTGAGTTTTATGTCGGCACTTCTTTAAGTATATGAACTACTTGAGACCTTGTACTTGACCCTATGAACCTCAGGTCTACTGAAATTAATATAAATGACTAGACTATTGAGGTATAAGGCACTTGTACCTTTTTTAAAAGTGTGCAGACACAGTATTACGATATCTCCCTACAGTAGCGCAACGAATGTACTTACACGGAGCAATGGCGGGGGACTCGTGGGGAGGCGGGTGTCAATCGCGTCCCGCAAACACGCTTACTTTGCGGGACGGAGCGCGAGGGGCCAGACGCGGTCGTGTTTTGTTAAAAATTGTTTCGCTTCGTTGTTATTTTATTTTCAATTTTGCAACAACCTTAGCGTATCTACTTACGCTAGCTGGGGCACCGCGCGTCATCAAAGGCGTTGCGCTACTGCAGGGAGATATCGTAATACTGTGCTGCAAATTCAACCAATGTATATTTTAGAAAATCATAATTATATACTTTCCAAATATATCTTGGACACCACTGACTATCGGTGAAGGAAAACATCGTGTTGAAACCTAAGCTGAAATAGTCAGAAATCGCCAATCCGCCCTGAGCAAGCGTGGTGATCAATGCTCACGCCTTCTCTGTTCATACAGAGAAGGCGTGAGCATTCAGAGCATTAACTGATTCATATCAGTCAATCATCAATCAATCTGTATGAAAAAGAGGCCTTTACCTAGCAATAGACAGATGATGAGACTATTGCTGGACCGTAAGAATATAGTTAAAACTTGCTTAATATAATGTCGACCTCGACACTGTGAAAGCTCCTATTTTGTAGCTTTCTTTCTATTCCAATACCTAAGACCAGTAAATGCCCTAAAGGTCGATTTTAATTAATTAGTATTTTTGCAATAAGCAGTAGTTCTTCTGACGGCAGTAGTTCTTCTGACGGCAGTATAGGTAAAAAATAGTAATATTCTTATCTACTCACAATAAGCGGGATATTCGGGATCTTGACAGTGACGTTGGACAGGTCGTTCACAGACTGGTCCACTAAGAACTTGAGATTCAACTTGGGGTTCATCGTCATCACCCCCCGTTCCTTGTCTATCCGTATGTTTTCGTTCGTTCGCATTTCTCTGGAAACAAAATAATTAGTTATGATAAGCGATTTAGTCATAAACCAATTTTGCAATAGTAAAGACCTGTTTCATCTCTTTTGGGTGAAAAATATCTAGCGGATTCATACGTAATTGGATCGTTATTTGTCTGCTTTAATTATTATCTGCCAGATAATTTAAATAGTACGCCTAGGAAGTTGGAAAAACTAGTCATCATAACACTGATAGTTTATATTAGAATAATCATCACGGTCATCATCATCATCCATAGTATACACAGGTGATAGGATTTTTTAAATAGCTCGACATGTAAGTAATAAATCTAATCCTTGTCTCAACTCCTTGACTCATACAGCAGTTTTGGCCCTGCGCAGATCCTTACTCCATCTTGTCCTAATAGCCCATGCAGATTGGTAGACAAAGACTGGTGACTCAGAATCAATTGGCTCCAAATGTATGCTCAAGATAAGATCCAAATTTGAGTGGGTATCATTTTGTATGTAATACGGATCTTAGTCTAGCCGGTTACTCATCAATATCTAGCCTTTATCGCTTTTCTTATGAGCCTTCTCATCGTTCAAAATGGGTCAGTGACATTACAAATCGTTTTGAGAACTCAAAATCACGACCGTTAAAATCTTACCCAAAATGTGACAACTGTTTGTAATTCCGATCAAGTTTTTGTCAAACGAGGATAATGGCCTGACTGGCGAAATCCATGCAAAATCGTGATATTTGACACAAGTTGCGGTATTAAGTACATGCGAGTACGATGAGCTAATGTTGACAGTGCTGCTGACCACAAAACGGATAATAAGCTTGTTGGATTTGTGATTGTGCAAAAATTGCATAATGTAAAGATTTTTTCTGGCGACCTTGCTTGAGGTTTGACATCACAATTTGTCGGGAATGTCCCGAAAATCTTTAACTATTAAATACAGGACAAAAATGTTTTGGCATACCATAGATAAATGATATCACTTGACTCTGCACGATTTCGAGAAGCAGAGAAAGAGAAGAAGAGAAATTAAAAGAAAAGCCCTTAGCCGTCTCTTTGCAATACTGGAACAACAATTATTGAATGACCTTTTCATCTTTCTAAAAAGTTGGAGTAATTGATATGATACTCTATTATGGAGGACTCAAAAACTAAGGACCAATTTTGGACAAAATAATCTCTAAGGACACACACTTATTTATCGTGACACATCGTGTACACTGAGTGTACGAAGTATGGTGTCGTACCTAGTCTGAACTTTTTTTCAGGGATGGGAAATTTATCAAATGAATCCTCCCACTGTAGGTGGAACGGGAGAAAATGTCAGACTCTTACTGATTAAAACCCACCCATGTTCCTTCCTTCGGCCGTTGCATTTCGCGGTAACCCTTTCGAACGATTGGGATACCATAGTCCTGGCAGTCAAAACTTAGCTTTAGTCTAGAAGACCTACCTACCATAATGTAATATGTAACCAAAGGTTTAACAGGAAAACCTAATGAGTCAATCAACAAACTTAGTAAATAAAGTAT
Source organism: Pyrrhia umbra (assembly GCA_963891755.1). NCBI lineage: Eukaryota > Metazoa > Arthropoda > Insecta > Lepidoptera > Noctuidae > Pyrrhia > Pyrrhia umbra. Next base: position 14,034,091 of record OY982928.1, read on the forward strand.
GCGGTGTTTTCATAGAATAATGAGCTAACATTAATTAATTTTATCAACAAGGAAGTGTAAGTGTATTCAGTGAATAAGTTACTATGTAAAATGATGACGTGGTGGCCTAGGACATGGTCTGGAGATAGGCGGGGTTGAAGGTCATATTCAAGATTTAAGAAGATGTGGCGACACCTATCTCGCTAGAGCGATCTGATCGAAGATTCCTATATCGCGCAAGCAGAGTTCGCAAGCGAATTAAAATCTATAGAATATCCCAACATCATCCATTGGGCAGCCCACCAGACAATATCATACGCTTGGCCGGAGGATCCTCCCTTTTTAATGGAAGAATCCCACCCAGTGTTCCTCCATAAAGAGAAGTGGGTCTGTGTTTTGTTGATCCTTGGAATTTATTCGAGGGCCTTGTACCATAAGGTCGCTAGAAGATTAACATCCACCGAACTGTGCCTGGCCCGCGCCCTAACTTGTATAATTTTGCTTTGAATTTGATAGTTTATCAAACTAAATTTTTGAATATAACCTAAACCTTAACAAATTATTTTAACCTAACCTTATTTAAGGACGCACTAATATCCTCCTTTTTTCTTTTTTTCCAGTGATTTAAAATAACGGGCTTCTTATGTAGAAAGGAAGAATTTTCTAATCCTCCCTATTTCAAAACATAAATCATAAAGTAATCCCATATATGCATAATATTATAAATACGAATGTTTGTTACTCAATCACATAAAAAAAAAACAGATTTATATGTTTAGCATATAGATAGATCATAATCATAGCTTTGTATCCTGGGGGGTTAGACAAGTGGCAAAAACGCTAGTAGCATAGAAAACAAAATGTATGCGAATGACATTCGTTTACGACTAGCTATCTGTCATTCCCATACATTTTGTTTTCTATTCTACTAGCGTTTTTGCCACTTGTCTAACCCCCCTGGTATCTATACCGAATTCTAAATTCCGCGCAACCAGAATCGCGTAAAAAAAATAGTAATAATTAATTAATTACTTACTGAAACATAAAAGGGCCGACCTCCTGAACTTTGAGTATTTTCTCAGCCCCACTGAGATACTCTGGCACGTTGGTGTAGTTGAACACCCACATCTCAGAAAACATCTCGTACGTTGGGTTCTCCCACATTTTGTATAGAAACGACCCCTCCCGCATGTCCATGAACTGTGGACAAAGAAATGTATTGGTTAGTTAATTCATCTTCATTGGTTACTCTGGCTTAACTACAGCAAGGGGTACCGTGTTACCCGGTATCTGGGTTGTGGAGGTCAGATAGGCAGTCGCTCCATGTAAAACACTGGTACTCAGCTGCATCCGGTTTAGACTGGAAGCCGACCCCAACATAGTTGGGAAAAGGCTAGGCAGATGATGATGGTTACTCTGGCTTAACTGTCTAGTATAGTCTGTTACAATTGATTTTAAGAAAAAAATAAACAAAGTCGTAACCTATTTTGTTGTAATTCAGCCACATAAATTAACAAAATGGCGTAAGGATGACGCATTAATTATGTCAATTTCAAGCTCTAAACATCACCATTCATTATTTAATGCCGTTTTATTTATATGAGTGGGAAAATTAGAACAAAATAGGTTATGATTTTGTTTAAATTTTTCTTAAAATCAATCGGTACAGACTAACTATAGTTGCTAACACGGCTGCTGTGTACAGGTCTCAGAGTTTAATCTTCGGGTCTGGCCGAAATTGCTTTGTGAGTTGTTAAGCCCGGAGTTAGGTAGTTGGTGTTGTAACACCCTGTGCCTGGGAGAGCACGACAAGCCATTGGCCCGGCTGCTAGCTTGATGGTAATCGTTGTTACAATTCCATGTCAGAGGCCGTCAGGCTGACTTTAGAAAAAAAAAATACACTTGGGCTTGATAATGTTACAAAAAAAAAAACAAAAATAATAAGTAAGAGCTTTTGTAATTAACTATTATGATACAAAAACAACTGACTTCCAAAACACAGAATAGAGAACAATAAATTTACTTTCGTAGTCGTAGTAAGTCGTAAGTCTGTTAAAAAAATATTTATTACACATGACGTACACAAAGGCGGATCCTATTGCGTAGATATAAATTAAATGCTATAGACACGTGTCGATATAACCAGGCTTTCGATGTATAATTATACTAATCTGCCATATCTGGCAAAAAGCTAAGCCATAAACGACCAAACGGTCATAAAATTTTAGATTGACGAAGGTCAAGGCGGATTTTTAGAAAAAAAGACTTCCTTTAAAAATAATTATTGTTCTGGTTATTTAGTAAAAAAACAGCACTCATGGTTTTCGAAAAAAATAATATATACCTAGTCAGTTTATGGCCTTAGCAAGCTTGAATATATATTAATTAATTAATTCCCTTAGTAAAAAGTATATTATAGGCCAAAAAAATATTATTAGTATTCTGGAAACCGTCTTGTTTCTTGAGTTTCACAGCTGTTCACCACATCAATCTATATATTATTCCACTGTATGAGAATAGGCCTCCTCTCATGTAAAGAAAGCATGAGCATTGATCACCACGCTTGCTCATTTCAGACCCTTTTAGACCAGGTTTTCTCACAAAAAGTTTTTCATTAAAAACTTTAAAGTTATATAATGATATAACTTTCAAGAAATCACATTGATGTCAGAACTTTTAAATGCTTAGGTAAATTGAATAAAAAATTCTTACATAAGATACACGAGTTTTAAACTCTAGGCCACCAAGCTTATTTTTGTAAACAACATTTTATTATTATTCTACGAAAAAACTACTGAGGGGACCTGCCTCTTAGAATTACGCTCAAATGATCGATCGAGAACACACGTAGGCCTAGCTAGACGAATGGCTATAATTATGGTGAATGCCATCGTATAATATCTTATGATAAATGTATCGAATTTACATAAATTAGTCGACGTAATTTATTGTTAGGAATTAATATCGATCTCATACATTTATCACTTAGGGAGTTCGCGATTTATCCCGGTTAGGCAGTCGACAACCTTCTATGCTGACCCGCGAGATGCCATACACAAAAAGGCGTTCGCAATAGTAAGAAGCTTTTTTCTTAAGCGGGGCAATTATGTATCACGAGAGAGGGAACTGCTTTACGTACGGATAAAAATAAGCCTATAACCTTATCCAAGGTACTATCTATCTCCATTCAAAGTTTCATATAAATCAGTTCAGGCGTTTTCTCTAAAAACGTTACAAATTCACATATATAATTTACTAGCTTCTGCCCGCGACTTCGTATTGTTACTATTAATTTTAGCGTGATGATATTAAAAATTAAAAAATAAATTTAAAAAATCAAAAATCAAAATCATTTTTATTTGCGCAAATAAGGTACAGCCTATAGCCTTCCTCGATAAATGGGCTATCTAACACTGAAAGATTTTTTTAAATCGGTCCAGTAGTTCCTGAGATTAGCGCGTTCAAACAAACAAACTCTTCAGCTTTATTATATTAGTATAGATGTTACGATTATATCAGATTTTTTCTGACGTCTGATATATTATTATACCGTATTTAGCACGTCTAAGGCAGGGTAAAATAATATCTCCGAAACTATTATTTTTTTCTACGTCACACGTCAATCTAGTCATTAATTTGCTTATTAATGACGCTTCGATAGTTAAGATCGACCGGTCGTTTCTTTTTCTATATAAGTATAATATTTTTTGTGATATTCAACGTTGTACGCACGTTAGTTTAGCTAAATTACTGTCATAGTAATAATTGTTTATTGGCTGTGAATTAACGGACGTGTATGACGTCAATCTGAACTTTTTCTTTATATTGATAGTCATTTTTAATTTATCATAGATTCCATTTCAAAATTTATGTTTGCTTATTTTTTTCAATATAGCTATTTTTTCTGTAAACATGTCGGTGTCGGTTACACACAATTGCGACATTATAGCTTTATATCTTAGGCATCCGATAAGAAAGGATTTCCCGAAATTCTACCCCTAAGGGGGTGGAAAGGGGGGCAAAGTTTGTATGGAACTCTGTTATTTTTATTTGAATTCCCATACGCGCGCCAAGCTCAAACTCAAACTCTTAGCCCCTTGTAGTCCGGGGTCATGGTAGCTCTTTAGAACAGGCCACAACCCCGGGCTATGCCTAACCTGGCGATCGAACCCTTCCTCTATCTCAACCTTAACCGCAACTGACCAATGAAGCACAGCAAGACGGAAAAAATATCACAAAAAATCTATTAAAAGAATCATCATAATATACCAATCCATAATCTTCCGGTTTTTTATTATAATTTCCGCTTCTATGTATATACTCATCATAAATAATGAAGGCATCTCATTGATATTTCTATTCACAATAGATACATAACCTTTTAATATAAATTTAATGTACCTAGCCATTCATTTGTAGCACTAAATTGTCCATCAATTTGTCCATTGATTGTTGTATTTAGGGTTATAGATTAAATAATAAAACCTTTGAAATGGTTCAAATACGTATATTATTATATATATCATATTGCTAGTTATATCCTAATCCTAATCAATATTATAATAATATTATATGCGAGAGTTAGTTTGTTTGTTTGTTATGTTTTTACCGTTAAACGGCTGAGCAATTTTTTTTTAAATTTGGTATAAAGATATGTGGGATCTTGGAGACGATTAGGCTACTTTTTACTTGGGTGCTTTGTGTAATTCGCTCGAGGCGCGGTAAGCTGTGCAAAATGGTGTATTACAACTGACATTTGGTATACTATAAGTTCATCTCTGTTTAACCCTCAGAGATAAATAGTCGTAATATTAATGTATTTTTAATTCGTAAATGTTTCCACATCTTAGCTGTAAAGAAACGGTTATACTGTAGAACCATAGTAAGGTTTTGACAGCATTTTTAAAACATCAAAGTCTTGTTAATTTTAAGCACTTCTCTGTTTCACTTGCATTTCAAGGGAACTACTAGTACTACTAGATGTACCTACCCGAATAGAAAACATTTTGTCCTTTAAAGAGTTTCTTTTTGCAAGAATTTCTACAATAATAACTATACGGAACCCATAATTTCAATCACCAAACACAGGGTATAATTGTTTGTCAAATAAATGTGAGTTTTTTTTGTTGGCTTACCGTTGTTTTTTGCGTAGATTAAGATGGCATATGACCCTACGCCGAGGCCTTCGGTATTGTAAGTTTATTTTTAACTGCTGCGTTTGAATATCTAAGAATTTGACCGGATGAACTTATGAGAGGTGCAAAAACGGTATTCGTTTAACATAAATTTTTATGTTAATTGTTTAAGCCTTTAGCGTGGTGACGCTTGTTGGAAGTTTATTGTAATTTGTCTATGAGATTTGTAAAACTACCTCATGTGACCAACGTATACTTATAGTTTTATAGCTTTTAGGGTTAATAAAGCTCTCTATGAGTGAAAGAATTTTGAGAATTTTTCCCGCTAGTTTCAGAGATTTCCCATTACAAAACAATTTATAAATTGTTTCTCTTTTAAGTAGTAGCGATAAATATTTGAAGACACGAAGTTACGATCGCGAAATAAAAAATATGAGAATGAAAATACCAATAAAATAATAGAAAACTACTAACTAATAAAGGCGTAAAAAAGAACCACCTCATCGCAGTCAAATTCGCAGTGCTAATTATCATTAATTACTACTTACTAAGTTTTTCTTTGTTTATTTAACATTATTTACTAAGCCAATAACAATTGTTGCCAGTCATCATTTTATATTTTTTTATCCTAACTGACCTCAGATTGTTGCTCGCGAGTGTACAAAGGAATGTACCTGTGTTTGCTTTATGGTAGAAGCTGGGTATTTTTTCATACCTGTCAACTTCTTACTACTTATAACCTCTCTGTCATCTCCCTTGACTTTGGACTGTAGAAACACCGCGGTATATTACACCTACGAGTATTTATTGCTACTATACATACCTAGCACACCCGCCCACTATTTCATTAACATTTAATTTATACAGAACTCAACAAAAAAATGATGTGCTTTTTTTTGGATGGGAGATCATCTAATGACTCCTCCCACCACTGCGTTGGCAAGAGGGAGTGCCAGACTCTTACTGACTAAAACCCATCCATTTCCTTCCTCAGCCCATTGTATTCCGGGGGCGCGGTAACTATTTCGAACATCCAGCAGTAAATATAGATGTTACAAGAACAACCCTGGCTAATCTATTTGCAGAAAAAGACGTGATGAGAAGTTTTTTTTGTAAATTTTCTTATCGTTGTCAGGCTTACTAACCTAACAAGCCCTAGTGTCAGAGTTTTCTCAAATCCACCTGAAGGCCTCTGGCATTTTTACGACTGCTACCTAACTAGCTACTGAGGAGCTCGTGGTGGCTAAGTAACAGCTGCGTGGGTCGACCGTGATCCCGGTTGTCATTTGTAGATCTTGGATAGTCGTTACGGGTAGTCAGAAGCCAGCCTTACCAAGGGGTATCGTGTTCTCCGTAACTGGTTTGTTGAGGTCAGATAGGCAATCGCTCCATGTAAAATACTGGTACTCAGCGGCATACGATTAGACTGGAAGCCGACCCTAACATAGTTGGGAAAAGGCTAGGCAGATGATATCTAGCTAGCTACTGATAAGGTAGCAGCTGGTGACAACACGGGTGTAACTCTACTAATACCTGACTCCGGGCTGTTTTGTGAAGTTTTAAAAACCCTTAAAATAATATCGGCCTGAATCAAGATTCGAACCAAAGACCTCGTTTACAGCAATTGCATTTGCGATTACCTACTAGACTAACAAGGCAGTCATTATAATGTTTTTTTTTAATACTTTTAATTTGTTTAGAAGAAGAAACCGTTTCTAAATATATCTTTCGTTGACTTGAATGACCGTGGCTAAGCCAGAAAGTTACATTGACCTGCATTCCTTTTTTTACCCAAAATGCCTCATGTTTTTTCCAGTCTTTAAGTCTAGTTGAACGTAATTTACATCTTAAATTCAACGGTTTTATCGCTATAGGAGGAGCTCGTGGCTAAGTAACAGCCGCATGGTTCGACCGATCAAAGGTTAAGCTGCGCTTGGCGCGGTCGGTCCGTGGATAGGTGACCATCTATGTCATAGCGAGACTCATCCGTGCCTCGGAAAGCACGTTAAGCTGTTGGTCCCGGTTGTCATTTGTAGATCTTTGGCAGTCGTTACGGGTAGTCAGAAGCCAGAAGGTCTGACACCAAGGGGTATCGTGTTACCCGGTAACAGGGTTGTGGAGGTGAGATAGGCAGTCGCTCCATGTAAAACATTGGTACTTAGCTGCATCCAGTTTAGACTGGAAGCCGACCCTAACATAGTTGGGAAAAGGCTAGGCAGATGATGGTTTTGTCGCTATAACTCCCATTTTATAGGGACAATAGGTCACAAGCTTAATTAAGTAATTTAGTGATTCTTGAGCGTTTTATGCGTAAGTTTATCTAGTAAGATTATCTTGACGAAATAACGAATATTAAATTAAGTTTTTTTTGCTTAAAATTTACAAGCCATAAAATTTCATGTAACTAGAAGTGGTTGTATATGTGTTTATTAAAATTATTATTAAAACGGAAACCTGTATATAAAGTGGCAAAAAATAAAGGAATGTTGTGTCGGTGCCTACTTTAAATTGAAAGCTACCTTAAATTTACATACCTACGTCATAGTTTTAATTATTCAAGGAAATATAATTTTAGGATGGAAATAATTCCTTATACATAAACTATCCCTTTACTTGTAATTGATCGTGTGGAACTTTTGTCATTCATTAATGAACGTCAGAGTAACTATTTATATTTTTGTTGCTGTTTATTTTTAACCGACTATACTTAATCCGCCGATAAAAATGAAAGCTACGGATCATTTTTACTTTTAAGTTCTTTTATATAGATATAATTAAAATTTGAACTTATCTTTAAAATATTAACATTTTATTTTACAATATCTACCTACAATATACTACTAATAGTAGTCGCGGTGGCCTAGTGGTTAAGGCACCTGCCTCTCGTGTACGAGTGTGCGGGTTCGAAACCTGGCAAGTACCAATGTGACTTTTCTAAAAGTCATATGTACTTTCTAAGTATATCTTAGATACCACTGACTAACGGTGAAGGAAAACATCGTGAGGAAACCTGGACTTAAGTCTGAAATCGCCAATCCGCCTTGAGCAAGCGTGGTGATCAATGCTCATGCCTTCTCTATATGAGAAGAGGCCTGTGCCCAGCAGTGGGACAGTATATAGGCTGATGATGATGACCTACAATATAAAAATAAGAATAATAATAAACGAAAGAAATTTGGTATCAAAATATTCATCCGCATTGCTGTCAACGGGAATCGAAAAGGCTGGCTACATTCCACGTGGGACGGCAATGCTGATTCTTTATCCGAAATATAGGTTAGACTTTTGATCACGCGTGGAGTCGACTAAACGCTTACCTATTTCGCGCAATAGAAGACGAGCTCTTAGACCCCATTGTATTTAAAATTGAACATTTTTAAAGACATGAGCTAAGTCTCACTTACTGCCGTCTTAGCCGAAATTGCCCGTGGTCGCATCAATCGAATATTAGTCTTAACCGTGTTTAAATACGACATAATTTAATGAATTTTCACAATCCCGATTTTCATCTTCCAAAAGAAAATCCAATTAACCGATTTATTTAAAAAATACGATATCATAAACCTATGTAGTTTAAGTAACAGGACATTTAAAAGCATAATCGGATGCCAATGCCCAATCAATGCACAGGCATGACGGAGCGTGCGCACGCGCATGTTACAACAACTTAACTCCGACACGTCATGTGTCAACTTACGACCAACAAGCTGCAGGTCAATTCGAACAGTTAAATTTTAATAGTGTCAATTAAATGCATAATGCTTGCATTAAAAAATGACGATGTACAAATTTGAGGACTGTAAATCTTTGTTTTGTACTCTGTGAATGCGTTAGAATTTTTGCAATGAAATAATTAAAACCCGACTGAAAATATGAAACTGAATAATACGAAAGAAGATAATCGCGCTTGCATGATGTCATATATATTTAAGCTACTTATTTCATGCTTTTCAGGACGTTTTTTCAGCAGACGATTTAAAGTTTTTTTTTAGGGAAGGGAAATTTGTTTTTTTCTGGGACGGGAAATCATCAAATGACTCCACCCGCTGTGGTCGGAGCGGAGAGTGTCAGACTCTTACGATCTTACTTATAAAGTCCGACTAATTAATAATCTGCTGCTTATCAATGGATTAGCAAAAATTTAAATATATATAAAACTCAAAGGTGACTGACTGACTGACATAGTGATCTATCAACGCACAGCCCAAACCACTGGAGGGATCGGGCTGAAATTTGGCATGCAGATAGATGTTATGACGTAGGCATCCGCTAAGAAAGGATTTTGATAAATTCTACCCCAAGGGGGTGAAAAAGGGGGGCAAATTTTGTATGAAACTCGGTCATTTTTTAACTCACGCGGGCGAAGCCGCTGGCGGGACTCACTCATAAATTCTGTTTAGCGTTGATCCGAATTTAAGTTAGCAGGTTAATCCTGGATTACGACGTTAAGTAAGGATTAGGTGAGAAATGGTTAAACTTCAGATTACAGGTTTTTTATCAGTAATACGGTTACTGATAAATCCATCCATGCTCCTTCGTTCGCCTTGTGTGCAACATGCCACAGCCCCGGCAGGGCGCGGTAACCTCCAGGTTAGTACGACAGTACGACACGTGTATCAAGTTTATTTCCTTATATATTGTTATTGCATTAAAATGCATTTATTTATGTCATGTGTCATGGGTTTTAAGTAATATGGCTCTAAAAACTCCTTAGCCAAGCTAAGGCTATGTTATTCCCCCCATCTTAACCATTATTTTTATTGGACGACTCCTAACAAATAACTGGTTATGTAGATATTTAAGGTCAACGTCATCGTTTTGAGCTGGTTCTAGATTTATTTACATAATTAATATTTATTGTTTTTCCACGTGTATTCAGTAGCTAATCGAGTTTCGTTTTTTTGGGGTGCTGTCGTAATATATTTTTGTTATAAAAAAAGTAATAATTTTTATTAGTCCAATTTCAAAAAATATTTTTGAGATTTAATTTCTATAGACTCGTCCCTTTTTAAGTAATTTTATGCAACTTTAACTTAATTGGTAAATATAGTTTTATAAGTACACCATTAACCAAAAATTCTAAGACATCTTGTTTAAAATAAAAAAATAAAATAAATTTGCAATCTATTTTTATACTAGATTTTAGAAGTTTTTAAATAAATACAAACTCTAAAGTTCGTAAAAGTGACATCAAGGTAAGTTTTAATTAAAAACATGGTGTTCTTCTTCTTCTTCGTGTGGGCTGCAAGTTTCCTAACCTAACAAGCAAACGTAACACTTGTCAGAGTTACCGTAGAGTCACCGTGAGTTACCGAGATAGCGTACACAGCAGTCGCGTATGCCATCATTAGACCAATAAACAGACTAAAAATGCAGTAGATTGATGTTAGATTTACTTAAGGTATCCTACACCGCTGTTCGCTGCAAAATGCTGCAAGTAGCAGTTGGATGCAGCCCGGTTAAGCAGTCGACAACCTTCTAGGTTGACTTGCGAGATGCCATACAAATTAAAAGAAGTTGGATGCGTGAACCGGGTGATTTACACGTTAGGAAATGCCTAAGTCCAACAGCAGACCAGTGTCAGATAGGCTGATGATACCTCTGCCTGAATACTTTGAGATAACAGGTGAGATATCGTCGTTGCGCGTGCAAAACCGCGAAAGAGTAGCTTGTAAATACCGCGTAACAGAAAAAGGCGCAAAAATTAAACATCGCACTAACAATTTTTTTACCTGAATTAGATTTATTTAAACGTCGCAGAATTTATATAAGTAATTCAATTAATTTGTCACAAAGGAGATGCTATAAAGTTTAGTCGATAAAATTACAGTTAAATGGCTTAATTATTAAGTTTTCCCTGCCGCCTGCAATATAGTGAAAAATCAGATACGCGGTATTTACAAACTGCTCTTACGCGGTATTGCACGCGCAACGACGATATTCGAAAAATAATTTCATTAAAACTTCTGCGTATTATAAAAACTAGGCGGAAATAATAGCCTGTGTGTAATGAGAGCCTTTGGCATCGTAAAACGTGTCGTTAAAAAAAATGCTGTATCTATGATATTTTTTAAGCACATTGAACGTAGTAATTTGTGCGGTATGTAGGTAATAAACTATTATTTTTTTAAATTTATCTAAGCACTATGACGTCCGTCAGATACTGTTTTTTTGTCACTTTGTAAGGAACAAAATCTTGTAAATTAGCTATTCTAACAGCCGGCTGCACCAAAAAATAATATATGCGGTTACTTATACGTGAGACGTAAGAACTGACATTCAAGATCTGTCAAAATGGAGGATAAAATTGAATAATTTTGCTATTATTTTATGCTTTTCGTCTAAATATTTATGATATTTGGTTACTTGATTATTATTATTTGATATTATAAAAAATATTAAAAGTATGCTAATTATTGATATCATGTTTTGTGATTTCGTAAAAGTATAAAGCGTAAATGATAAAAAGTTTGGTGCAATCGGCTGTATCTGTTTCTTAAGGTTTCACACTGTCCTGGGGGAACTACTTAACGTACCCGGATAATATAAAGCGAACCCTGGGGACGGTTATATAAGGTCCCATCATATAACCTTTTTCAGGGTCCCGTCTATCTCCGTACCAAATTTTATCTAAAACGAGTAGATCCAAAGATCACTACAACCTCACAAACTTTACGTCTTTATAATATTACTAGCGACCCGCCCCGGCTTCGCACGGGTACAATGCTGATACTAAATACACTACAGAAAAACTGTGAACGTTGTATATAAAAACACACATCACATTACAAATATTTAAATTTCTCAGCTTTTCTCTACTATAATATGCATGTATTATACATATAAACCTTCCTCATTAATTACCCTATCTATTAAAGAAAACCGCATCAAAATCCGTTGCGTAGTTTTAAAGATTTAAGCATACATAGGGACATAAGGATACAGGGACAGAAAAAGCGACTTTGTTTTATACTATGTAGTGATTCGTACAGATGAATGGTGGAACCAGAGGGTTAGGCAAGTGGCAAAAACGCTAGTAGAATAGAAAACAAAATGTATGGGAATGACATTCGTTTACGACTAGCTATCTGTCATTCCCATACATTTTGTTTTCTATTCTACTAGCGTTTTTGCCACTTATCTATGTCTTACCCCTGATGTCATCTGCAGATGATAATGATGGATAAGTAGGCAAGCAGTAAAGACAGAAAAGAAGTAGTAAAAAGTATAATGGTTCTACACTTTTTACCTAGATATTTTTTTTGTTTTGTCCACATTACCTCTGCAACGTATAATCAAACTGAAATGATAGGTATGATTCGTAAACAACAAAAAAGAACTATTATCATGATAGACTAGTATTATTGGCTATGATATCTTTTTTTCAAAAGTTATGAGTTTATTACAACAGCAATAAAACTAATTATAATATTAAAGTTTTGTTTATGATATTTTTTGATCTAGGTTTTGTGTGTTTATTTATTTAAAGCTATTGCCCGCGGTTTCACTCGCGTCCCGGCGAACTACTGAACGCACCTGGATAAAAAGTAGCCTAATACCTTCTCCACGGTCCCCTCTATTTCCTTACCAAGTTTCATCTAAATCAGTCCACCGTTTACACGTGGTGCCGCGACCAAGGGAAATGGGAATTCATTTTCATATATGTACTAGCTGTTTACCGAGGTTTCCCCCGCGTCCACCCAGATAAAAAGTAGCTTAAAACCTTCTCCAGGGTCTCCTCTATGTCCGTAACGTAACGGGTCGTCCACGCAGGGCCCTTCTCCGGCGTTCACTAGACCCTTGTGTGCGAGGCACTTGTATTCTAACTTCCTAACTAATATTTTAAATCTCAAAGGGAGTTTGTTTGTTACGGTATCGACAAAATGGCTGAAAAATTTAGATACAATTCGGTACAGAGAAAAATGGGACATCCACGCAGACGAAGTCGCGGGCATAACGTAGTTCTAAATAAGTGTGAGTGGAGAGTGATAGTCGCTCTAATTTACATCATTATCAATGAATTTACGCAACACTAAGAAAGTAAGACAAATCGATAAGAATTGTGAAATTAACAGGTCAACGGTTGAGACATTATTGTTACAAAATATTGACCGTTTTAAAAAGAATCTTTATTTTATAGATAAGGCTTAAATGTGACGGAAGTCTGGACTCGACGTGTGATTATAATATTGTTTAGATTAATTGTGAATCATTATGTCTAGACGTTGAAAGATACAGATATCTTAATCAACGTAAACATTACTATGTAAAGTGCATCCACTATTATTTTATGACCTAGGGCAAGTCTTTTTTAACCCCCGATGCAAAAAGAGGGGTGTAATAAGTTTGACGTCGATATCTGTCTGTCTGTGGCATCGTTGCTCTCAAACGGATGGACCGATTCCGATGCGGTTTTTTTCATTTGAAAGCCAGTTTTTTTGCGGTGGTTCGTAGCTATGTTTGGTTAATATCGGTCCAGCAGTGTAAGAGTATCAGCTCTTTTCTAAAATGATGTAAGGCATTATTACGTAGGGGGTTTTTAACATTTTTAATTTATACTTTTCAGCGGTCAAATGCAAATACCACATGTAATTATCTCGTTAAGCCACAAGGTACGTAATTAACAAAACTGTCATACCACGGTCTAATAAATTTTCTGTTTTACTGATTATTATACTAACAACGACGCACCTTTAAAATAATACTGGAAAGATTAAATCCTTCAAACCAGTCTTGATCAGGTTCATAAATTAGACAAAAAAAAACACAGAAAGCAACTAACGTCACAAGATCACGATCGGTCTAAATACCGAAATCCCGAATGACGTAGGTACAAGAACGACGCAAAAAAAGAAGAAAAAGGCAACAAAATAAATGAGACTGATATGCTTAGTAACAAGTTTGAGAACGTACCTGCCTAAATTAATATTTTTACCCGAATTTACAGAATATATCTATATCTATATCTATACTTATAATAAATCTGTAGAGAGGTCAATTCTGTACATTAAATATATTTCCAAAATAACTATTAGGGGGTGATTAGGGATCGATACTGATGCCAAAAATGCAATAAGTAAAATTTTTGTCTGTCTGTCTGTCTGTCCGTCTGTCTGTCTGTCTGTCTGTCTGTCTGTCTGTATAAACTCTATAGAAACAAAAACTACTCGACGGATTTTAACGAAACTTGGTACAATTATTTGTTATACTCCTGAGATGGTTATAGTATACTTTTCATCACGCTACAATCAATAGGAGCAGAGCAGTGAAGAAAAATGTTGTCAGTTTGTTTAAACGCGCTAATCTCAGGAACCGCTAGTCCGATTTAAATAATTATTTTAGTGTTAGATAGTCCATTTATCAAGAAAGGCTATAGGCTACATATCATCACGCTAAGACCAATAGGAGCGGAGCACCAGTATTCCACGCGGACGAAGTCGCTGGCAGAAGCTAGTTTATAATAAAACTAGATGCCCGTAGGTATACCGGATTTACTTCGTATCAACTACATGTATCTTAACTTTTTCTTGGCGTTTAAACCTCCCCTTAATTGGACAAACATTTAAAAACCAAAATTTTCTGAATCGGCCCAGCCGTTCTCGAGTTTTATCGATACTAACGAACATTGATTCATTTTGATATACGAGTATAAGACTAGCTAAAGAAACTCATTATCGCATTTATAATTTAGTTAATTTAGATGTGTTTAAGCATCGTTAGAATCCTTGGATAACTACGAGTAACATAAGAAAAATCACAAATAAAAAATTGGAAGAAATATTTTCTTTTTTCATGCTATTCATTTCAATTTTCCCGTAGCCCGACTATAGGAAAATTGTATCAGGTTTTTAAATATTTTTTAAATTTTATGACACGAAAAAATGTGTTATTTTTTGTAACATTAGGTACGTTATTTTTTTTTAATAATTAACACCCTTTCATTTGACTTGGGTGTCAAATGAAAGGGTGTTAATTATTAAAAAAAAACAAAATTACTAACAATTTTTTTTTGGTTCATGACTATGTTTAGAGAGGAGACCATATTAATTTTATGTGGCGTCACAGTGACGTACTTCATTTGTCAAATTATGACAAGTATCTAGTTTAGAAGTTATGAGCGAACAGATGAACAAACATATATACCGTTCAAAACAATTATTAACAACCCTTTTGCTCCGCCGTAGTCAAGTAAAAAGACATAAAAATGGCCTTAAACAAAAAAACTACCGATATAAAAAATTATCACACACATCACCCTGTCAATTTTTCAAGGCATTAATTGATTATTGAGATGCTTACCAACATGATAGATTTGTTTAGAGATCAATTAACTAAATATGTAGGTACAAAGGTTGCCCATACATTATTAAGAATTATTAATTGATTGTAGAACATGTATTTATCAAATGACATTGACAGTGGACAAAAAAAACTAACATAAGTTTGGCCATGATTACTACACTAGTGAAAAAAAAATCTTATAAAATATTACTTTTCTAGTTATAATTTATTCTAATATGTATTTTATTTTATCTACACAACCATTATAAAGAGGAAACATTTGTATTTATGTGTGTATGTTTGTAATGAATAAACTCAAAAACGACTGTGTCGATTTCAAAAAATCTTTCACCATTGGAAAGCTACATTCACCCTGAGTAACATAGACTAGCCGTGCGAAGGGACGGGCCGTTAGTATACTATATAGTCACTACACAGTATAAAACAAAAGTCGCTTCCCGCTGTCTGTCCGTCCCTATGTATGCTTAGATCTTTAAAACTACGCAACAGATTTTGACGCGCTTTTTTTTAAATAGATAGAGTGATTCAAGAGGATGGTTTTAGCATATAATTTGTCAAGTTTTTGTATCCATTGGCTTAAATATCGCGGGCGAAGCCACTGGCGGAAAGTTAGAATGCGTTATAAATGCGACAGTGTGCCTGTCTGTTACCTCATTACGCTTAAACCACTGAACCGATTTAGATGAAATATGGTATAGGGATAGCTTGAACCATAGGGTAGTTTCATTCCGGGCGCGCTATGTAGTATATACTCGTATTTAAAATAAATTATTAAAATAAGAAGTTAATATGACAAAGTTTTATTTTAGGAATTAATGCTTTTTCAAGTTTATTTATTGCTCAAGTTAAAGTTTTTAATATTTCCTTTGCAAAGTTCATGTTACGTAATCGTTTAATTATTTTATCTTAAATGTCAACTGTTAGTTTTATTCTAAAATTTTGTGAATTATTGCATCCTGATTATAGTTATAAGTATTTTTTTATTTTATTTTAAAAACAGTTGAAGTGTTGCTAGACTAACTATAATACATGATTGAAAAAAGTTAGTTAAATATTTAAAATTCATGTTAAAATTCATTTGGCTTACCAATAGACAAAACTATAACGTTTTAACGTGAAAATGAGATTAATTAAATGTTCGTATTAAAATAAAATTATAAATGCGAAAATGTTTCTGTCTGTTTGTTATCACTTCACCCTTAACTCCAGGATTAAAATATTTAGTTGCTATGTCTTTTCATAGCATTTAAATATTTTAATCCAAGCATCGTCGCGTCAGGGCAGTATCCTTTTTTGTCGG
Source organism: Pyrrhia umbra (assembly GCA_963891755.1). NCBI lineage: Eukaryota > Metazoa > Arthropoda > Insecta > Lepidoptera > Noctuidae > Pyrrhia > Pyrrhia umbra. The sequence continues at coordinate 14,050,807 of OY982928.1, forward strand.
GGTTTAAACATGATATAACATAAAAACTGTCGCGTACGCCAATCAACAATTTAAACAAGTAATTTAAACTCAAAAAAATTAATAACCGTTACTTTTTTTTATCATTTATCTACTACTAATCAAGCTGTCCGAAACTAAACTAATTACACAAGTTTTTATTTGCAAATAAAAACTTACAGCATCTTAATCTTAAAAGCATAGACATTGGCAGACAAAAAAATTACAATTTAATATTAAAGCGAGTATTAAGCCTAAGCATTTATTGCGACAAAAAATATTCACGTTTTATGAAACGCGAACGCATTAAGTCTAATATCCATACAAAATCCTAATAAAAAGCTATAAAGGCAGATTTTCAAGAACTGGTTTTGATACAAAATACCAGATGGATTTTGAAAATAAAATGTGTCTAATCAAATTTATGGGAATAACCAATTTGTTTTTTACAACCTTAAGTGTATAACAATCAATTAATTCTCATCAACAAAGTTATCTTAATAACAAATGACGATTTTTCTCAACAGGACTATTTTCTTACCGACTTCATAAAAAAGAGGTTATCAGTTTGATCTGTATAGAATACTTCCCAGGGCTATAGCCTGCCGGGGCTGCGGGACGTTCGAATAAGATACCGCGCCCCCGGAATACAAAGGAAGGAACATGGATGGGTTTTAGTCAGTAAGAGCCTGAAACTCCCTTCCGCCCCACCCACGGTAGGAGGGGTCATTTCATGATTTCCCATCCGAAAAATAAGTGTATGTATGTTTGTGTCTCTGCGTATTTATCGGGAACTTACTTCAACTCAGAGAATAGTGTAGTTTCAATCAAAATCGGTTTAGTAGTTTTCAAGATATGGACGATTAAGTGTGTTCCAATCACCGAAAAACACGTTGTTCATTTTCGTTCGTTCGTTTTTAGTGTAAAATTGGTGGTAACGAACTCATTCTGATATTTGACCTAATCACTAAAAAGAGAAAAATAAAATTCATTTTTTTTACAAAAAATATAACCGACTTCCAAAACATTTAAACATTTCCGTCTTACTTTTAAAAAATCTGTAATCTGAATTTTCACTATTTCACCTAATCCTTACTTAATGTCGTAATCCAGGACGAGGAATAAGCTACTAACTTAAATCCGGATTAACGCTAAACAGCATTAAGAGTGAGATTTTTGCTAATCTGTTGCTAAGAAGCAGATTAAAAATTAATCGAACTTTATAAGTAAGACGATTAAAAGAGAAAATTAATTTACGAAACACCGCTCTAGAAGTTGTTGGCAAAAATACACCCACCAGTAACTTAAGAGTTAGACACGTAGATATCAATTATAGACATATTATATAGAAAGTGACTCACCCAATTACTAATGATGCTAATAGGATTTATCGCAGCCATGACCACTCCAATTATCATCAGCAGTATCCCATAGGACAGCTTTATTACGGAATCTAGAAAAAACAGAAGAAATTAGATGAATTTCTATACCACTTTTTTCTTTAAACATCTGTATATTGCATCTCTTGTAACACTCTGTACATGACAAACTAACTTTTACCCACGGTTTTACCCGTATTGTTTGCATGGAAAACATATCCTAGCTCTATAATGTGTCCGGGGGCTGCAGGATGTTTCAAAGAGTTCCCTGGAACACAAAGGGTGAAGGAAGGAAAATGGATGAGTTTTAGTCAGACTTAAATCAATCAGCTGATTTAAATTAAATACGCTATCATTATTCTCAATCCAAGGTTTAACTACCTCGCGGTGGGGTTTAATTTTGACAGTTGTTAAACCTCACATAGGTTCGGAGTATCGCTAAGTAGCATTTATGAGCGAGATTTTTGCTATACCGTTGGTAAACAGCAGTTTAAAAATTAATCCGACTTTGTAAGTAAGGCGGTAAGAGTCTGAATCTCCCTCCCGCTCCGCCCACAGCGGCAGGTGTCATTTAATGATTTCTGATCCCTAAAAAACCACTATAGCTTAGTTCTTATGTGTTAATCCAGGTTATATTATGTGTGCCAAATTTAATTCAAACCCGTGGAGTAATTTCTGTGTGAAAGAATAACAAATCATCCATCTACCTAAGTACATAGCATCTTCTTATCGTTTGGGCTGCAGGTACTAACAGCATGTATTATAATAAAGCTGCTTTCAGACTACGCTATAATATATAGTATATAGCTATACAGTACAGTGTGAACGTGTCCATAACAATGTATGGTGCGCGATATTGTGCTATGAGCCATCTATGTGCTATATGCTATTATATTATAGCATAGTCTGAAACCATCTTTATATAGTAGGTCATAATATTTATAGTACTTACGTCGTTTCTGTACTGTGAAGTTTTGTATTTTCATTATCGATATACGCCCCTTGCTGGGGACATGTTGTAAAGTTCCTACAACCATCTTTCAGGTTTCTGAAACAAATAATACATTATTAAAGTAATTGTATAATATTTTTATCATTCTTAGTAAATAAAATTTAAATGTCTTATTGCAATTACTGGAAGCATATATTTTTTAGCCACGGCTATGCAAACGTAGTGTAGGACGCCCTCTGGGAGGATGAAGTGATGATCTGCGAAGGCTGCTGGTAGAAGCTGGAAGTGTCAAGCTGAAGACCGGGTGTCGCTGTTTTTAAGGAAGTTGTAGTAATTTTTTTTTGTTTTTTTTTTCAAATAGTTATACATAAACATGTATTACTGTTAGTAGTATAGTAGTTATGGTACTATGTAGTAGTGAAAAAATATCTCTCAGTATTAAATTATGCCATTTGGAAGCCAGTTTATCGTCTGGAGTACTACATAGGATACTTTTTATCCGGGTGCGTAGAAGTACTTTTTACAAAGGAAAACATCAAGTTTTATTATATAACTAACAAACTATATTATTATTATGGGTACAAGGTTGCGGGTAGGTTAGTTTAGTTTAGGTCTTTCCTTTTAAGTTTGTTTTTGTTTTATAAACAATAATCGGGGTGACGTTTTCTTTACAGGAAAAACCCTGTAAACAAATAAAGAATTAAAAAAAAAACTAACATACTAACTCACAAACTTTCGCATTTATAATAAAAGTAGAATAATTCTGCATATTTCCACAATTACCAACAGACTGAATGGCTTTTGTATCCTAGGTTTTAGAAAAACCCGTTTTAAAACTGAGTTGCCATAAAAGAATAATAATTTAATTTTAATTTGATTTAAATGTTTCTTCAACATGATGTGAATTTCCAAATTGTTATGTAACTATATAATGTTTTTTTTTAAATTTAATTTTAATGAATTCATAATAAAAAAAATTGCAGTAGTATGCAATTTTTTTGTCTCAGTAGAATATTCTATAGATTATGCGCTAGCTGCAGTCAATCCATAGATGGGTGACTGTCTGAACATAGCGAATTCCCTCCATAGGAGGAGGCTTGGAGCACTTGAAGCTTTCGGTCCTATCCCTGATCCCTCTCCGGCCGTATCGTATTGTCGATCCACCGATTTTTTTAAATTGTGGGAATAAAGGTTGCACCTGTGTCTGCGCAAGAGCTTATCCTTACTAATATTATAAATGCGAAAGTAACTCTGTCTGTCTGTCTGTCTGTCGGTCTGTCTGTTACGCTTTCACGCCAAAACTACTGGACCGATATAAATGAAATTTGGTACAGAGATAGAATAGACCCTGAGGAACAACATAGGCTACTTTTTACCCGGGTGCGCTAAGTAGTTCCCTCGGGATGCGGGTGAAACCCCGGGAAACAGCTAGTATACAATAATATGTCCCGCGCAGATGGTTGAAACCCTTTGAGATGGACGGCTCTGACCGAATTTCGGTCTGGAGAGTATTATTATTTCAATAAATACAAATGCTTATTATGAGATACAAATTTAATGCTACTGTTATTTTTTTCATTTATTTAGGCAGAACTAAGGTTCCCTCAGGATGCGATATATTATGTATTATACATATATGTATTTCACGCCTAATTAGGAAACCCAACATTTCACCGGTTATATTTAAATCCAGTGTAAAAAGAGGCGAGCCTTTGCAATTCATCATCAGCCTTTTCCCAACTATGTTTGGGTAGGCTTCCATTTTAACCGGATGCAGCTGAGTACCAGTGTTTTACATGGAGCGACTGCCTATCTGACTTCCAGTCTTACCAAAGGATTATCATGTTGCTGGGTAACAAGATGCCCTTTGTCATACAGGCAGGATCAACGGCTTAACGTGTTTACCGAGGTACCGATGGTCACCCGTCCACGGTCCGACCGCACCAAGCGCAGCTTAACCTTTGATCGATCGACCCTGTAACCTAGCTACAATCTCCTCACGTTCCACACAATAATGAACCTTATTAAAACAAATACGATTAACGTACACGTGAACAATTTAATCGATATTTAAATGTTGACAGACTTTGTATCAATCATTAGAGCTAGGCGTTACCCAGGTACGATCGGAGGCAGTCACGTGCGGCTAATTATAATTAGGGTTAAAAGATCACCTTTGCGAGATAATGGGTGATTATTAGGTAAACACCCCCCTATTCTTTATTATCCTTAAGCATATAATGTTTAGAAAAACAACAGCTTTATCTTGATTTTAATTCTTGGAATTATTGCGACACTATTTCAGAGTGACAAAAAAATAACATTAGTCGCTAATTAATTGTTTTAATTAAGAATAGAATAGAATATTCTTTATTATGTACACCACTTTTAAACTTAACAATATAATTAAGGTAGGTGACACAATGGGCAGTCATATCGCTAAAAGCTATATCTATTATCTATTTTTGTATACGTTAAAATGAATGGATTAAAAATGTATTTATAGTATTAAATACGTGTTTAAATATTTATTTTATAAAAAAAAAGAAACAAATTAAAAATATAAAAAATAGGGACCCAGCGATATCGGGAGCAGAGCTCAAGTTACCGGTGGTTAGAGTTCCAGAGACAGGAACCTCCTCACAATACGTGCTGTATCAAGGAGAACCGCCTCCTGAATCAGGCCCTTGACCCAGCCGCCTAACGAGAGCCTCCTGAGATGTTGATCGTGGCAATTTGCCATTTAGTACCTATGTCAACAAAAGGTGTTTTAGTATCCTCTATACTTATTTTTTTTTGTGACATAAAATGTTATTTTTTGTGACAATGTGTTTGTTCTCTAAGTTTATTTAATTTTCATTAATTTATATATGTATAGACAAAGCAGCTGCTGAGCTGAAGTGGAACTTGACTGGTCATATTTGCCGTATGTCGGATGAGCTGATGATGGTCCCAAAGCAGTAAACGACATCGCGGTAGGCCCAGAAGGAGATGGGGGGAAGAACTGGACTCCTACCTAAAATAATGGCCTTAGATTGCACGAGATCGGAACAAAAGGAGGGAAGGGAGGCCTTTGCCCTGTAGTGGGACAGAATATGCTAAAAATGAAATAAAATAATTAATTATTGAATCTTTTTTTGGACGCCGAGTGACAAAATATGGCAGAACTAATTTATATTATAACACCATTTTTATGTACCTACCTAAATCAACAAAATAAAAAAGTATGTATTTAATTCAGCAATTAATTTAGTTTTAAAGTACCTATAGTGTTAAAAGATTCGGTTTTTGTTTCAATGACGTATTTTCGTCATATGCTCCTAGCGAATTATTCATAGTATTTTTATTTTGTTATTCAAATTCTTACTCTTCTTGAAAATCAAAAAATTTAGATGTTTATCTTGGCTGCATCTGTCTGGGTCTAAAAATTTTCTTGTCGGTGATACCTAAATAATAATTTAATTAGAATAATTTAGCCCCTGAGACTTATATCAATCCATTCAATGCCATAGCAGTTTGTTTTTTCATTGCATGTTGCCAACAACCTTTCTCCAAATTGCAAGCTATTACTCAGATATTTACAGATTCTCAAGTCAAGCAAAGTATAATCATGGAGATTAATACTTTGCTTGACTTGAGAATCGAACCACGACCCCATACTTTTGCGTCCACAGTTTTTTTTTCTACATGACCTCTTGCAGGGTGCTTCTAACAGCATTCGACCTGCTTAACCGGACTATGTGGCGAGGTCCTAATTAAATTAAGGCCTCCAGCCAAGGTTTACAACTAATTTTAAAACTAAGTGACAGCGCGCTAAGGGCTATCCCTAGTGGGGAACGAACCTCGGCTTAGGGCGTCACTGGGGAGGACAACTAGGGACTAGCTGGATCATAACAATATTATTATTAGGGGACGTTTTATGCTACTGGCTCAGCGCGCGGGCTGACTCGTCGAGCAAGGGTCGGGGAGGTTGCGGCCACTGGCAAGGCAAGGTAATTTATTTAGAGACGCTAATTTTAAAAATTACATCACCTTCGAAATATTCAATAAAGTAATCATTGATTATCTTATAGTCAATGTCTTAAGTATGGGAAATACGTTTGGTTGATATTATTAATAATGTTCTTAGGGTCACTCATAGACAAACAGTGTCAAGTATTAATTTATTAGTCACGATGTATAATAAGCATTTTTTTCTATTTACTTGCATAAACTTTCCGTTGAGAATGCAACCTTGATCCGTCATTTTGGTATTGGTAATTTTCAAATGCACGTTGCCAATTTAGATATTTTGTTTTTTTTTTTTTAATTAAATTCTTTAGTATATAGGTATCACGATAACTCAAGTCTTTATTTTATGAAATTTAATACTTTATTTTAATAAAACTAGCTTTCCGCCAGCGGCTTCGCCCGCGTGTGCTATATGAATTCAAATTAAAGACGAATCGCTCGACCGATTTTGTGCAAACTTCACATAAACCATCTACTAAATAGTCCGAACAAAGCCTAAACATTTGGTTTGGATAAGTGAGCCCGTTCTTGAGTTATAAAATTACAACAAAAAGTGACATTGATTTATATATATATTGATTACATTTTAACGATCTCGAAAAGATATGCTTAAAAGTTAGCTTAAATATAAAGTACCTAAGGTTAAGTGATAGTTTTTTCATCGAATAGGCGGTACTTTAGGCTTATAACGAACTGGTTTATTTTAAGAATAATTATGTTAATACCGAGAGCCTCTTGTTAGGCGGTTAGACCAAGAGCTTGATACAGAAAGCGGTACTTCTCGATACGACACCCATTTGACCGCTGGTATCTTGGACTATATTCCCAATTCAGGAAGAAAAATTAAATCTATACTAATACATATTATAAAGCTGAAGAGTTTGTTTGTTTGAACGCGCTAATCTCAGGAACTACTGGTCCGATTTAAAAAATTCTTTCAGTGGTAGATAGCCCATTTATCGAAGAAGGCTATAGGCTATATATCATCACGCTAAGACCAATAGGAGCGGAGCACCACTATTCCACGCGGACGAAGACGCGGGCAGAAGCTAGTAAATAATAAAATTGAATTAAAGGCACGTTTGGCGTAGTGGTTGATGAATTGGCTGCTGCGCTACATGTCGTGAGTTCGATTCCCGCGCGTGACAACTAAAACAGGTCTGGGTTTGTGCATGTGTAATGAATTTTTGTAAGCGTACACTTGATGCACGAGTAATTTCTAATGTGGCAATGTTTTAGAAAAAATAAAATCAATGTTTTTTACAGTGAATACAATAAGCTCGTTAAATTACACCTAATTAACAAAACTAACTGTGTAATTATGTAATTTGAGAAGCAATTCGTAGTTTTTCTATCAGTTCATAGCAAAACCAGGGGCAGTTAAACCAGTACACGTGTTTGAGCTTGTTAATAAAAAAACTGTTTAATATTATACTGTGGTTTAAGTGTCAACACGTGCGTACCTACACGTGTTTATAAAAATAAAATCGGGCAAGTGCGTGTCGGGCCACGCGCATTAGTGTTCGTTAGTAGGTCTTAGTTAGTCGATTATAGCTTTGTAACCGGTTAAGCCTTCTAAGCTATGATAGTTTTCCTTGTAAGTTCATTTAATTTGCTACGTCTGTGTTTTTTTTTACATTTTTAGGTACAGTCATTCAATAGTTAGACTCGGGGGACGCTCGTATCGAACAATTTGTTTGGGAGCTACTACCCCAAAAAATATATTTTTCATAATGTTATTTTAACACTTTGTCGGCGTGACTAATATACATAATTATCTATATTAAATTTCAGCTTTCTAGTACCAAGAACCTATGAGCTATGCCGCGGACAGACAGACAGATGGACATGGCGTAACTATAAGGGTTCCTTGTCGGAACAGGGAACCCTAAAAAGGCTCGGCTCAGAAACCAACGCACGGGTCAATCGATCCAGGTAAAGCTATACTTGCCGCAGTCAGTTTAAGGATGGGTGATCAAAGGTATCTATGCATGTAGGTTTATTGCCTTATTTTATATAACACTGTTTGCGGTTTATTTCATTTAAATGTTAAAAAAATATTACAATATAAAATTAATTTAACAAAAACACTTAAAATTTATAAACATATCCTTATTTATTTTTATACAAATCACATAACAAAAAGTGCTATAATATTTAAATGTATTTAAAATCATTAAAATTTACTCGAAAAAAAAAATGTAACCATGTGAAGTGTCAATTACATTCCATTAAATATTTGAAATAGACTTGTTACATTTGCAATTCGTATTTTACATAGAATCATTATTTTAATAGATAATATTGCATGGTAATAAGTTGACTGAAATAATAAGGAAAGTCTAGTCTTTAAGTCTGTTTAAACAACGTAATTAATTGTTATAAGTAGGTAGGTATACACTATAAAATGAGGCTTTTGCTTAGCGGAAAATATTTTATTTAGTTGCAGTATTTTAATGTAATTACGTGACCATGGCAACATAAAGTTACAGCTGTTTTCTTCAATTTGTTAGTTAGATTTCTTCAATTTGTAAGTCTATCAAATAGGTGCCGTTTAACCGAAAATAGGCTTTTACTGAAAGTTTCTCAAGATAAACCCAAGAATGGAAAATCATCAAATGACTTCTCCCGCTGTGGGCAGCGCGGGAGGAAGTGTCAGGATCTTACTGACTAAAACCCATCCATGTTCTTTCCTTCGCGCTATGCGTTCCGAGGGCGCGGTAACTCATTATCAGTATGCGGGTTCGAAACCTGGCTAGTACCAATGTGACTTTTCTGAAGTCATATATGTACTTTCTAAATATATCTTAGACGTTACTGACTAACAATGAAGGAAAAAAATTGTGAAGAAACCTGGAATTAAAAAGTCTGAAATCGCCAATCCTTGAACTGAATGAGAATAGGCCTGTGCCTAGCAGTGGGACAATATATAGGCTATAGGATGATGTTGTGAACTTTATTTCGCACTTCAGTAATGACCATCATACTGATGACGTGTCCGTGACATCCACCGGAAGAAACGAAGTGGTCAGTTTTTTTGGAACAATAACTAAAAACAATATCCTGATACTTATATTACTATTTCAACGCAAATAACTAAGCAAAGATCATAGCGTCCGCTTTAAATATTATGTACACACAAATAGAAAAAATGAAATGTGTGAGTTGGACTCACGCACCGAAGGTTCTGTACCTATTCTTTTATTCCATCACGTGTTTTATACGTAAGTTTAGTATCAAAGATTATCCTTACTAATATTATAAATGCGAAAGTAACTCTGTCTGTCTGTTACGATTTCACGCCAAAACTACTGGACCGATATAAATGAAATTTGGTACAGAGATAGAATAGACCCTGAGGAACAACATAGGCTACTTTTTACCCGGGTGCGCTAAGTAGTTCCCTCGGGATGCGGGTGAAACCGCGGGAAACAGCTAGTGCTAAATATATTCCAAATTATGTTTTGCTGTCCAACGTGGCAATGCTGCCAATCTCTTAGGTATAAATAATACCAGTTGACAGCGATGAGTATAAATATGTAATGTCATATTTTAGTTTATTTTTTATTATATTATATTAATAGAATATCTGGTTTTTTAATGTTTTATAATGCAAATAAGTTACGTTTTTACATAATTTTCAAATGACAAAAAGTGTGCTAGAATCACATAAATAGGTTTGAATGATATAAATAGGATTTGCTTTTTTGATTCTATGTCAAATGGAAGAGTTTTTAGATTAGAGGATTTTTTATAGTCATAACTTTTGACTGGTATTTTTTTCATCATTAATCAACCATAGATCTGAGTGTATCATACAAACAAATTGATACCTTACCAAATTTTTGGGATAAAAGGAGTTATCATCCCATTCTTTTTAATTTATTTTGTTCGTATGGGACATCACCAATTCACCGTGGGTGGGTCAGACCCTTGCTGACTAAAACCCGTCCATATTCCTTCCTCAGCCCTTTATATTCAGAGGGCGCGGTAACTCTTTCGAACATCCCGCAGCTCCGGCAGGGACTTATTATTATTTTTAAGGCACGGAACCCTAAGATTTAAAAAAAAAACATTAACACAACACAACTAATTGGCAAACATAAGACAGCAAATAAACGTGGTATTATTTACTTAGATTTTAAAGTAACGGAAGAGAAATAAAAAAAATAACAAATGAATCATTGTTAATGTCCACTCAAGTGACAAGACTGTGATGCGCGTATTAACATAATTAAATATTGAAATAATCATTTAAATATCCGATTTTTTTGTCCATGTTTGGTGAAGCGTTTGACGCATGGAATTTCCTTATTGTTTATTCCTATATTTGGGATGGAAATATAATAGTGACTAAGAACTATTTGCCATATTTTTTTAGCCTTCTTCATATGACCAGTGTTAATTTTTCGCCGTAGTAAGGTCAACACGTGATTCGTGTAGAGTTTCTATTCTTGTGGTATGACAAGTTTTGATTAAAATTCTCCTGAACAAAATTTTAAATCCGTATACATTCATAACCATATAAATAAATAATATATCGTCAATAATATTGATTCTCATCGCCGTCAACCGGGAATGTACCAAGATTCGTATTATTTAAACAAAATCTCAAATTTGATCCTGACTATACCTAATTATGCCTACCTATAAATGCGAAAGTGAAACGACTGAACCGATTTGAGTGAAATTTGGTACCTTTCTAATTCTTTGATTTAAAATCTGACTTATAAATTAAATTAAACAGGAATAGTTATAGTAATAGTTATTAGTGTGCAGGTGTTACAAAAGCGGTAATTAAAAAAAAATAAGTTTTTGAAACGTAATTTTATAAAGTAAAGATCGTTTTTTACGGTAACACTATTTGTGACTTTTTGTTTTTTTTTCATTAAGTCCTATGTACTTTTACATACTAAAAAAATATTCTATTTTAATCTATCCGTTTAAAACCCAGTATGCATTGAAACAGTAGATAAATGTATAATGAACCAAATAAACTAATGAGTAATAGCTAATTAGTTCAATTTAGAATGTACACAAATATGACATGCTTTAACAGTTTCTCGATAATATTTAATTTCATTGACTTAGGTCATTATCCGCAAAACGACATTAGAATATTGATATTGGAACCGCGAATAAATTACTTGTCCACATTTTGCCATCTCGGATTGTTCGTAAAAGGAAGTTTCCGTTCGCGAATATTGACAAAGTCAAGGTAGGTATTATGTTAAAAAAATGATAAAAATATTGTTGAAAACCGGAATTAGTTTCTTCCGTGTTTCAAATTATTTTAAATGTCGTATCTTTCATATTGAAGGCACAGTTTATTATTAGAAATATACCTACTACGTATACTTAAAATAAATAATTAAAAATTCAAGAATATAAAGAAAAACAAGACAAGTTTTTTTTTCTTTGCATTATAGAGTTTACAAATCACCCGGTTATTCCAAAATAACGATCTAACTCAGCTTCATTGCCAATAAATATTTAAATAATAGCTTTTTTATTCACAAAAAAATTGCAAAACTCATACAAAATGTCGGATTTTCATACAAAATGTTTGTATTAAGACCTATGAGCGGCGTTTAAGATTTTATTTTGTGCGGAACGCGAAAACATTTAATGAATACTAAGTAAAGAGGCTCGGCTAGCATTCGTCAGATAGATCGTAAATTAATCTATAATTCCGTAGCGATCCGGTAAGTGTTGTCATTGATTGTTCGCATTCCCAAAAAATGAGGAATTTTGAAAAAATATCGGATATCAATTGAGAAAAATCTTTTTAATGTATATTACTTTTTAATATTTATTCTATCATGATTTAAAGCTTGAAAAGAAGCTTTATTTACCGTTCTGAATATTGTGCATTTGAAGAACATAAAATAAAAATAAATTTACAATAGAATGGATAATATTTAATTGCATATACTTAATTGCAATTATCTTAAAATCTAATTATATACTAGTACTGCAATACATTTTTACACGTATGTAGGTCAAGGTTACGAAATTGAGTGTCCAGTGGTACATTCAGCAAGCAGTAGCTACCTACGTTTCTACTAAAATATATATCTTAAAATATAGCTTAATAAAAAATTGGCAGACTTGAATAGATCTCGGATCTAAAAACTAGATACCTATCGTTTTAAGCTTTAATTTTATCAGGTTTACAAAACAAAACTGTTCCTTTTCTAACAATATATATCATACTATCAAAATTATTAAATAAAATAGATTATAAAAACCTTTAATCTCATCGGTTCATTGGTTTATTTAAGCAATAATTATTTTCAAAAAGAAAAAAAATGTTGTTCATTTACAAAAAGGATAATATTAAAGGACATTTTAAGAACAAAAGCAAAATATAATGGAAATCAATATTCTCCCAATTTTTTTAATTGGTGGATTTTACGTATAATTTTGTATTTATTCGGGATATTTCATTGAATAGATCTAGCAATACTGGTTGTTGATTTAATCATCGTATGTCTGGTGGGCTGTCACAGTAAATTATAGCTAACTTTAACTACTTTACTAAAGAATATAGGAGCGTGTTGTGTCATTCTTTGACTAGACTTTTTTTTTATAAGTTGTCTATGTGTAGTCGTAGTTTTATAATTTTCAATGTGCACTGGAGCCTTTTTGGGATGAAAGTCAGTTTTAAAATAAATCATGGGACATTCTTACTAATATTGTAAATGTGAAAGTTACCCTGTTGTGTAAGTTAGTCTGTTACACGTGAAAATGGCTGAGCTGAATTTAATAAAATTTTGTATCGATAGCTCGAACCCCGGTAAAGGACATAATATCCAAAGTTTTCATTCTAATGCGCCATGGGGAAATATTTTACCAAATAATTATTATGATTATCAAATTAAAATATAATTTTAAGATTATTTATCAAATAATGATAAAATAATGGCCAGTGACTTACTCCAAAAATAGTCAGTGATCTTTTTTAGAACTATATTTAAATAACCCTTAGACGCAGGGGTCACACAGTAACACACAAACACAGCCTCATTAGAACATTAGACCTTTGTAAATACCATTATTTGTACACATTACGAGTCAAACAAACTAATTGAGATGCAGCTAATGTTATCCTATTAAATTAAAATTAATGAAGTTTACTATACAGACGGTCTAAGTGATTATACCTATTTTATGCTTGTATAAAAACCAAGTATCTTTATATATTATACATAATTATTCTTATTATTGTATGTTAGGTTAATCTTGGATTAGATATTACTAAACCGATTCAATATATTCATTCATTAAATTAAAAGCTACATCAATATTAGTGTGAATGCGATCAGAGGCTGGAGCGTGATGTTTGCCTCTCCTTCACGCGAATCAAAGATGGCTCAAAACTTTTTATTAACCGACTTCTAAAAAAGAAGGAGGTTATCAATTCGGATGTTTGTATTTTTTTACTCGATGTAGTAGAATTTAGAAAAAAAAACATTCTAACTTCAAAAAAAATTAACGGGAAGACTAGAATATTTTTGACTGTGTAGTGCTTTTAATTTTGGCCGTTTTGTAGTATGCAAAAAAAAGAAAAGTTTATTGTAGAAAGTACTTATTTTTACTCGACTGCTGAAGGAGGGCAAGTTTTTAAGCACTTTTTTCTAAATAAAAAGGCTAATAAATACCTACATTATGATGAAGACTCTTAGAAATGAAAGAATGTCAAGACTTGACATGACAATACCCTCCCACTTGAAAATAGTAAGTCAGTTAGTAATGAATAATTAGCAAACCGTTATTAAAAGTGACAATAAAAGTCGGTTAAGTGTACTCTCAAAGTAACAGTAACAATGCCGAACTCAAGAAACTGTTACAAGTAGTTATGTACACTGTTGTGACCAAGTATGTTGGTTATTATTCGTCAATAACTTGGTCATTGATGAGTCCTTGATACCGTACTTAAATCTGAAGAGTCTTAACGTTGGGTTTAGTAGGCAATGTTTTTTTGTTTTTAGTGACCACCGCCATCCAACTATCCTAAAAAACTTTGGCATTCATAATATTAGAAAAAGGAAGTATTATCGCAAATTAGCAGATTCACAATGAAAGTCAGGGGCTGTACCACCACGTCTTTTTGCAATCACTATTCAAGTTTGAAAGCGTGACATAGCTACTAACGTCGTATAGCTCCGTCTCTTTTTCATAACGAAAATAATCTTGTTTTGGCACGTCATGGTAAGGCCCCAGAAGATGACTTATTTTTACTGAACACATGTAATGATTTCGAAGATCTTAACATATTTTTTTTTGACATGGGAATCAAAGAATAAGGAGAAAGTTGTCATCAAAATTCATTAAATTAAAAGTCCATTTGGGAAAGTCCTATTTACCGAATGGCGCCAAGATACCCGGAATTAGATAATGCTAGACCTAAAAATACAAAAAGATAACAACTCTTACTTATTAGCCTAATATTTAAAAATAAAACTTTTATCACTAAACCGTATTTAGGTTTGCAGGCCTCGTATTTATTATCGTATAATTTTGTTTATTAAATAATAACGTCTGGAAAAAAAAAGTGTACTTAGTTAATAAATATTATTTATTAATTTTGAAAATCTTTGTAATAATAAAATTATTTATCGTAATATTAATTGGTTTTGTTATATATGACACAGATATTTTGTAGTTACACCTATTTTGGAGAAATTAAAACGTTCTGCATAAAAAATATTACAGAGAAATTTAACAGGAAAGGTTACCTTTTACTAATTACAGGGTAAAAAAAAAACTGATAAAACACTATGGTATTTTTTAAGTAGCATTCTGTATATTTATTTTAATTAATACGGAACTACTTAAACTCGTATTAAATAACTTTCATGAACTTGCAATGACGTAAATTCGTTTATATTGTTACTTTTACGTAATTTGTATATTAATGTGTGAAGCGAAAACTTTTGATGCCTTTTTAAGAATACTGCGGGCATGGAAGAGAGTGAGTTCCGGAATAGTGCTAAGTTTATATGGGGCAGAAGTGTAGAAAGCTAATAAAAAAATGGTCGAATTTTGACAAACAATAACAATATACCATTACTTAAAATTTCAACATAATATAATAGGTTAATTATGCTGTTGCATGATGTGTTTTAGCCTTAGATATTTCTTTTCAGAAAGCTAATAATAATAGTGATAAACCTGCAGTGGTGAATTGATGCACGCAATTTCTTAGGTTAAGATTCTTTTTGTAATTGTCCTTTATATACTAACATAGTTATTAAGTATAAATTGTTACTAACAAAAAATGAGTCATGGTCACTTTAATAAATGAAAATTATTATTATTATTTTTAATAAAAAAATGGTCGAATTTTATATAATATTTATAATTATAATTTTATATATACTATTACATAAAATTTCAACATAATATAATAGGTTAATTATGCTGTTGCATGATGTGTTTTAGCCTTAGATATTTCTCTAATTCTATAAGCATTATTTTAATTAATTTAAAATTATGAGGACAGGACGCCAGTTGAAAATGTTTCATGGTATTGTTATTGGAAAAGGTATAAAAACTATCCTGTTTCCATCTCTTGGTCGGTTATCGCAGATTTAATAAACACTGGTTTAGCAGTTTTCCAAATACATTACAATCAGATAACTGTACTGTCGCATTTTAATGATGTTATTATTTTGGGTGTGGCAATATTTTTATGGTCCTAGCAAATTACCATAATATATCGTATACAAAGAAAGTTATACTTATGAATAAAAAAAACCCAGAGATTATGAAGAAGACGTCAGAAAATCCAATTCAATGACAACAACTTTCGAATCTCTATAATTGAGAACTTCACCATTTTGTGTTTTAATAATTATTAAATTACATACCTATATTTCTTTTAACAATTTAATGATGGCTCGAAGATTATAGAGCCGGCTTCTCAAATAGAAGAGTGCGGGATCAAAATTTGTGTTATGAACTTGATAGGATGACAAAACGGGCAGTTTTGTGTTATAATTATTTGATTATGATTAATTAATCATATAATAATTATTTGATTATGATTAATTAATCATATAATA
Source organism: Pyrrhia umbra (assembly GCA_963891755.1). Taxonomy (NCBI): domain Eukaryota; kingdom Metazoa; phylum Arthropoda; class Insecta; order Lepidoptera; family Noctuidae; genus Pyrrhia; species Pyrrhia umbra. The sequence goes on from OY982928.1 coordinate 14,067,216, forward strand.
ATTATTTGATTATGATTAATTAATCATATAATTATTTATATGATTTCTAAATTAACCTGTTATCGGTAAGTATAATATTTAACTAACGGCTTGCATTCCAGTTTGCACTGGGTTAATCCCCACAGTGTTCAAATATTCATATAGCCCGCAAAATTAATATTTGCGTACAATAATTATGTGTTGATATATATGTAACAATAGTGATCATTGCACTTACTTGTCATACATAAATAAGAAATAATTATTGCATTGTGTTTACAGTAATCAAACAGTGTTTTTCGCTTCACACCTCTTTGTAATTAGAACGATGTTAAAGTGTGAACTGTGTACCGTCAGCTGCAAAGGCGTGCTGTAATTATCGTAAAGTTAAGCTTATATACTGGTTGGAAAGATTATCTTGCTACTTGCACGTATTTATATAATAACTACTAACTGTTTCCCGCGATCTCACCCGTGTCCTGAGGGAAATACTTCGTGCATCCAGAAAAAAAGTGTCCTTTTTGATAATTCAGGTTGCGGTTTAAGGTTATTCATAATTATTATTATAATTTATTATTATAAGGTTAAGGTAACACTTGTGTGTATCAAATTTTGTTCAAATCCTTTGAGTAGCTTTTGCGTGAAACGTTAATCCGTCTAAGTATGATTTCCTGAAACTTTGAGTTATAAAGCTTTCAGAGATAATATGAAACTTACTGCGTTTATATCCAGTAAGTATTAAGTCCATCGTAAGTAATATTTGTAAATAAAGACGGATTAGAAAACAATAATTCAATTATTTTGTTGAATGAAAAATACAATAAGTATATAATAATTATTCTTTGAAGCATGTGACATAATTATCTTATTGATTTAATTTATATTCCATATTTTAAGTTAAAAATAAATTAACTATTACTTAGACGCTAATATCAAAATTATGTTTGTGTATCTTGACTAATATTTTGATTATTTGTTTGATAATAAAGATTTAGATGTTATATTTATGATCTGATATGACAGGTATTGATAATTTATCATTATTGTTAAGATCAATAAGAATTATTAATATGAAAATTTATTCAATATTGGACATATTGAATAAATTTTGAAACAACAAAAAACGGTTATATCGATTTAAAATTATTGAAATATTATTTTTTTCATTACTCTGATTAATTATATTGTAATTAAAGAAGAGTACGGCAAATTAATTTTAATTATGTTAAAAGGTAAATCAGATTAGTTTTTATTTTACTTTAAGCGTATTTTGAGTGTTAATGTTATCAGTTTTCAATAGACAGGGGAAAAAAGTATGTCACAAATAGCTATAATATATATTTTTTTATTTACATGGCTATTTGAAACATTCTATTTTTGTTTTATCTCTTATTTTTTGGATAAATAATATTCTTATTCATAATTGTTTTAATATAATTGTTAATAATTATAATCCTAGTCTATATTACTAAAATATAATTATAAATAAATAAAAAACATGCTGAAGAATAAAAATAAACATACCTATTAAAACGATCACATAAAATCACTTCCAATCATAAAATCGAATAAAAAGTAATCCACAAATTATGTAAGTACCACTAACACGTTTACGTTACGATTTGTACGTGCTGCGCGCGCGCGTAAATTGGACTGAGCAATCTATGGCACTGTACCATACCTATATAGTCAACTAGCTAACTTTCGTACAATTTTTTTGACGTAAAACATCACACGAGATAATATAAGATTATTTTTTAGCAATTTTTATACATATCCCATCACAGGCATATATTGTGGCCGTTTTATGTCAATAAAAACTATATCATTTATTTAATAAATATTATTTTTATTTATTAGACACAAATTATTTTTTGACATATTATACTGTACGTGGAAGAGTGCGAGTTTTGGCTTAGCTATAGTTTCTATGGAGAAGAAGTTTAAAAATCTAATTTAAAAAATGAAGAACCTGTGAGAGAATAAAGTTTTTTTTTTTCAAAGCATGTATCCTTTACCAATGGCCGATGCATAATGACGATGGGCACAGCGATCGATCGATGAGGTTAAGCAATGATTCCGTAGATGGGTCTGTTGACACATCGTGACTCTTGTCTCGGAGACCACATTCAATTGTCTGTCACGTAGCTCTTGAATATTTTAATGTTGAAGATGCAGTGGTTTATTTTAATTATAATTTTGTTTTCTTTTTTAAGCGTGTTCATTTTTATAGTATAATTATGATTAAATCATTTATTTTAGAAAGAATAATTCATTCCATAAATTGATAGTAATACTTAAAACTGTTAGTAAACTAAATATCAATTCTAATTTATTTAATTTAGTTTTCAAATTAATTAATATTAATAATTCATTTCAGATAACAATATAATATATTGTATATACTTAATTTTTCTTCAATATAATTGTAATTTTATAATGTCAAAATGTTTGGACACAAAATATTTTATGTCCGCGCGGGGATGGAACTCGCATCTCATAGCGTAGAGCCCACTTAGCCATTGTGCCAACACTGCTTTTATAAGTGACTGTAAGCTGGCTAGCAGATTATCCTTTAAATCAGACTCAAGATGTTGATATTTTGAAAATACCTGTTTTTGACCCTAGTTTTTTTTTGCCAATAAAACGGGGGTATTGAGCCAAACGTCCTTTTGCCTCAGTGATGAAATTAAGTTATTACTAAAAACCTTTTAGGTATAACTGATAGCCCACCTATTAAGGAACCTGATACGGCTAACATGAACTTAAGTGACCGTATTTGTGGTGTGTAAACAAAAGGCCACACCTTCCTAACTAATATTTTCGCTCGAGTTTTCCGTTTGTTACGTTTTTACGGTAAACGGTTGGGTTAAATGAAATTTAGTATAGAGATAGCTTTTTTTCGGGAGGAGCTCGTGGCTAAGTAACAGCCGCACGGTTCGACCGATCAAAAGCTAAGCTGCGCTTGGCGCGATCATTCCGTTGATGGGTCACCATCTTTGTCATAGCGAGACTCCTTCGTGCCTTGGAAAGCACGTCAATCTGTTGATCCCGGTTGTCATTTATAGATCTTTGACAGTCGTTGCGGGTAGTCTGAAGCCAGAAAGTCTGACAACAAGTCGTACCAAGGGGTACCGTGTTACCCGGTAACTGGGTTGTGGAGGTCAGATAGGCAGTTGCTCCATGGTTCCACACAGGTACTCAGCTGCATCCGGCTTAGACTGGAAGTCGACCCCAACATAGTTGAGAAAAGACTAGGCAGATTAGATAGCTTTTTTTTCGGATGGGAAATCATCAAATGATTCCTCCTACAGTTGGTGGGGTAGGAGGGAGTATCAGACTCTTGCTGACTAAAACCCATCCATAGTTCTTCCTCGGCGCTTTGCCGTTCCGGGGTCGCGGTAACGCTTTCGAATATCCCGCAGCCCCGGCAGGGTCTATACCCTGCCGGGGCTGGTATATCCCCTATCTATAGAATAGAAGCTATCTCTATAGATAGCTTGAACTTTCGGAAAGTAACAGGATCATTTTTATCCGCTTTCGTCTAGTTCCTTTCAGGGGAAACAGCGAGTATTTTTAACCGACTTCAAAAAGGAGGAGGTTCTCAATTCGTCTATTTTTTTTAATATAGTTCATATATAAATTCAACAGGTGATATCTGCCTAGCTTTTTCCTAATTATGTTGAGGTCGGCTTCCAGTCTAATAAGATGTAGCTGAGTACCATTGTTTTACTAGTAATCTACTATTAAACACGTTAGTATAAAACATTCCACTTTAATCTTTTTTTAAAAGGTCATTTCAGACTCGAGCCTACATTGTACATCTATGATGCAATTACATATGTCTGGACCTTAAAAGAGACTTAGACCCTTGAGTTTGTTTCGGTGTTTTTTCTCAAGGCAGTCAGAAAGGAAACACCGGCCTCATCTAGCTTTAAAAAAAATAATTGACGCGTAAAAGTGTTATTTTATAACCTATTTGCAAAATAAATATCATTTATAATTTTTAAGACTATGGTCAAATTTGTTTTCATGCATCTATCCTCCATAAAACTACCCACAGCTAAAGGCTAGACGTAATCCATCTGTTTGCTGCTTTAAACCTGATCATGACATAATATTAACTTCTCAAACATACCAAATTTAAATCGAACATGCATTTCCAAGACAAATCCAATTTTTCAAGTATTTGTACATGTACAACTCATCAGAAGAATTGATGAAAACCAGAATCCTTGATAAATTTAGGTGACGTCATTAGACTCGCCGAAGAGGTCGATGCTCCCGCATTACACTGGAAAAAAGAAATGCACGCGTGAAAGGGTCTTTCTTTTGGGGCATTCCGATTAATTTTGATACGAGTAGGGTTATTCACTTCAATGATTTCCAAACTAGCGAAGCTGACAGACGTGATACTGTCCTAACTTTGGCGTTTTTCATACTCCTCCACTATTGTTTTCTGATTAAATTCGTTGCGGGTTCCAAGATAGTAAAAAAAATATTCTCTGGGACTCGTCGAGCTTCATTGCCTCGGCGTTTTCTTGTGGTCGCCACTGTTGATTCTGGCTTTCAGAAGTTGCAGTGGTTGGGAATAGAGTGGCGGGCTTGTCCCAAAAAAAACTTTGGCGTCTTTATGAAAACGACGACATCTACCGGATCCGATTACATTTTCAAACCGTCCAAGGCCAACTGAAATAAATACACACAAAATTTCATACAAATCAGTCAACCCATTCAGGAAGAGTTAGATGACAATTAATGCGCGTACAGAACAACTTTATTATTTTTTATATAAAAAGGATATCATTAATTCACTTTCGCATTTATTATAATTATTATTTGGGAAATTAGGATTAGTTAGGTTTAAAGAAACTTTATTCTCAATAAAAACATAACAATGTCACTTACTTGAGAACAATGCTAAAAAAAAAAGTAATTTACATGAAATTCGTCATCACCAGTTACAGACTATAGTTTTCACATACAAATTACCCATCCAATGCATTCATTTCCCCACAAGTGATCGATCTGCAACTATATACTGGCTAAGTTGGGATTTGAATGCATTAAAAGAGTGTAGGTTTAAGGTAGTTAGGATACTAACATATTGAAGAGGTACAGTTGTATGTCTGTAGCTCATAAGGACTATTCAGGAATGGGCGTCTCCCCATTGAATTGGTATTTCAATTAATGACTTTACTGTAGTGCATTAAAAATTCGAATGTAACAAGGAAGTAAAAATGCGTGGTAACGGGAAAAAAAGAGTATAGAAATAAATTATCATTATTTAAACAGAGTCGCCATCTTCTTTGGATAGATGGCGCTAGGTGAGGCGCCCGGTAGAACAAGTATTTAAATCCCGGGTATTTAAAAAAATGCCCATTGTAAGACTTCGATGTAACAAAAATGAAATAGATTAGGCTATGTGATTAGTGTCCTTCACTCATTGGACGGTGTACCTAATAAAAAACGTGTATTATATATATTTTTTTTTAAACAGAATTTGTGAAAAAGAAAAGTTACAATAGAAGCCGACACTGAAGTTGTCGAATATAGTTGTCGTTGTTGAATAAAAGCATAATACATACTTCCATATGATTGTTAAATACTTAAATAAACAAACTAACAACAGAACAATAAAAAAAGAACAATATCTCAGTGGTAAGGTTAATAACATTCATAATTTTCAACAATATAATAATATACAATGCAAACGTAAGTGGATCATTTAAGAAAGTTGGACCCGCTGAATTTTCGGGCTGACATATCCTTATCGTCACTACTTCGTCTTTGGTGTTTATTATGTCTTATAAGGTCTTCCTCTGAATTCATATATTTAAGTGCCTCTTCAGGTATAGAAAAACTTTGTAGTCGCATTTTTAACTTGTCCCGAACATGGTAAACTATAACACGTTGAAAAAGAGTAACCATGGAGTTTCTTGATCGTTCTTCTTCATAGGAATCTACGCTTTGGAACGGGCAAATAGCTTAAATTTTTCTTTTTTTTTTTGACTAACGGACTGATTTTTAATTATTTGACAATTCAAAAGTGCCTGTAAATGGTCCTATTGAAATAAATGTTTTAGATTTTGAATTTTTGAACATGGACTAGAGTTCGTATCAGAGTGTCGAGCACTATTTTTCATTAACTGAACAAAACGTTATCCTACCGAGCATTTTTTTGGTGTTATTATCCTCCAATCAGGAAATAATTATGTTTTCAATATCTTGGTTGGCATGTTCTACTGACCCTCAGAGTGTTTCGGATTATCATGTACAATTTTCAATTTGGGCCACATATTCCAATCTTCTGAACAATATTATGTTTAATAGCAAATCCCTTCCACTATCTCATATTTTTGTGATTGAAAACCCGTAGCTTTTGGCGAAACTTTTTCTTTTTCTAACTTTAATTAACTTTCTTTTGACTAGTATAAATTAGTCGAGTCATAATAATGCCTAACATTAAGTCTTTTTGCTAAACTTGATTGAGCTTTCGCAAAAAGGTGACGTCAGGTTGTAAAATATTTAATTGCAAACAGCACTCAAGATTTTATTTACCTTTTTAGTGGTATCTGCAACGGATGCTGTTCATTGCACGTTCAATTCCGTCAAATGTTTGGGAATGTAAACATTCAGGGGACCCCCCTTCAAAAATGTACATTCAGAAACTGCGAGTGCTCACTCGTGTGGAGATAAAGAGAGATCTACCAGTCCACTCCTAATGCATATCAGAAAACAAGTAAACACGAGTAAAACGCCAGTTATTTCCAAGACTAGTTACAATTTAGGTATACAAGTATGTATACTTCCTTTTAAATAAATAGAACTGCCTCCGTACCAAACCTTAAGGAATCCAGGTGAAAAATATTTCTAGAATTAGACAGTATTAAGAAAATACTTGCTATTTTTGTTCGCTCCTCGTCTCTAAGGTTTTTGCGGATGAATGTGAAAAGAGCGTTCGAATACGTGCAGGACTTGTGCCTGGCCAAAGAACGCGAAGGAGATCGGGGTGGTTATAGCCAAGAGGAGGTTTTTATCCAGTAATTTCCCAAATTTCTTCTTCATTTGCCCAAGCTCCTCAGTGAGGAAACCTAGCTCTTAAAATGTATCCTTTCTTTTTGTTACGGCTGGCTGGTTTTCACAACTCCACAACAAAGCGCGAATTTTGGTGTAAGATTGCTTATAATTTTTATGATCAAAAATAATTGTGATGCATTATCTCCATCATCTTTCACATTCATGCATCCCCCTTTCTCAGAAGATCTACCTCAATTATATCGATTTAATTGACTGACCAAAACAGGCCGGGTCATTGGAATCGAATTAAAAAAGCGGTTTAAATTAGGTGCGTCTGACGTCAATGCACGTAAGCAAAATGTATTAAACTGGTCACAACGTGATCTTTATACTACGTAATATATACTTTATGATAAAACGTACTTATTAATTACAAATGCCAAAATATAGTCAGCCAATTATATCGCAAATGCTGACGTATTAGAGAAGTTTTTTGGATGGTCATAAAACAATATCCTTTAATTTAAAATGCTGAGATTGCTAAGTGGTTTGAAACAAGTTTGCTTATTTGTTGCTTATTATTTGTTGTAAGGCTTGGTTTACATCTTATACATTATAATAAAATTGTATCGGGAAAAAACAAATTAAAGAACTTTTTCAAAAATGGTGTCTATGTAATTGGAAGACGATATTATTTTAAGATTTTTTGTCTGTTTAGATGTTTATCTGTTCGAGCAAACTAACTGAAGATTAAGGTAAGTGCTTGAAATTTTCCAAAAAAATAAATAAAGAAGACGAAGTGGTCAGCAGTGGCTAGTAAAAATGTAAAAAAGTTTAACAATCCAACATAATACCAAGTCAAAAACCTCTGTACTGAATAGCACGTGTATATAGTTTCCCTTTATTAAATCGTTACAGTAAAAACATAGTTAATTACATAAAGCTCGTGTGTTAGATACTTATCAGCTAATGTATACAATTTCTGGTCGTGTTGTGTTATTTTTGATGGCTTGGCGGCATTTATTTTTGGGTCGTTTGCAGTTGAGAGCACCAATTTATGGAACCCATGACAGAGTTTTCCTGCTGTCCCTAAGGCAGTTCATGTAAGAGCCGGTCAGGTGGATGAGAAAACTCAGACACTAGGGCTTGTTAGGTTAGTAAACCTATAGCACACACGATTAGATGAAAAGGGTATTATATTACATCGACATTTCTTCATTTACATTGAAGCCTATGTGTGAAACGCTTAGTTCTCCTTTAACTCAGAACTGCTTTAGGGTCTTTCTTGTGATTCGTTTGTCAATATTTTTTGGTGGCAGAATTCTGGAATAAAGTCTCCAGCAGGCCTAGGGCCCACATTTTGTCTTCTTGTTCAGTAAATATTCCATAGACAGACGGTGGAGTAGATGTGTTTGTCCACCCCTCTGTATATAGATGGGGAATCAATAAATGGTTTCATTTCCCGCTGTGGGTGGAGCAGAAGGGAGTAGCTATCAGACTGTTACTGACTAAAATCCATTCGTGTTCTTTCATTTGCCCTTTGCGTTCCAGGGTTGCAGTAATCTTTCGAACAATCCCGCAACCCTGGCTGGCACTGGCCCTATGGGTAATGAGCCATGGGCCAATGGGCACCGTCAATTATGCTGATATTTCTTTTTTTTCTTCTCTGTGTTTAACCTACAGAGACAAGAAGAAAGCAAATTCCACAGGTGTATACAGGTACCTCGCTCTCTCCTTCTCATATCCTTAAAAGCTCGTCTCATAGTATATTACATATATTATAGTATGAACAAATACTATATCTTAACAATACACATCAACATGCTTACGTTAGCGATGCGTTTAATATGGGCCCAGGTTCAAAGAGGTCATCCATGTACAATAGAAGAAATATAATGTCGCAGTATTTACAAAAACGTGACAATGGTTTTTATCTCATTACTTTGATGACTAGGAGATAAATAATTGGTTACATGCACACGGAGGTAAATACATGCCTTTTTCTCGTGCGGCATGTAGGCAGAATACTTCTACGTACAGATACAATCCTTACTTTTGTTCATGAAATATTTGTAAAACGCGTTTATCCGCTTCCCGTGCTAGGTCTAATGCACTAGGTCTAGTATATATGACTTTCAAAAGACTTATTGGAGCTTGATAGGTTTCGGATCCTCAAAAACGTTATGCTTGAGATGTGGATTCCTTAATCCCCAGGCTGCAGGGACCCACCACAGAAAATTGAAAATGGATGGATGATCATTTTAACATAGAGCGACCCCTTCTGTGTCAGAGATCACGTAAAGCTGTCGGCTTTCCCCGGTCGTGTCGGATTGCTGTCCCATCGAACTTTGAGAATGAGTGAATAGAGAGTGTACCAGCGTCTGAGCACAGACTTATGTACTATATATTTCTTGCACAGATGGTAGTCTCCAAGATACTACAGTACCCAAAATCAGTTTAGAGGACATTGAATGTCTGCTCAAATTGCGCCACATCTACCTAAATTGAGGTAGGTACCGGCAGGAGTGAATTCTAATTAAATAACCCTGACCCAAAACCACAAAGTCTGAAGAAATTATCGTATAAGTCGTTTAGACTGCTCTGTTTTAGTCTAGATTATCCTCAATAAATAAAATAAAAATAAAACATCTACCTCGAAAAAAGGATGTTTTGTTCTTTTTTACAAACTTTGGTTTTATATGTACCTATATTATTATATTTAGCTTTTTAGGGTTCCGACCCAAATTGCTAAAAAGGAACCCTGACGGTCTCAAATCATTTACGTCTGTCTTTCTGTTGGTCTGTCTGTTTATCTGTCCGTCTGTCACAGCTGATTTTGAGAAAGTACTAATGCAATTGTTTGGGCCAGTTATAAGTTATGGTTATGTGAGACGTACAAATAATATTTCCTTTATGAAAAAAGTAGGGGGAAAGTAGTGGGTTTGACTTAACTATAATTCTGAGTACCATAGTTTTGAAGTAATTAGCAATTTTCTTAACAAACAAACTTAATTATGTGATTTTTAAAAACAAGATCATTACGTATTTAATGCGTATAATATCCTTCCAAAGTTCAGAACCTTCGGTGCGCGAGTCCGGCTCGTGTTTGGCCGGATTTTTTCGCATTTGTATGTTTATTTTGTCATCAATCATTTGTTACTGCATTAAGTAGGTAAGCTACAATCAGTTCTCGATTTGTGAGAAAGATTAATTATGCAAGAGTGTTTTTGGTTCTCTTTTTTACGGACACAACCTTTCTTATTGGTTGATATTAAACAGTAAACAACAGTTTTTCTTTTCAAATCTTAGATTCTCTCTCTAACCTCAAAAGACATCCATTAGACATCCATAACAAAATATTCACTCTGCAAATTTTGGTAATACTAGCTGTTGCCCGTGGTTTCACCAGCATCCCGAGGGTACTACTTCATGCGGGGGTTTAACACCGCCAACAACCTCTTCGGTCTAGTTTGTGAAATTTTCAACCCCCACAAAGCGATAGCTGCCCACCTGGCAATCGAACCAAAGACCTTGTTTACAGCAGTCGCGTTTACGACCACTAGGCTATCGAGTCTCCTAGAGTTATGACATGGGGGGTTAGACAAGTGGCAAAAACGCAAAAACGGCTAAAATGACAGATAGCAAGTCGTAAACGAATGTCATTCCCATACATTTTGTTTTCTATTCTACTAGCGTTTTTGCCACTTGTCTAACCCCCATGGCATAACATTGTACGCAGTTTGGCCGACAATGAGTTAAACAACCTTTTAATGACAAGCGAGAACCAGTATAAAGGGATACTTACGTCATAAAATCAGGATGATTTAGAGGGTCAGCTTATCTTGTATCTTAATTAGTATTTTTGATTCGATATAGTATCTTATTTATCCTTGTTACATGCGTCCTTAGAACTGCAATTTAGAGTTTTGCAATGTTTTTCGCAGAATTATATACTGCTATTGGGTACTATCTGGCCTTTTTTTTACGCCAAGGACTACTTCTAGCCGAACTGGATGGAGCCGAATACCAGTATTTTATATGGAGTGACTGTTTATCTGACTTTCGCAACCCAGTCACTGGGCAAGAGTCTACTACTTGGTAAGACTGGCTCCCCAAATATTAACTTTCAAAGATCACATCTGATTGGATTGGAAGCTGTATACAAATTACTTTATTACAACACTATGCTTTGATATTTTAATAAAGTGATAATTAATTTTATTTATTATATTACACGCCTGACTTCTTTATACCTGAACGCCACCTTGAAGTCCGCAAGACAGGCAATTACGTAAAAAATAAAAACATTCTGAAGTCGTAGGACATCGGCCTCAGATGTCAATGACGTCACAAGCTACGTGTAACAGTGCACGTTTTGTCACTGGTCAAAGAACTTTCTTTTTTGGCATGACATATCATTAAAAGACTCCTCTCACTGAGGGTAGAGCAGGAGGAAGTCTCAGACTCTAGACAAAAACCCATCCAGGTTCTTCCTTCGCCCTTGTGTTCCAGGGTCGTGTTAGCAATTTCGATCAATCTCGCAGCCCTGGCAGATGTATTCATCATCTACTGATGGTTAATGTCTACTCACAAAGCGAAGGCATGAGCCCAAGCGGATTTTCAAAACTGTTCGTAGTATGAGCATAGCTTACGGAAGAGATGGATGGTTGTGTAATATGAAGCGAATGAATTATAGGATTACCATTGAGAGGGAAGACTGCCATAGAAAAAGATGTAGCGTTGAACCCAAATTTAATAGGACCATAGCAAGAAGAAAAAGAAGACCGCTTTAAGGCTGCGTTTCCATCAGAGATTTGTGAGAATGCGTAGCGAGGGATATGTTAATGTTTAATTACATAGCTTCGCTCAGCTTTGAAAGCTTTCAAAGTTGATGGCGACGTTACCTGTATGTGTATCTATATATCTACCTTAAAGAAGCGTTCAGGCAAATAGTGCCAACTAAATGACGTTTACCTAAACCGACGTGACGTGCACAGGCACTCAGTATTATGTTACATTACCTATTGCCAAACTAGAACCTATTAATCAGCTCCACTGAACACTATTTTCGTAACTACAGCGAAGCAAAAAAACTATGATTTTCTGTTTTTTATTTTTTATAAATTCAGATCGATAGGTTTTGGACTATAATGTATTTGAACATCATCATCAGCCTATATATTGTCCCACTGCTGGGCACAGGCCTCTTCTCATACAGAGAAGGCATGAGCATTAATCACCACGCTTGCTCAAAGCGGATTGGCGATTTCAGACTTTTTTAAGTCCAGGTTTCCTCACGATGTTTTCCTTCACCGTTAGTCAGTGACGTCTAAGATATACTTAGAAAGTACATATGACTTCAGAAAAGTCACATTGGTACTTGCCAGGTTTCGAACCTGCACACTCGTACACGAGAGGCAGGTGCCTTAACCACTAGGCCACCACGACTCATCTGGTATATTATCTCATGTATTTGAACATAGCTGGCATAATAACATAACTTCAAGCTTTTTTCCTCGAGGGGAGAAGCAGAAGTGTTTTTAAGCACGTTTTAATTTTGTCAGTTTACGATGAAGTCTCAAAAGAACACGAATGGGCATTCGTGTTCTTTGAATTGCTTTTTGTGTTTCAAGGTTTGCTGTCCGAGGTAACTCCTTCAAACACTCCCGAAGCCCTAGAAATCTGTATGCTGTGGATAACGGTGTGAGTTTCACATTTATATAATATCTTTATTTATATTATTTGCGCAGGTTATAATGTGTTACTGTTTGTTTGTCCCAAATAACAACTAACAAACCCAAGCTCTGGACTGAGTAATTTACCTTTCTGTTAGTTAAAGAATTTATGGATATCTACCAATTACAAATAATAACTATTTATAATATTATTTTAAATAAATATTGTGTATTTATCCAATCGAACAAAAAATCGTTTGTAATTATGATGATATAGTAAAAAATTGGCATGTTTAGATCCATATCTACGAATTAATAAAACGTGACGAATTAAAGTTTGGGAAAATGTTAACCTAAGGATATATGAGTCAATGAAATAGGATGCAGTTTGTCAAAAAGATTATATCATGATAATATTCGACATGGCAAGGCTATAAGTATATATAACTTGCTGTCCCACGGTTTAATCCATATCCTGAGGAAACTATACTTGATGCTTATAGCTTAAAAGTATTATATAATCTTCCCCAAGGTTCAACTAGTTTAACCGTGAAAGCATGAGAAACACTCTCTCAGCTACTCACTCTCTAATATATATTATTATAATTACAATATTCTCTAATATATATAATTATAATATATATAATTATCTAATATATATTAGAGAATAGAGAAGAGTGAGTAGCTGAGAGAGTGTTTCTCATCAAGCATTTTATATATTGTATATTATACAATATATAAAATGCTTTGTCCTAAATGACAGACGGATCAACGCACAGCCTAAACCGCTGATCGTAGAGACTTGAAACTTTGAGGGTGTGTTCTTTGTATGCCGCAGGCATCCGATAAAAAAGCATTTTCCGAAATTCTACCCATAAGGGGGTGAAAAATGGGGGCAAAGTTTGTATGAAACTCTTGTCATTTTTAATTTGAATGTTAATTTGAAAGACCGAAGGCCGAAACCGCTGGCGGAAAATTATTTTATAATATTAAGTTAGAATACCTATCAAAGATGCTCTTTAATTTCTAAGACTTTTAACCATATTTTATGTATCTATGTAAATTTTAATAAATCAACAAAATCATGCAGTATACTTTGATTTAATCAATCTTATTTCCAAGAAAACGTGATAAGGAAAGATTTTATTTTTTGGAAGGGGAATTCTTTCCATAATTATTTGACAAGGGTTTATTGATGATTATTTTACTTCTTAAATAAAAAAGTGTGTAGGTACTCGATCAAGCTGATTACAAAACGGTTTAAATAAACAAAAGCTGTTTCCTGCGACTTTATGTCAACGTTACAATAAATCGAAATGTAAACTTCCAAAATTGTACTACAAAAAACAGAAGTCATAAAAACGTAATAGGAATTAGATTCCTATACAATATTGTATTTTTCAACCATTCATTCATCTAGTTATACATGAACACTCTAACATACCCAAAACACACACGTTTGCATACACACACAAGGACACACACAGATATAGAGTCAAACACACTATACATACACTCCTCCCAATCCAAAGACTATATATAATGTTATATTTATATATATAAATAATTTCTCTTCCCGAATTAGTAATCTGTCTTCATATTAAATTTCATTTCATCTCAGCAGGTTCAGCCACTTTACTTTGAAAGCGTAACAGACAGACTTTTTATTAAATTTAATATTATTAAGGGGCTCGTAGCTAACAGCCATGCGGATCGATAGATTAGTATGGTTAAGCTGCGCTAACCGTGGTCGGTCTATGGATGTTTTTTTTTCTACATGACCTCTTGCAGGGTGCTTCTAACAGCATTCGACCTGCTTAACCGGACTATGTAGCGAATTAATTAAATTAAGTCCTCCAGCCAAGGGTCCATGGATGAGTGTGTGTACCTTCACCGTTATGACGTCTAAGATATACTTAGAAAGTACATATAACTTTAGAAAAGGCACATTGGTACTTACCAGGTACCGAAACCGCACACTCGCATATGAGAAGCTGGTGCCTTAACCACTAGGCTACCACGACTTGACACTAACCGTCAAAAAGTTCTCCAACCTCTACAGTAATCCGGCAATGATAATCATCATCGATCTTATTTACTATCCCACTGTTGGGTAAAGGCCTCTTCTCATACAGAGAAGGCATGAGCATTGATCACCGCGCTTGCTCAAGGGGATTGGCGATTTCTGACTTTTTAAGTCCCGGTTCCCTCTGAATATTTTCATTTGCAGTTGCTGCTGCTTATATTTTTTTATTATCATTATTATTTATTTAAGGCACACCTACAACATGTTTACAGTATATTTCACCAAAAAATTTCACTGCATCTTGTGGTGTGTAAACTTATCACATAAAGGCGTACCTACACAACTCATGCATATTAGACATAATTATTGAAAAATATAAGTAAGAATGAATTTGCTTCTACCAACACATTTCAATAGATTATAATAATTTAATCTAAAAATAAACTACTTGACTTTTAATCAAGATCTAATCTTAGCTAAAATAAAAAGCAAAACTCCAACAGAATCTATATTTGTTTGTTCATAATAACTTTATAGAGCTACACTTATGAATATTTTATGTTATTAAGACATTTTAAATGAAGCGCTATATATTATGTTTAGGTACGTACGTCAAAGATGAAATTTGAACTGAAAAAAAAATAACCATGTGAGAGTCAGACTTGCGTACCGATGGTTCCGTATATGATAAACTTACGCAATCTTGCCATGCCATTAGCACACACGAGCAACTTGTTTTATTATTTTGTTTGTTGTCATTGTACATTTTTTCATTTTACATTTTCATTGATATCTTTTTTCTTTTATGTTTATAGAGTTATTAAGTGTAAAAGTTATATAGTAAATTCTTTCTTTCTTCAATTTCGTCTAATGTGGAGTAATTTTGTTATAAAAATAATTAAAATATGCAAATTAAAAAAACCTTTGTTAAGATATTAAATAATAAGTTATTTTGATATTATTATGTAATGTCTCCATAACATAACACTTACCCATCTTTTTTACTTGCATAAAACGAATGAAACATTTTCAACCTTTTTTCAACTTAGGATTATTTTATGAGTTTTAGTTGCTAATATTAAATTATAATATTTCGTTATTTTTTAATTGTTGAAATAAGCCGCTTTAACAGATATACACAGAAAAAAATATCTTTAAACCATTAAATATATTTTTTTGTTTTATTATTTTGTTATG
Organism: Pyrrhia umbra; assembly: GCA_963891755.1. Classification (NCBI taxonomy): domain Eukaryota; kingdom Metazoa; phylum Arthropoda; class Insecta; order Lepidoptera; family Noctuidae; genus Pyrrhia; species Pyrrhia umbra. Next base: position 14,083,113 of record OY982928.1, read on the forward strand.
GACCCCTAAAAAGTATATACAATTACGATATAAAGCGCACAGTCATGGTGTGAATGCATAATGTTGAAGATAATTGTTAGGTTTCCTTTTTTTCTTAAAATCAACAAGTTAATGGTGTTAAATGTCAATTGGAAGATGGAGTTGTTTCGTTTTATGGAGATCATTGTGGTCAATGAGATTACAATCTATAACTTTAGTATTAACTTGTACATATTAATTTAAACCAACTTCAAAAAACGAGTAACTGCTCCTTATTCCCTGCGATATATCATTCAAATTCATACTTTTTTTTTGCGAATGGGAAATCATCAATTGACCCTTCCCGCTGTGGGTGGGGCGGAAGGGAGTGTCAGACTCTTACTGACTAAAACCCATCCTTGTTCCTTCCTCAGCCCTTTGTATTCCGAGGGCGCGGTATCTCTTTCGAATGTCCCGCAGCCCCGGCAGGCTATATCACTCAAACTCTAAGGGTACAATTACATGTTCCTAATCATATCTATACTAATATAATAAAGCTGAAGAGTTTTTTTGTTTGGACGCGCTAATCTCAGGAACCGCTGGTCCGATTTGAAAAATTCTTTCAGTGTTGGATAGTACATTTATCGAGGAAGGCTACGGCTATAGGCTATATATCATCACGCTAAGACCAATAGGAGCAGAGCACCACTCTTTCACACGCATCCCGAGATATAATAAAGGAGCTTGTAACCCTCTCCTGGGTCCATTCTATCTCCGTGCCAAATCAGTTCTGACAAATAAACTCACTTTCGCATTTATGTTATTAGTTAAAATTATCCTTCCAAGGCTCGATCTGTGACCTTAAACAACTTCATCTAAATTGGCTTTGTAATTAAGCTGTGAAAGCAGTGCCGGATTTAGAGGTCTGGAGGCCCCTGCGCAACTAAGTAGATTAGAGAAGAGAGAAGTATACTAAAAAAAACCTTATGTACACACACAGGAAGTTGAGATTATTTTGCCCGCCGCGCGACCCACGTGCAATGCGCTAGGGCTCGAATTAAACGAATGTTGTAATAAAACAATTGTTTTTTATTTGTTGATCAAATGTGTTTGGCAATTAATTAAATCAGGCGTATTTTAAGCTAATGTAAATTACGTAATTATATATATTCGAACCAACAAAAATAAAGAGTCGAGACACGGAATCGAATACAAAACTCAGCCATTGAGCCGTTAGAATACTCCCTCAAGATGGGGAGTTAATCGCAAATGCTTACCAGGACCATTTGAGATTTTATATTTAACTGATTGGAGTGAACAAATATAGATTTGTAATTTAATATGTTTGTGCAAAGTACTTTAGGTAAAGGTAAAACGCGAAAAAAAATATCAAAAGAAAAGCTATTTACTAATTTTTATTTCCGATTTCTCTATTGTGGAGGCCCCTCTTTTGTGGAGGCCCGGGTCTGAAGCCCCGGTTGCCCTGCCCTAAATCCGGCTCTGTCTGAAAGCGTAAGAAATCAGACAGCCACACATGGTTTTGCACGTGTATTAAACACGTGCAGTATAACAAAGTTACAAGAAATTATTCTACTGAAGCATCGTATAGTGTTTAGTAAAAACACCCGTTAAGTGCGAGTCGGACTTGCACTGATGGTTTCGAACTTGGGAAGGAAAATTATCTATCCTTACTAATATTATAAATGCGAAAGTAACTCTGTCTGTCTGTCTGTCTGTCTGTCTGTTACGCTTTCACGCCAAAACTACTGGACCGATATAAATGAAATTTGGTACAGAGATAGAATAGACCCTGAGGAACAACATAGGCTACTTTTTATCGCAAAAAATGGGGGAGAATAGGTAAAAAGAGGGTGCGGATGGTGGGGCGGCAATCGGTGCGCGGGGCGCAGAGCGCATGCGCGAGCGGTGCAGAGCGGGGCGCAGAGCGCATGCGCGAGCGGTACAGCGCGGCGTCGCGTAGTGGGAGTAACTTCTGTAAGTGTGGCTACCCGAACGGGCAGACACGTGAGGGCAGACGACTGTGTCGGACGTATGCGATTACTGAAAATTTGATGCGCGGCAAAGCTTATGATCTTTAATTATATTATTGTTTCATGTCAAAAAATTCTTTTGGTACCTATTTATGATCTTTAATTATTGTTTAATGTCAAAAAATTCTTTTGGTACCTATTTATGATCTTTAATTATTGTTTAATGTCAAAAAATTCTTTTGGTATCTATTTATGATCTTTAATTATTGTTTAATGTAAAAAAAAACTTTTGGTACCTATCTATATATATAAAAGAAAGTTGTGTTAGTTACACCACTTATAACTCGAGAACGGCTGAACCGATTTGGCTGAAAATTGGAGGGGAGGCAGCTTAGAACCAGGAGACGGACATAGGATAAAAAAAAAAGAAAAAAGGAGTTGAGTAGGAGTTGGGTAGGAGTTGGGTAGGAGTTGGGTAGGAGTTGGGTAGGAGTTGGGTAGGAGTTGGGTAGGAGTTGGGTAGGAGTTGGGTAGGAGTTGGGTAGGAGTTGGGTAGGAGTTGGGTAGGCGGGGGACCACCCCACAGTGCTTACGTCCTCGTCGTGTCCCCTGGAAACGACCCAGTCCTGACCACCGTAACGGAGTGGCAGGCTGGGCTCGGCCAAAGTGCACTGTGCTTCGTAGCTTCTATCTTGCGACTTGCGTGCTACGATCGAGCGGGAGACCATGTCTCAACCCCCGCGGGACGCCCTCGGGCGTTTCATAAAGCCAAAAGGCCCTTCTCAGGGCCAACCAAAAGGCCCTTCTCAGGGCCAACCAAAAGGCCCTTCTCAGGGCCAACCAAAAGGCCCTTCTCAGGGCCAACCCAAAGGCCCTTCTCAGGGCCAAACCGACGCTTCGGCGTCTGAAGCAAGCCCGGCCCGCCCGGCGGGCCACGTTATGAAGGGGAGGATGTGCAATCCTCCCCCCAAGAAAGGCAAAGTACAGGCGCCGGTCGGGCCTACTACTCAAGCCGTCGTTCCCGTGCCGGGAACCTCGGTGGCTGCGGATGAGGGGGGTGCGATGTCCGACTGATGGATAGGGTCATCGAACATCGCATCCTCCAGGCGAACGCCAACCACTGCCGGGCAGCCCAGGATCTGTTGTTTCAGACGATGGCTGAGTGGTTGGTGGACTTGGTGGTGGTCGCCGAGCCCTACTCGGTCCCCGGGCATTGGCTGGGTGACCGGGACGGCCTGGTTGCTGTTGGATCGCGGTCCTCCACGGACTCCCCTCCCCTCTCGCTCTTAGAGAGGGGACCGGGATACGTGGCCACCGCGTGGGGGGACGTGGCCGTCGTTGGGGTCTACTTCTCCCCAAACCGCCCTCTTTCAGACTTTGAGGAGTTTCTGGAGGTCCTCACCGCAGTCGTGGGGAGGGCGGCGCCGCGTCAGGTCGTCGTGTTGGGCGACCTAAACGCCAAGTCGGCGGCTTGGGGCAATCCGGCTGCCTCTTGCGACGTCCGGGGGCGCGCCGTCGAGTTTTGGGCGACGTCGTGCGGTGTGTCCCTCCTCAACAGGGGGGCGGTACACACGTGCGTGCGGCAACGGGGAGGGTCGGTGGTCGACGTCTCGTTCGCCACCCCCGTGCTAGCCGCACGCATCGTGAACTGGCGGGTGGAGACGGTGGAAACCTTTTCGGACCACCGATACGTGCGGTTCGACATCTCCACCCAGAGTCCCCGGGGGCGGGTGGCCCGCTCCAACGTGTCTCCCTTCCCTCGGTGGGCTCTCACTCGCCTGGACCGGGAAGCAGCCATGGAGGCGGCCTTTCTCCAGGACTGGCTGTCCCCCCCTGTTGAGCCCTTGGACGTCGACGCCGCAGCGGTCCAGCTCAGGGGATCCCTGACCGAGGTGTGCCACTCCAGCATGCCTCGCTCTCGCCGTCCGCCTCCTCGTCGCGCCGTCTATTGGTGGTCGCAGGAACTGGCGGGGCTCCGTGCCGCCTGTGCGGCAGTCAGGCGGGCCTACGCGCGGAGCCGCCGGCGCGCCGCCATCAATCGCGACCTGGTGGAGGAGGACCGCCTCTACGCCTCGTACCTAGAGGCAAAGACGGCCCTCAAGGCGGCCATGTGCGCGGCCAAGGACTCGGCGAGGGCCGAGATGCTGGAGTCCCTCGACAGGGATCCGTACGGGAGGCCATACAAGGCGGCGCGAAACAAGCTGCGCCCCTATGGTCCCCCGCTGACGGAAACGCTGGAGCCGGCACTTTTGGATGGGGTGGTCCGGTCCCTGTTTCCGCACGGGACCGACTTCACCCCACCGACGATGGACCCTCCGCAGGATGCGGCCCCACCGGAGGAAGAGGTCCCCCCGGTGACTGCGGAGGAGATACACGCGGGAGTCATCAGCCTCAGTGCCAAAAAGACGGCCCCTGGACCAGACGGCGTCCCTGCTCGGGTGGTGGCCATAGCGGCCACTCAAATGGAGGACCGGTTTCGGGACCTCTTCAGCGCGTGCTTTACGTCTGGAAGGTTCCCGAAGCCCTGGAAGGAGGGGCAGCTGTGCCTGCTCCGTAAAGAGGGACGCCCGGTCGACTCCCCCTCGGCATACCGGCCCATCGTTCTGCTCGATGAGGTCGGAAAAATGTTCGAGGGGATCATCGCCTACCGCCTCAACGACCATCTGCGGAGGGTGGGGCCGGACCTGTCGGACGCCCAGTTCGGTTTCCGACGAGGCCGGTCCACCATCGACGCCCTGGCCCTACTCAGAGGCCAGGTGAAGGAGGCGATGGACGCGGGGGACGGGGTGCTGGCGGTGTCATTCGACATCGCCAACGCCTTCAATTCCGTCCCCCACTCGACTATATTGGAGGCACTCCGATATCACGGAGTGCCTTCATACTTGAGGGGCCTCTTGGGCAACTACTTGGAGGGCCGCGAGGTCCTCCTTGTAGACAAAATGGGATCGCTGAGGCGGTACGGCGCGGAGGCTGGTGTTCCACAGGGGTCGGTGTTGGGGCCCACCCTGTGGAACATAGGGTTTGACTGGCTCCTGCGGGGGGCCCTTCTCCCGGGCACGAGTGTGATTTGTTACGCGGACGACACTCTGCTCACTGCCCGGGGGAAGAACTTTGGGGAGGCGGCCTGTCTGGCATCGGCTGGCGGGTCCTTGGTGGCGGGGAGGATCCGCCGCCTGGGGTTGAGGGTGGCGCTGAACAAGACCGAGGCCGTGTTCTTCCGCGGGCCTCGGCAGCGTTGCCCTCCCGACGCCCACATTGCTGTGGAGGGTGTCAGGATAGAGGTAAGGCCCCAGATGAAGTATCTGGGCCTGGTGCTGGACAGCAGGTGGCGCTTCGGCCTACACTTCGGCGGGCTGTCGACGCGCCTGCTGAGGGCCGCTGACGCGCTCTCGTGGCTCCTCCCCAACCTGGGGGGACCCAGCGCACGGTGCCGGCGTCTCTATGCCGGCATACTGCGGAGCATGGCCCTCTACGGGACCCCCATCTGGGCGGACTCCCTACAAAGAAGGGAGAATGCCACCGCACTCCGCAGGCCGCAAAGGGCCATTGCGCTGCGGGTGGCGAGGGCCTACCGGTCGGTGGGCTTCTCGGCGGCGTGCGTTCTGGCGGGCACCCCTCCTTGGGAGCTCGAAGCATGGGTGCTCGCCAGGGTGTACGAGTGGACGGCGCATCGAAAGGCGCTCGGAGAGTGCCCCACTGCGGAGGAGCGGGAGGCCGTCAGGCGGGAGGCGAAGGACGCCATCGTCGTCCATTGGACGGACGACCTCGCCACCGCCACTTTCGGCCGTCGGACGCTGGATGCGCTCGGGCCAGTTCTGCGAGAATGGCTCGAGCGGAAGCACGGTTTCCTCTCTTTTCGTCTTGTGCAGGTGCTGTCAGGGCATGGCTGCTTTGGCTCGCGCCTGTGCAGGATCGGGAGGGAGGAAACCCCAGCGTGCCACGAGTGCGGCGCGGCGGAGGACACGGCGCAGCATACCCTAGAGGTCTGCCCGGCTTGGTCGGAGCCGCGCCGCATTCTGACTGCGGAGATCGGCCAGGACCTCTCGCTTCCCAGTGTAGTCCGTTCCATGCTGGGGAGCGAAGGTGCTTGGGCCGCGGTCGCCTCCTTTTGCGAGGACGTCATTTCGCAAAAGGAGGCGGCGGAGCGCGCACGGGAGGACGACCCCCTCGCTGCGCCGCTCCGAAGGCGAAGACGAGGTCGGAGAAGACGTCTTCTTCTCCCTCCTCGCGGTGGTGATGGGCGGGCGACAGGCGCGGGGGCGCCTCCGCCCGCATTGCACTCCACACCACCTCCGCCGGACATTCCCGACCCTCCCCCAATGGGGAGGACGTGAGGGGCCCGCCGCCGTTGAGGCGGGCAATCGTCGAGGGGGACTGGACGTAAAGGCTACGCCGGTTTCCCAGTCCCCCTCCTTTCAGACGATGCGGGAATGCCGCTGGGTTGTTTTAGTGGGTATACCGGGCTTACCCGGGGAGTCCCACATACCCCCCCATTCCCCTGGATGGGGGGTATGCGTAACGCATTTTTTCGTCCGTCCGGCCGTCGTGGTGACACTCACCGCGGAGGCTGCGGAGCGGGGCGAGACGTACGCGTCCGTACTGTTGCGGGCGCGTGCCAACGCCGACCCCACCCAGCTGGGGATCAGCAAAGTGTCCTGCCGACGGACCCAAACCGGGGCTCGAATTTTCGAGTTCCCAGGGACGGAAGGCAGCGCTAGCGCCGACCTCTTCGCGGCCAAGCTGCGGGAGGTCATCGCGGACGCGGCGAAGGTGGCCCGACCAGTGAAGATGGCGACCTTGGAGGTGACCGACCTCGACGACTCGGTCACCAAGGAGGAGGTCGTGGCGGCGGTCGCAGTTTTGGGCGACGTCGTGCGGTGTGTCCCTCCTCAACAGGGGGGCGGTCCAAACGTGCGTGCGGCAACGGGGAGGGTCAGTGGTCGACGTCTCGTTCGCCACCCCCGTGCTAGCCGCACGCATCATGAACTGGCGGGTGGAGATGGTGGAAACCATGTCGGACCACCGATACGTGCGGTTCGACATCTCCACCCAGAGTCTCCGGGGACAGACGACCCGCTCCAACGGGTCTCCATTCCCCCGGTGGGCTCTCACTCGCCTGGACCGGGAGGCAGCCATGGAGGCGGCCTTACTCCAAGACTGGCTGTCCCCCCCTGTTGAGCCCTTGGACGTCGACGCCGCAGCGGTCCAGCTCAGAGGATCCCTGACCGAGGTGTGCAACTCGAGCATGCCTCGCTCTCGCCGTCCACCCCCTCGTCGCGCAGTCTATTGGTGGTCGCAGGAACTGGCGGGGCTCCGTGCCGCCTGTGCGGCAGTCAGGCGGGCCTACGCGCGGAGCCGCCGGCGCGCCGCCGCCAATCGCAACCTGGTGGAGGAGGACCGCCTCTACGCTTCGTACCTAGAGGCAAAGACGGCCCTCAAGGCGGCCATGTGCGCGGCAAAGGACTTGGCGAGGGCCGAGATGCTGAAGTCCCTCGACAGGGATCCGTACGGGAGGCCATACAAGGCGGCGCGAAATAAGCTGCGCCCCCATGGTCCCCCGCTGACGGAAACGCTGGAGCCAGCACTTTTGGATGGGGTGGTCCGGTCCCTGTTTCCACACAGGACCGACTTCACCCCACCAACGATGGACCCTCCGCAGGATGCGGCCTCACCGGAGGAAGAGGTCCCCCCGGTGACTGCGGAGGAGATACATTTTTTTTTTTTTTTTTTTTGGGACAAGCCCGCCACACATTCCCAACCACTGCAACTCCTGAAAGCCAGAATCAACAGTGGCGACCACAAGAAAACGTCGAGGCAATGAAGCTCGACGAGTCCCAGAGAGATTTTTTTTTTTACTGTCTTGGAACCCGCAACGAATTTAATCAGAAAAAGATAGTGGAGGAGTAGGAATAATCATAGTTTCCACTTCCCTCCATATCAAGCAGGAGACAGATGTAAAGAGTTAGGCCAATTAGCATAAAGGGACTTTTTACAACTGGGTGAAGCCCAGTTGCCTAGCACCACGGAATATAATTTACATTTAGTGGGTCCTAGTGAGCTGTTACACTTGATTCCAATAATAGGTATGGCAAAAACGCTTGAACGCACGGAAATTTGTTCTAGTTTCCACAAGGTCCGTATAGTAAACAACTCCAGACGTAACTTGTATACTATTTAACATAATATTACGTTCATTTTGCCAAAGAGCACACTCCCATAAGATATGATGTGCAGATTGTTCATATCCACAGTCTGATGTAGAACACTGACACAAGGGCGATGCAACAAGCTTGAAGGAAAATAATTTACTCTTAAAGTTGCCATGACCTGTGAGAAATTGGGCAACACAGTGATCCACCTCCAGCCAAGTCCTAGTCAGCCGCTCACGAACGGACGGAAAGAACTGGTAGAGATGACGACCCTTGATGGAATTTTCCCACCTACATTGCCATTCGGATAAAAGTTCCTCCCAGACGTCAGTCTGTGGTTTAAATAATCTGGAGATCTTGTCACGATCGCGTTGCGTTAAAAAGTCCGAATTTATATTATCTCTTGTATTATAATACATTGCCGCACGTCGTTGTACTTCAAGATCGACCGGAAGTACACCCGCAAGTACCGGTAGGGCTTCAGTACTAACTGTTCTATACGCTTTACAAAGAAATATCAATGCCAAGCGCTGGCTTTGAAGTAATTTACGTCGTACCGCCCCTATGGTGGCCCTATCGGCCCAAACAGGTGCCCCGTAGCACATACAACCTAGGTAAGTAGCCCCATAGATCGTTTTTAATGTTAGAAATGACAGGCCCCAAGTAGCTTTAGATATTCGCGTTAAAGCATAAAAGTTCTTTTTAGCTTTTTCACCGACGGTATTTATATGGTCAATAAATGTAAAATTTCTTTCTAGAACCAGACCGAGATAGCACACTGACTCTTTTCGTTTCACGGGAACGTTGTTAAATTTAATAGAAGGCCACGATTTAAGATTTCCTTTTAGTAAAAGCTGATAAGTTTTTTGCGGTGCAAAGGTTAAACGGTTTCGATCACCCCACTGAGATATTAGACGTAGGCATGTGTCAGCCAAAGCCTCTAGTCCAGCCCGAGTACTTGACTGTATGAGCAGAAGGCCATCGTCCGCGTAACCGGTTAAGGTACAGCCGCATGGAAGCGGAATCGCGAGGAAATCATCAAAACCTAAGTTCCATAAGTATGGACCGATAACTGAGCCCTGAGGACATCCCATGGTTAGTGCTTTCGACGTAGAATGATGCCCGAGTTTAAGTTTCGCGGAACCATGAAGGAAGTACGAGCGAATGAGAGTATAGATGTTTCGGTAGCAACCGCGGGTTTTAAGCTTTAGTAGTAACATTGGCCACCAAGCATTATCGTATATCGGAGGAGATACATGCGGGAGTCATCAGCCTCAGTGCCAAAAAGACGGCCCCTGGCCCTACTCAGCTGGCAGTGTCATTCGACATAGCCAACGCCTTCAACTCCGTTCCCCACTCGACCATATTGGAGGCGCTCCGATATCACGGAGTGCCTCCATACTTGAGGGGCCTCTTGGCCAGCTACTTGGAGGACCGCGAGGTCCTCCTTGTAGACAAAATGTCGGCGCTGAGGCGATATGGTGCGGAGTCCGGTGTTCCACAAGGGGTTTGATTGGCTCTTGCGGGGGGCCCTCCTCCCGGGCACGAGTGTCATCTGCTACGCGGACGACACCCTTCTCACTGCCCGGGGGAGGAACTTTAGGGAGGCGGCCTGTCTGGCATCGGCTGGTGGGTCCTTGGTGGCAGGGAGGATCCGCCGCCTGGGGTTGAGGGTGGCGCTGAACAAGACCGAGGCCGTGTTCTTTCGCGGGCCCCGGCAGCGCTGCCCTCCCGACGCCCACATTGTCGTGGAGGGCGTCAGGATTGAGGTCCAGCCCCAGATGAAGTATCTGGGCCTGGTTCTGGACAGCAGGTGGCGCTTCGGCCCGCACTTCAGCGGGCTGTCGACGCGCCTGCTGAGGGCCGCTGACGCGCTCTCGTGGCTCCTCCCCAACCTGGGAGGGCCCAGCGCACGATGCCGGCGTCTTTATGCCGGCATATTGCGGAGCATGGCCCTCTACGGGGCCCCCATCTGGGCGGACTCCCTCAACAGAAAGGAGAATGCCACCGCACTCCGCAGGCCGCAAAGGGCCATTGCGCTGCGGGTGGCGAGGGCCTACCGGTCGGTAGGCTTCTCGGCGGCGTGCGCTCTGGCGGGCACCCCTCCTTGGGAGCTCGAGGCACGGGTGCTCGCCAGGGTGTACGAGTGGACGGCGCGCCGAAAGGCGCTCGGAGAGCGCCCCGTCGCGGAGGAGCGGGAGGCCGTCAGGCGGGAGGCGAAGGAAGCCATCGTCGTCCATTGGACGGACGACCTCGCCACCGCCACCTTTGGCCGGAATCGGACAGGACCTCTCGCTTCCCAGTGTAGTTCGCTCCATGCTGGGGGGCGAGGGAGCTTGGGCCGCGGTCGCCTCCTTTTGCGAGGACATCATTTCGCAAAAGGAGGCGGCGGAGCGCGCACGGGAGGACGACCCCCTCGCTGCACCGCTCCGAAGGCGAAGAAGAGGTCGGAGAAGACGCCTTCTTCTCCCTCCTCGCGGTGGTGATGGGCGGGCGACAGGCGCGGGGGCGCCTCCGTCCGCATTGCACTCCACACCACCTCCGCCGGACATTCCCGTCCCTCCCCTGATGGGGAGGACGTGAGGGGCCCGCCCGCGTGTAGGGCGGGCAATCGTCGGAGGGGGACTGGACGTAAAGGCTACGCCGGTTTCCCAGTCCCTCGCCACTCAGACGATGCGGGAATGCCGCTGGGTTGTTTTAGTGGGTATACCGGGCTTGCCCGGGGAGTCCCACATACCCCCCCATTCCCCTGGATGGGGGGTATGCGTAACGCATTTTTTCCCAGCACAAAAAAAAAAAAAAAAAAAAAAAAGGAGTTGGGTAGGAGCTGGGGATCGGCAGAGTGTCCTGCCGACGGACCCAAACGGGGGCTCGGATATTTGAGTTCCCAGGGGCGGAAGGCAGCGCTAGCGCCGACCTCTTCGCGGCCAAGCTGCAGGAGGCCATCGCGGACGCGGCGAAGGTGGCCCGACCGATAAAAATGGCGGCCTTGGAGGTGACCGACCTCGATGACTCCGTCACCAAAGAGGAGGTCGTGGCTGCGGTCGCAGCCATTGGGGGCTGCAGCGTCGCAGCGGTAAAGGGCCGGGACATCAGACCCGGCCGCGGTGGCATGGGCACCATGCGGCTCGAATGCCCAGTCGCCGCCGCCAAAGCCGTCCTCGAAAAGGGGCGGCTGCTTGTCGGGTTTAGCTCGGGTGCGGTCCGGGCACTTGCGGACGCGCCCCTTCGGTGCTACAAGTGTTTCGGCATCGGCCACACCCGAGCCCTTTGTCCGTCTAACGTGGACAGGTCGGACACGTGTTACCGCTGCGGCAAGGACGGCCACAAAGCCGCCTCCTGCACGACCGCCACGCCGCACTGTGTTGTGTGCGCTGCCAGTGGCCGCCCGGCGGGCCATGTGATGAAGGGGAGGTTATGTAATCCTCCCCCCAAGAAAGGCAAACTGCAGGCGCCGGTCGGGCCTGCTGCTCACGCCGTTGTTCCTCCCTCCACAGGAGGGAGAATGCCACCGCACTCCGCAGGCCGCAAAGGGCCATCGCACTGCGGGTGGCGAGGGCCTACAGGTCGGTGGGTTTCTCGGCGGCGTGCGCTCTGGCGGGCACCCCTCCTTGGGAGCTCGAGGCATGGGTGCTCGCCAGGGTGTACGAGTGGACGGCGCACCGAAGGGCGCTCGGAGAGCGCCCCACCGCGCAGGAGCGGGAGGCCGCGAGGCGGGAGGCGAGGGACGCCATCGTCGTCCACTGGACGGACGACCTCGCCACCGCCACTTTTGGCCGCCGGACGCTGGACGCGCTCGGGCCAGTTCTGCGGCAATGGCTCGAGCGGAAGCACGGTTTCCTCTCTTTTCGTCTGGTGCAGGTGCTGTCGGGGCACGGCTGCTTCGGCTCGCACCTGTACAGGATCGGGAGGGAGGAGACCCCAGCGTGCCACCACTGCGGCGCGGCAGAGGACACGGCGCGGCACACCCTCGAGGTCTGCCCCGCCTGGGCAGAGCCGCGCCGATGTCTGACTGCCGAGATCGGCCTTGAGCTCTCGCTTCCCAGCGTTGTTCTGTCCATGCTGGGGAGCGAGGGGGCTTGGGCCGCGGTCGCCTCCTTTTGCGAGGATGTCATTTCGGCAAAAGGAGGCGGCGGAGCGCGCGCGGGAGGATGACCCTCTCGCTGCGCCGCTCCGCAGGCGAAGAAGAGGAAGGAGAAGATTCCCTCCTCGCGGTGGTGATGGGCGGGCGACAGGCGCGGGGGCGCCTCCGCCCGCATTGCACTCCACACCACCTCCGCCGGACATTCCCGATCCTCCCCCAATGGGGAGGACGTGAGGGGCCCGCCGCCGTTGAGGCGGGCAATCGTCGAGGGGGACTGGACGTAAAGGCTACGCCGGTTTCCCAGTCCCCCTCCTTTCAGACGATGCGGGAATGCCGCTGGGTTTTTTAGTGGGTATACCGGGCTTGCCCGGGGAGTCCCACATACCCCCCCATTCCCCTGGATGGGGGGGATGCGTAAAGCATTTTTCCCAGCGATACAAAAAAAAAAAAAAAAGGAGTTGGGTAGGAGTTGGGTAGGAGTTGGGTAGGAGTTGGGTAGGAGTTGGGTAGGAGTTGGGTAGGAGTTGGGTAGGAGTTGGGTTCCCCACCGAGGGTGTCTCCACGTTGTCGTCGTGGTGGGGCTTGCGTGTCTCGATGATCCTGGAGCTTTGCCGGTAGAGTTACTCATGCCGGAAAGGTTCAGGGGAGAGGCCAGACTAAGAGAGACACAGGGAGGGGTCGCTCCTGCCTCGTCGACGCTCGTCGACATGTCAAGGATGCGACCACACGCGCGGAGGTGCAGGCGCACCGAAGCGGCGTTCGTTTGTCTCCTCGTTCATCGAGGAGCAAACCTTTCGGCGGGTCCGCTGAGTCGGGTTGGCTTGACAGCGGACGGAGGCATGTTTAATGCCGCCGCCGGGGGCTTGGCTTAACCGCCTGGCCCAGAGGAAGGACACCTCTAAGATAAAAAACCACCCAATCCTAAGTTTTGGGGGCGCGGCGAGAGGATGAGTGGCCACTGGGTATGTCGGTCGATAGCGCCCCCACCTGCTGGTACCTGCCGTCCCCAGCAGTATATAGGCTTGCCCGGGTATGGAGCCACTGCCCGGTGCTGACATTTAGTTGCTTCCCTACTCGTGGGACTTGATATGGATGATTTTAATTTAAACAAACAACAACAAAAAAACGATGAAGTAGGAGTTAAGGTACCTTTGGTACTGGTGGAGAGGATGGGCGCGTTGTCGGACTCAGATAGCGCGTCCAGTGTGATGAGCGTTGCAAGCGTGGAGAGCGTGAGCTCAAAACGATTGCGGAAACGCCCAAGGAGCGTTGCGGACTCGGGGTCAGATTCGGCCCTGAGTGATACAGCGGTACCGGCCCGTAAAGTCGGTACCAAAAAGGACGGAAGAGGAAGGCCAGCGACAAATAGCAAAAATGTCGGGATTTTTCTCTCGAGGCGCGAGGCTGCGGCTGCCAAAAAGGCCGCAGAAGCCGCCGAAAAACAGGAGGAGGACGAGCGGCAGATTGCGACTCTGACGAAGAGGGTGACGCAAAGGAGAGTTGCCCGACTGTCGGAGTCGTCTTCTGTCCTCCCTGGAACTGAAGTGGTCGTCGAGGCAACAGAGTTACCTGCCTCCGACCTTAACAGAAGGATGACAGATGCGGTTGCGGCCATAAAAAGGGTCAGCAAGGTTTCCAAGGGCCTCAGTGGGTGCAGCCAGAAGGCACTCAAAGAGGCGGCGGCCTCGATCTTAGAGAGTGCCGAGGTGCTACTCAGCCGCACCACGACTGAAGAAACGGCACTACTACGGGCCCAAAACATCAAGTTGGCAGCCCAAATGGCGGAGCTCCGCAGGGAGCATAAGGACCTAAAGGCGGAAATGGCATCCTTCCGCCGCGAGGTCCTCAGGAGAGAAGTGGGCTTGCCAGAGCTGCAACCGCAGTTGCAGCCGCAGCCTCAACAACAGCAGCCGCCGAAAGAGACGGAGTTGGCTCGCCTAATCCGTCAGGAGATGGCGAGCTTCAATGCCCGATTCTCTGTACTGGAGGGGAGGATTCTACGACCTCCCCTAGCTGCAGACCAGCGCAGCACACCAGCGCCGACAAACGCGACTACGGTCGGAGCGTCCCGTGCCAAACCACCGGCACAGGCGGTTGCTGCACCCACTGATTTGACCAACCAGGAAGTTACAGCGCCTACCACCTTGTCGCAAGATAAGGTCCAGGGGCGAAAAACAACGAAGAAGAAGGCCAAGACTGGAGCTGCGGCTGCCCTTAAAACGCCGCCTACGCAAGCTAGCAAACAAGGACCTACTAAACCCGCCTCTGCTTCTACTCAGAAAGAGGCGGAGTGGACAATCGCGGGCGCCGAAAAGAAAAGCAAGAAGGCGCGCCGCAGGGCCAAACAAAAGGCCCAGAAGGAAGAGGTGGCGGCCAAAAAAGAGGCCGCGAGGCTCCGCGCCCCTCGCTCTACAGCAGTGGTGATCACACTGCAGCCTGGGGCAGAGGAGCGGGGTCTCAGTTATGCCGGGATTTTGGCAGAGGCGAAATCCAAAATTTCACTGAGCGATCTCGGCATAACAGGCCTCCGGTGCAAGCCTACGGCTACCGGAGGTCGCTTATTGGAAATTTCGGGGGCCACTAGTGGCCCAAAAGCTGACGCCCTAGCTGATCGGCTGAGGGCGTCTCTCGGCATCAACGACGTCAGAGTGTCCAGGCCCACCAAATGCGCAGACTTGCGCATCTCGGGTCTGGATGACTCCGTCACCCCGGAGGAGGTCGCCGCTGCCATATCAAAGGCCGGAAACTGCCCGCCAGATCAAGTCAAGGCGGGCACAATCCGCAGAGGTATCTCCGGCCTTGGGACAGTGCTCGTCAGCTGTCCCGTAGCGGCGGCCAAAAAGCTAAAAGAAGGGAAGAGACTGCTCGTAGGATGGGTCTCGGCGCAGGTCACGCTACTGCCGCCGAAGCCTCTAAGGTGCTACCGTTGTCTCGAAGGGGGACACGTGGGTGTACGGTGCACGGTGGGGGTCGACCGCAGCCAGTTGTGCTTCCGCTGCGGTCAGCCCGGTCACAAGGCTGGCTCCTGCACTGCCGCGCCGCACTGCATTCTCTGTGCGGCATCCAGCCAGCCAGCCGACCATCAGACCGGTGCTAAGGCCTGCGCCAGGCCCACCAACAAGAAGACAAAGGCCAAGACACAGCCGGTTCATCCGCCGGCTTCCAATACTCAGGACCAACAAAAGGTAGGAGCTAGTACCTCTCAGCCGGTTCACCCACCGGCTGCGGCAGCAGATCCGCCGAGGGCTATGGAGGAGACAACGGCCATGGACACACAATAATGGCCCCACACCATCGTCTCCTCCAAGCCAACATAAACCACTGCGCCAGAGCTCAGGACCTTTTGCTCCAAAGCATGGCGCAGTGGTCGATTGATGTGGCAGTCGTCGCCGAGCCGTACTTTGTGCCACCCAGGGATGACTGGGTGAGCGACACCAACGACTCGGTGGCGCTAATAGTAAGGTCTGCCGCTGACACCCCTCCCCTTGAGGCCGTCACCCGGGGGCGGGGCTATGTCGCGGCAGTTTGGGGGGATTTTGTGGTCGCGGGGGTGTATTTCGCCCCCAGCCTATCTCTCGCTGACCTCGAGGCAATCATTGCCGAACTGGGCACTGACGTCAGTCGTCGTCGTCCTCGTCCCGTTCTCGTCTTGGGGGACTTCAACGCCAAGTCTGTGGCTTGGGGTTCCCCGACTACCAATGTGCGGGGCGAGTTGGTGGAGGAGTGGGCGGTCGAGCAGGGCCTGCTTCTCCTGAACCGGGGTTCCGTGCAGACGTGCGTGCGACAGCGGGGTGGGTCGATAGTGGACCTCTCGTTCGCTAGTCCCGCTCTCGCGCGCCGCGTCCAGGGCTGGCACGTAGTGGAGGAGGTGGAGACGCTGTCCGATCACAGGTACATTCGGTTCAGCGTCTCCGCCCAGACCTCGGTCGGGCCGGTCCAAGCGGCCCCGGTGGGCGTTGGAGACGGCCCGCGTTGGGCACTTAAGCGGCTGGATAGGGAGGCTCTCCTGGAGGCCTCTATCGTGCAGGCCTGGTTGGATTTCCCCGCCAGGCCTGTCAACATCGACGGGGAGGCAGAGTGGTTCCGGGAGAGCATGCAGCAAGTCTGCGATGCTGCTATGCCCCGGGTCCAGCCGCTACCATCCAGGCGCCGAGTGTACTGGTGGTCGCAAACAATTGCGCAGCTGCGCATGGAGTGCGTGGAGGTGCGACGCCGGTACGCTCGGTACCGAAGAAGACGCCGCCGCTCTCCGTCAGCGGCGGCCACAGAGGCGGAACTCTACGCGAACTACGTGGAGGCGAAGAGCGCCCTCCAGCTAGCCATCGTGCGGGCCAAAACCGCGGCCCGGGAAGAGCTGCTGGAGACTCTGGAGCGAGATCCGTGGGGGCGCCCCTACCGAATGGTGAGGGGCAAGCTACGCCCTTGGGCCCCCCCACTGTCCCGGAGTCTTCAGCCACAGTTGCTGGAGGATGTGGTGGGCGCTCTATTTCCCACGAGACCGGAACACACACCACCGGCCATGGTTCCGCCTCGCAATGTGCCCAACGCGGAAAGTGACGACGACGAAGAGGTGCCCGAAGTGACCCGGGTAGAGATGAGAGTGGCGGTGGCTCGCATCAAAAACACCGCCCCAGGGCCCGACGGCATTCCAGGCCGTGCGTGGGTCCTGGCCATAAGGGCTCTCGGGCCCCGACTAGCAGGACTCCTGAGCGCATGTCTGGAGCGGGGCCAGTTTCCAAGCTGGTGGAAGACCGGAAAGCTGGTCCTGCTCAGGAAGGAGGGGCGCCCCGCAGACTCGCCATCTGCCTACCGGCCCATTGTGTTGCTGGACGAGGTGTGTAAGATCTTCGAGCGAATCATCGCCGACCGCCTCGTCCGGCACATGTCTGGGGAGGGGCCAGACTTGGCGGATAACCAATTCGGTTTCCGTCAGGGGCGCTCAACAGTGGACGCGATCATGCGCGTGAGGGTCCTGGCGGAGGAAGCAGTCGCCCGGGGTGAGGTGGTCTTGGCGGTGTCGCTCGACATCGCCAACGCTTTCAACACCTTGCCCTGGAATACCATCAGGGAGGCACTCCGCTATCACGGGGTGCCCAGCTACCTCCGCCGCATTGTCGGGGCTTATTTGTCGGAGCGTAGTGTTATCTACCCGGGTCGAGAAGGTTGGGGTCGGCGAGAGACGTCGTGCGGTGTTCCGCAGGGGTCGGTGTTGGGCCCACTCCTGTGGAACATCGGGTACGACTGGGCTCTGCGCGGTGAGCTTCTCCGCGGCGTCGGCGTCACTTGCTACGCCGACGACACGCTAGTGACAGCACGTGGGAAGACGTACCGGCAGGCGACCATCAGGGCGACAGCCGGGGTCGCGCACGTCGTTGGTAGGATCCGGCGGTTGGGCCTCGAGGTGGCCTTGCACAAATCCGAGGCCATTTGTTTTCACGGGCCGAGGATGAAGCCACCTCCGGGATCCACCATCGTGGTGGGAGGAGTTTCCATCGCTGTCGAGTCGACGATGAAGTACTTAGGACTCGTCCTCGACAGTCGGTGGAACTTCGGGCCGCATTTCCAGCGGCTCGCCCCCCGTTTGTTGGGCGCCGCTTCTGCGCTCATGCGCTTGCTGCCCAACTTGGGGGGACCAAACATCACCACCAGGAGGCTCTACACGGGGGTCGTACGGTCGATGGCGCTTTACGCCGCGCCAGTGTGGGCGGACACCCTGAC
This sequence comes from Pyrrhia umbra, assembly GCA_963891755.1. Lineage (NCBI taxonomy): Eukaryota > Metazoa > Arthropoda > Insecta > Lepidoptera > Noctuidae > Pyrrhia > Pyrrhia umbra. The sequence continues at coordinate 14,101,013 of OY982928.1, forward strand.
GGTCCGCAACGTCGCAGCGCTGCGAAGACCACAGCGAGTGATGGCCGTCAAGGTCATAAGGGGGTACCGTACGATCTCTTTCGAGGCGGCGAGCCTCCTAGCCGGATCCCCGCCCTGGGACCTAGACGCGAAGGTCCTCGCGTCACTGTACCGGTGGCGCGTGGAAGCGCTGGGGCGGGGCGAGCGCCTGGTGCCTCGAGAGGTTGAGGCACGCAGGGCAGAGCTCCGCCAAGTCCTAGTAGCGGAGTGGGAGCAGCGACTTGCGCGACCCACGGCAGGGCACGCCGCAGTGGCGGCGGTAAGGCCCGTGATGAGGGAGTGGCTGGAGAGACGCCACGGCGCCCTCAGCTTCCGGCTGACGCAGGTGCTTACCGGACATGGGTGTTTCGGGAAGTACCTGTGTCGCATAGGCCGGGAGCCGACGCCCCAATGTCATCATTGTGACAACTGCCGCGACGATACGGCGCAGCACACACTGGAGGAGTGCCCAGCTTGGGCGGTGCAGCGCCGTGACTTGGTCGCGGTAGTCTCTGCTGCGGGCCATCTCTCGCTTCCGGCCGTCGTGTCAACCATGGTCGGGAGCGAGAGCGGGTGGGCAGCCGTCGCCTCTTTTTGCGAGGTTGTGATGAGCGCAAAGGAGGCGGCGGAAAGGGAGAGAGAGGCTGTCACCTCTCTCCCGGCCCGCAGCAGACGAAGGGGGCGTCGCAGGGTGGCCAACGATCTCCGGCCACCGTAGGGCGCGGCCTGCGGGTGACAGATCCGGGGCATCTGTCGCCCGACCAGACACAGGCCTCGAGGCGGCGGCGTAGTGTTCCGCGCGCGCCTCACATTTGGAGGATTCCTGCGGCCGCTGGGTGACGGCCGCAGAGGGTGACGGGGCCCGCCTTTCCATCTGGCGGGCCAATACTTGCCGGGGGCGCGGAAGAATGCGCGAGCGATACCCGTACCCCCGGCACTGGGTACAAGCAAGGAACACCGTGGTGGTTTTAGCCGGTAAGAGTCCGGCACTGTTCCCGGCACGGTTTCCTCTCTTTTCGTCTTGTGCAGGTGCTGTCAGGGCATGGCTGCTTTGGCTCGCGCCTGTACAGGATCGGGAGGGAGGAAACCCCAGCGTGCCACGAATGCGGCGCGGCGGAGGATACGGCGCAGCATACCCTAGAGGTCTGCCCGGCTTGGTCGGAGCCGCGCCGCATTCTGACTGCGGAGATCGGCCAGGACCTCTCGCTTCCCAGTGTAGTCCGTTCCATGCTGGGGAGCGAAGGTGCTTGGGCCGCGGTCGCCTCCTTTTGCGAGGACGTCATTTCGCAAAAGGAGGCGGCGGAGCGCGCACGGGAGGACGACCCCCTCGCTGCGCCGCTCCGAAGGCGAAGACGAGGTCGGAGAAGACGTCTTCTTCTCCCTCCTCGCGGTGGTGATGGGCGGGCGACAGGCGCGGGGGCGCCTCCGCCCGCATTGCACTCCACACCACCTCCGCCGGACATTCCCGACCCTCCCCCAATGGGGAGGACGTGAGGGGCCCGCCGCCGTTGAGGCGGGCAATCGTCGAGGGGGACTGGACGTAAAGGCTACGCCGGTTTCCCAGTCCCCCTCCTTTCAGACGATGCGGGAATGCCGCTGGGTTGTTTTAGTGGGTATACCGGGCTTGCCCGGGGAGTCCCACATACCCCCCCATTCCCCTGGATGGGGGGTATGCGTAACGCATTTTTTCCCAGCGCGAAAAAAAAAAAAAAAAAAAAAAAAAAAAAAAAAAGGAGTTGGGTAGGAGTTGGGTAGGAGTTGGGTAGGTTAGGTAGTCGCGCGGGGCAGCTAGTTATCTATATATATAAAAATGAAACCCGTTTTCCGTTGTCACGACATAGCATGAAAACGGCTTGACCGATTGGTATGAAATTTGGTACGGAGATAGAGGGGACCCTGGAGAAGGTTTTAGGCTACTTTTTGTCCGGGTGCGTTAAGTAGTTCCCCCAGGACGCGGGTGAAACCGCGGGCAACAGCTAGTAAGCAATAAATTCGGAATTATCTTATTTTTTACGTTGGTATACTTTTGTTACAAGTTGGTTTGTAAAGGAAAATGCTGATTGGTGAGTATTTCAGAACTGACGGTTCACCGACAGATGGTTTTGTAATCGGTCCGTTAAACGAAATGTTTTTTTAACAATGAAGCTGGCATTTTCGTGTTTCCCACTTCTTGTTCAACCAAGGGTTTGGTAATCGACCGTTTCAGGAATAAAAATCTCAAATAATACGTTACCCATCGAAACCAGAAAGTTTGAATTTATGGTAAACAGCTGTTTTAAGTTAATCGGATTGTTATCTTGTGGGTGAACTTAGGCCTTAGAGTCATAGTATTTAATTTTTCTGTAATATTTTTATTCTTTTCTATAAATCCTATTTTTTTTAGATGTTTTACTTCATAGCGGTATTTTTTATGCAATTTTCAATAGATAACTGTTACAAATTTCAAGTTTGTATATAATAGTAGTTCCTGAAATAATCAGCTGTGACAGACGGAAAGATAGACGAATTGAAACCATAAGGGTTCCTTGTTACCACTTTCGTTCGGAACCCTAAAATGGACATTGGGCATTATACTTAACTTGCTTGCTATAGTTTAATTTAACAGATACTTGCTTACAACAAATTATGGAAAAAAATACGCGCAGCAAAAAAAGGAATCGTAAATTGATAAACAAACAACATGTTCGTACTAACAAGAAAAGTAAAAAAACCGGCCAAGTGCGTGTCGGGCCACGCGCAGTAGGGTTCCGTAGTAGGTCTCAGTTAGTCGACTATAACTCTGTAACCGGTTAAGCCTACTTAGCCGTGATAGTTTTCCTTGTAGTTAACGGCTTTCAATCTTCTGTTTATAAAATTTCTTCGGGTGTTCCACAGGGCTCACATCTTGGACCCGTTTTATTTAACTATTTTATAAACGACATACCCGTGTGCTTTCAGAACTCCGAGATTTTTATGTACGCGGATGACTTAAAATTTGTCAGAGTTGTGAAATCTGAACAAGATGCTACGTACCTGCAAACGGATATTAATAGGCTCATTCAATGGTGTAATAATAACGAAATGTGTTTGAACTCGGGTAAATGTTACCATGTTAAATACACGAGAAAAAATTGTATAATACACTCGAAGTATCATATCAATTTAGGAGTAATACAAGAAGTAGATTGTATACGAGATCTTGGAGTCCTGTTCGATAGAAAATTAACTTTCCTTCCTCACCTGGATAACATTATAAAAACGTCGTCCAAAATGCTGGGTTTTGTAATAAGAAATTGTAGATCATTCCGTAAACCTAAAACTAAAATAATGTTATATAACAGTCTAGTCAGGAGCAGATTGGAGTACTGCAGTGTGGTTTGGAGACCACACTATGCGGTACATAGCTTGCGTGTTGAGCGTGTCCAAAAGCGTTTCCTTTGGCACTTAGCATTTTCGGTTGGTATAGCTAGAAAAAAACCATCCTATAAAGAACGAATGAAACACTTTACCATGTGCAGTTTAGAAAAGAGGAGGCGATTTAATGATGCTTTATTTATGTGCCAAATTTTGAAAAACAATATTGAGTGCCCTAGACTACTAGCACTATGTAACTTGCGATCTCCCTCAAGAATCCCACGCAACTCAATCACTCCACTCTGTCCTCCACATAGACGAACTGTTTTGGGTTCTAACTCACCCTATGCCCGTTTTTGCAAGATCATAAACAGTAGTAGTGATTTAATTGACTTGCATCACGACTCACTGGCAAAGATCAAATATACAATTATGAAATCCTTATCAGATTTGTAATGATATATATATATATACATATAAGTTAGTTATAAACCATAAATATAAGTCAGCTAATTTGTCTGGTTAGATTACTAGAAATATATTAATATTGTGTTTGTGGTGTTTACCTTTAAGTGAGTGTTACACTTTACTTTTGTTTGTAAATAGTTATAAGTATGCATCAGTGTAAACATTCGTTGGTGAACCTAATAAATAAATAAATAAATAAATAAAAAAAGTTCATTACATGAGCTACGTCTGTGATTTTTTTCACATTTCTAGGTACAGCCATTCAAAAGTTAGAGGGGGGGTAACTCGTATCGAACAAAAAATTTAACTTAAAATCTAGATATTTCGCAAATGGCTCGCTTAACCGAAAAATGATCTTCACACACCCATAATATTTTTAAAAGACCTATCTAACGATACCCCACACGAAGGAGTACGCGAGAAAAAAAAATCATCCTTACTTTACATGTTTGGGAGCTACCCTAAAAAAAATATATTTTTCCAAATTTTATTTTACCACTTTCTCGGCGTGATCAATATACATATTCATACCAAATTTCAGCTTTCTAATAACAAAAACCACGGAGCTATGCCGCGGACAGACAGACAGACAGACAGAGACAGACAGACAGACAGACGGACAGAGCGAAACTATAAGGGTTCCTTGTCGGACTACGGAACCCTAAAAATGCAATAAATTAATCTGTCTTGCGTCCATCAAATTTTATTTAACAACTAGCTTCTGCCAGCGACTTCGTCCGCATGGAATGGTGGTGCTCCGATCCTATTGGTCTCAGCGTGATGATATATAGCCCATAGCCTTGATTTCTGTGTAACTTTAACCATTAAGGTTGAACACGCGACGAAAGCTTAAAAAATGGAGTAACTTCTCCCGTTTTCCCAACATTTCCCTTCACTGCTCTGCTCCTATTGATTGTAGCGTGATGAAAAGTATACTATAACCAGCTCAGGAGTATGAAAAACAATTGTACCAAGTTTCGTTAAAATCCGTCGAGTAGTTTTTGTTTCTATAACGTTTATACAGATAGACAGACAAAAAATTTACTGATTGCATTTTTGGCATCAGTAGCGATCCCTAATCACCCCCTGGTAGTTATTTTGGAAATATATTTCATGTACAGAATTGACCTCTCTACAGATTTATTATAAGTATAGATAATAATTTAAGACACACTTCTAGAGTGTTGACCTGCGTTATAACAGAGAGTAAATTATTTTTCCCTTTTTAATATTTTGACAGTCGGTTGAATTTCTTGTAGATAATTAGTTGTCTATATTATAATAAATAAGTAAGTAAAATGTTATCATTTTACAATGAAATTCTTTAACAAAAATATAATTATTATGTTATGTAACCCAGGAAAATTGCTTGACTGCGACGGGAAATGTTAATAATTCGTTACAAAGGCCCGAAAATAATTATTATGGTAAGAAATTCAAATAGAAGACATTTTTTACTAATAATTTTGACAACTAACTAAAAAATAATACTTTTACAGTTGGAATACCACAAAATCTAAACAAAAGCTTTCAATCAACAAAATGAGAACCATCTTCTTCTTGAAGTAGGTTAAAAGTTTAGACATGCATATATTATTTATAATAAATACAGTTAATAAAATTAATTAAAATTTTCTAAGAACTCCGCACAATAAAATAATATTATTGTCAACAATTATAATGTGCGTGCTATTCAAGCAATTTAGTGACAAGGTGTTAAAACTGATGACGTTAATTCGCTTTTTCTGATGGGGATTTTCCTCTAGCCTAGCTGTGTTTATAGTCAAACCGTCATCTGTCTAGCCTTGTCCCAACTATGTTGGGTCAGCTCCCAGTCTAACCGGATACAACTATGGATCGACTGCCTATCTGACGTCCACAACCACAACGCAGTAACCAGGTAACAAGGGGTATCGCCCTCGATAAGACTGTGGTCTAGTAAAACTGTAATTAGTCAAAATTAAACCTGCTACAATATTATAATATATATTATTTTAGTAGGGATCCCTAATTATTTCTGGACATAAATATAGCCTATGACACTTCGTAAAGATGTTTCTAACGGTGAATAATTTTTTAAAAGCGGTCCAGTATATTTTGAGTTAAAACCCTACCAACAAACAAACAAATCTTTCCTTTTTATAATATTAGTATAGATATAGTATTAGGCGGTCTCTGAATTGAGAAACTAAAACTAGCAATAGAAAACGCTAAAGACTGCCCATTGTGTTACAGTTTGTAACTCTTTCTCCAATGTCATATTATTATATTTTTGTTATGGTGTACATAAGCCTTTCTTGATAGGTATAACCTGGGGTCAAAAAAAATAAACACCATGGAAAATAAACAAAGAAAATTAAGCATGCAATACATTGGATCAAATAGATACAATAGTTAAAATGTGAATATTTCGCTTTCTATAGAAACAAACTAAGTTTTAATAGATATATCAATGTGCTTCTAAGAATCTCACAGCAAACTATAAAATATAAAAAATATTATATGCGCATCTGAGTTTTTTCTATCATTAAAAATGTTTTCGCGTAGCGTAAGATCAGATGTACGTAAAGTATAAAAAAAAATACAGACTTACATTAATTTATTAAAATAGTAACATTTGTCAACTACTCGCATTTGAAAAAAAACTCTTCTATTCTTCAGTGTTCAAGTTGTAGCTATATTAGTTCAGCCGATTTACAGTGCAAGCGAAATAAACAAACACACTTTCCCAATTAAAATATTGATAAAAATTTACATTAATGTATTGCAGGCGACGGTTAAGTGCAAGGTCCGACAGCAATCGAAAAATACCGTTAGATAACCCTTATAAAATATTATCGGTTTCGTTTTATCAACCTTTAGCGGTTAAACCGTTACTTAACCTACGTGAATTCGGTTCAGAAAGTGATAATCAGAAAATAACAGTATTGACTTATTATTCTATGTTTCTTTTGACAACGAGAGAGGACTTATTTCTACTCGTGCCAATATTGAAGATATCCAATTCCTTTCTTCAGAAGGCTTAGCACAGGATTGGACAAATCCATTATCTCCACCCTGAAGCCCCGTATTCGTTGTAAACATTTTTTAATAAATAAAGTTGTATCAACACGTTGCTGAGTTGCTGGCAACATGTTGCTGGTAACACTGCGTGTTGCAGAGTTGATAACGGCAGTTGACAAGTTCTCGCGCGACGAGCTACAACATCTCAACAACAAAGTTGATCAACTGTTGCTAAACAAATGTTTACCATGAATACGAGGCTTTAGTCTATGGATTTTATATTGATTGAACATTGAACAAAGAGACAAACGGTGGAGAAAACTCGTTCGTCCATCTCCCGTGCTAGGCTTACTGGGCTCAAGCTATCTCCGTAACAAACGTCATCTTAATCTATTCACACATTTTACCATGAAAGTGTAACCAACAAACACGCTTTCGCATTTATAGTATTAGTTAAGTTAGGATGCTGGACCCCCGGCCAGTGCTCGACGCATGGCTCGGGAGAAGGCACGGCTCCCTGTCGTTTCGGGTGACGCAGGTGCTGTCGGGGCATGGGTGCTTCGGCAGGTACCTGTGTCGCATAGGCAGGGAGTCGGACGCTCGGTGCCACCACTGCGTCCATTGCGGGGAGGACACGGCGCAACACACGCTCCGGGAGTGTGTGTCCTGGGAGGAGCAGCGCCGTGCCCTCACCTCGGTAGTAGGAGGCGATCTGTCGCTGCCGGCCGTTGTTCGGAGTATGGTCGGCAGCGCAGAGTCGTGGGACGCGGTGGTGTCCTTCTGCGAGGACGTGATGTCGCAGAAGGAAGCTGCGGAGCGGGAAAGGGAGATCTCAACTCTCGACCCCGCCCGCAGCAGGCGCACCGGGCGCCGGAGGAGGGCGGACAACGCCCTCTTCCGCCCCCCATAAACGGGTCCAGGGGCGACGGACTTGGGGAAGTCCCCGCCCCCCATGATAGGACCCGAGCCGGCGGCGCGCGTCTGTGTCCACGCGCGCCCCCGAGGCGATGCACGGGGTAGGACACCTCACTACCCCGTGCAGGAGACGAGGCCCGGCAGGACGGGCCGGCACCAGTGCGGGGCTGCGGACGAATCAGGATTCCCGCGGCCCCGCGCGCACGTGCGAGAAGCGACACCGGGGTGGTTTTAGCCGGTAAGAGTCCGGCACTGTTCCCGGCCTCCCCAGGCCGGGTTCGTCCATGAGGATTTCCCCCCGAAAACAAAAAAAAAAAAAAAAAAAATGATGCTGGACCCGATAGATATCGTAGATTCCATAAAAACGACAAAGTTAGGACAGTACAACGTCTGTCGGTTCCGCTAGTAAGTCTATATATTTTTAAAGGTTCTATATATAGATGAACGTTCAATGAATAAACATTCGGATAATAATCATGTTGGTGCTAATTGGCTGTGATACGCAAACTGTGACTTACGACACTGTGTGGTCAGGGTACAAGTAGGCCGAGGTCGCATAGGCAGCGATTCTTCTACGGGGAACCCCGACGTCTAAGGTTTTATTTATGAAGGCCTGCTTCGATGGTTAGGTGTGCATTTGTTGTTTATATGTATAGTTTACTTCAGAAAGGACGTATGAAGAAAGGATATTTGCAGCTTTATACTATTTTATTCTGCCAGACTGGTCGTGCGCCATCTATAGTCGGTACCAGTAGCAAAAATGTAAACAAAGTTGTAACCTATTTTGTTCTAATTCTGCCACAGGAATGAACAATATGGCGTAAGGATGGCCCCTTTTCCGGCAATTTCATGCTCTAAATATCATCAGTCAATATTGAATGCCATTTAATTTATCTTTGTGGGAAAATTAGAATAAAATAGATTAAGATTCTGTTTACATTTTTCGTAAAATCAATTCGTACCACAGACTATAAACAACCCAATGGAAAATTTCGATCAATTTCTAAATTCAGACACTTTGTCTAACTTTCAACCTTCTGAAGACCCGCGAAGATTGTCATTATATTCTATACTAGCTTCCCGCCAGCGGCTTCGCCCGCGATATTTTAGCTAATGGATACAAAAACTTGACAAATTATATACTAAAACCTTCCTCATTAATCACTCTATCTATTACAAATATCTTACGGAACCCTATTTTTCCAAAATAACATTTAGCTTATGTTACTCATGGATAATGTAGCTTTCGAATGGTGAAAGATTTTTTGTAATCGGTCCAGTAGTTTTTGAGCCTATTCATTACAAACAAACAAACAAAGTTTTCCTCTTTATAATATTAGTGTAGATGAAACTTGGGATCAATAGTTTGACATCTCTTTCCAAGACACAAATCTGAATCGTTGGTCTAGTGGTTGGTGGTGGTGCTTTGTGGATTTTGGTAAATTTCACTAAAAGCAGTCCGGAGTCAGAAAATTTATGTTGTTATACCCCCATGCCTGGGACGCTAAGCCGTCGGTCATCCCCGGCTGCTGTTCATAGCAGTTGTTGTTACAATTCCACGTCAGAGGCCGTCAGGTGGATTTGAGAAAACTCTGACTAAAGTAGAACTTGCAGCCCAGTATGAAGAAGCAAATGGCACAAATGTCTTGATTTATGACTTACCTAACTCGCCCACGTCGATACCAACGGTTAGTCTAAAGCATAGGTAACGCTTATCGCTATCAATGTGACCCACGCTGCATATGCAATCATTAGACTGTTGCACATATGCACAGCATTCCCGGGTGACATATAAGTGGGTTCGGTCAAGGTGACGCCTTTGTATGGACGATTGCACCTCCGTTTGTTTGAATATGATGGGCAGAGGTGTAGTAAAATGAAATGTGATGTCTTGCTAATATTATCATCATCATCTGCCTAGGCTTTTCCCAAGTATGTTGGGATCAGTTTCCAGTCTACCCGGTATTTTACATGGTGCGACTGCCTCTCTGACCTCGATAAATTAGGTACCGATTACCTACAAATATTATAAATATCTTGGGGGTTAGACAAGTGGCAAAAACGCTAGTAGAATAGAAAACAAAATGTATGGGAATGACAGATAGCTAGTCGTAAACGAATGTCATTCCCATACATTTTGTTTTCTATTCTACTAGCGTTTTTTGCCACTTGTCTAACCCCCGTTTCTGTCTTTGTACGAGGCGGAGTGGGTGGGACTTTCCTTCTCTTACTACCAAAAACCCATCCGTGTTCCATTGCCCTTCGCATTCCAGTGCCGTGGTAACTTCGGTCAATACTGCAGCGTGCAAACGAGGTATATGTCGCCGGTCGTATTATTAGCCAAATTATGAAATTACTCGGCATATTATATAAACGCCGGTATTTTATGATTTGACCAAGTAACATCCGCTATATCGTTCAACACTTATAATTTAACGATTTTTATTATATATACAGCTACATTAGGTAAGTGTGCTCAAAAATTTAGATTCTTTTTTAAAATTTCGTTTTGAATGTAATTTACTTACTGAAAATGGAAATTACAGTGATTGATGAATCGTTTACTACAATTAATTAAAAAATGAAATAAATACGTCTCAAAATGTTGGCTATTAAATATTTTCAAAATTATTTGACATATTAAACAGTTAATCAGTATGAAGGAATAAAATCAAATTTTCCTATTAAAAATCTGAAACGCCTTTTTATGATTGGGTCAATTAAGATTCATTTAGACGATGCAAGAACCTGCTTGCTAGTTGCGTTACATTGCGGACTATTGAGGGACAATGAATTCAGTTAATCAAACAAATACCGCAATGTAGTGACACTTGCATGCAAGTTTTTGCATTGTCTAAATCTGGCTTTACACGATCGGACGACGACATGATTATTGTTATTACTAATGACTGACAGGTTTTATCAATTTCCGAAAGAAACTGCAAATCCTTTGATATATGATCGACAAACGATACCAGCTACTAGACTTTGGAAGGTTAATTAAAATATAAAATGAAGCATTTTTTGTTGACAACTAATTGAATTACCATAAGATTGTCATAAAGATGTCGGCTTTGAATTATTGCGTGTTAATAGACGAGTCAAAACATAACACAATATGCAAGATTTTCATTGATAAAGATATTAATTATGCTCATTAATCAATACAATTAATGGTTAGTTTTTTCATCATCCGGATTTTGGACTTGATTGGCTGACAGCATATTATTTTATTAATATAAAAATCAATATTGTCGCTATTAATTTTTTAGCCATGCGAAATGATCAAATGTCTCCTCTCGCTATGGGTAGGTCGGGAGCGAGTGTCAAACTCGTAGTGACTAAAACCCATCCATGTTCCTTCCTTAGCCTTTTGTGTTGGGGGGGCGCGGTCACTCTTCCGAACATTCCGTAGCCCCGGCAGGCTTTGGTCCTGGGGGAGAGCCCCGTCATTTTTGCTGACATCTCTGAAGAACACAAACGCGCCGTCGACACGGGCCTGGGGCCTTACCGTGACGTGCCAAAACAAGATTATTTTCGTTATGAAAAAGAGACGGAGCTATACGACGTTAGTAGCTATGTCACGCTCTCAAACGTGAATAGTGATTGCAAAAACATGTGGTGGTACAGCCCCTGGTTCTTACCGAGCGGCAACCTACCCATAGCTCACCATCTGCAGGCCTGCATCCTATCATATATATCATCAATCAATATTTTATTTTCTAATTCTATAATAATAATCTGAAGTGCCTGGACATAGCGATTTCTAATTTAATTCAAATTTCAAACCGATGATCTCATAGTTTTTTCGTACAAAACTGAACAAGCAGTAATATTTTTAATTTGACGAAGTAATTAGACGTTTTGTTAAGTCAAATAATTGATCTTGTCTCTGAAATAAAATATTCTTTAATTAGCGTATTTTTGCGATTTATTTGTCAAGTTACTGCGTCGAATTAAAACTCAAACAACTTCTATTTTTTTATGTCGGCGGGACGTTTATTTCTATTACTTTTTTCATCATCTGCCTAGCCTTTACCTAACTATATTGGGGTCGTCTTCCAGTCTAAACTGGATGCAACTGAGTACCAGTGTTTTTCAGAACCCAGTTACTGGGTAACACGATATCCCTTGGTAAGACTTGTTGTCAGACTTTCTCGCTTCCGACTACCCGTAACGACTGTCGCTATGACATAGATAGGTATCTATAATTCAACTTTGCCACATATCAAAACAAATTACATAATAATATGGTAATTATACAAAAAATCCATATCAAAACAAGTATTTAAATCTAAGTCCATTATCTAAACTTCGAGAATATCAAAGACACCTTTTTAAATACATATGTATTTATAATAAAAAAACCGAAACATATGATTAACGAAATAAATATTAATGTATACATAAAGCTTACGTGTTTGTTTGTTTTATCACGTACTCCTCTGGAACTCGCCATGGTGGCAGTGGTTAAGACACCCGCATCTCGTGTAGAAGCGTGAGGGTTCGAAACCTGGCAAGCACCAATGTCACTTTTCAAAAGTCAAATATACTTTCTGTATCTTAGACACTGACTAACGGTGAAGGAAAACATCGCGAGGAAACCTGGGGGGTTAGACAAGTGGCAAAAACGCTACTAGAATAGAAAACAAAATGTATGGAAATGACAAATAACTAGTTGTAAACGAATGTCATTCCCATACATTTTGTTTTCTAGCGTTTTTACCACTTGCCTAACCCCCCTGAAATAAAAAGTCAAAATCACCAATCCATTGAGCAAGCGTGAGGATCAATGCTCATGATTTCTCTGTAAGAGAAGAGGCCTTTATCCAAGGGTGGGATAGTGACTAGGTCGGAATTAAAAATTATTTGATGGTCCTATTCTTGAGGAAGGATACATGCTATTTAACATAACGCTATGACCATAAGGTGCCGAGCAAGAAGAAAAAAAGTACGGGCAGCTATGCGATGTGCTGGGTCGAGGGCCGCGACGGGTGGAACTACTAGTTTTAAATCTTTACTAATATTATAAAGAGGAAATATTTTTTTGTTTGTTTGTAGAGTTTTAATTCAAAAATTACTGGACCGATTTAAAAAAATCTTTCAACATTAGAAAGCTACATCTTTACGAAATGTCATAGGCTATATTTATTTCCAGAAATAATTAGGGATCCCTACTAAAACTTGAATAAAGTAACCCAAGGTGTAAAAAAAATGTCCACGCGGGCGAAGCCACGGGCGGAAAGCTAGTAATAGATAAGTCACCACGAGATGCTATCAATGCCATAATTTTCTTCTAAAGTTTTTTCTTGTCAAGCGCTATCCGGTTGGTCCGACGTGATGACGTCATCGCGGCGAATCCGTAAATTCAGCCGGTTTGGAGATGTAACGATACCGGTAGCAGAGTGACTTGAGACTGATTTGCGGTTGTTACGGTTATTTTGCCGGATAGGTATATTATAATGCTAATAGCGAAGGTAATGTACAACACCACAAACCAGTAACCGGGTAACATGATACCCCTTGGTATGACTGGTTGTCAGACTTTCTGGCTTCTGACTACCCGTAACGATTGTCAAAGATCTACAAATTACAGCCGGGACCAATTGCTTATCGTGCTTTATAAGGCACGGAGGAGTCTCGGTATGACATAGATGGTCACGATGGATCGAAATTTGAAATCTACCTATTTAAGTAGGATAATTTAGGGGTACGCTCGAGTGGCTTTGTGGTATGTTATTTTGTTAAAACGACGAAAGACGTCAATCACGCATTCATTTAACAAAATTATTCTGTCATTTAGAAGTAATTGTCAGTCACCATGATGTAGCTACTTACAATAATATTTTTTACACAAAAACTAATATAGGTATCTATCTATTTCAGCCAGCGGCTTCGCCCACGTATGGGATACAAATTCAAATTAAAATGGCCGAGTTTCATAAAAACTTTTCCCCCAATTTCCACTCCCTTTGGGATAGAATTTCGGAAAATCCTTAATTATCGGACGTCATACAAAGAACATACCCTTTAAGCTTCGGGTCTCTACGTTCAGCGGTTTAGGCTGTAGGTTGATCCGTCAGTCATTCAGGACAAAGCATTTTATATGTATAGATTATAGATATTATGTATGTTACTGTTACTGTATGTACGCAGTAGTCTAATACCTGCCTAGTTCCATACCTACCTAAAGCTATGTTTACACGACAGAAATTGTGACACAAAATGTCAGAACAAATTGAATATTCTGTTTATAATTCGACAATTTCATTGAGATGATAACCGTTAGTGCGGGAACTGCAAGTTGACCACGCACTGCATCGCGGTTCGGAGCTTATTCCGAGGCGAGGCGATTACGTTACAACTTCAATTAACACCCATTGATACCCCATAGATAAGCAGACATATTCTACATATAAATAGAGTAAAATAATCCTTTGGAAAATCCTTTTTCAGATTTGATGTAAGAACTTGCACTTACACTTGTGTCCTGAGAAGAGTTCGAATCCGGATAAAAAGTAGCCTGTAATAACCAGGGTTTCCTCTATCTCCATGCCTAAATTTATCTAGATCAGTTAAGTCGTGTTACCGTGATAGCGTAACAAAGAAACTTGCGAATTTATAATATTAGGATAGGTACTATGTAGAGAAGTAAGGATTCTACTGGCTGGATGAAAACCCGATATGATTAATGAAAATTGACACGAACCTTTATACCGCGTATTAGGTACCTATGCAGGATTTTATTTGAGAAGACACAGAAACAGATATACCTATCTCTAAAAACAGCATTTTCCAAGAATTATTTCTTTGTTTTAAAAGGATGTGATCTACGAGTTTCATGTCCTTGTGAGTTTGCGAGGTCATCGACAAAATGTTTGACGATCATAATCGCCCGGACAACAAATGTGACGCCACTAGATTATTACCTAAACTAGCTTTGAAGAATAAATAAAATAGGTTTTTCTGTAATGGATGCATAAATTATAAGATAACATTCAATAATAATTAAATAAATCAAGCAAAATTGGTACCGGTTTTATAATTTTGCGCGCCTTGAATTATGTAGCCATTATTTGTTGCCGGACCGAGTTATTGCAGTGAATATAATATCAGGCGCTTACATATTTTGACGCGTGGAGGCACATTGCTAAGTTAATAATTTTAGGCATTTTATTAAGAATAAGAATTTTATTAAAAGAATAATAAAGATTACCTACATGGTATTGAATTATGCTAAAACATTAGATTTCTTTAAAGAGTTATACATTTCAAAGACTTCCTGTACTACTAGGCTTTCCTTGTTAGCACAATAATGTGCGGAGTAACACTGAAACACAAAATTTACCTACAACTAATCACATTACACCTGTTTTCTCAGAGATAATACTACTCTCATTTCACCAACTATGTTTAAGTCCCGTTATAGGATCTTATTGCCAACAAAATTAATAAAACTTTTATTATTTAGTAGTCATTTTCAGGTCTAAGTTACTGACTGACTCTCAGCAAATAGTGAAATGTCTGATACACATACATAGTTAGGTGTCTGATACTCATAGTGATGTTGCTTACAAAAAAATTCAATCATTTTTAGTTTCAATTTCGTTTTCGGTTTCATTTAAATTATACCTCGGTTTTATTTTCAATTTCATTTTTAAATTCAATTTCATAGAGGAGCTCGTGGCTAAGTATTAGCCACACGGTTCGACCGATCAAAGGTTAAGCCGCGCTTGGCGAGGTCGGTCCGTGGATGGGTGACTATCTATGTCATAGCAAGACTCCTCCGTGCCTCGGAAAGCACGTTAAGCTGTTGGTCCCGGTTGTCATTTGTAGATCTTTGACAGTCGTTACGGGTAGTCAGAAGCCAGAAAGTCTGACAACCAGTCTTACCAAGGGGTATCGTGTTACCCGCTAACTGGGTTGTGGAGGTTTGATAAGCAGTCACTCCATGTAAAACACTGGTACTCAGCTGCATCCGGCTAAGACTGGAAGCCGATCCCAACATAGATGGGAAAAGTCTAGGCAGATGATGATTTTAAATTCAATTTCATAGTGAAGTTGCTGACATTCACAGTGAAGTTTCTGACACTCATAGCAAAGTTGCTGACACTTATATTGAAGTGTCTGACACTCATAACAAAGTTGCTGACACTCTTAGTGAAGTGTCTGACACTCATAGTGAAGTGTCTGATACACATAGTGAAGTGTCTGACATTCATAAGGAAATTTCTGACATCATAGCAAAGTTGCTGACACTCTTAGTGAAGTGTCTGACACTCATAGTGAAGTGTATGATACACATAGGGAAGTGTATGATACACATAGTGAAGTGTCTGACATTCATAAGGAAGTTGCTGACATTCATAGTAAAGTTACTGACACTCAGCGACTTCCAGTTCAAGTTTAAGTCCAAGTCCAAGTTGCTGACACTCAGCAAAATGGCTGACACTCGTTGCGAAGTTCAATTTCCTGATCAATATAAATTTCATAACAAATTTCCTAGCACTACTATCTCGTCATTCTAAATCAAACATAGATAATATATTATGTATCCCACGATTTACATATAAAACAAACACTGACAGTATTTACTAACACTCGTTAGTTTACCAAACGCGGCCGGGAATCAAAACATTGCTCCATTTAGATGACCCGCGGCCTGTTACGAAATAAATTTACATCACAATACAATGGTAGATGCTAGTACTTGTCTACTCAGATTACATACATAACAATTATCAAAGTGTATTGATAGCATTGGTCAGTATTATAGGTCTAGGTAGGACCAACTGATTTTACGAAAAATCTAAACAAAGTCGTAACCTATTTTGTTCTAATTCTGTAACAGAAATTAACAAAATGCCGTAAAAACGGCGCATTTATGTAAATTTCATGCTCCGAACATCGTCATTTATCATTTAATGCAATTTTATTTATCTACTAGCTTCTGCCCGCGACTTCGTCCGCATGTAATAGTGGTGCTCCGCTCCTATTGGTTTTAGCTAGTAGTTTTCCTCAATAAATGGGCTATCTAAAACTGAAAGAATTTTTCAAATCGTACGTAGTAGTTCCTGAGATTAGCGCGTTCAAACAAACAAACAAACTGTTCAGCTTTATTATATTATTATTTACTAGCTTCTGCCAGCGACTTCGTCCGCGTGGAATAGTGGTGCTCCGCTCCTATTGGTCTTAGCGTGATGATATATAGCCTATAGCCTTCCTCGATAAATGGACTATCTAACACTGAAAGAGTTTTTCAAATCGGACCAGCGGTTCCTGAGATTAGCGCGTTTAAACAAAATGACAACATTTCCCTTCACTGCTCTGCTCCTATTTATTGTAGCGTGATGAAAAGTATACTATAACCATCTCAGGAGTATGACAAATAATTGTACCAAGTTTCGTTAAAATCCGTCGAGTAGTTTTTGTTTCTATAGAGTTTATACAGACAGACAGACAGACAGGCCGACAGACAGACAGACAGACAAAAATTTTACTGATTGCATTTTTGGCATCAGTATCGATCCCTAATCACCCCCTGATAGTTATTTTGGAAATATATTTCATGTACAGAATTGACTTCTCTACAGATTTATTATAAGTATAGATAGATTATTATTTAAACTTTATTTCAGGCATCAATGGCCCATAGATAAATACCTTTACCTAACATATATATGTTATATACAAAAGAATGCATATTAGTATAGATGTCGGGAAAATTAGAAAAAAAAACGGTTATGATTTTGTTTATATCGTTCGTGAAGTCAATTGGTACAGGCTATAACAATAATACTTCACAAATCTGCGATTGTCCTAAATTTTGTACAGAATCTAATGTATACTTTACCTCGAAGTAAAAGCTCACTTTTTATAAGACTATAAGCCAACCAGTCGTGACATACGATGGGATATCTAGGGCCTAAGGCACCATGCCCTTGGGGTCTTACGCTCCAGATCTCCCATCATTTGCCAAAGCAGGAATAGTTTCGTTGTGAAAAAGACACGGTGTTATACGACGTAAGTAGCTGTGTCTCGCTCATGCATCTGAATAGTAATTGCAAAACACGTGATGGTACGGCGTCCAAAAGGCTTAAACCTGTTCGAGAAGAAAGCCTTGAGGAAAAAAATCGGGCTTATACGAGACGACGGCAAGTATCGTATAAAGATGAACGTGCTAGAAAACTTCCCTGATTCAAGGGAAAACAATTGACAGATTCCGCAAAGGCTTAGATGAACAGGTCACCTGGAAAGAATGAGTGACATCGGAGCTGTAAAAAGCATATCTAAATGGACTCCGCATCAGAAAAGACCAGCTGCAGGACGTTCGAAAGAGATAACGCACCCCCGGAATACAAAGATCTAAGGAAGAAACATGGATGGGTTTTAGTCAGTAAGAGTCTGACACCCCCTTTCGCCCCACCCACCGCGGGAGGGGTCATTTGATGATTTCCATTCCGAAAAAAAAAGACCAGGGGAAGACCTAGGACGCGTTAGAAGAAGTGTGTCGAGGAAGACTTACGGAGCATAGGCAGGAAACATATTGGCAAAGGGGAAGCAGAGACAGTGTCATGGAAGAAGATTGTTGGGGAAGCCAAGACCCGCAAAGGGTTGTAGCGCCAATGGAAGAAGAAGAATGCATACAGGGATAAATCAGTTTTAGCTTTGTATCACCTTTTGCTAAGTAACAGCCGCATGGGTCGACTGAACCTGTATGTTTCTTGCCTGTTCATCTTCTAAAGAAAAGTATGTTTTGAAATGGAAAACTAGCCGTAGGGAACGTATTCTCACTTTACTAACAGAAATTCAGTTTATATTTACCTCAAAGATTTATGATCAATCACTATAACAAACATCTAGATGCAATAAGTTATGATCTAAACAATTGCATCAGTTGTTTGTACATCATTGTTTGCGTTTTAGATGTTGAATGAAACTAATTCGATCATACGTGAGGTTATCCTTAAGTCTGAATAGATTTTAAAACTACACCTTTCTCTATGATTGCTTATATGACTGTACAATCAGCGAAAAGTACACGAAAGAAATACGATATTTTTCTTTGCCATTATTGTAATCTTTCCAAAAATGATATGGAAGTATTTTTTTATAGGAACACATGGTATAAACTAGTATACACAGTATAATTTAATTAACTGTTTTCCCTAAAAAATAATTAAAAAATAGATATTATTAATTCTATCACTTGTTATTATATACATATTTATTCTGATCATTATATGCTCACAAAAGGTTCTATGTTATGGACTGACTTTCCCTTTGGAAAAACAGTGAAGCTAGCTAGTTAGCGGAGCTAATACTTACACAACAATTTTAAAAGCAGGTGAAAAATTAAATTGGACAAATTTAAACTTGGCTAGTCAACTACTTACTAGCAAGTAGAATATTATAATTTCAAATAGTCATCAGTACCGATCCATCCGACTAGGCGCTACTTTCTCGATACATGGTTTAAATAATACATAAGCCATGCAAGCAGTGAATAGACTTACAAAAGATGGTTCCTTGCCTAACTGGCCACCGTTACTATCATTTTCCTTCACCGTTAGTCATTGGTGTCTAAGATATACTGAGAGAGCACATAATATGACTTTAGAAAAGTGTCATTGGTCTCGAACCTTCGCATTGGCATAGGTGCCTTAACCAATAGGCTACCACGACACCTTAACGATACATGTAGATAATAGCCAATTATTGACATCATCATGCGGAAACCCTGTTTTATGTGGAAAACCAGAAATGAACAATTTCATGGATGAAGGACCATTTCCTAGTCAATATGCCATTTAGTATTACGTTACATGAGTTTCTAGCGTTAGGCCCGTGTTGGCGGCGCGTTTGTGTTCCTCACACGCCTCAAAGAGATGTCAGCACTTTTGTCGAGGCCCTCTAGGGCCACTGCTTGCCTAGGCTGCAGGATTCTTCGAAAGAATTACCGAGGCCCTACAACGCAAAGGGCGAAGAAAGGGACATGGATGGGTTTTAGTCAGTAAGAGCCTGACATTTCATTCAGTCATTTAATGATTTCCCATCCCTAAAGAATATCCAAAATAAATACTGAGCTGTGACTAGGCAGATACCATGACCTGATAATTAACAGGACTACCTCGACTGCTAGCCTCATACGACCTTCTAGAATGAACTCGCAGCAGTCTAGATAATAAAAGCGACTAGATTATGAAGATTGGACTCACCTAGACTATTTCCCTCAATAAGGTCATCCGTTTGCGTGTCAGAATAAGATATTCATCTCTAGACTAATAGACTTTATGAACTATTTTACTCCATTTACGATTTAGCTGTACCGGCGTACTTCTTGAGGACTGCGTGATAGTTCAACATGGTTGGGAAAAGGCTAGGCAGATGATGATGATGGTAAAAGCCTGTTGCATCATGAATTATGGTCTCTGTCCAAGTATTTAAACAAACAGAGCATGATGATGTACCTATTTATTTTTTATTCTGTCTAACCTGGGGGTTATTTTTTATTCTGTCTGTCTGTCTAACCCCCCTGTTTGTATTTCGCGCTTCCTTGAATGCCGTTGCGTGTATTGACGAGATATTTATAAAACTAGACATGGACAGAGCAAGGCATTTCCCGCAGTCAGCTGTGTGTGACGATCTCGTGAGATGATAAACTTATGACTCATAACAATTTTTCTTGGCAACACAACATGACGCTTGTATTTCGCGAAGAACTAGGCAGAAGTATACTATGTTTAATTTCAAATTTGGAAAAAAGGGCTTTTTTCGGATGGGAAATCATCAAATGACCCCTCCTGTCGTTAGTATCAGACTTTTACTGACTAAAACCCATCCATGTTCCT
This sequence comes from Pyrrhia umbra, assembly GCA_963891755.1. Lineage (NCBI taxonomy): Eukaryota > Metazoa > Arthropoda > Insecta > Lepidoptera > Noctuidae > Pyrrhia > Pyrrhia umbra. The sequence continues at coordinate 14,121,601 of OY982928.1, forward strand.
TCCTCAATCCTTTCTATTCCGGGGGCGCGGTATCTCTTTCGAACGTCTCAAAGCCCAGTTTGTTCCCACCAGACACAAACCGACCGACCTGGGAATTGAGACCACATGCTCAGTAGTGACGCAAACGACAACAAGATCTTTTTTTCCATAAGACCTCTTGCAGGGTGCTTCTAACAGCATTCGACCTGCTTAACCGGACAATAACTACTAGATCTATGCGGCTTATCATTAATTAATTTTTACTTTTATCTTTATTCATTTAAATAATACTGTGTTAATAATACTAAGGGAACAACTCACGTTTAAAAAGCTTATTATTAACCGTCTCAAGGGTCCCATCTATCCCCATTTCAAATTTTATCCAAATCAGTTCAGCTGCTTTACAGTGAAAGCGTAAGAAAATCACATTGGCATTTATTAAAATAAGTTAGGATAGGATTGAAATGTAGTGTGAGCCACTGCCGTAATGACGTCACTATTTGGTGTAGGAGGGTTTTGATGACGTCATGGCTTTGAAAGTAAATGTTAGTGAAAGCCTTCAGTAGTTCATTGGTATTAACTTCAGTCTTGTTATATAATATACTAGCGTTTAAGCGTGGCGTTGCCTGCGCTTTTCAGAAAACAGGTGCAGGTTTTTGCCTCGAACTTGGATTGGGTATTTATTAGAAGTATATTATAAGAACTACCGTTTTTAACTAGCAAGAGTCCGAAAGATAATCACTAAGTTTAAGCTAAAAACTAAATATTATCAAAATTGGTCCAGGCATTTTACCATAAAAGGGAAACATACTCACATTCGCATTTATAATATTAGTTCGAATTATTACAATAAGATAAGATTTTTTTATAGTTATGGTTTTATTGAAGTTTTTCCAGTTTTCCATTAAGTAAAAAATACCTATATAAAAGTTATTAAATGTCATTTAGATACATAAAGAAAGGTTCCTGCCAGATATTTCAAAGGAGTTACCTCGGGCGTGGAATGCAAAGGGCTGAGGAAGGAACATGGACAGGTTTTAGTCAGTAAGAGTCTGATACTTCTTTATGCTCCACCCACAGCGAGACTAGTCACTTGATGATTTCCCATCCCTTAAAAAGGTGATGTGGGGGGTTATATACTGTTAGAATTATTATTAATAGCTTTCCGCCCGCGGCTTCGCCCGCGTGGACATTTTTTTTTAAACCTTGGGTTACATTATTGAAGTTTTAGTAAGGATACCTAATTATTTCTGAAAATAAATATAGCCTATGACACTTCGTAAAGATGTTGCTTTCTAACGGTGAAAGAATATTTAAAATCGGTCCAGTAGTTTTTGAGCCTATTCATTACAAACAAACAAACAAAGTTTTCCTCTTTATAATATTAGTGTGGATTATATCAAAATATGTATACCGAAACTTTTAGCTCTGTATCTTTCTTCTTAATCTGTATGCTGCAAAAAATATATGGCATATTTTTTTTTTAATATTTGCAAAAATTCTGAACAGCTGAATAAGCAAGTTTCATCTTGCTGACGTCACATTTCATTGATTTATACGTAGTTTATGCGCACAATATTTACATAGGTGTCATATGAATGGTATTTACTGAAGCCTGCTTGAGACGCTTTTAATGGGATTTACCAGTACATAGGTACCTAAATATGTATTGTATATCTAGCAGGTAGTATATAGTGTTTGTATGTCTCTCTAGGATATACGAGTACCTAGCATTAATAACACTTAAAGTATAAAATTATGCCATAGTCTCTCGTTTGAATCTTTTGTTCATCCCAATCTATAAATGCGAAAGTGAGTTTGTTTGTTTGCTACGCTTTCACGGTTAAACGTCTGAACCGATCTGCATGAAATTTGGTATGGAGATAAAGGGAACCCTGGAGACGGGTGTGGGGTACTTTTATCTGGTTGCATTCAGTTCCCTCGGGACGCGTATGAAACCGCGGGAAATAGCTAGTATTTTATAATTTAATTAAACTTATGATGGAATCTAAATGGAAATTTATAATTTTGATTTACCTAGACCATACCTACATTTCCATAATTTAAAAATAAATATCCAAAGTTGTTTAATATTTAATTTTACTATAAAAGAAACGAACCTGTTCGTTCTTCTTAGAAAAAAGAACGAGTCGAGCTAATGAACTGTAAAATCTAGTCCATTTTTCCGGGAACATATTCCAAGAACAAAATTTATTACAAGGTTTAAACATAAAACATATAGACCGGACTATTCTAGCGTGCAAGCTATCGCGGGTGTCTGCCCAGAAAAAAGTCAAGGACGAAAATGTTGGCAAAAAGAAGCTACGTTGTGCCAACATTAAATAAAACATCACATCATCCCATATGAATCTTATCACATCAAGATAAAGTCGAGATTGGAACAAAAATAACTTTATCATCCGCAAATCGATTGGTCATAACAATTATATCATGACAACAAAGTTTAGTAGCGTGCGCGACGCGACCGAGCAAACACGAGTCGAGCGTCACTAAATTAATAAAAATGAATGTGATATCGTTAGCTATATGGACTTTAGAAAAAAACTGTTTTATAGTTTACAGTGGACTGATTGTTTGTTTTGTTGCATTCACTTTGTATCATAAGAATAAATTGGAAGCGTATTATAGTGAGACGTCGAAAAAAGAAAAGTTGGCGCGAACCGGCACTGGCGGGAAAGGTGACAGTGACAGATAAACTTTTTTTATTTACTTTTTTTATCGATACCGTCTAATGCTAAGGTTCTAAAGAAGTTTGAATTATTATTCCTCAGTTGATTTTATAGTTATAATACAAATCTATAGCTATGCCATGTTAATGGTGACAGGAAAAGTCATTCAGGATAAATATTTAGAATCAATATTTGCAAATATTACCGGTCTGACCTTCGCTAAAAACTTTAGTTGCAATAAAACCTCATTTTATTAAGATTAGTAAATATAACTTTTAAAACCAAATAAGGCCATTTAATACATAAGTTTCTGCCCTTGGTATTTGCAATAACACACACATTATTCCGTAAGATTAACTATTTATTAATGACTGTTATTAAAAAAAACTGCTATTTCTTACTGAACTAATTATCGTCGGTAATTAATATCTAAGGTATTTATTTACTTATTGTGAATGATTCATTTGTAGTTCGTATGTCGGTTTTAATAATTAAAACATTTTTTATGTGACGTCGAATACCCAGGATCCCGTGCTGGATCAGATGATCCCAGCAGGCCTAGCACAAGAAACTCTTCCTCAAGAACCAGGCTATCAAACGCAAAAAAGATTTTTTCGAATCCAATTCGAAACAAACTCTTCAGCTTTATAATATAACTACTACATATTTCCTGCATTTTCACTCGCATCCTGAGAGAACTATTTTCCCCACCCATAAAAAAAACTGTCCTATATGTTAATCCAGGTTATAAACTATGTGTGTACCAAATTTCATCCAAATCCATTCAATAGTTTGAAGTTTGCGTAGTGTGCACTGAAACCCAAAATTTACCTACAACTAATCACATTACACCTGTTTTCTCAGAGATAATACTGCTCTCATTTCACCAACTATGTTTAAGTCCCGTTATAGGATCTTATTGCCAACAAAATTAATAAAACTTTTTTTTTATTTAGTAGTAATTTTCAGGTCTAAGTTACTGACTCTCAGCAAATAGTGAAATTTCTGATACACATAGCTAAGTGTCTGATACTCATAGTGATGTTGCTTACAAAAAAATTCAATCATTTTTAGTTTCAATTTCGTTTTCGGTTTCATTTAAATTATACCTCGGTTTTATTTTCAATTTCATTTTTAAATTCAATTTCACAGAGGAGCTCGTGGCTAAGCAACAGCCGCACGGTTCGACCGATCAAAGGTTAAGCTGCGCTTGGCGCGGTCGGTCCGTGGATGGGTGACCATCTATGTCATAGCGAGACTCCTCCGTGCCTCGGAAAGCACGTTAAGCTGTTGGTCCCGGTTGTCATTTGTACATCTTTGACAGTCGTTACGGGTAGTCAGAAGCCAGAAAGTCTGACAACCAGTCTTACCAAGGGGTACCGTGTTACCCGGTAACTGGGTTGTGGAGGTCAGATAGGCAGTCGCTCCATGTAAAACAGTGGTACTCAGCTGCATCCGGTTTAGACTGGAAGCCGACCCCAACATAGTTGGGAAAAGGCTAGGCAGATGATGATGAGTTTGAAGTTTGCGTGGAAGAGTATCACTTGAGGAAATTGAAAATGAATTGAAAATGGCTACTTTTAAGTGTGACAATAAGTTACATTTCATTCTTTCTTTTTCAAAACATACATACCTACTCGTATATCCTCAAAAACATTTGCATTTACAATATTATAGTCTGTACCTACCAATTGATTTTACAAAAAAATGTAAACAAAGTCGTAACCTATTTTGTTCTTATTCTGCCACAAAAATTAAAAATAGCGTACGGATGGCGCATTTATGTCAATTTCATGCTTTTTATATCATCATTGCTATTTTATTTATCTGCTAGCTTCTGTCAGCGACTTCGTCCGCGTGGAATAGTGGTGCTCCGCTCCTATTGGTCTTAGCGTGATCATATATAGCCTATAGCCATTCTCGATAAATGGACTATCTAACACTGAAAGAATTTTTCAAATCGGACCAGCGGTTCCTGAGATTAGCGCATTTAAACAAAATGACAACATTTCCCTTCACTGCTCTGCTCCTATTGATTGTAGCGTGATGAAAGTATACTATAACCAGCTCAGGAGTATGACAAATAACCAAGTTTCGTTAAAATCCGTCGAGTAGTTTTTGTTTCTATAGAGTTTATACAGACAGACAGACAAAAAAATTACTGATTGTATTTTTGGCATCAGTATCGATCCCTAATCACCCCTGATAGTTATTTTGGAAATATATTTCATGTACAGAATTGACCTCTCTACAGATTTATTATAAGTATAAATATAGAAGATGTGGGAAAATAGAACAAAATAGGTTATGATTTTGTTTATATTTTTCGTACAATCAATTGCTACAATATATTATAGTAGGACTATTATATGTATAGTAGGATGTATTTAATTAACTGTGTCAACTGCAGTAGTTATCAATAAGGGAATGAGAGAAGTAGGTTATCAATACTAGGCTGAGATCTCTTCGACCCTTCGACATATTGACTGATGGCTTATGTAATAAAAGCTTTTTATCCTACATAATAATATTAGCATTTATATATTAGAATAAAAAGTATCCAATACATAGGATGAGGACCAAGCCCGTGTCGACGGCGCGTTCGTGTTCCACCCGCGCCTCAGAGAGATGTCAGCACAGATGACGAGGCCATAGCCTGCTGGGGCTGCGGGACGTTCGAAAAATTTACCGCGACCCGGAATATAAAGGGGTGAGGAAGGAATATGGATGGGTTTAGTCAGTAAGAGTCTGACACTCTAACCCACCACACCCACAGCGGGAGGAAAAATACTTCACACGAATAAATAAAATACTAACCACGCCTTTTCCTAGGTTTCCATCTATCTCCTACCAAATTTCATCTTTATCGGTTTGATAGTTTCTCCGTGATGGAAAGATAGAGTTATTTTTTGCATTTATAACATTAGTAAGGTGTATTATTTGGTAACTTTTTGTGTGAGTATAGGTACGACGTGATTTTCCTTATTGAGTCATTTTAGCCGAATCTGTATGCTTGCTTCTTTATCATGGTTTAAATTTAACCAAACATGGAAAAAACTTTTGTGTGCTTGTAAAAAATCCATTACAATGGACGCCTAATTGCAGTTATAAAAAAAAACCCATAGGTCATTCATTTAAATTACAACAATATTAAACACTATATAACTATTTATTTATTTTGTCTTTATCGCATTTATTGAGTTTATTTTGTTAAATTGCAATAAAAAAAGAAACTTCTATGTTATGCTTATTTCAATAATACTCAGTAACTTAAAACAATTTGACTTAAGATAAATAGAGAACCCCGAAACAGAATTTGATGCCCATCGGCACAGAGACATGCTGTGGCTGTGGGGCCCTTCCAAATAAAAGTAATCTAAGCTGTGGTCAACTTTGCTGACCCACCAAACATTTTTGCCCAGTATCTTTTAAAAATTCACAGCCGAAACAATATCATAAAGATTTTTATACCTACTTAATTTTAACTTTTGAGGAAAATTAACAGTTAATTGTAATTAATATCCCGTTAGGCAAAATTCAGACTTATTCGCTCACAAATAACTGCTTTAACTAATTATAATGTAACGGTATGTTATATGCGTTTTTAGCATTTTATCGTCTTCAACATGAAGACTGAAATTAATATATCTAGGTCATCATCATCCGCCTGCCCTTATCCCAATTTTATTTGGGGTCGGCGCAGCATGTTTTCTTCTTCCATACTCTTCTATCTGCCGTCATCTCGCTAGCTTATTATTAATATAGCTAGGTATCAGATCATAAAAACGACTAAAAATTCTCCAGACGGAGTTCAGTCACGGCGGCCAATCTCAATGAAGACTAGCCAGGTGCGTAGGAGATATTATAGTGCACAAGCACTTGCGCAGACACAGGTGCGCTCTCTATTCCCTCACTCTCATAGTCCGATAGGTCGGCAATCCGACACAACACGGCCGGGGAGAGACCAGTTCGTATGATTTCCCATCCGAAAAAAAAAGTCCGACAGCAGAAAACTATACCTCTATGTACTGTATTATTTCTTCAGATTACTATTGTTTCGTATTTGTCTAGATTTGTCAAAGGCATTCGATAAATTTACTACGGTTGTGCTATACTAAATAACAATGGTTAATGGGCTAGTATGTATTGATTATTAGTGTTCCTAATCGATTTCGACTGGAGTTTAAATTGTTAGATTGTAGTGTTACCTACATGTATTTACAACAAACCTAGATAGGCGAACTGGCTGTTTCCCGCGGTTTTACCCGTAAACCTAGGAAAATACTTCGCGCAACCGGATAAAAAGTATCCTATGTTAATCCTAGTTATAAACTCATCATCTGCCTAGCCTTTTCCCAACTATGTTGGGGTCGGCTTCCAGTCTAAACCGGATGCAGCTGAGTACCAGTGTTTTACATGGATCAACTGCCTATCTGACCTCCACAACCCAGTTACCGGGTAACACGGTACCCCTTGGTAAGACTGGTTGTCAGACTTTCTGGCTTCTGACTACCCGTAACGACTGTCAAAGATCTACAAATGACAACCGGGATCATCAGCTTAACGTGTTTTCCGAGGCACGGAGGAGTCTCGGTGTGACAAAGATGGTCCCCATCCACGGACCGACCGCGCCATGATCTATCGAACCGTGCGGCTGTTACTTAGCCACGAGCTCTAACCGTCTTATTCATTACAAAGCCATAAACCTATCTTAGATCATCTCATCTGTTAAATTAAAATTTAGTTTGACAGCGACGGACAAAACAGTTCGATAGCTAAAAGAAGCTTATAAGACTTGTTATGAATGGATATGTGTATGACATCTATTGCGTGAAAGAGTAATAAACTTATACATACATCCTCACAAACTTTCGCATTTATATATTAGTAGGAAGTAGATTTTAAGACGTTACAATAATAGATTTCCTCAGCTGTATAACACGATTAGCTTATATTTAAGACTAGCTTTCCGCGAATGGCATCGCACGCGTGGTCTATACGAATTCAAATTAAAAATGTCAGAGTTTCATAAAAACTTTACCCCCCCCCCTTTGGGGTAGAATTTCGAAAAAATCTTTCTTACCTCATACAAATAACACACCCTCCAAGTTTCAGGTCTTTTCGATCAGCGGTTTAGACTGTGCGTTGATCCTTCAGTGTATTAGGACATTAGGACACAATCATTTTATTTGTATAGATAGAAATACTATACATTGTATTTAAAATATCTAGTTCAGTCTCGATTATTTGACAATAATAGGTATTTGGGGCAATTAACTAGTAATTGGCCTATTAACATCAAATGCGTAAATATGCGTAATAGCTAGATTTTGTATAGGATTCTGAAATTTTAGTATTGTAGTTTTTTTTATTTGATTCAGTCTACATGGCCCATAGAATTAAATATTATAATATAATTTAGGTACTGTTTCACTTATATCCTGATAGCAAACTATTTTTTTTTTCTTTTTAATCTTTTATATTTTGAGGCTTTTTACGCTATTGCGCCAAGCCAGCCTCGTAAGGTATAACAACGATAGGAAACTATGACGCCACTCTTTTTCGAACTTAATTCAGTTACTATCAATTAATTCCAAAGCCACCAAAAATCTAATGTTACAATAAATTCAAAATGTATCAGGTTTTCAAGGATAAATTGTGTCATGGAATTATTTGTTAGGTAGACCCAGTTAGAAAAAAATGTTTCTAGTGTTTTAGCAGAACAAATGTAGCGGGCGACAGGATGCTCCTCATTGAGCAATAGAAATAGATTATTACGTTGTAAATGACCCAGTATCATGAAAAATGATAATGTAAATGGAATCCGTTGTAACTATTACGAAAATATATAAAGTGGGAGTCGAAGGGTTCGGTACCATCACTTGGTAACAATAAATATTTTATATACTAGCATTCCGCTAGCGGCTTAGCCATTTAAAAAAGAACAGAGTTTCGTTTTCCCCGTGAAAAAGGCGGGCAAATTTTGTCCTTTAGGGGTAGAATTTTGGAAAATCCTTTGTTATCGGATGCCTACGTCATACAAATGACACACCCTTCAAGTTTAAGGTCTCTACGATCAGCGGTTTAGGCTATGCATTGATCCGTCAGTCATTCAGGACAAAGCATTTTATATGTATAGATTCTGATTACAGCCAAAATGGAAATACATAATCTGTAAAAAAATCAGAGCTCTACCTATTACGGTTCATGAAATGCAGCCTTCTTACAGTCATACGAACGGATGGACAGACAAAGAGCGGAGGTTTAGCAAATGGGGTCCCATTGTCACCCTTCAGATACGGAACCCTAAAAAAACCTAGTTGGTGACAAGGTTCATTACAAGATAACGACGTTTTCAAAAACACGCAGAAAACCATAATTACACAAAGGAATGGTACAACTACAAAACGAGGGTCAATGACATAGAACACGTATAATGGAACAAAAACTGAACACAATTCCGTCTGCAGTAATATTCCAAGCGAGCCTAGAGATCAAGGAACAAACAATTATGTCAGTTGTTCATAAAAACCAGTCAAATGTGAATCTAATTACTCTTGTTCTATGTAATGCGGAGGCGATAGTAAATGGAATGCTCACTCTGAGTGAAAATACTCTTATCATCATCAGCCTATTTTAAATTGGCTTTGACGTGTGCTATATTTACCACACGTCAATATATTATCATTCCCTGATATTAAGGTTATGTATATATACATATATTATTCCAACTTCTTCCTGCAGCCTTTCGCAGATCATCCTACACTACGTTTGGTTAGCCGTGGTCTTCTTGTTCGTTGCGTTTTTACGGTAAAACGGCTGTGTTGATTTCAATGATATTTAGTACAGAGATAAAGGGGACCCTGGAGACGGTTATAGGCTACGCTTTAGTTTCCTCAGGCCGTGGGCTAAACAACAGGCCACAGCTAATTTATTATAGTACATAGGTACCAGTTCAGACTCTGTGACTTGACTACTCTGTGCTGCATTAAAAACAATTTCCATAATAATTATACGCGAGAGGTAAATAATCACTGTTTATTCGAATGTATAATTATGTATATAATAATATTATGGATAAATATAGGAAGTCACTTTATCAGAGATCACAACTAGTCATTTCCCGGTTTCACCCACGTTCAGACAGAACAACTTAATGCACTCAGATAAAAATTGCCTATAACCTTCTCCAGGGTCTCCTTTATCACCGTTTCAAATTTTATCCAAATTGGTTCAGTTTTTCTCAAGTCATGGCGTGATCAAGGGAAATAGAGATTATTTTTTATTTATATGTACCTACATAGAAGAAGATACTGATATTAAAAAGTTAATGCTTACTAGATAATGTTATGAAACATTACTTTCATTGCTCTAATAAATAATATTTTATCAAGACACAGATTTTTGCTATCTTATCACTAATATTCTCGATTTTGTGTCAGTCATAGATAACAAAAACATGATAATCACATATTAAACACACTACCTATTTCTCCTATTCGATTCCAAAAATAAATGTTATTCCTATATCTTACGGGATTTGACTAACTGATAATTTAAATGTACCTATACTATATCATATATATAGATATAATTTCTATGACCTATATATTTTCTAGCTATATCCCGCGATTTCATCCTCGTTCTGGGGTAACTACATACTACATCACGCACCCGGATAAAAACCACCCTATGTCCTTAACCAGGGTTCAACCTATCTCCATAGTTAATTTCATCTCAATCGGTTAAGCCATTTTTCCGCGAAAGAATAACAGACAGACAGAGTTTTTTTCGATTATAATATTACTAGCTGTTTCCTGCGGTTTCACCCGCATCCCGAGGGAACTACTTAGCGCACCCGGGTAAAAAGTAGCCTATGTTGTTCCTCAGGGTCTATTCTATCTCTGTACCAAATTTAATTTATATCGGTCCAGTAGTTTTGGCGTGAAAGCGTAACAGACAGACAGACAGACAGAGTTACTTTCGCATTTATAATATTAGTAAGGATATAGTAGGAATTTGAAGCAAAAACCCAACCCCTTTTTTAAAATTTGCCGTAGTCGGGTAAAATAATCCGTTAGTATTACATTTACGTTTAATTGAAGCCATTGCAATTTACAAAATTGTACGTTATACCATCGTATTATTAAACCAACTGTCGGGTGTTACAATTTAATTTCTAACCTACAGTCCCATCGACTTTACGTGTTGGGAAATAGATCGATAGTCATTATTTATTTATGAGGTACCTAATGGTAACAGCCCAAGGTTGCTCACGAATGTCATGGTACATAGTTACAATTGAGATCTTTTTCATATCGCCATAGCACATGTATTAGATTAGTGCTTGGTTGTTTATTTTTTGCATCATTCTTAAGAGGTGCCTTCTGAAATACAATTTAAAAGTGCTGATTCTCAGTCCATTATTTTTTATTTATAAACCAGCTGTAGCCCGCGGTTTCACCCGCGTTTCGACGGAAGTTTTTCAAGGAAGAACCTTCTCCAGGGTCCCCTCTATCTCCGTACAAAATTTCAGCCAAATTGATCCCGCCGTTCACGCGTGATGCCGTGACCAAGGGAAATAGGAATTCATTTTTATATACATTGATACAAAATATACGATCGATTTATAATCATTGATACAGAATGTTAATTGTAAAAAGTTTAAAAGAGCAAAATATAGGTAATTGCTAGAACTTGTAAATAGATAAAAAGTTTCCCTGAATGTCATAGGATATGTTTTATCTGCACAAAACATGGATAAAGCCAGGAGTCGCTGCAATTTACGAAATTGAAATAGGAAGTATAATTCACGCCTGCATCTGTCGTACAGTCATTGACTGATAGCTTATCAAATGCGTTTATGAATTCATATATTAAGCGTTAGAAATGTATGTGGGTCAGTGAGTAACCTAAATAAACTTACACTCATATTCACAATCAATACTTTAGTAAGTTTGTAAGACACGCTAAGTAAGGCATTTCTTGTAATGTTTGTACTGGCCTTTTAATTCACAAACAATCCTTAACCTACCCTTTGCTATGCAGAGGCGTAACGTTAAATGCAGGTCTGTGATTGGTCTGTTCTGCGTTGCTAAGTGACCTCCCAGGCTGCGGGATGTTCGGAAGAGATATCGCGCTCCCGGACTGCAAAAAGTTGAGGAAAGAACATGAATGGGTTTTAGTCAGTAAGAGTCTGACACTCCCTCCCGCCCCTCCCACGGTGGGAGGAGTCATTTGATGTATTCCCATCCGAAAAAAAGTGATTTATTTGACACGTCATCAACATCACCAGCCATATTTACTATCTCACTGTTGGGTAAAGGCCTGTTATGATACTATATAAGATAGTATGAGCCTTGATAACAAGTATTTCAGAATTTTCTGTGTTCAAGGTATATTTAGAAAGTATATGATTTTAAAAAGGTCAAATTGGTAGCCAGGTTTCGAATCCGTACACTAGTACACGAGATGCAGGTGCATTCATTACTTTGCCATATATACGGAACTTTGACGACCTGAGTGGTTTAGTGGTCAACATACCACGCAAGAGGTCCCGGGTTCGATTCCCGGCCGGGCAGAAATTGAAATGATGAATTTTAATTTCTGTGACGGGTCTGGGTGTTACTATGTATAATATGTATATATTTAAAAACGTATATAAGTAGTAAATCCGTTAATCTAGCACCCATAACACAAGCATATAGTTGCTTACTTTGGGGCCAGATGGCGCTGTGTGAAATTTATTTATTTATACGCGTGTAAACAATGTCATTGTGTTTGATACCAATTTTATTTGTATTTTTATAAACACAGACTTTATATGTAACTGTGTAATGGTTTAAATATATAATATAACATATACCGAACAATAATAAATGTCATTATGTCATAAATTATTTGTTATCAAAGTCACGATATATTTCAAGGGAAATTACTGTAATATGGACATGTTGCAAATGAACTATAGACGGGAAATTGTTAATAATATGTAATTAGACTATTGTTTAGAGTATATACAAATATAACATCACGCCTTTTGTCCACAAACGGATTGGCAGAGACGTATCTTATTAACATTATAAATGCGAAAGTCTGTGAGGATGTGCCTATGTAGGTTTACTTCTCTTTAACGGAAGAACTACTAAATGTATTTGAATAAAATTTGGCACACAAATAGCTTATAACGTTTATTTAAAATGGAAGATAAAATTTACAATTTAATAAAAATAAATAAAAACAAAACTGTACAGATATGTGCGACAATGAGATTAAAGGCGTCAAAGTACTCCTCCTCATCGCTGTCATCTGAAACGCTTATAACGTAGATTAACTCAAAGAACATTTTTTGTGACATGACCTTCACTCCTCGGAATCATGTGCCGAAAATAACAGTAACATGAATAATAATTAAAATATCATTATCATTAAAATGCACCTAATTATATCTTCGTTTAAAAGGTCAGCCGACCTTTTCGTCTGCTACGGGACTGTCTATCAGACTTTGTACCCGAATATAACGTGATAGATAGACTTATTAAAAACTAGCTTCTGCCAGCGACTTCGTCCGCGTGGAATAGTGGTGCTCTGCTCCTATTGGTCTTAGCGTGATGATATATAGCCTATAGCCTTCCTCGATAAATGGACTATCTAACACTGAAAGAATTTTTCAAATCGGACCAGCGGTTCCTGAGATTAGCGCGTTTAAACAAAATGGAGTAACTTCTCCCGTTTTCCCAACATTTCCCTTCACCGCTCTGAAATCGCCAATCCGCTTTGAGCAAGCATGGTGATCTTCTCTGTATGAGAGGAGGCCTGTGCCCAGCAGTGGAATAATATATAGGCTGATGATGTTTCCCGATTATACCAAGACGCCTGGACCTATTTGAATTTTTTTCTTGTTTGAAAGAGTTTGCTGTTTTCATGAACTGATTTATATTTCGGAGTTATAGAACGGAACTCCTCAAAGGATCATAGCAGAACTGTCGTGACAAGTAATATTGCTTTATTTATAGGTGTAGTCGATGACTGACCACTAAAAAGGAGGAGGGGGGGGGGTGCATTGACCCCCCTCCTACCATCACTTTCTAAGATTAAACATATCGTGAGTTATCGTATGAAAGGGCTTTTTATACTACCTGTTACCCGCGGTTTCACCCATTTCTCGAAGGAACTACTTAACGCGGGTGCGATAGAAAGTAGTGTATAATCAGCTCCAGGTTGTAGTCTATATCTGTACCAAATATAAACTAAATCGATTTAGCCGTTTTACCGTGAAAGCGTATCAAACAAACAAACAAAAAAAATATTTTAAATCATTCCAATTAAATTTATTTTCGCATTTCATAATATTAGTAAGAACAGACACCACAATATTATTTATTCGTATAGATTTATCATCAAAGTTATGTGTACCTAATTCTATGGATTATGTAAAGAAAATATCCTTATTTAATATTATTGTAAAGCAGGTCATTATTTTAATTACACCTGTCTAACAATAGTGGGCGTATTAAGTTCGTAACTACAAAAACCAGATGTCCGTCTGTATAACAGGCGGTACTTTCTCAGAAACTGCTATGGTTAGCCGCAGCTGAAGCTATTTTTGTAACAGTTTATAAAAACTAGTAATTATTTTAATGTTACGGTCATTATTAACTGCTCGATATGAAAAAAGAACTAGTAAATAGCATGTGAGCTCTTTATAATTATACCGCTAACAGCTCACATGACCTTTTTTTTATTCGTGATCTCTTGCAGCGTACTTATCAGCATTCGAACTGCTTAACCGGACAATGTGGCGAGATCCTAATTTCGACACTGTCGTAGAACAAAGTCAGATGTGATAATACAGTGAAATTTTGATTTTTTCAAAATCAGCTTCAACTAAACATAATCTATCGATATAAGCAAGAAAAAAAAATATATATCTGGTACTTTCCGAGATATTAAAACGAACAAAGTTGTATTTCCAATACGTTCCAAAGAAAATCAAAACTTTAAAGTGCTCTCCTGTAAAGTAGCTATTTTGTAGATCCGACTTTGTTCTACGACAGTGTCGATTTATTTAATTAAATTAGGGCCTCCTGACAAGGCTTACAACTAATTTTAAAACTAAGTGACAGCGCGCTAAGGGCTACCCCTAATGTGGAACGAACCACGGCTTAGCCTTACGACTTTGAAATTGTAAGCCACCGTTTCCCCTCACTTTAACTATGATTTTTTGTTGTTGTTTATTTTAAATACATATGGATGTAATTATTAAAAATTTCAAGGTTTCTATACCATTTTGGTTTTAGAACCCTAAAAACTACATCATATTATTGTTCATTCGATTGGATGAACTAGATAAATGGCTTTAAAAAATACTACATAATAATACAGCAAAAACATTTGAAATCAGACACGCCATATTTTGATGTGTATGTTCGATAATAGAAATATAATTATACCTACTACGCAGTTTTTGCCTAGGCCGATGGACATCCGATATTTTATACTAAATGCGTCATTGCTTTCAATTGAAACATCAGTTATTTGATTACTAAAACATTTTTTTATAATAATTATATTTTTTGCAAGCTAAGAAATACCTTCCTACATGTTTTTTAATATTATTTCCTATCTTTACAATAAAATGGAATAATTTTCTTTTTGTTCTATTCTGTACGAAAGTCAAAAGTTCCCGAGGGAACTAGTGAACGCACCCGGATAATGGAGTACCCTCAATCTCCATACTAAATTTAATCCAAATCGGTTTAGTGTTTTTAAAGTTATGGCGTAACCAAGGGAAATAGGACTTTTTTGTATAGATGAATAATTTACATCGTGTAAATATTGTTAATAATTAATTTAAAATTTATTAAAAAATCTATAATTTAATTTTCGCATTTTCCAGCTCGGGACTTCCAAGACGATGGTGATGATGACCCCGATCTTCTTGTGCCAGCTATTTCAGAAGACACTCCTCATGTCCCCTACAGACCTCTCAGGCGGTCAGATGATGAGATCCTGGAGAGGTCCCGAGAGTACTATGAGCTGATGGCTGAGAGAAGAACCGTCAGGTCTTTCAGTCCAGAACCGATACCTCAAGAAGTATTGGAAAATCTTATAAAGACTGCTGGTAAGTTTCCAAAGATTCTCTCCTACATAATTTTATGCTCATGGGGTAAAGTCAAAATTAAAATTCAAATAGACTTTCGCAGACTCTTAAAAAATTACGCTAATTACACGGTTCCTAGAAGTAGGTTTTATCAAGAAGAACTGGTAAAAAAACTACATGGACACTTTTCCTTACATATATCTCTTGCTTCTTCCAAATTCATTCATCTTATCATGCTCACGCTAGTTTCAAAGGTTAGCTACCTTTATGAAAATCAATAATAAAGTATGGATGTCCTTTTAGGGTTTTCGCTCCCAATTTTACACTAACATTCTTTATGTGATAAACCACTTTTGCTTATCCCCTTTCATTCATAATTTTAACATGATCAAACCATCCAACTTTTTCAAACTTCAACACTACATCTTCAAAACATTCCCCTATCCCACCATTCTTATCGTTATCATTCACTTTCGCCCTAGGCATAATTTTAATCACTTCATAGCCGGTTTCAATAATTAAGCACCTTAAAAGCACTAATAGAAAGTAACCGTATAACATTTTCCAGCTTTCTAATCTAGACGGGAAATACCAGGACTGGCTGAGAATGTTAGAGTAAAACTGGTAGTTCTCGTATTATAGGGCTCCAAGTTTTCTTGGATTTACGTAATATGTCGCTTGTTTTCACTGAAGTGTTAGGCAGATATGTACCTATAAACTTACCCCTACTATAAGAAGAGTTCATGGCTTTGGAACAGCCGCATGAGTCGATAAATCAAAGTTAAGCTATGGTGGTCGCAGTCGGTCCGTGGATAAGTGACAATCAGTTTCATTCTGAGATATTTCCGTTCTCGGAAATCGTAGGTCTCGGCTGGTAGATATAGATATTTGGCAGTTATTCGAATGCAGAAGGTCTAACAAATAGTTTATCAAGTACTAGCTTTCCGCCAGCGGCTTCGCCCGCGTAGGCTATATATGAATTCAAATAAAAAATGACAAAGTTTCATACAAACTTTGCCCCCTTTTGTGAAAATACGAGGGTGACCCCGGAGGTAGAATTTCGGAAAATCCTTTCTTAGCGGATGCCTACGTCATACAAAGAACACACCCTCCAAGTTTCAGGTCTCTACAATTAGCGGTAAAAACAAGTGCGTTGATCCGTCAGTCATTCAGGATAAAACATTTTATATGTATAGATATCGTGTTATCTCAGTGGGTCAGATAGGCAGTTGCACTTATAATTTATTGGTATTCAACTGCATCTGAAAATTCTAGGCAGATGGTCTCTATTTTAATTACGAAGCAACTTCGCGCGAGAGAAAACTGTCATTTTTTGGGTTCTCACTTTGGAATACATAATATTACGACTTTTAACCAAGACGAGGCCAAAGACACTCCATCAGGAACATTAATAACAACAAACTCTGATGGTCGTGTTCTAGTTACAGTTTATGATCTAACGTGTAATAGAACTGCGCATTTCTAAACACAAAGGTTATCATTATAAGTCGTAAGTAAATAATTAGATTAACTAGTGTACATGTGTATTAATTTTCTGCTACTAGCTTCCAAATTTTGAGAGTAAAAACCATGTAACTTTTATCATAATATATAAGACGCAAATAGATAAGACGTTGATAAAAATGCAAATCTTATTAAACACTGAAAACTCAAATACACTGATGATAACAAAAAAAAAACTGTCTTCAGTAAAAAAATATGTTTTTAAAGTGTAGCTAAATGTATGAAAAGATTTATAAAGGAATAACTGCCATCAACAAATACAAAAATGCTACGAGTGGGATTCGAACTCACTGTTTTTACCAGCACGACCTAGACACCAAAATTGAACCCTTTTCACATGACATAAAAAAAACTTTAAAGCAAGTAAAGAGGAAGAATAAGCGATGTCTCGTATTAGTGACTGTTTTTTTACCTCAATTAATACGGTCAAGGACTAATTACAATAACTGTACATAAAGATAATAATGTTAATGAAAAAAAACTTTTTTGAAAAAAAAGGAACTTCAAATACACTGCAAATTGAAAAATAACTAATACATCGTTCTAGAAGTCGGTGTCTCCAATTAGGTATTGTTTTGTGTATTTTCGCCACCGACTTTTAGAACGATGTATTATTTTTCAATTTGTAGTATTTTTGAAGTCGGTTCTATTTTTGCAAAGTTTTTTTTGTTTCTCGCTTTTCAGTGGATCGGTTTGTAATTTATCTGATTTACAATATGTCTAGTGCTTATGATCTTTAATAATGGTGTACTCTATACCTCTGCTTTGTCCTTTAGAGCTTAGAGGCGTGATATTATGTTATGGATTGGTGAAAATAATACATGGGCATGCGATTGCAGCAATCGCGGGTCCTTTGCTATTAGTAATTGAAGTGTTCCATTGCCTATCTTCATCAGACCCCACTTTATATTTAAAACCTTCTTTGTAAAATAAATGCATTTAAATAGCGAAAACCCATCCATCCAAATCGGATCTGTAGTTTTTGAGAAAATCGTGGACATAAAAACATACATATACATGCATACGGGTCGAATACATAACCTCCTTTTTTGAAGTCGGTTAAAGAGACTGTATCTATTTTCATGAATCTTTTATAAGTCCGCACTTTCACTTGTATGAATGATATTATGTAAAAAATCAACAAAAAAAAAATGTCTATGACTATCTTGATGACAATTATGATTACCAATGTCAACAAAGATGTCAAAGGGGGATGAAATAAAATTATTTGCAATTTCATTACAATTTACATACAACTTAATCGCTTATAATGGTTAATTAATAATCATGCATTTGATCCGAAATAACTTAGTTCATATCTACCGGCTGATATTGATCATAATCTTATCAGCGCTATTAAGTGCAGTGTATCAACAAGTGTTTTTCGTAAAACAAGGAAGAAGAAGTCTCTTAATTAACTTGAACAATGCTGATTATGGAAATAAAACTCTTTTAGACTCTAAAACAGCCTTAACAAATCAAAATTTCGAAGCAGAAAGAATTTTCGATGATGAATATATAAAGGCACAAATAAAACGTATCAACCTAAAACAAGCAGTTTACAATTGGTTTTTGGGGCCAATTACCTATCAGTCCAACATAATAGTAATACAAGTCCATTCAAATGTGTTCAAATTCAAACAACTATTGGAATCCTTGAAGAACGCCAGAGGAATAGCCAATAGTCTAATCATCTTCTCCCATGATTACTGGGATGAAAAAATCAATAAACTCGTTAGTAATGTTAGTTTTGCCAAATACATACAAATTTTCTATCCGTATTCATTACAATTGTACCCAAACGTATTCCCTGGAGGAGACTCCAAACTTTGCACTGAAGGTGCAGTCTGCAAAAATTCTTACTTGAGAGACCCTAAAGCTGCCCAAGCTAAACACCACTGGTGGTGGCTAGCAAACCAAGTATTCGACAATATGGCTATCACAAATAATTTCAACAATGACATTTTATTCCTTGAAGAAGGTGATTATGTAACTGAAGATTTTATCTACATGTACAAACTGTTAAAAAAAGTTAAAAGCATCAATTGTCATTATTGTGAATTCTTGAGTTTGGCTGCACATAAATATATTGGCACTTACCAGTATCGTAGACTAAGGGATACAATAATGGTAGACGTTTGGACTGAAGATATGCAAAAAACTGGTTTAGCTTTCGATAGAGTCATTTGGAAAGCGATCAAATCCTGGAGCAAGGATTTCTGTTATTATAACGACGCACGCTGGGATAGATCTTTGAGAAACCTAAGGATTAGAAAATGGAATGAAAATATTTATGTGATAGCCAATTACGGTCCGCGAGTATTTAATTTTGATGAATGTAACAAGGAAGACAAAAATTGCAATTCGCTGGATGAAGTTAAAAAGATTATTCAAGCTATCTCGAGAGAGTTATTTCCAAGGGGTATAATTGTCAAGTTAAAGAAAAAGATGATACTTAACAGGACTGCGTCTTCAGGGAGCTGGCTTGACATCAGGGATCAGGAGCTCTGCATGCATTTCACTAGACAAAGCCTTTGGTTCTAAATTGTTATACTTCATTTTTATATTGATGATTTAAAATTACAATGGACATAAAGTAAGATTTTGAATTTCATTTAGCTCATTCACATGACAAGATTTGACCTTTAGGAAGATTTAACTAAGTGAAGTGGTTCGTCATAAGTTGATTTTAAATGATTAAAGAAATATTTATAATTACCCCACTGCTTTGAATAAAGATAATCAGTTAAACCTGCAAAGTTTTCACAAATTATCCGATTTAGTCGTAGTTTTAACAAAATAAGATCATTTCAAGCCAATTTAATTATTTCCACTAATAAGTAGATAATGCCTATTCATTATTTGTGAAAAAGTTCATTTTGAAATATTTTTTTTCCATCGAACCTATAAATGAGATTTGTACTCTTTTTGGTTTATTAATAACTATTTGGTCTCAGTATTCTTCTTTTCTTTTCATGTGTCATCTTTCCTAATTGTCACTTTTATTTATATTATGGCAGAATATGGTGGGGTGTCAGTTATGTAATTGTTTTGATTTAGTAAATTTTAGTTTTCTAAGAATATAATTTCAAAATTATTTGTTGTTTTTCAATTAACGGGAACCATGAATTTAAATCCGGAGCATTTCGTCCGTGTGTATATCATTATATTTGTCCTTGTTATATCCACGATATTTTATGGAATATACCAACAAGTAATGTTCGTCAAAAAACAGCGGAGAGAGCTTCTGCACAACTTCGAAGATTATAGTTGTGACAATATCACCTACTCGGATTATTTAGAAATAAGGTTCAAAGAAAAACGTCAGAATATGCAACAGATACTCAGAATGAAAGCTCAAATTAAAAAGATAAATTTGGAGCAGACAGTTTACAATAAAAAGTTGGGGCCCATAGGCAACGATACGTACATCATAGTAATACAAGTCCATTCAAATGTCTATTACCTCCGACAGCTTTTAATATCCCTAAAGATCGCCAACGGAATTGGTAAAGCGTTACTTATCTTCTCTCATGATTACTTCAGCCATGAAATCAACAGACTCATCAAAACTATTAATTTTGCCAAGTACATGCAAATTTTCTTTCCATACTCCATACAATTGCATCCTTACGTATTTCCTGGGGAAGATGAACAGCTCTGCACTGAAGGGTACGTCTGCAAGAAGTCGAAGCTCAGGGATCCTGAAGCAGCCCAGTCTAAGCATCACTGGTGGTGGGGAGTCAACCAGGTCTTTGACAATATGGAAGTTACGAGGTCTTTTAATACCACCTTCTTATTTCTTGAAGAAGGTGATTACGTTACTGAGGATTTTATTTACGCATACAAACTTTTGAAACAAGCTAGATATTTGCATTGTCCCTTCTGTGAGGTGTTGAGCTTGGGAGCTCATGAGCCTGAAATATCTAAATACGAGAAGAAGACTATTATAACCGTTGAAGTTTGGACAAGTGCTCTTCACAGATCAGGCATAGCATTCAACAGGAAAATTTGGAATGCTTTGAAATCAAACAGCCGGGAGTTTTGTTATTATGATGATTTTAATTGGGACAGCTCTTTTAGGCACGTGGGAATTAAAAAATGGGAAGGTAATGTTTATTTAACAGCGATCGCCGGTACAAGAGTATTTCGTCTCGAGAAGTGCGATGAAAAAGATATTGGTTGCAAGATGGAATACAAAGTTGCAGAGGTAGAAAAATTTATGAAAATTATTTCAAGAAAATTATACCCTTGGGGTATCATTATGGTTGTGAACAGAGAACAGGAGTTCAATGGCACTGCTTTAGGTTTATGGAGAGACATAAGAGATCGTGAACTTTGCATGTATTTCACAGAGCATAGTGTGTGGTATTAAAATTGTACGTATGTGAATGATTTTTTTTGTAAACTTTAATAAAAATAAAACAAAAACTAAAATTTATTTCCTTTTTTTATTATGTTTTATGCTCATCATAGGCATCAACAATATCATACCACAGCCATTGTATATGCCAAAGGTACATCCACATTTTCCGGTTCATTTTATAAGTCTCAAGTACTCAAATCTGCTGCTCACTGGGCTACAGGTAGTTAGATTTCAGTGCTAGCAGATGTATTAGATGTATTAGACCGGTCGTAGCCAGTCTGGTGGTTGTATACACCATAGCTCGTAACTAAAAGTAAACAAATCATCCATTATTCAACGAGATCGCAACTTGTTTTACGTTTCTACTCATGGTATATTTAAAGCTATTATTTGCATCGAAGATATATATTTGCTGATCTGATGCTTAACCTCCAGTAGTAGAGAGCCACCAGAAGAAGAGTACATGTTTTGAATCCTTAACTAATTATGAAGTAGGTCCTATTTTCAAGTTATGTTTTGGTCCAGATGCATCTCCCAACGTTGGATTGGGTTATCATTTAAAAGTATGACAACTCTTTTCTACTAGCTAACTATACGTAAATAGTCTGGCTGTGTGCCTGTATCAGTTGTGGCATTACAATAAGAAACACATAATCTTTTATTGGAATTTATTTACTCACAAAACCAGTTATATATTATCCATACAGTATTCAATACCACACGCTACCATTAGCAAAGTGCATACACAGCGCATGATCTCTCACATCACTCCAATAACCTGATTCAGTAGAATTCAAATCTTCATCAACTGTGACTTTAATTTTGATACTCAAAGGGTACATGTGCTTAGTAATCAATTTTATAAATTTCTTCACGTCCTCCACTTTGTAATGCAGTTTACAATCAATGTCGTTAACATCACATTTCTCAATACGAAATACTCTAGGACCATCAATAGCTGTCAAATATATATTCCCATCCCACTTTTCAGCACCAAGATGCCTTAACGAGTTATCCCAATTTGAATCATTGTAGAAACAGAAAATTTCTTTCCAGGTTTTTATAGCGAGCCATATTTTCCTGTCGAAGGCGATAGCAGTTCTAGGCATTTTGTTCCGCCAAACTTCCATTGTTACTATACTCTTTCTTCTTCTGTACCTAGATATATCTGGATCGTGTGCTGCCAAACTTATTATTTCACAAAATGGACAGTGTATATTCTTCGCGTATATAAGCAACCTGTATACAACTAGAACATCTTCAGTCACATAATTATTTTCTTCGAGAAATAAAATTGGTTCAGTGTAATTCTTCAAAACACTTAGATGTTCGAAGATTTGATTGGCCTGCCACCACCAGTGGTGCTTCGACTGAGCTGCTTCAGGATCCCTGAACATTGTCTTTACGCAAGGGAAGCCTTCGATGCAAGATTTAGGTTCTGCTCCAGGAAATACGTTTGGATGCAACTGCATAGAATATGGATAGAAAATTTGCATGTACTTGGCAAAATTAACGGTTTTAATGAGTTTATTAATTTTATAACTGTAGTGATCATGAGAGAAGATTAGGAAAGCTGTATTGATGAAAACAGCTCTTCTTAAAGATCTCAAGAGCTGCTGCAAATAGTAGATATTTGAATGGCACTGTATGACGATCACATACGTATCATCATTGATTGGTCCCAAGTCTGAGTTGTAGATTGCTTGCCTAGTATTGAACCATTTTATTTTTGTTTTAATTTTATATATGTTTCTTAAATACATTCGCTTATTTCTGAATAGTTTTCCTCCCTTCTCCAGATTATCATCATCATCCTCATCACTGTGAAAGTTCTGGAGGAAATCTTGTCGTTCCTTTTTAATATATAGAATATGTTGGTAGACTGTATAAACAACCATGGAAGCAGTAATTAAAAACAATATAATGTAGATACGTAGCGAATTCAGTAGTTGTCTCATGGTATTTGTTTAAATTATACAACAAAGGATTTTAGCAATAGAAAATATGATCAAAATCACATTTACAAAGTTTACAAATGAATGTCACAATGATAGTCGGATAGTCGTAGACCAGTCGTAGACAGGCAGAAGGCCATAGATACGAGGACTTTCGGGCTTTCATATATACACATACTAGCTGTTTCCTGCAGTTTCACCCGGATCCTGAAGGAACTGCTACGCGCACCCAGATAAAAAGGACCTTATGTTTTAATCTAGATTATAAACTATGTGTGTACCGAATTTCATACAAATCCATTTAGTAGTTTTTGCGTTAAAAACTAACAAATATACCTAGATACATCCTCACAAACTGTCTTATTTATAACTAGCTTCTGCCAGCGACTTCGTCCGCGTGGAATAGTGGTGCTCCGCTCCTATTGGTCTTAGCGTGATGATATATAGCCTATAGCCTTCCTCGATAAATGGACTATCTAACACTGAAAGAATTATTTAAATCGGACCAGCGGTTCCTGAGATTACCGCGTTTAAACAAAATCACAACATTTCCCTTCACTGCTCTGCTCCTATTGATGGTAGCGTGATGAAAAGTATACTATAACCATCTCAGGAGTATGACAAATAATTGTACCAAGTTTCGTTAAAATCCGTCGAGTAGTTTTTGTTTCTATAGAGTTTATACAGACAGACAGACAGACAGACAGACAGACAGACAGACAGACAGACAGACAGACAGACAAAAATTTTACTGATTGCATTTTTGGCATCAGTATCGATCCCTAATCACCCCCTGATAGTTATTTTCGAAATATATTTCATGTACAGAATTGACCTCTCTACAGATTTATTATAAGTATAGAAGAAGATATAGATAATAGTAGTCTATGACGAGGACACAGATAACCATAGATCAACAGATACCGAAGGATGGTAAATAGAAAAAACAAATCTCACTAAATTGTGCCCAATGTAAAACTTTACAGTAGCACAAGATGAAATCAAAAGACAAAAAATTATGAGTTATATCTTTAATTTATCCATTTCAGGTACCTCTCCATCAGGGGCACACACAGAACCTTGGACGTTCGTCGTGGTCCAAGACCAAGAGATGAAAGCAGCCATAAGAGAAATAGTGGAAGAAGAAGAAGAGTTAAATTACAATAAGAGAATGTCCAGGCAGTGGGTGACGGACTTGAAACCGTTTGCCACGAAGCCATTGAAGCCTTATTTATCTGATGCTCCAGCTCTGGTTCTGGTGTTTAGACAGACACATTCTTGGAGGGATGATGGAAAGAAGAGAATGCATTATTACAGTGAGATCAGTACTGCGATTGCTGCTGGTATTTTATTGGCTGCTATCCATGTAAGTAGAGTTCTTCCCATAAACTAATCCATTCAGATTGGCGCGGCCTTTTATTAACAGCCATACTGCTTTTATTGCAGTAGTAAGTTTAGGATAAGTTTTGTAACTAGTCATCTGCTAGATGTTGACCCTCCTAGAGGCGGCTGTTTGTTTATTCGAGTAATAGTCGCTTCCATCTGTTATCATGCATACCATCTCTCAACTTAGTCAGGGTTAGCTTTTAACACACCATTTTTTTAGAGATGGGAATTTATCAAATGACTTCTCCGCTGTGGGCGAAGCAGGAGGGAATGTCAGACTCTTACATACTAAAATCTTAATGTTCCTTCCTTCGCCCTTTACGTTCCGGGACCGCGATAACTCGTTCGAATTATCCCGCAGTCTTTCCAGGCTTTTTACATACCTGAAACTAGATTACAACCAATGACCATGTGTAAGTCGTCTCCTATTGTATTTAAAAGAAATACATGTAGCTTTGTTCTATTCTATAGCTTTTGTTTAGAATAGCGCCATAAAATCAGTTGTGTTTTCATTGAGTTCATTCATTGTAAACATGAAATAAACATCAGATCAAAGCATTTATTTCTGGCGGTTGATTACCTAGTAGATATTCGTCAACCTTGAATGTGAGTGTACACAAAGTTGAACCTAGAAAAAATTGTATTATCTCTTGTATGATTCGAAATGACTAATTATAGCTTTATTTACAAATATGCAAAAAATTTAGCAATTTAATTTGTTTAGAATCAAATTTCCCTTTGGCTTGAAATCCAAAAATTTTTTTCAAGCACCTGTTTTTAGAGCATGCCTTGCTAATAATATAAACAGTTTGCTAATAAGGCAGGGATCAGTTCGTATCTTATCTTCAAATTCGCAAAATAAACTGTTACCTACTTGTCTTCTTCTCGTTGTTACTGTTTAGAGCTAAACAATTTAACTATTGTCACAAGATGTAAATTCTATCTCCTCCTATCGCCTGTATAGCCTGTAGGGTCTGTAAAAAGGGACGATGCATTTTGTCCTGCATATCTCTCTATCGTTCTAGTATCTGGATCACTATAACGTAACATAATAGAAGTGCACTTGAAGTCAAGGCCATGACCTCTACGATACTACAAACTATTGCATAGATATATTGAGATATATTTGTGAAAATCATCAATTTATGTTTCAGTACTGTGGTCTGGTGGCCCTAACATCTACGCCTCTTAACTGCAACGCACGTCTTCGAGACCTCCTGTCCAGGCCCCTGAATGAAAGACTGGAACTCCTCCTGCCAGTGGGAAGACCACACGAAGAGACCACGGTACCTGATCTCCAACGGAAGAGTTTAGAAGAAATTATGGTGAAGATCTGAAAGGTTGATTTGTGATAATATATTTTGTTCATATTTTTGGATGCTGTTATCTTGAGTTATTGGTATGTGTTAAGGATACTCTATATGAATAGTTGAGAATTGCTTCGAATTGAAATTTTGTATCATTAAATCCCAATAAAACTTTATAAGAGATGGCAACGTTTTCGAGAAAGAATTTAAATAAGACTTGGTTTTTGATATTTCCTCCCTATTGCTCGACTTTATTGCTGACCGAGAGTTCAGCATGTGTGCATTTTGGTAGCCGACAGAGGGGACGCTTACACGCATCGATATGATCCTACAGTAAATAGTATAGCTACCTAAACAAGGTGTAAATCGTCTGTTCGAATGTCATGTGTTAGGTACCCACAACATGTAGTCAACTGAATGCGTAATTTGTGTGCAAACAAGAAAAGGACTAAACTATTGTAATTAAAAAAAAGATATATTCTGTACACAAACAACACGCTGAATTTAACTGGCACAGGCCTGACGGGCACAGTTTGGGTTCAGCAGCGGCGGCGTCTGCGGCGTCCGCACCGGCGCCGCTTGCGTCTACAGGAGCGGCGGCGACGGCGGCGACTGCAGCTGCGGCGTCGGCGCCGGCAGCTACGGCGCCGCTTGCGCCTACAGGAGCGGCGGCGACGGCGGCGGCGACGCTGAAAACACAGTCAAGCTAACATTATCACTCTTCAGACAGCCGCATTATATAATGCAGTTTTATAAGCAGTTGTTGTGGTGCTTCCCAATTCCAATCCTTACTATAGATGGTGTGAGTACCACTGGTATATGAAGTCGGTGACCCATTTGCATCGAGCCTAAATGACTTTTGGATAAACTTGACGACAAAACTCGGCCGTGTAAAAGTGAGCTAAAAGTATTATTGATTTCTGTGAATTGTCTAAGACACGACAAATTGACCAAATGAATAAAATTAATTAAAAGTCCAAGTGTAGTGCTATCCTATTTGGCTGTAATAAGACTATGTTAATCACAAATAATAATGAAAATCACGAAAGGCTGAAAAGAGGGATCGTTGAACAATGTCGAATGTGTAAGAATTATCTGTTAACTTAAAAACGATCCGTGGTCCTCTATAGCCAAAAGTCTAGATTTTTTTTATAAGTATTCTCTTTTACCAGAGTCATTGCATTCATACTTAATGGCGAGGTTCACACATATTTTAAAGGCTAAGTATTAAAATCTTTTGTATCATCAACCAATCTTTAAGAAGAGCTAAAGGCCAAAAGTGCGCTGAATATATTTTAAGTATAAGTAAGCCACTCATGGCTTAGTAAGGGCTCATTTACACTGGCTTACCCGCCGACGGCGGCGGCAGCCGACCCGGTGTAAATGCTTCGGTTTTTGTTGTGTACAGCTGATGTCAGCCAAAATTCCAGTTATTAGTGCAAGAAGGCTCTGCTCACGCCAGTCGTTCTGGTGGACCTAAATGAGCCATAATGGAGATAACTTGCGACCGCGTGAGTCATTTAAGAGAAAATGTACCACAACAATCGGCATAGGTGATACTTGATTGATGTCCAAATTGCAAGAATATTTTTCATACAATTTATAACGAAAATTAATGACTATCAAGACTTATTTTCATGTACCTAGTTCTCGTGTGTTTAACTGCCTAGTAAATTTGTATCAAAAGAACCCATTTTTGCCAGGGACTGACAATTATCAAGCCCAAACTAAATGTCAATTCATACGCGTTAACCTAGATCTTAACATATCAAGTTCGCACTTATCTCTATAACGAGATCAAAAAAACTCCAATCCACGGGCATGCTACGGAATACGTTCGCCTGGGAGCGATCAGCGCTAATTGGTTGCTGACTTAAGGCGGCGATATATGTGAATTGGGTGTAATTTGTGTTACATTAAAACGTTTTTTCTCCGTCATTTCTATCGAAAATGCTTCGAAAAAAATACATAATAATCTATGCCATACAAGGCAGATCCCCTTCTTTTCAAAAATAAAAAAAAAACAATTTAAATATCAAAAATAATTGAGCAAAGTATCATCTGTTTTCTTAGTTACTACGGTTTTTCTCGTAAACTATCAATCTCAGGATTATTTTATTGTCATCACCATATTAAATAAAAGAATACCGAGGGAACCTTCTTCTTATTTTTCCAGATTAATGCCCTAATTATTTTTAACGATTTTTTTACGTAATCGATACTCGTTATTCGCGTGAGCACCCCTCTGCCGTCCTAAGAATCAGTGCGGGACGAGACGCTGTGCTGAACGGACCTGTGACACTTTTCTCCGAAAACTACACTATTATTTTATTTGTGGAATGCGAAAGTTTGGATGGATGTATGGACACGGTAAAGGTATCTAACAGTATTGTGACTCGGCCCTGTTCGGGATATAACTACCTACAGCCGCGCGGTACTCACACACGCGATAGGGCTGCCTGCCTATAGTGTTTTAATTTCATCAACCTACTCGTACTTGAGTTTTTTTCTCGTTTTGTGAATGTAAATAATATATATTTTTATTTTCAAAAATGTTTTTTTTGTGAATGAAATAGGAAGTGTTCAATAAAAATACATGTAAATCTTACTAGGTTGGTACCTATCATTTATTACTCACATATTCATTTCATAATGATATTTCGCCTAATTCAATAATATGTATGTTTATAAATAGCTAATTACATAAGTAAGTAAATAGCCTAGAGTGGGAAACTACTTTTTTTTAACGTAAGCGCACTTTTTACGCCCTATCTACTTATTTATTAATTAATCTGGGTTTTTTTACTCAGTGGAAAAATCGAAATATCTGCCTATTAAAAGCAAAAACAGATTACGTCATTGGTAGACATATCCAAAAATTATAGTTATACCTTCCGGAGTATCCAGGTAATTTAAAAATGTTATTGATGAATTCAAGGAACCAATACATATTAAATAAGTACTTGAACTTATTTTTAGTGAAAAAATCGCGCGGTTATTGTTAAAAAATACCGGCCAAGTGCGAGTCGGACTCGCGCACTGAAGGTTCCGACATTTGGTTTTTTTTTATTTTATTATAATAGGTTCACCAACAATTGTTTACACCATTTCAATTATAAAAAACATGCTTAACGATAATATTACAGTGTAACAATCACTTATAAGTGAACACCACAAGCTTAAATTAATATCAGACCAAAAGTGAAGCTAACTTACTCAGTTATGCACAAACTTTGATGATGACAATACAACGAAGTTAAAATCAAAATTACAATCATAATAAAAAATTAAAATCTAAGTTAAAAGTAAATTAAATTTAAAACCAATATTAAATTGAAATTATAATAAATTTCACTTGGAAAGAATATTATACGCAATAGAGCGCAATTGGTTATTTGACTGTATTTTTTTTATTAGAAATACATAACTAATTAACAAAAAGATTAACAACAAAGAAAATACGAATGTATTATCTTATAAAACGGCCTAGTTATAAGCATTTAAAAAGTCATTGCTAGAAAAAGAGAGCACGATGCAATTATGACGTCATTATGTCAAAACGCTGTATTACTCGACATTTCCTAGAACAAATTATGTTTCGCGTGACAAGGATAGAGAATTCCCCTTCCAAAAACTTTAAAAGCATGGATGTTATTTATTTTAACATTGATTTAATTTATTTTTCGACACTTCGTTTTGTTTCTATGGAATCTTTTAATGAAACAGCATTTTAGTACATTTTAGTTGGTGGTCAAATACCTAATTATCTTGTTTTTTTCGACCGCATAATTAAGTTTATTTGTAGGGGAAAATTGCTGATTACTTAAAATCTGTTAAACTTAAATTCATAGTTTTATTTTCCCTGTAATATTTAGGTTAATGTCTATCAATCATTATTATTTCAGATTTTTCCCTTGTCAAATTACGGAGATAAAAATGACCGTTCCCCCGGTAATTTTTTGTGCGGATTTCATTATTATTCGAAAATTAAAAGACATACAAGAAAACAAAAAAAAATTAGAATGTGCAAATAAAGACCTTTCATATGATACCCCACATGACCTAGTAACTATACTTTGAAATTTTAAACACCCACTTTCCCCCACTTTTCCAATAAAAGCAATATGTTTTTTTTTTTTTTCATTTGCAATACGCATGAACAATCGTTCTTTATAACTGTTCCAAATTTCAAGTCAGTGTGACAGACTGACAGACAGACGAATTGAAACCATAAGGGTTCCTTTTTACCATTTTTGGTACGGAACCCTTATAATAGATAATATTACCGTGGAATGGATGTCTGTTCCCTCTTCACACCAAAACGGAACGCTAATGAACGGATTGGGCTGAAATTTTGCATATAGGTAGTCCTAAGCTTGGAATCAAACATAGGCTGTACTTTTTATCCCGGAAGAAAGCGTGCGGAACCGCGGGCAAAAGCTAGTACCTAATAAAGTAACATCATAGGCACGGAAATATTATCTCGTGAAAAAACTTGTAGGTTTTCTAGGCTGGGCTATCTATTTATGTAGGTAGGCACTTAGCGACTTACTATATTATTGAATTGAATTAGTAATAAAATAATGAAATGATTATGAGAAGATGGTATTTGGTATGTGGTAATAATGGTAGGTATTTATGAGGGTAATAAATGGTAGCACACAAAATAATTTTAACTGAACACTTCTTATTAATTTCACTATCCACAAATTGAATAAAAAATATATTAACATTAAAAAAATAGAAAGAAACTCAAGTAGGCAGAAATACTGTAAGCCGGCAGCCCTATCGTGCTGTGCAAATGGTTGGATTATTATTTTGCCGTGCCATGCGCTGCGCGTACGTAATTTTTGTCAGGGAAGGTGTGGAGCCTGCGCGGGGTATTTTCCTTGGTTACGCCCACTCGAGCAAGGTCATCGGCGTATATCCCGCTCTTAACACGCGCGCATTTGTACAACTTCACTTTAATCGTGAAGATTTTGACGCTTCGCATCCTTTGGACTTTGTGATAAAATGTATATATAAAGAGAAATATTTACACGACAAGAGCGGCGGCGGCGGCGTCGTCCGCACTTCTTCTTGCGGCGGCGCCGCCCGCACCGGTCCGAGGGCTCCTCGCCGGACGCCGACCTGGAGAACGAGCGCGCGCGGTGCATGTACTTGTCCCCACCGCGTCGGCTGTGGAAGAAGATTTCAGTTAGACCCATCATCAGTTGCCTAGCCTTTTCCCAACTACATTGAGGTGGTCTTCCAGTTGTGATTTAAATAAAGCGACTGGCTATCTGAACTCCACCATTGAGTAATCGGGTAACACGATACATTTGCTAAGACTCTCTCTGGCTACCCGTAATGACTGTCATAGATCTAGAAATGGCAGCAAGGACCAACAGGTTAACGTATTTTCTGAGGCACGGAGGAGCCTGCGTGACATAAATCGTCTCCCATCCACCGAACATCATCACCAACATGGATCGGCCTGTGTAGGTCACAGTTCAGTAACAAACTGAGGAGCTGATTATCAGTCTACTAAATCCACTGCTGGACAAAGGCCTCGTCAGCGTGTGCCATATCTCCCGGTACCCAAGCTTGACGTATCCTCCTCATAGTAAATGCAAACTCTATAATACATCAGCCGAAAGACCTAGTTGTTGTAAGACATAAATACAGTATTCTTTTTCTTCCCAGCAAAAACACATAGGAAGTGGTGAAGGGCGGGCGTTTTGGGGGCTGTCTTTTGTAAATTTGACGTTCAAAAAGTGCTGATTTTCAGCCTAATTTGAATAAATGACTTTTGAATTTTTGTATAATTAAAAAAAAACGTAATAGCTACCTTCTGCTCATGCGATCTTCATCGTTACCGGGGTGTTCTCTGGAAAAATAAAGCGTATTGGATCGGTAAATAATTATTGTATTCACTGAAGCTATGCTATTTTCTTGCCTACTCATTGAGGTATAATATGATAATTGGGTGTTGTGACAATAAAAAAAAGGTGAAACCTAAACCGGGGGAGTCTTGGCCCTCAGTGATGAGGAACACGACGAGGTGGGAGGAGGGTATTATGAAATTATTTTTAGAATTCTTACATGCTGATCGGTTACCATGCGTGTGTCCACTAGGACAATCCAGACAGTCTTCTTTTTCTACTTGAACCTTCTCTACTTCCTCGAGAAGCATATAACAGCTTTCTACTGTTTCCAATCTGCGGCGATGTCAACAATCTCCAACCAGCTCTTTCCGAGGGAAGGGACTCTCTTCTAATGCCCTGGTCTGAACCAAAGTCTAGAAACTTGTTAAAATAAAGGACACTCACTGGTTCTCCGGAGCCTTGTCCTTTTGGTCGCCATCAGTTTTCTTCCTGGAGGCAGAGTTTGGTTTCTTCTCGTGGTGGTGGCCGTGCTCAGAGTGGCGACGCGCGGCCGCTGCTCGCCGGCGCCTGATTCAAATGTAATAGCAGAGTTGAGTATTCGCTACCGTATGCTTTTAGATTTTGACTGGCGTT
Organism: Pyrrhia umbra; assembly: GCA_963891755.1. Classification (NCBI taxonomy): domain Eukaryota; kingdom Metazoa; phylum Arthropoda; class Insecta; order Lepidoptera; family Noctuidae; genus Pyrrhia; species Pyrrhia umbra. The sequence continues at coordinate 14,154,410 of OY982928.1, forward strand.
TCCTCTTAACGGCTGTGGAGCCATTTTTATATAAGTTTTAAGCTGTTATGGACCTGATCCTGAGCTAGATTTTAAATAATAAGGTTGTTCAAGACTTTACATTAAAAATTATCAATTTAGGCAAGTACTTCCTTAACATTTTTTTTCCTTAATTATTCGTGTAACCTACCATTAATACACGTACCCACAAAGATTCACAAAAATATTTCATGCAAATTATGACACAAGAAGTTCAACAAAAGTAGTTTCACCTAGCTTAAAAGTAAGTAAGCCAGTCATTGTGATTTCTTGTATTTGTTTTATCATCGCAAGGTGCAATAGGTTCTATAAAATACATTGGTGAATTAAGAAAATCCTGTAACTAAGTTTGGTAGCAAAAATTACTGTTACAAACACAGAGACAGGATTCTAAGTATCTAGATAGGTCCTTGGGCCTTACCATGACGTGCCAAAACAAGATTATATTCGTTATGAAAAAAAGACGGAGCTATACGACGTTAGTAGCTGTGTCACGCTCTCAAACTTTACTAGTGATTGCAAAAACACGTGGTGGTACAGCCCCTTGTATGACATTGTACTCACTTCTGCTGGAAGTCGACGTAGGTTTTCAATCGGGCGGTGTATCTCGGCGCTTCGGTCTCGCTGCGCTTGCGCATAAAAACCACAACGTCATCGTTAAGTTTCTTCTTCTTCTCATCGTCGGGCTCCATGGCACCGCGGCTCCCCACCAATGGTCACCTGGTGAAGAATATAACAGGTCAATCTCACAGACTGACTGATAATTTGATAGAAATTGCAGCATTAATTATTTCATCGAGTAGGTAAGCTAGAATGAAATTATCGGATTTTCTTTAAGCCCACAACTCTGTCATTAAATCGATCTTCTGGCATAATTAATTTGATATAAATTGCAGCATTCATCACTTTTTACATCGGCAAGCTAGAATTAAATTATCGGATTTTCTTTGAGCCCAAAACTCAGCCCTTAAAATGAACCTTTGACCCAATACTACGGCTGGCGATAGCTACCTACATAATATGATATAGGTACACCATTATCAACCGACCTGCCAAATATCTATTGGGAAGAAACATGAACCTACTTCTCACTAATATTATTGTAAATGCGATAGTTTATAAGGATATATTTACGTATATTTGTTACTCTTCCACGCAAAAGCCACTGAATAGATTTAGATGAATTTGATAAAGGAACACATAGGAACCTGGATGAACTGACCTGTCTGCAAAAAAACGTCTTAATCCTAACTAATATTATAACAGCGAAAGTGAATTTGTTTGTTGCACTTTCACGGTAAAGTAACTGTACAGATTTGGATGATAATTGGTACGAATATAGACTACAATACTTTTAATCCGTGTGCACAAAATAGTTCCCTTAGGACGCAGGTGAAACCGCGAGAAATAGCTAGTAATAACTAAAGACAACACTTTAAACAACCATCATAATTAAAGACCAACTTCAGGTCGCCCCCATTCACTATGCACGTATCTAAATCACAGTGCGATCTATCTGTCCGCGTGTCCTAATATTAATATACACACATCAGAGCTGCTGGCATTAGAAAGACTTAGACATCCTTGCAAACTTAAAACAATATGTCACTAAGATGTCATCTTGTCTGAGTTTCTGATCTTCAGTCACGTTTACTGGACACACTATCATCCTGATGACCTTGATCTCCATCACCAGGGTCTACGGGGGGCTACTTAGCCACAGAAATAAGCGAACGAGTATGGGTACGTTAGTGGCATCACTTGCAACTTCAGTTCACGTTAAGAAACTCAATGTACATACCACGTATTGGTCGCTCGCCGCCAGCACATTATTGTCAGTAATTTAAAATAAAATTTTGCCTAAAAAAATTACTTCCAAAAACTAAAATATTTTCTCACAAATTTAATAAATGCGTGACATTACAGGAAATTTCTTTGTTTCAACTGAACATTATTCTTCTGTTTATGAAAAGTTGTCACAGATGGCAGAAAGTTATTTTTTATGCCAGTTTATTTGTGTTTACCAACCTTTTTTAATAGCTATTAGACCTTCATGGTGAGAGCAAAAGGAGTATAGGATGCGTAAGTTCTTAGACAAATTAAGTAAATGGGTATAATCGGTTACCCGTGGTTTTGTTTTGAACTAACCTAGGTATCAATCTACCTCCATTGAAAATTTCATCTAAATCAATTAAGCGGTTGAAACGTGATAGCATAACAAACATGTAATGACTGACAGACTTTTCATTCACGATATAAGATTTTTGTAAAGCTGCTTGGCCGCAGAAATAAGTGGAAGGGTGATATTATTTCCTTGAAGGGAAGCCTGTGTGAACCAGTCACTGAGTGGTGGAGATGAGGAGCTGCACCTATTTACACTGGAAGCCGAGGGAAAAGGCTAGACAGATGAAGAAGACGTAATAGCTACAGGTATATTTGAACAAAATATTTGGATTACTCAGAAAATACCTACTTGATTCATATTCTCATTAACTTTCTTACAACGTTTACATATTTACACAAGACATGTTCCTGAAACGTCAGCCATTAAAAAATCAGCCGCCAAATTGCGTACAAGACAAGAAAACGAGATTTTTAGTCCCTTTTTCATAAATAGGTTAATGGGCTTACAGCTCGGAAGCAACGTGTTAGCATTAAGAATGTATTATTACAACAAAATTACTTTTTACATAACAATTAAACCTTAATGCGTTGCAATAAAGAATATTTTTCGATAGCTACAATGTAAGGAATGTTCAAGTTAAAAATACGGCTTCGGAAACATTCGGGAGTTTCCGCCGGTGATCGACAAAGCTCGGCAGTGCGCGGCCGCCCGCCCGCCGTACGTGCGCATACGCGTTGGGCGGCGCTAACGATCAATTAAATATTATCAGTTTTTAATTATTTTAATACATAATTGATGCAAAAATATACCCAGTATATAAAACAATAGCCTTAGTATTTAATCATGTTATTTATTAAAAAAAATAAGTTATGTTAAAAGCTTTAAAATAGTTTACTGAAGTGTGTTAGTAAAAGTGTGCAGTGATATGAACGTATATACAGTGTAATGTGATAATCCCATTCGTGCCTAAATAATAGTGGACATATTAAAAGAAACTAACCATAGAAATCACGATTGTATCAAAATGCATTCCGTTATAAGATGTCGTGCCGCGCAACCGGACGATGCACGTGTTTTTATTTTCATTTATAAATAGTCCAGACACAGACCGACACTCTGCGGCTGCACCATGACGTCACTGAAAGAGAACAGTGACGTCACAGACGTCGGTCATGCAGAAGATGAGAAGAATAGCAAAATTGAACGAAAGGAGCCGAAAGATTTGTCCGAATTGCCCCCGAGCGGCACGTCTTTACATAAGAGGCGTAGAGGCGAACCCCCTGCTTCTCTGTCTGTCAAAACTCCTCAAACTCCTTCCGATGCCGAAGGTTCTTCTCCGTGCACAGCAGGACCATCCCCTCCAGAAGAATACTGGTCTCTTAATGATGGAGAAATAGCAGATCCTGAAACAATATGCGAAAGTATGCTGCAAAGGTTACGTGACCAGAATGATGCCGTTTCCAAACGTGGAAAGGACGTGGCACAAAAAACGAAGGACACAGTCGAGGCACTGGATCAGTTAGAAAAATTACTGGAACTGTTAGACCAGTTCGTGACCCTAAAAGAACAGAATACACGTCTTCTGAAAAGACTAAAAGACGTTAATCATTTGAAGAGACTCCACAGTGCCCATAAGAGAATAGACAGTGAAAATGAAAAATTGAGATCAGAGACTAAAGAGTTAGAGCTGATAAATGAGGCTTTAGATGCCGAATTTGAGTGCGAATATGGACAAATACTCTTTGACTCTGTAATGATGGGTAACCGAAGCATGAAGAGGTCAGGGTCAAAGTGGAAAGGGCATGCGAGGTTCGGAGGTTCTCTCCTTAGGAAGCAAAGGTCCAGGTCTGCGGGAGGAGATGAGAGTGACGTGGCACCTGGAACTCCTTTAAGAAGGAGGTCTGAAGGCATTTTTTTGAAAGAAGTTGAGAAATCGAAGGTTTCGAAATGGACAAGAGTTAAAGCTGCATTTAGGTAAATATGAGTATTTTGTTTTATCGATCAGCAATCGTATCATAGGCTTTGACAGAAGGATCGACGATATAATTACTAATGACTGATACCTATGCCTAAGTATTAGTAGGTACGAACTATAAACTTTATGGGCCTGAACTAAAGAAGCTAACGTTTAACGAATTGGGTAAAATGGAACGATTATTTTAATGGGCTAGAAAGTGTTTAGAAAAAGTAAATATTCTAGAAGATAGATGAAATTGTATATTTTGTTCAAAATAACTCCTTCCTCACCTACTTTTTAGGCTTCATTTTCACTGGGTAATAACCACAAAAACGCTGGCAGATATTTCATTAATCAACGTACATGATAAAAATATAATTGGCCACTTAGATTAATTATTTGTGAATGATAGATGAATAGTGATTTTTTGTGAGAATGAGTGAAATTGATTAACGATGCGGGATAAATCTGAATCGCTAATGCACTGCCAGATGTGAGAAATGATATCCTACTAATATAATAAATGCCAACGTAGGTATGTTACGATTTTACGCAGCGTTTTCAATGAAAGCTCCAATGCGGCTTGAGTTTTTCCGACTCCTTCAACAATTATTGTTATTTTTCAATCAATTTACACAAAAGCTTGGAAAATGATATGCCTTAACTTTCCTCATAAATCACTCTATTTATTGGTGTAAACCAGACGTAAATCTAAGTTAAAGTTTATCGCTAAAAGACAGACATGGTGAAGGACTTTGTTTTATACTATGTAGTGTAAAGTTTTCAACATTTCCCTAAACATGACTACCTTATAGCAAAATTTATCCTGTATCGACGAAGCTTTTACAACACACAAGTCTAATACACATAAACATCCGAACCGGGAACAGTTATCTAGGCTGTACAAATATTTGTGATAAGCTACTTCCCGCGGCGTCGCCCGCGTTGTACCTCTGCATGCATATCCTACTAATATTATCTATATCTATATCTATACTTATAATAAATCTGTAGAGAGGTCAATTCTGTACATGAAATATATTTCCAAAATAACTATCAGGGGGTGATTAGGGATCGATACTGATGCCAAAAATGCAATCAGTTAAATACGAATGTTCTAAGCAAGCGTGCTCTCGAAACATCTTCACTTTACGTCAAGTGAAATAATAGTCAAAAGCAAGCCTATTGTACTATAAAAAAATATGTATGTATGATTGTTACTGTATCACGTAAAAACTGCTGAATGGATTTAGATGAAATTTAGTATACAGATAATTTAAAATTTGGATTAACATAAAGGTTACTTTTTATCCGGGTGTCCGAGGGAAACGCCCTCAGGAAGCGGATGAAACCGCGACCTAAATGAATAAATTGATCCCAACCTAGTAGGTATTTCCTAATCCCTGTTTCCCTTCCTTCCTTACAATTAAGTACTACTACACATGAACATAGTCCTCCCCTAACGTGTGACAAATCACCCGGCCTTTAGCTTGATGAATCCAGCTTCTGCCCTCATCCTTTCGTAAATTAAGTAACTTTGACAATGAATATCGATGTCGATTCGAAACATAAACCTTTTTTTTATTTCTCATACACGCAAACTACGCTTGAAGTTACCTGATCAGAGGGATGGAAGTAGTACTTTTTGTGCAGGGAAAACAATTTTCCCTGCTGTTAAAAAAATTAAAAACTATGCAAGCATTATCCCTCTATACTGGCCATCTGTTATGTCGCAGCGTAAAATTGTAATGAAAAAATATTATCAACAATTTTGTAACATGACTTTATACTTAGCCACGTATTTCTAATTTAATATTCAATAAATTATTAGTTTATTTAGATAGATTTGAGTAAATTTGCCATCATCTATGGCAAAAAAATACCGGCTGGTAGCCACATAAAAAGAAAGAGACGAAAATTCGATCTTCAGTTGTTTTGTCGAGTGCTAAATTATTTACGTTTACAGATAAACAAAAAGAAAAGCAGAGTGTTTACCTCGGGTCAAAGACATATGTAGGCCCTCGAACTTTTAGCGCCCTCGCTACGCTCGTGCACCACTGGTGTGGTGATATATATATGATTTATGTAACACGAGATGGTTCTCGTGTTACATAAATCACTTTCATCCCTTGTGTAACAATCTACTATGATATCCCTCGAGGGTCACTTCTACGTCTTGCTCTCTGATGAAAAGTAACCTATAACCGACTTCAAAGTCTCACCCATCTCTATACGAAATTTAATCTAAATTAGCTCAGCCGTTTTCACCGTGAAACTCAACGACGAACAAACATATAGAATATAAACTCACTAACTCCTAATATTATAAATGCTAATCATTTATAATATAAGTAGGATTATTAAATACTGTTTCAAAATGCAATAAAAGTACTACCTATTCTATAGGTAGGTATGTATACATAATTGTAGTTCACCAATAATGTTATGTAGCAAAGTGATGTGTAAACTGATTTATGAGTTCCAGAGCTAGTCCCGCGTTTAGAGTAAGTGTTGTTTTATTTCGTAACGAAATGCGATATTAAAATATTATTTGGCACGCATTGAAAAATGTACATACAAACATAGGTACATGAACACTGAAAACATAACACTCTTTTGTGAGCAGTCCTGTAAATAAAAGGTACGCGCTACTTATTTCATGTAAAAGGTAGAAAATTGATTTCAAAACCATTCAAAGTGTCACTGAATTTTATAGCCATTAAAAAACAAATAAGTTCTACAAATAACTAGATACCCGTGTTTTATTTATAAAAAATATTATTCAGACTTAATATTATGTCTTATTAATCTATAGATATAAAATGCTTTGTCCTGAATGACTGACGGATCAATGCACAGCCTGAACTGCTGATCGTAGAGACCGTGGCACGTGGAGAGTATGTTCTTTGTATGACGTAGGCATCCGATAAGAAAGGATTTTCCAAGATTCTACCCCGGTTGAAAAAGGGGGGCAAAGTTTGTATGAAACGTTGTAATTTTTAATCTGACTTCGTATCTTAGACCACGCGGGCGAAGCCGCTGGCGGAAAGCTAGTGGAGAGCTATTTTTTGTGGTCCCATTTTCGTTTATCTGAAGCGAACAGTTTGGATCATTGGATGTAAAATATGGCATAGTTAAACATTATATGGAGAAGAATAGTAAAAAGCTATTAACAAAAAACAAAAATATGGTCTTGGGGTTTCTATGGGAATGTCAACCATGCAAGCATTATCCCTCTATACTGGCATCTGTTATGTCGCGGCGTAAAATTGTAATGAAAAAATATTATCTTTTTTTTAACTAATTTTTATGCCAAGACAAGCAGGTCCGGCGAACTTCGTACACCACCCTATCAATTTTTTTTTTCGTTATTTTATCTATGTTTTTGTAGTTATTCTCCTATTTGGGATGGAAAAAATACAACAACTCAAAAACCATGAACATTGGCCCAGCCGTTCTCGAGTTATAAGTGTTCGAACAAACCCGACTTTGTTTTATTTTGAATTATATATTTATGTGTTAATTAAATTATTATTTTCATGATCTCATTAAATAACAAACAATTTAATTAAATTAATTTTCTTAGATGGGAGAAAGCCCAATGGCCTCAATCAGTAATGGGCAGCGCAGCCAGCGCCGTGGCAGCCGGCGCCATGGTGGGAGCCGTGGCTCTTGCAGGATCCTCTCCATCATCAGCAACTCTTGCGAACCCTGAGCCTCGGGATTCCGCCAGTCTGACTCCTGGCAGCGCCTTATCCCTGACTCCTAACTCTTCGTGTGAAGAGCTGAGGGCTGATTCTGGTAAGTCATCGTGAACCAGATTTGGCATAATCGTCAACAAAATGTATTGATATTATAAACCATTTTGAGACCACGAGACTTTTTAAGTCATATCTTTGGGCACGGTAGTGTCCCCACTAAGACGATAATTTTTTCCTATGAAAATACCTAATTATTATAAAGTGATAAAAAATTTATCCATAATTACCTTTTAGTGTTTTATTGATAACATAGATAAATTGATAACATTTACATTATCAAAATGTAAGATGTTTGCTAGAGTTACCGCCCCCGGAATAGGTACAAAGGGAAGAATCTGACACTCCCTCCTGTCCCACACACGGCGGGAGGAATCATTTGATGATTTTCCATCTGAAAAAAGGCATCCTGAACAAAAAAGCCCTACTTTAAAAGTCTCTCCATTTAGTTCATTGTTACTTTTCGTAGGTACTTAAAAAGTCAATTTTACGAGTAAACTTCAGATTTACAACTTCACACTCTTGCGCATAAAAAATGAAGTGTTCACATTCGCGAGCGCAAGTTAAACAAACCACGGAATACTCTAACCGAATCGTATTTATATGTTATAATATTTTTGGATTATGTTTATAAAACGTGGGAGAAACATCCAATGTATCCGATGTTTCGAATTTCTGTTAAACGTTTACTAATTTTAATTTTAAGCTAAAGCAGTATGTTGCTGTGGCCGATAGGTTAAGGCGCCTGCACTCAAATACAATTGTGCAGCTTTGAAATCTGCCAAGAACCAATATGACTTTTTCAGACATATATATTACTAGCTGTTTCCCGCGTTTTCACCCGCATCCAGAGGGAACTTCTTCGCGCACCCGTAAAAATAGCCTATGTCCTTTCTCAGGCTCTAGACTATCTGTGCACGAAATTTATTTTAATTCGGTTCAGTAGTTTTTGCGTGAAAGCGCCACAGACAGACAGAGTTACTTTCGCATTTATAATGTTATTAGATTTTAAGGGTATCTTGGACAGCTCTAACAGTGAAGGATAAACCATTTGAAATCGCCAATCCTTGAGCAAACGTGGTGATCAATGCTCATGCCTTCTCTGTGTTAGAAGTGCTCTTTACCCAGCAGGAACAGTAGTGGAACAGTAAATATGTCAATGGTGATAATGATAAAAGCTCTAAAAATAGAATAATCTAGACTACATTCAGGCTTTAACGCCCAGAACTAAACAACAATCATATTTAAATGTAAAAAGCTTCCTTATTTTCATAACAACACTTTAAAAAGTGTTGCAAATAATTTTCGCGAAAGTGTCTTAGTCTGATAAATCGCATCTGTTTCGTCTTAAAAAGAAAAAAATAGTGAAGCGTGAGACACATCACACATTATGGTTTTGTTACATTATTTTTTGATATTTTTGCCACAGTAATACATGCAAATGTGATTGGATCCAAACTTGGGAAAATAATTATAATTTTGCACTTACATCTTGGATGCCATTTATTAACGCTTTTTTTCGGATGGGAAATCATCAAATGACCCTTTCCGCTGAGGGCGGGAAGTGAGAGTGGGAGTGACTCTTACTGAATAAAACCCATTCATGTTCCTTTCTCAGCCCTTTGTATTCCGGGGGCGCGGTATCTCTTTCGAACGCCCCGCAGCGCCAGTAGGCTATGGCCTTGGGGGAGGGCCCCATCAGCCATTGATTAAAGCTGAAGGGAAACATCGTATGAAAATCTGTAGTAAAGTAGTACAGACTAAGACTAACTTCTGCCCGAGACGTCGTCTGCGTGGACTTTGGGTCAAGATAGCGAGACAAAACGTATCCTATGTGTTAACCCAGGTAATAAACTATGTGTGTAAATTTCATCCAAATCCGTTCAGTAGTTTTTGCGTGCAAGAGTAACAAACACACGTCTATCCAACTCAATCAAAAATATCGCGTTTAGTGGGATTTATCTAACTAAGTATATTTTTTTCTTTAGAATAGTCATATACTTCACATATCATAATTTTTACATAGGTACCTTTACACCTGTAGCACTAAAAATAAGCGTTTACATATTTATTGATATCATAAGAAATATTAAAAGAATGTTTATTATTGATATCCCACTCTATACGAGTATATAAAACGTGTTTCTATTTGATTAGCGCTGCCAATATAATCTCGCTGTTCCCGGGTTCTCACCTGCGTCCTGAGAGAACTACTAAACACACTTAGATAAAAAGTAGCCTATAACCCACTCCAGGCTCCCGTCTAGTTCCGTACCAAATTTCATTCAAATCGGTCCAGCGGTTTTACCGTGAAAGAGTTACAAACAAACTCACTCTCGCCACGGTAATATTATCTATACAGTACTCCGACTTCATACAAACGGACGAAACGCGAGCTATACCCACGCGCCTCGATCTCGCGGTGCGCTCGCGGCGCAGACAGTCACGGCTGTACCGCAGTGTCGAACCGACGGTGTGTTGTTTTTTAACAATAACCGCGCGATTTTTTCCCTAAAAATTAAGTTTAAGTACATATTTAATATGACGAGTAGGATATATTGTGCTGTTTTTGGTTGCATAAATTCGTCAATAACTCGTCCAGAGATAATATTTTTTAAATTACCTGGATACTCCGGAAGGTATAACTATAACTTTTGTATATGTCTGTCTACTAAAAATGTAATCTGTTTTTGCTTTTAATAGGCAGATATATAGATTTTTCCACTGAGTAAAATACCTAGATTAATTAATAAATAAGTGAATAGTGCGTAAAAAGTGCGCTTACGTTAGTTTCCCAGGCTAGGCTATTTACTTACTTATGTAATAAGCTATTTATATATATACATATTATTGAATTAGACGAAATATCATTATGAAATGAATATGTGAGTAATAAATGGTAGGTATCAACCTAGTAAGATTTACGTAATAATATACTTATAAGTAAGAGGTAGCAGAAGTAGTAGGTAAACATGTTTTTTTTATTGAACACATCCTATGTCATTCACAAAAAAAAATATTTTTTACAATAAAAATATAATAAATATAGGTACATTCACAAAACTAGACACTCAAGTAGGTTGATGAAATTATAACACTAGGCGGGCATCCCTATCGCGTGTGTGAGTACCGCGCGGCTGTAGGTAGTTATTTCTCAAAAAGGGCCGAGTTACAATACTGTTTAGATAATATTACCGTGATATTACCGTGCTCTCGCATAATCCGCGGGTATATTCTGTAAATGGATGGCCTTATTCTGTCAGTGTGAGTCACTCCATACTCGCCGCCGACTCGCTCGCTTTCGTTGGCTTCTGCTCTGATTGGGGTTAGCGTAAACCATTGTGGATGGCGATGAGAAACATGCTTTAGATTCTGTCTTGTGTGTGATAGGTTTTAGCTTCGACTTGGGTTTCGGTCTGGAGCACTTCCTAAGAGATAGAAATGAAAATTATTGGTCTATAAAATATAAGCTATGGTGATAACAAACAACTTAGCTTATTAACATATGTATATCATTTAGATTTATTAACACAATAAACATGAAGCAAAACAAAAATGGTACAAAAAAAGGTAAAAATTACTCGAACAGTCGCGTGTCAAAAGTTTTTCGAAAAAAGAAAAAATCTTCTATTTAGAATTTCCAAAAAGCACACACTGTGTTGAAGAAAAATACAACAATTTCAATTTAATATGAGTATCTAATACTTATATACCATCATGAAATTACCATTCCGAATAATACTGGAAAATTTGTAAATACTGCTGGGCAAATATATTATAAGATTCTCGGAAAATATTAAATACACACTGAAAATTATATACGTAATGATAACTGACAGATTGTTTCAATTAACAAACCACTTCTTGAAACTACATTTGGCACTACTTATAACTGAACAGCTGATAAATTGCATTACGTAGTATTCTCCTATTTCACCGAAAAATTATTGAAGTGAATTTTCATTCTTCGAAAAATTTATCTTTGCGTTTCAAGTTTCCCGGATTTCCCAGAAAATATCCGCAATAACCGGTCAATCTGTTCCAGGTATGCGCAAGAGTGTGCGGGAGGATGGCGACAACACATTCCTGCAAGCTCCTACGCAGGTCAGAATCAACATTGTATAAATATCACTGTGCAAGATAAAACAGTAGTCCTACTTCTAGCATTATTATTTATTTATTTTTATTATCTATACTATTATATAAAATGACAACCTCATACACTGAATGACTGACTCATCAACGCGGAGCCGAAATGGCTGGACCTAGAGTAATGAAATTTCGACAGGAGGTACCTTTTATGTCCTAGACAAGTAATAAGAAAGGATTTTTGGAAATTCCGACCCTAAGTATATTAAAACAGGCTTGAAAGTTTGTATGGAGTAAGTTTTATTTCTTATTCGATTAAACTCAAATTTTGTAGGGACACTCTAAAATGAAAATAATTAAACACGTGTTTCACAGTTTTTCAAGATTTTAGCCCTAGGGTGAAAAATTATGATTTTAAGTTTGTAAGAAAAATAATCTGTTTTAGCTTTACGCCAAAAGGTCTGAACAGTTTTACTTGAAATTCACCAAAGATGTTTGTTATGAATCGGTTCAAGTTTTAGGCTACAAATCATCACACTAAATATTATGGGGAATGAGCAGTGAGGTATTGAAATAAGTTTGTAATGGGATGACCTATCAAGTTTTTATAATTACCTATATGCATTTTCGCTATTATCTTTGACATGAAAATCATCACGCCCGTTTGTAAAGAAGATAAGCAATAATTCAAATTGAAAACACGTTGTATCAGAATGTCAATTTTACATAAAATTTCAAGGAGCGCTGTAGTGGAGGGGCTGTATTCATGATCATGCGAATCGGTTACATCGAGTTTAAATCCCACATATTTTTGTTCTTTTTTGAGATTGGTATTTACTTATTTATTTTTTATTTTTTTGGTTGATATCACATTATAATATCTTTCACCTTAACGGCTTCAAGAATTAAGTTACGAATTTGTTAAAAGTAAGCGCTTTCAAGTCATAGTGTGTAGATGTTATTCCATGGTGATTAATGCCCATGCGTTCCATGTATGAAAAGGGCCTCTTTTCATACATAAGAGCGGGATAATTATAAACTAAAAAAAAATGCGCTTTCCATTGAATTCATTCTATTCCACACTTCAGAAATTAAGAATCTAGAATTCCCTTTGCTAATAAACAAATTATAAGGCCACGGATGAACCTGCGTGGGGATTGTTGTGGCGTTAAATCCTCTCTTCGCGGAGTGGCTTAGGAGGCACCACGGCATCTTGACCTACCGCAGATCCAATGCCTACGCCTGACGCAGGTTCTCACTGGACACGGTTATTTTGGGAGGTTCCTGGATCGAATCAAGCGAGTGGAAATGTCGGGGTGTCGACACTGTGAGGATCACCTGGAGGTCACGGTGGAACATACGGTGGAGGTCTGCCCCACTTGGGCGGCGGCGATCTCTCACGTTCGGCCCTGGTACAAACCATGGTCCAAAGAGAGTGGGAATAGGAAGCAGTCACCTTCTAATGCTAACCAGTCATGCTGGAAATGGAGATAGCGGGTTGCGTGAGGGAGAGACAAATCTCACGCCCCAGCCACGTCATCAACATTTGGAGCCAGGAATCGACTCCAGGCTACTGTAGGTCCGGCCTGCAGACTTTGAGCAATAAGTGGCTAACCGTCCGGTAAGGATTAGGACGGGCCTAATCAGCGGGAAGACTAGGGACATGATTTTTCATTCCTGAAAGAAAACATTTTTTTTGCAAAAATAGAATGCAAATACACAATACCTAATTGGAGACACCGACTTCTAGAATGATGTCTATTAGTTATTTTTAAATTTGTATTGTGTTCCAAGCCAGTTGTTTTTTGAAAAAAAGTTTTTCAGTTCTCTTTTTAGTGGCTCAATTTGTAATTTTGATAAATTACAATATTCTAATGTCTAGACAAATGTTCATCTATATGTCTGTTTTTTCCTTTAAAGCATAGAGGTGTGTTGTTATGTTATAGAACAGTGAAAACAATCACAGGCATACGATCGCAGCAATCATGGTTCCTTTGCTATTAGTAATTGAAGAGTTCCATTGGTTATTTACAAAGAAATTCAACAGATCCCAATAATATATATTGTACTAAAACCTTTCTTGAAAACTATGCATTTGAAGAACGACAACTCTCATCCAATTCAGATCAGTAGTTTTTGAGAAAATCGGTTTCTCTCTATCGGACATACAAACACATGCATACCGGTCAAATACAGAACCACCTTTTTTGAAATCGGTTAAAAACAAAGACTACCTACCCGTGCGAAGCCGGGGCGGGCCACTAGTTATATATATATTGATTATAATTGGCATAGGTCGTAGACACATTTTGCAAATTAATTATCATTCCTAATAATAAGACTAAAGCAGGTCGTCACTGTCAGGAAACATTATATTTGTTGCTGTGGAGTTTGTTGCGCCACTTCTTCTTCCCAACAAAAACACAGGAAGTTTTGGGGGCTTTTTTGTAAATTAGACATGTTTGCAGATTTTTTCATTTGCTATCTTTCAGCATATTTTGAATGAATGACTTTTGAATTTTATAAAAGGTAATATATTTTAACTACCAGTCGTAAAATTTGACCGAAATAGTTTAATGGGTGAATACGTTGTCCTACGTATATGTTTAAAGGTTTGGTTATTCACTAGCTAAGTTTTTTATGCAAATATAATATATTTACGTCAATAAATTCATAATTCTTTATAGGAATATTCCCATACGGGAAAATACGTAGAAGAAAAAAAAGTGTTCGTATAATTTTGTGCTTTGTCTACCACTGAATATTCATTTTCATTAACTATATTAATTTTAGTTAGAATGACAAAATAATTGTTAATTCAACTGCAACTCATATTTTAAAGTTTCGTTTGTAGTTGTCACTCTGATATAATTTCACTGTAGAGTCTCTAAAATAGTTATTCAAAATAGCCCCATTCACGCGCGATTCCGTCTGCTAAACGACTGGCGGAATTATTTATGATGATTATTGTGCTATAGTTAGACGTCGAGAAGGGTAGGATGCGCCAACTCACAACCGATAAATCGATCAGTAGATTAAACTATCGATTTGAATCGATACATTATATCGATTATATCGTTTTATTGAAGTTTATATGAAATACTGCAGCCCATTTGCTCGTAGTTTGTAGATTTTACATGAACAAATGTTAATTAATTGAGATCAATATGACAAATTATATATATAAGGAATACATAACATTGGAATTTGGCCTATAGGTTACCTAGGTTACTAGCCTGATCGAAAAAGTTTTGGCCCGATCCGGGAATCGAACCCTAGACATCAAAATACTAAAAGTGAATTAAAATAATCTTGTATTTCTCAAAGGACGACAGCTCCACCTCACCATCTCCCAACAAACTCCACAAGAGCACCTGGGATAAGATGAGGGGTATCATCCAACCCCGCAAGGAGTCCGTCAAGAAGAAGACCTCCAACCGAGGCTCCAAGAGCTCCCCTGACGTGGTGCCCAAGAGACGAAGGTCGCTCAGTGATGGGGGTGACAGTGATGCACCGCCGGCTCTGACGCTGACCATACCTTCGTCTGAAGAACTGGGTGAGTTTCGTTTCCTCTGGAGTAGGAATTTAAGGGCAAATTAATTTAGTGCCTCTGAAAGGTAAGACAGTATATTATATGTTATCTTTTAAATGGCTTACATGAGATTGGAGGTGATCATACAATTTGAACACAACACACCTATTTCTCGCACGCCTCAAAGTGATATCAGCGTAGTTGAAGGTATCCACCCCTAGGACCAGTGTCTGGTTACTTAATTTGATATTTGTGTA
The DNA here is from genome assembly GCA_963891755.1 of Pyrrhia umbra. Lineage (NCBI taxonomy): Eukaryota > Metazoa > Arthropoda > Insecta > Lepidoptera > Noctuidae > Pyrrhia > Pyrrhia umbra. The sequence continues at coordinate 14,170,146 of OY982928.1, forward strand.
TATTAATTGCTCGCTATAACCATTATGAGCAATACTCCCTTACAAAAAGGCTCAACATTTCCAGCAGTCGTGATAATTATGAGCTTTTGCCAGTGACCTGGTCTGCATGGACTTAGAAGTAAGTCCAGATACCTGAAGAAAATTAAGTATTTGGTGTTAATCAAGGCTATAAACTATTAGGTACTGAATTTCATCCAAATACATCCACAACAACTCTTGCATTCATAAGTATGTATAAGCTTTAACAATCAAAACTGTCATATCTTGCCTTACTTACATAACATACGTTACATTATATGAAGGTACACTGTTTATTTAAACAAATTGTATCTACTTAGCTATGCATGTATCAGTCGTTGTTTTAGTTCGTGTTGTAAATAGAGCTTAATTTTAGCTTCGATACAAAGTATCACAACTTTGTGCGTGTTTACAGCACGTGCAGTAAACATAACAGTTATGATTTTACTGAAATCATGGTTTTCGCCAGAATCCTTTATCATAAATCATGTATCACAATCGCTGATGGGTATTTCAAAAAATCTGCTTACTGGTCCAAAATTATCAAAATAACCCTTGGATGTCCAAATTTCCTAAGACCTGTCATCATTCCCCTAGTTTCCACTGGCATATTCAAATCATATTTGATATATCACGAACCCTTATTTTTTTTTAAGACCGATGATATTTCGAACGATTAATAGTCATGAATGGCTAAATTTAAAAACAAAAACCAACTTGGATTGGCTGATAGTATATTAAGATTGGGAACTTTATAAGTGTTCTCTCTTCCAGAATCCGAACCCTCCCATCCTGTTCTTCGCAAGCAGCGATCCCTGGAGCTTGGAGCCAGGCCTCCCCAGCACCGCCCCCCTCGTGCCTCCAAGTGGACCAAGGTCAAGAGAGCCTTTCTGACGTCAGCGTCAGCTTCTGTCCCGTCCAGCCCTAACAGGCATTCTGCGTTCTTCACTGATGCAGGTTAGTGGCTATTTTGTCCTTTATCATTTACCTGACCTTATTCATTCCTTTGAAGGACGGCACCTTCCCAAACTGATCATCACTTTTCCCTTCTCCATTATTATTTTCCATGGCTAAAGAATCTTCAACGATCAATATGTTCTCCGTAGATAAATCCTCATGTTATAAGAAAATCAGCTCATGTTAAAATCTTTATAAGGTTAAAGTTTGTCGACAAAGTAAAGATTTTTGATGGTGTAACAAAGTTTTTCTTACAATGCTGATTGCCATGCAAAGCTTTTGCGCAGAATTTTTATTATTAGTATATTTAACAGGCTATTGGCACTACATTCATTTAGCTGCTTGTATAGCTGTATAAACTTCGATGTTACACTGTCAGTATTTTAATGGCAGGCCTGAAATAGTGTAGGCAAATTTAACTAGGATCCTTATTTCAGTATGACCTAATCCGCTATTACTCAAAAAGCTCATAACTATGTCGAATCGGAAGACCAGTTTATTCCCTCACCATCTCAATTTACGATGGTACTGTAACAATATTTGTTATGCTCACAGTTTATTACCAAGACCACTGCCAAGTCCCAATTGTCGTCAGTTACACTTGTGGATATAGTCAGCAATTTTGTAGCAGTATTATGCTCGATTGAGATGAGTTGTACATGGTAATCTTTAGAATTTAACATTTCTAAGCGGTCGTACTTCCCCACGATTTATATTTGTTTTTATTTTAATGGCAAATAGTAAAAAAGAGAAACTGCATTCTTTGACTATCGTACTAAAAATGAAATCTTCCAAAATATTCCATCTGCCTAGCCTTATCCCAACTATGTTGCAGTCAGCTTCTAGTCTTACTAGATGCAGCTAGCGTTTCCTCCACAACCCAGTTACCGGGTAATACGATACCCCTTGATAGAACTGGTTCACAAACAACCTACCCAACAATATACAAATGACAGCCGAAACCAACAGCTTCTTGCAAAGTAGGGTAATTAACACAACTTACATCCAGTTTATAATATAGTGATCTATTGAAATTGAACAAACCACAAGCGATTCTTATAAGCTTCTTACCATTTTCCTGATAACTACTTTTAATTAAAATTTTATTGTACGTTTAAATCTAAATACCTTCTAATCTAATCTCTTCTTCAACAGGGCTCCTATCGACAAAATAACAAAAAGTAAATAATATATTATTATGACATATTTCAGTTAGAAAATATATGACTGTAGGAAACGGTTGGTCTACATCAGAATCGTCCATATTTATTTGTAAAATCTAAATGAAGTGACTTTAATAATTATGTCGGATAAAAGACGATCCGTCGTAATGATGCGGTGCGCCAGCGGCTCCGTCCTCTCGAATCCCTTTCTCCTGCCACTCCACCGCTCATGACGTTCCGTCAGAATGACAGCTTGTCACTCTTTATCCAAAGTATACAGCCTATCTACATAGTAATGAGTATCGTGAGGTGCGCTTATCTATGGTTACGCCGACAAGACTTTTAGATTACAAATATTTGAGACCGCTAAATCGTGGAGACTCATGCAAATATATAACAATAGTCTATAATATAATAATACTAAAAATAAGAGACATTTAAGAGTTCAAAACACATTCAGAAAACCATAAAAATACCGCAGGCTATTACAAATAGAGCACAATATCTAACTGCCACGTATTAGTAAGTTATTTTAGTATTATTGCTCATACATTAGCAGATCTGTCGATATTGCTGGTTGCCGATCACGTCACGACCGTCCCTGACACATATTTGTTTCACACGATTCAGTTTTTGCAGTAAATTGTTCCTCCGAAAGCGAGATTTGCCAATGAAGAAAAGCTTGAAGATAAAATTTGCAACTCTAAAGTCATACTCTGTTGTTGATTGGATTTGAGTTTTGGATGGTTAGCCGAGATCAACGGCTTTACGTAATTTACGAGGCATGGAGGAGTCTGGGTATGACAAAGGTGGTCACCCATGTACCGATCGACCGCGGTAAGCGCTGCTTAACTATGATCCATCGAACTGTGCGGCTGTTACTGAGTCGTGAGCTCCTCCTATTGAGCTATAAGATACAGATCCAGATTCCAAACTTCTACTGAGGAATTTGAATTGGAATCGATCCGTGGACCTCAATCTTGGTAGCCACGTTTTGGACTACTAGACTAATAAGGCAGTCCTTTACATATCTCTACATTAAAAACACGTAAACTTTGTGTACCAAAATAAGTTCTGTAAACAAAATAATGTTTTGTAAATAGTTCCAACGAATTTGAACGTAGGTAAACCACGATTTTGTAGGCGGAAGTTCGTTTTAAATAATACCAAAATGTTCCCAGGAAATGATTAGCTAAACAATTTTCACTCATCGCAAGCCAACGAGGAAATCTTCGTGTTTACATAAGGAAATTAAACCTGTATTTGCGTATGTTTGTGTATCTATAGAATAGAATATATGCTGGACATGTCTTAATATATAATATCACTGCAAACGCGACTGCTGTGGATGGGCTTCAAATAATCTTCACAAGCCCACAATATTATTAAATTGCCTATCCAACCTAATAAAATGCTTTGTTCTGAATGACTGACGGATCAACACACAGCCTAAACCGCTGATCGTAGTAAACTTGGAGGATGTGTTCTTTGTCTACACTAATATTATAAAGAGGAAAACTTTGTTTGTTTGTTTGTTTGTAATGAATAGGCTCAGAAACTACTGGACCGATTTTAAAAATTCTTTCATTATTCGAAAGCTACATTATCCACGAGTAACATAGGCTAAATTTTATTTTGGAAAAAATAGGTTTCCGTAAGATATTTGGGTTTTTCGGATACAAGGTGTAAAAAATCAACCAGAAAAGTTCTTTCACCGTTAGAAAGCTACATCTTTACGAAGTGTCATAGGCTATAATTATTTCCAGAAATAATTAGGGATCTCTACTAAAACTTGAATAATGTAACCCAAGGTGTAAAAAAAAACCACGCGGGCGAAGCCGCGGGCGAAAAGCTAGTCTATGATATAGGCATCCGATAAGAAAGGATTTTCCGAAATTCTATCACTAAGAGGGGGAAAAGGGGAGCAAAGTTTGAATGAAACTCTGTCATTTTTAATTTGGATTCGAGCACGCGAGCAAGCAGCTGGCGGATTACTTATTTGTAATAATATTATTTGTGTTAGAACGTAATGACTCGTATTACCTTTCATTTATGATATTGTAATTTTATTATGTACGTAAATTTACATGTACGCTTAAGCGCACAAATGTACGCTTAGCATATTTGACCGCTGATTAAACTTTAAATATCTCTATGTGGAACTAACAATAAAGATATCTTTGTTGAAAATATAGTATCGATAAATAATGCCTTTGGATTAATTGATGAAATAGCAAGAGAAATTAGAAAAAAAACATTAATCGTTTATCGTCGGATTATTTGTATTTTACTTTGAAACTCCTAAGCCTTTGTGATGTATTTGGATGTGATTGGAAAACGATGTAGGTATTGATAAGATTATAAGTAAATACGTAACTTATATTTTTTTTAATTACGGGGCTATAGCTACATTATTAGGTAAGAATATCTCGTGAGATGTAATAATATAAAGGACAATTTTGTAAACTATTTTCTTGTTTGAAATTTGAAAAAAATCGAACCAATATATTTTAAAGAGTTCCAAACAAAAGACGTGTCAATGACGTCATGCTCAAAATGAAAGAGATATAATAATAAATTAGAAAGAGAAAAAAATATATTCCAACAACTATTGCACTTCAATTCCAAAACAAAAGACATGTCAATGACGTCATGCTCAAAATGAATGAGATAGAATAATAAATGAGGAAGAGAAAAAAAAACCACCAACGATGACACTTTAATTCTAAACAAAAGACATGTCAATGACGTCATGCTCAAAATGAAAGAGATAGATAAATAAATAAGAAAGAGAAAAATAGAACTGCAAGAATTTTTCAAATGTTTAATTGATTCTAAACCAAAGACGTGCTAGTTAATCATGAAAGACATATAATATGACTTAGCGGGTACTATCAGAAATTAAATTAAATATATCGTTGAGCGATTAACTTGTATAATTATGATAGTTTGATTAAAAATAAAATAAATGCCGTTATTATAATTTCAAATACTTTGTGTTCTTAAATAGTCTCAAACGAAATATGAGGGAAAAAACTGAAATAAATCAAACCGCTAAGTATGCTTTACAGTGGGCCTAGCACTAATCACTTTCGAAAAAGTATTCGTATCGAAAGCGATTTTTGAATAGAATGTAATCACTTCTTACATACTATTTATTTAAATTAATGACTTAAATCACATCTTTGCATGGATGGTGATGATGGATGCTGCAAATTGTTATTTATACATTTTAAACACACATTTTGCATTTATTTATGATTCTAAAATCACTTATATTAACGTTACGATAACATTACTGCGTTTGTGCTAGACCCATTGGTTACGGAGTTATAGTCGACCAACTAAAACGAAATACGGAACCCTATTGCAAATGCATAGACTCTGACTTGACCAGTTTTTGTAGCTCAACAAGCGCCACACTAAAATTCAACTTATGTTTGACATTTACGAGTTTAACAGGAAGATGTAAACTGTTTTTGATATATTTTACAACGAATAGCGGAAATCTATTTCTCAATTAATGTCATGTTAAAATATGAATATAGAATTCAAATTGTTCATCATCAAGTTTTGCCTGATTAAAAAAATCTGTACTTCAGTTTATTTGTGTACATATGTGTAAAAATCAATACTTTTTAAAGATTTCATCTTCATCATCAGTATTTTTGAAGTCATCAACAAAAATTTATATCATTCTTCGCGTGAAACAAATGAATATTATTCATTTTAACTTTCCTTGTACACATTAACAGCCGGTTGCATCTAACTTTTTAACCGACTTCAAAAAAAGGAGGAGGTTCGCTTTCGAAGTCGGTGGCGAAATACTAACAATAGTAACTTACACCGTACCAACTTATAGTAAAGACACCGACTTCTAGAGCGATGTTTTGGTCGTAAAGCGTTTAAATTAAAATTATTTTTTACTTTTCAATTTTTTTTTGGAAGTCGGTTTTATTTTTTTGTAAAAAGTTTTTTTACTTTTCAGTTTTTTTTTGGAAGTCGGTTTTAATTTTTTTGTAAAAAGCTTTTTATCATTTACACGTTATACTTTCACGAACATCACAAAACATGATATCAATAATTAACATACTTTTGGTATTGTTATCAATACAAGGATATAATAATTAAGTAAACACATATCATAAATATTTAGACGAAAAATCTATACTAATATAATAAAGCTGAAGAGTTTGTTTGTTTACACGCGCTAATCTCAGGAACTACTGGTACGATTTAAAAAAAAACTTTCATTGTTAGATAGCCCATTTATTGAGGAATGCTATAGGCTATATATCATCACACTAAAACCAATAGGAGCGGAGCACGATTATTCCACTCCAACGAAGTTGCGGGCAGAAGTTAGTATAAAATAAAAGCAAAATTATTCAATTTTATCCTTCATTTTGATAGATCTTGAATGACAGTTCTTCCATTTCACGTATATGTAACCTGGGGGGTTAGACAAGTGGCAAAACGCTAACGCTAACGCTCAATGTATGGGAATGACATTCGTTTACGACTAGCTATATGTCATTCCCATACATTGAGCGTTAGCGTTAGCGTTAGCGTTTTGCCACTTGTCTAACCCCCCTGATATTTTTTTGGTGTAACTGGGTATTTATATTGTGTTTTTTTTTTATAAAACTTGAAATTGTTGCACCACAACATGGATCAGCTCGCAGGAACCTAATAAGAAATTACTAACAACGATTTTATCCTGAAGAGATATAGCAGACACAGCACCACTGATATTTCATACTACCACATTAATAAACAAACACCACTCCAGTTTTTGAGAACATCACCCACAAGCATACACCCGTAATCAAAGCACTCCAACGTTCGCGCATTAACACTTGGAACGTAGCCAGACAGACGAATAATTAAAAAGTCAAAGGGCATTCACCTCTTCTACTGGAAAACAATTAAGGCAAATTATACTCATAATTATGTCATACAAGATGTGATCAAAACGACGACACGATATAACTATCAGTTTCCGAGATTGAAACGGTTAAATGTGTGACATAATTGCATTGGCCATTTGATATAATATCACGAATTGATCTAATGTTAGATCTTTTATCTTTATATAAATATATATTTCTGTACATGTGTTTGACCCCGAAACGGTTTTACCGATTTGAATGATATTTTGATGTACATTTAAGTGGGTCCCTGGATGGTTTGAAAATACAATTGGATCCGGTACATGTTATCATAAAATAATATAATAATACGTTTTCATAAAAACGCCAAAGTTGTCCTAACTTACGTTTTTATGAAAACGTACAACGTCTGTCGGATCCGCTAGTGTTTTATTAATACTTAACATTGGGTTGAATGGATGATACTTAATATAAATAGCAACACTAGAACTCTCAATCTCAAAGACAGAGGACTGATTTTCTAGCCAGACTATTCAGAAGACCCTATTCATTCTTGATCTAGATTCAAGGAAAAGCTATCTAAACATATATAAAGTAAGTAAAAACTATTTCCCCGTCTGCCTACTAAATGCCTTTCATGTCTGTCTGTCTGCAAAACACATAATAAACATACCTCGCGTACTCACACACACTGTCCTAGAACAACTCTAACTAGATCATACAAATATTTGTTTTGGCGAATCATTAGACACTACATCTAAAGAGCTGAAGAAAACAGTGCCTACACAGTCTACCTGGCTACCAGACTGCTCTAGTTAAAGCAACATACAAAATACTGAGCTAGATAAACATCAGGCTTCTCCAATTATGTTTTGCTTTCTGCATACCAAACTTTTTAAGCAAAAATCTAAAGAATCAGATCCAGTATTAATGAAAGCCAAATTACAGGCCAAAAATACATTATCAAATTCATAATGCAATGGCTTACATCACGAAGACTCGCTGCACGCACAATGCACGCAGCTTCACCCTCGATTGGGTAAACATTGTAATGAGAGCTGCCAATGCTGTCTAAAGGAGTCTTCCCACTACACCGTATCGTACCGACTATACGCATCGAATAATTATCTCCGTGGCAGAAAACGACGACTGCTAGACGTGCCTACAATATGTCGGACCGCAGCCCGTGCTGCGTCTCCAGTACCGCGCGTGATGACCACGCTAAATAAACTCGTGGAAACTAACCCAGACTGCGATCTATTGGTGGATCATTTCACCAAATTAATGGTTAAGTGCCTGCATTTTTGTGAGGCTAATATTATTTAATTAAAATTATTAGTTTACTTATTATATAATACTTTGGTTTATGTAAATGGTTTCTAAAGCCGTGTAAATCAAATCAAATAAATAATAATAAATAATTAATACCATGACCGTGCTAGAAACGTATCAGACAAAAAAAAGAAAAACATGAGACTATGCTTACTAGACTTTTCTTTACCGACCTTTACCGGAGCGTGCCATGACTGGACCGTCATCAATTTGACGGAGTAACTATTCTGCATGGATATGTAATGTTCTACTGGGCATTGTGGTTCGTTTTACGTTCACACACGGTCATAGTATGGTACGGTGTAGTGGGCAGACACCTTTAAGTTTCCATCGTAAACACTTGTTTCGTAAGTAGACTATTTTTAATGTTTGGATATCATCTGAGGAAGATTTAGGTTGAAGATTAAACTTTTATCCGGTTGTAAATTATGGTTTTGCCGATGGCGGTATTGATGGGAGGAATAATAAAACTAGCTTTGATATATCTCACAAATGAAATGTTGCGGAAACGGACAGCTTAACGAAATGCTGAGTTAAAGCCAAATGGTAAATCTTTTCTGCGGGATGTTCGAAAGAGTTACCGCGCCCCCGGGAAACAAAGGGCTGAGGAAGGAACATAGATGGGTTTTAGTCAGTAAGAGTCTGACACTCCCTCTCGCGTCGCCCATGGCGGGAGGAGTCATATGATAATTTCCCATCCGAAAAAAAGGGGTGAATCTTTGGGTCCTCTTTTTGGTCACCAATTGATGCCTTTTTATATCATCTATAATTTATTTGATCTATTTCATTATCGATTTGTGATATAGCAGGTGCCCAAGTTGCCTTGCATTGCCTTATTAGTAGGTAATTGCTTGGTAGTTAGCTATACATTCAAGTATTTTTTATTGTTAATAACGCTATTATCACTTAAGAAACAATCATGCTGAATTACATCAAACAAGGGAATATTCTAAAGACGATAGTTTTCATTATCACAATTTAATTAAACTCAATAATGTGTTTCGTTATTTATCAACCTTATCTTTTTTAACAATCTCATTAGCATCCACAGCCGCTAAATCTTGCTGTAATTTAGCTAATTTATTTTTAAAAGATGAATCTATATCCTGAACTTTATTTTCAGACAGCATTCTTCTGATTAAATCCTTCATATGCTTTGCTTCTCCTTCCTTCTCTGGTTTCCCTATTGTCTCTGGTTTTTCTAAAGTCTCTGGTTTCTTATCTTTATCTTTTCTAGGCACATCAAGAACTGTAGCATTGTTATCTTTGATATAATCTTTTATTTCTTGCATAAATGTGTTGTTTGTGTATACGCAAACTCTCACGTCTTCGACAAGAGTGAAAGCTTCGTCTTCAATGTTTCTGATGACTTCTATGAGACAGGCTTCGTGCATTGCCCCATGTGCCATAAGCTTTGTTAGGCTGACTACACCATCTATTAGTTTGCCTGTCACATCCATCATTGCGGATTTTATTATTGGTGACTGAAACAGAAGATTGTTGCTATAGTTTAGGATGAGTATTATTGATCCCTTGCAGGGCAAAAGTAGAGTAAGAGTAAAATTAATTTAGACTTTGTGAATAAATAAATCTTCTATTGGGAATGGCAACAACTAGAATTTTCTTCTAGTCGATAAAAAAATTATAATGTGTACAATTTTTAAATTATGCAAAAAGTCGAATATCCAAGTATTTCATTAATATTAAAGCATCAAACAACCACTCTATCGTTACCCTCCTACATCTTCTGAGAAAATCTATCTTGCGCGCTTTAAAATTTTCTAAAATTTATTTTTCCTACAAAAATGTATCAAATAAAACTATAAAACTATATCAGAATTCAGTCACTGAAAGCTTCATAGCCGAAATATTCTCGTAAACCATTCTAACTTCGCATTTTGTTAAAATATTCGCTTCACGAACGGAAATGAATCATATTCCGTGGGTATTACAAATCTTTTGCAGTTCCGACCTGAGTTAAGTGTTACTTTAATTGAAAGAGTAATATCCGTTTCCTGGTGGTGTTTCTGAACTATTTATTTATTCGTCACTTGAAAAAAAGGACCTGAACAGTTTTGAGATTTCTCGACGTTAATGCGATGACTTTCATGACTGTTGGCCGTTTTCGCCATACCTACAGCGATATTGCCAAAAACATTTGTGTCATGGACGGCGTTTAAACAAAGCATCACATTCCTTTATTGCGATTTCTTTAGAATTAACCACATTATTCTGCACGAATTTAATTTCAGTTCAATGTTTGATGTTGGTAATTACATACTAGTTAGCAGAGGCCGTACCACGACGGATCAAAGAAGTAGTAGAATTGCATTGTGAAAATGGGATGTTACTATACGTAGCGTTTAGCTTCGTAACTCTCACTTCTAAACAGTGATAGCCAAAGTATGTGATGGTACATCGGGGCCTTACTATGGCCTGGGTTGGTTAACACAAGAAAGTAAATGACGTCAAGCTCAGCTTTGATATAAATCTGTAAAGATTAGACAAGCCAAGACAATATACTGCACGACTTATATTGTCATCGACAAAAGTACTACAATTTGAAGCCTTTACAAACACCAGTTTTATAATGACCCCAGTTTTATAATATTATCAATATAGTTCTGAACAATGCGACGATAGATAGAAAGCAGGAAAGGAAACTGTTTTATCCTTTATGAATTCTGAGATCTATCAAAATTCACCTAAGCATGCCTCGAAAACGTTTCTACAGATATTCCACGTCACGAGTTTACCAATGTCACGTACCCATATAACTATTATCTGGATTCTTTGATTGTGTGTATATACCTAGATTTAATTGAAGAAATTATGTATAGGCGAGTTATTACTTAGAATTATCACCATTAAGCGTCATCATCGTCGTCTTGGTTGCCATTAAAAATCCCAGCAACCATCAAGTGTATAAAACGCTTGGTCTAAATCTCATTAAATACTAGGCCACGGTCTACCACCGTCCTCAATAACACAAATCATTAAAGACACATAATTGATACTAAACCACTATTACACGCATCATTGAAACCCCACACTTCGTCTAAAAGCCATTAATCCTCCCACCTTCGAGATGACGCACTTGATGACCTTCTTCAGCGTATCGTGGTCGTGTCCGCAGACCTTCAGGAGGCCGTAAACCTCGTTCTTTTGCTCGTATATCTGGAAATTTAATTTAGTATTATGCACCTGGGATTGCCTTTGATGTTGTATCGGTAACTTTACTTTATAGACTATTGACCCAGAGAAAACGTAGTCGAATCGTATGGGTTTTTCGATGGTTGATTAAATTTCATTTTCTTTAAATATCTTTTCCTGCTAATGACTAATATAGAGGCAGTAAATCTTTTGGAAATTCTCAATCTCTTTGAACTAAGAGATAGTTGAAAGGTAAAAGATTTTATATTATTTTATTTTGCCAGTTATCTAGCTAATATAAGATTAAGCCGTTTGAAACTCCTGCGATAATTCCTGTTGTAGAAATTAGTACAGACATTTCTATGACTTATATTTGCTATAACTATTCTAGAGTGAGACTCGGAGCTATACCTAAACGATCATAGTAACATCCCATTTTGCAACCGAATTATTATTTCTTTTATACTTAGTGGTAAGCCCCAAATAATTATTTAGCTCTAACTAAATTATCCTAACATAGCTATCAACAGCCGCCAATTCCTGACGCCAGAGAACAAGCAGACGAGCCACTGTTGTTATTCCTAAATTCTTAGAAATACTGTCCAGATTCCAGTTCGAACTATTTGCGTGGAACAGTGGGGCGGTCATGAACATCATCCATCAATGTTGTTTATGAATGAAGGAGAAATATTTTGTTTGCAATAAAGGCAATTCTTGCTACGCAAATGCTAGCTTTTACAAAAAAATAAACAAAGGAAATACCACATTCCTGAACGTGTATGCTGAATTTTCCAAAATCATTTCAATATGTAGATAATTGGATAAAAGCCAATTGGATTTTAGACTCAACGGGTGAATTGATTTTGATGTTCTGGGACTGATAATGGAATTTTAGTGCTAGCTTTAATTTTGATTTCTTGAGTTTGGATGTCTTTCATGTTTTAATCATCGCAAAATGAGGAGATGAAGAAATCAATAATCAGTTTACATTCAGGAGTACACAGTTGATAAAAGCTTTTGATTTTCGAGGCACCTACTTGAAATATGACATTTTATTCTTGAGAGTTTAGCTAGCTAGCATCATGAATGATCCTAAGGCATCTTCAAGATCTTTTAAATAAATAAATTAGCCCTATAACCTTATTAAGACGTATTGAAGAAGACCTTTATAGGATTAATGCTCCCTTATGACATTGTCCAAATCTGGTAGTTTTTTACGAAGAATAAACTAACGCTTACTGGCTTGATCCCCATCCTGATCATGTTCTTGAGTTCCAGCACGCTATGGACCGCTTGCGCAGGATCATGACCAATCAGTGCGTACCCACACACCACCATCTGATGAAGAGCCTTCTCTGCTAACACTGAGGTCTCATTCTGTTTCTTCTGTAGGCAGACTTCCAGCTGGTTTGAGGAATGAAAAAAAGTCGCAACTAGCAGTTCTATTTACACTCAGAAGAGATGCTAATATAAAAGATAGAACTTTTTGGAACGTTTGCCAAAATGTTTGGTATAATCTTCCAAGAGTGTCTTTTGTTTTAGGAGCTTTCTAATAGTATATTGACTTAGTATTCTTTCTTCTGGACTACCGATCTGATTCATTTTATATTATATCTTAGGAGATCTATAAAGTCAAGGATTCTATAATAGAGGTGCTACGCATGATGTCTAAAGAATTACTGAGAAGAATTACAACTCATACCTCTTTTTCTCCATGACCCTTGATGACATCTAGCATATCCTGGAGTTCTCCTAACCTATCCTGGATGTGCAGAGTCCCATTCTTGAGTAACAGCTTGATCTTCATAAGCACCATATCCACTGACCTGATCAATTCGACAACATACATCTTAACTATGATAGTCACATTACGTGAGTTTTTTAAATGAACACCATAATATAAAAATGAGCAGAATAAGTAAATAAGTAGTACCTTATTAGGTACTAGGTAGTACAGTTATAGTAGTCCGGTAATCACAAGCTCAGATGGTTCCTTACAAATGAAAAGATCATGAGATGGAAATCAAAAACCAAGCAGGCGCACACTGTAGTTAATTTTGTTACCACGGCTAGCATGGTAACAAATGCCTACAGTATATTTTTCTGAAAACCGCAGCTTATAAGATAATAGATCCCAGGAAACCTTTTAAACACCCTCTCAAAAACAGACATCAGACTATCTACTTACTTCTGAAGATCAACCTGGAATTTCCTCTCGAGGCTTTGCAGAAGATCATCGCTCAACTTCTGCGTTATTTCGTCCTCTATGACCTTATCCACTTCTTCTTTACCGATGTCTTTAGCGTCTGTTAACTATTATATTAGTTTTATTAAAGTATATTTTTTTCTCGGAATCGATAAGGGTCCATTTAATGAAGACAGTTTGGGCATATTACTTGTCTATACTATTGAAACACGTTACTTCCAGAACTACTAACAATTGTCATCCTTTACCAGCCTCCAGATATAATCAGTTTTGCGATGCAATAACAGCTTATCCCAATGACAATACACCCTACACCACAAATGGAGTTTCTTGCAAGTTTTTCTCCATAGGAAACTACTTTTTGGAATGGGCAACTAAATTCTTTCTTTTTTGACTTGCAAAAGTGCTTGTAATTAGGCCTAATTGAAATAAATGATTTGAATTTGAATAATTGCTTTAAAATAAGCTAAATGAACGTTGCAGCTCAATTTGAATCGCCGCCTGACATTTACCTATCAACCTATGGGTATTGTGCTACAAGTCCTTATTATTGCATTATTTTATAAAGTACCCAAAAACTTTCTTCTCTATTATTAAAAATAAAACTCACCAGTAATAAAGATAAGCAAACATAACCGATAGCCACAATCATGACATCCCTCATGGTGGCACCGACCAACAGTCTACAGAAAATTGTTCCTATAATAAATAATTCGCTCACAAATAAATCTGATATATTCGAATATAACAGTTTACGATGAAAAGTCGTAAAATTTTATCGATATACAAGTGTGAATAGGTTACTTTTTGTAAGTAAACATGCGTTTGATAGATTTATTTAACTATTTGTGTTAGCGAGAAGTACTTTCGACATACTGTGTTCTGTGATGATCAAATTGCCACGTAGCATTTCGTTATATGGAACGATGTTTTAGTGAATCTAAAGCTTTGGCAAATTTACTAAGATATGTAATTAGGTTAATCCCATCATGATGATGCAATCCTGTGGTCCCTCATCAGGAACATAGGGTTCTAAGAAGAGTTTTTTTTTACGATCTTACGGCAACTTCAAGGTCCTTCCAGCCGAGACCAATAATATAATAATAATCCCATAGATTTAATATTTACTAGCATTTAAGTTAGTCTATATATAGCGTACCCCCTATACTTTTTTAATGGAGTATCTTGCACCCTCTAAAAACAACAGAATTGTGGCTAGTTGCGCTTTTATATGAGAAGCCACGAGAACTACTAGACCTGACTTTCACGACACCTCAAGTGGTCACCTTTTCGTTTTTACCTATGGCTGACATCAGATATCGGCACTTCTCAACGTGGCTATACAATTATGCAGGTGCTATAATCCCTCATCTATCGTCCGCTGACTATGAAGCGTATCCGTAACCTATGTGAATTTTCTGTTAATAACAGTCATCTAAAAACCATCGTTTGATAACCCATTTATCATTCGATGTAAAATTTATATAAAATTCACAATATTGTACTTAAAGACCTCGTCCTTTAGTATCAGTTTCTAGCAGAAAGGAAACGGTTATCATGTAAATATTAGATAAAAATTTAAAAAACCCCCTACGCAAAAATGCCTTACATCATTTTGGAAAAGAGCTGTTGCTCTTACACCGCTTGACCGATATTAACCAAATATAGCTAAAAACCACCGCAAGGAAACTGGCTTTCAAATGAATAAAGCCGCATTGAAATCGGTTCATCCGTTTGAGGGCTACGATGCCACAGACAGATACACACACAGACAAACAGAAATCGACGTCAAACTACAAGCACCCCTGTTTTTTCGTCGGGAATTAAACATACAATTTCAGTAATAAAATTAATCTAATTTTCGTTGAGAAATAAAACAACATTGACAGTAAACACTTTCAATAATTTAATATCAAGAAAATACAAAAAACAACTCAAAATGGTGGGCCTGCGAACCAACTCAAATGGACCTGTATGTCTTGCAGGGCTTGTTCTTGCCACATCGACAGCAACGTTTTTCTTGTCCCATATTTTTATTTTCCTGAAAAAGTAATTGACTTTAATATTTGGAAATAATTCCCTCAGATCTTCGAAGACAATTTATTACTCAAGACCGTTGACTGACGCAGGGATAGTTTTTTGGTCCTTATCTCCAAGTTGGCTTTGGATATTGTGTTCCATGTGGAGCTGTGATGGCGATCTATGTATATAAAATAACAAATACGTACCTAAGTAAAATATGTCGACGATAAGCGATAGGTGGAATATATTATCTTGTTAAAATGAAGTAAGTCTTTTTACACTTTTATTATATCTAGGATGATCTACGCGAGCATAAACACTACTGCAAACAGGTTTTTGTTTTCTTTAGTGTCTTTGCCAATACAAGAGGATATAATAACATAAATGTTGTCTAAAATAACTTACATCTCGGCAACAAACTGAACGACACAAGTCACGGCTGTCCAAAGCCTCCAACAGGCGATAAAACTGGGGACAATAAAATCTTTATAAACACCTTCATCATTAGATACTACCGTCTAGCTAGACTTCTCCAAGAGTTTCACTGGGTAGATAAATATTTCTCCCTTAGTATAAGTATGGAAGAAAACAAGAGCCCATGAAAATTCCTTTGAAAACAAAAAATGTTTTTATATTCATTTATTTACAAGTAAGGGTTAAGTAAGACTGGTGGCTATAGCTAGGTGGGTCAATGATATTTGTAAGGCAAAGGGCAGGGATTGGAGGAGGAAAGCTGAAGATCGAGCTCAAAGCCGTGCCATGGGACAGGCCTATGTCCAACAGTGGACTGACACGGGTTGATGATGATGTAGTAGGATAGACATACCTGCAACTTTCCCTCATACAGAACGTTCAAAGAGAGACACACTATGAGCTCAGCAGTCTCCGAAGCTGCTCGTCCCACACTGAAACAAATACAGTTTATCAATCATTGACACCTCTTTTCGGTGAAAGACCCGTACGCTACCACCATTATCAAACTAGAAAAAGCATTGATTACCACAAAAGCCAAGTGCGTGTTTTAAGCTGTTTTAGATAACCTATCTATCCATAATTTGCTTACTAAGGATAGGTTATTGATATTTTTGTATGGATCTTATATAAAATTTCTATATATAAGAGAATCTACAGATCACATAAGACACCTTCAATGAGTCTGTTGACTAATGTTAAAGAAAAAAATCTAACAGCTACATGAAAAAGAAGAGCACAAGAAAAACCCACCCCGTTCCTTAAAAGTTGATTTTTGTAAGATTATAATTATTTGAACTCTGATTAGATGGATGCAAGCCGCCCAAGACCGATGATGGTTGGTGCTCCTTGGGGGAGGCCTATGTTCAGCAGTGGATGGCGATAGGCTGATGTGACGATGATGATGATTTGGTAAAGAAGTTAATTGAGATAGGGTTAATTGATATAAGGATGATAATAGTTCTGATTATTACTTACTGTATCATCATCTTGTACATGTCACACAGACAGCACATCGCTGCATTGTTCTCGTTCATGGAAGTTATTGAGGTCTTGGCACAGGCAGTCGGGTCGCAGTACATGGTGAATCTTCCAAGAGGTATATACTGGGAGGAAGAAGAAGAATAAAAGAAAGAAAAATAATTTATTCGAGGAGATAGCACACTCATAAGAGAAAACGAAAAATTAAAGGGAACTAAAATGATTGAGAAGCATTTTTGCTCAGTATAATACCGCAAAATATCAATAATATCGTGGCCTAAATACGAAAAAGATACAAACCATTAATCACGGAAACCATTAAGTACAAAAGTTTTGATAAATGAAAAAAAACTTACCAATATGATTACAGTTACGGCAAGAAACAAGAGCAATTTGGTGACGCATTCTACTGGACAGTTATGTTCTGAAAATAATTTCAATTCTTACTTGGCTATAAGGCAATTTCTAAAAATGGGATTTTTACCTTTTATGGTATGGTATTCTTTGAACAAATATTTCAATATTAACACTTTTTTTTTAAATCAAGTCAAAACTAGCTGTAGCTATCATAAGGATGATATTTATATCACATAATATTATTCTGATTACAGATTTCTTATATTAATTACATGATTATCATCACTATCAAAATTAAGACCTTCATCGTTCGTTGGTGGTGTAATACCCCCGTGCCTGCCCGTTAAGCCTTCATCCCCGGTTATTATTTTGTTAGCAGTTGTTGGTACAATAATTCCATGTCAGAGGCCGTCAGGTGGATTTGAGAAAATTCTGACACCAGGGCTTGTTAGGTTGGTAAATACCTGCAGCCCATATGATAAGAAGAAGAAGATTGTTCGTTCTGTTGAAAAACCAAAATCAATTACCTCCAAAAAACACAGATTGTCGTGGCGTACTTCTTCCCAATATTGGGCAAACATTATTAGTCGTCATCGCACACATTCCCAGAATCGTTTAGCTCTCATATTTCGGGATGGTTATTTTCATCCATCCCTTTTATAAACAACACTATAATTTCGTTCAAAGTAAAATAAGGAATACTACATTTTTATGTCAATTCCGTCGATTCTGACAGTGTATTTCATATTTGTGACGTTTTTTTTTTTGTTCTTAATTATATTATTAATACTCCTTTTAAAGTGTTGAGGTTCTGAAATAAGTTCGCATAAGCAGTCAAGTCAGCTTTTGTCGCCATCGCCAACGGAATATTTTAACTCAAGCCTATAACAAGAAAAATATACCATATACGACTGTATAATTTGGGAGTTAAGCAAAATGAAATAAACTATGGACGGCTGATGGTAGGCACAAAGCTAGTACTTCAATAAAAAACCTTTCTGTTAGTAACATATTTTATTCTCCTAATTTACTCCGTTTCAAATCAGCGCTAGGACAACCTCCAATACAAGTTTTGCCTTGTTCAACACATTTCGAACAATTTCTTGTGGAGTCCACGAAGCTTGTTGATGGCTTCAATGTATCCTCCGACTTAGTTTTTTTAGACTTTTTGGGTTTGCTCGCTTTCTTTGGCTCTTTAGGAACGATTTTTTCCTCAGATTTGACAGTAGACTTGGTAGATGCAGGTGACGGTTTAGCTGCTGAACTAGTACTAGATTGTTTAGTAACCGTCGAACTAGAGTAGGATGGTTTCATCTGAGAAGAAGCCGATGGTTTAATCTGGGTAGAAGCAGGTGGTTTAGTCTGGGTTGGATCCGGTGGTTTAGTCTGGGTAGAAGCCGGTAGTTTAGTCTGGGTAGAAGCCGATGTTGTAATCTGGGCAGTACCTGATGGCTTTGTCTGACGAGGGTCTGATGCTTTAGCTTGTGCAGCTATAGGTTTCTCAAGAGGTTGTGGTGGTGATAGCTTGGAAGCCATATCATATAACTTGTTAGCTAACTCGTCACCATACTGTTTAGCCGTCCCTGATACCGAAGGAACAGGTGCGCTTTTTTGTTTCTCATCTTTATTTCCTTCAACGATTGTGAAATCTTCATTGGAATCAAAATTTGATCTTGATGTGACAAGCTGTAATAGAAATTACTTTTATGATATAGCGCCGATTTTTTTTAACTTCTTTAAAATTGTTCTTAAACAAGTGTGTGAAACTAAAACGATTGTCTGCATATGGGGATTAACTATAAATAAGGCTGATAAATTGTATTCATGGATGGAAGAAACTCTTAAAAATTGTTTCATTCATCCATGAACTACTTACAATAGCATTTACTGGACTATAAAATAATAGTAAAAAGAAACAAATACGTACATCATTACCTGCGCATGTCGTCGGCAGGAGGTGCGACACTCCAGCACCCTGGCCATGCGTTCAAATACTTCGGTAAACTGAAACAACATACACATAAATAATTATAAAAAATAGACACCCAGCCTAGTGTTACCGCCTATCTAGTTACAACCATTTTATGCGTCTAAAATAATTGCTTGATTATACAAGTGATAAGACACAAATTGACTTGTTACAATTGCCTTCATACAACGATCTATCAGTTCATGAACCTGAGATTTTAAAACTGTCGAATAATATAACTAATCGTCAGAACATACAAATATCTAAACAAAACCGCTAAATACTGTCGATTTAGCTTCTCAAACGCTTCAGTTGGATCTATTCCAAAAAACTGTTAATTTCTCATTCCGCTTTCGATATTTGTAACACTCGCTTACCCTTTTGGCGAAGTCGGAGTAGTACTGAGATACTGCTTCTACTGAGGAAGCGAATATCCGAGTTGCTGGTCTGCATGTCCTGTAAAAGACCAAAAATATTTTCATCCATCATTGTTGTCATTAGCTTTTTATTTCTTTGAAAGTTCATTTAAAATTATTTATACATTTTGTCTGATTCTCAGTGATTATGAAATAGCAAAACTAAGATATATACCTATTGTCCGATTGCTGGGCACAGGCCTCTTCTCTTACAGAGAAGCGCGTTTGCTCAAGGCGGATCAGCAGAATCCCAGCACCTGTCCTACCACATCGTCCTCATGGGGTACACACGACAAATACCTAATAAATGGCTCTGATGGGCTTTCTAGGCGTAACTACTAATAAATAATAGGTACAACATACCTAAACTTTAAAGTGCGGCCAATGAAGGCCTTATTCTGAGGTCTGTAGGAAATATTGTCTTGATCAATTACTTCCTTATGTATCTCTTATGGCCTGGCCTTATCCAGCCAAAGTCAAACCAACAAGACAAACACCATCTGCTACTTACTTGAGGAAGTCTTCAATCAGCCCGCATGGGCAGGATTCGCAAAGACATCCTCTGCGTTCACTTTGAGCCTCCGTTGGAGCCGCAAGTCCACTCAGGCCGCTGACTCCGCCGTCGCTGAAGAAGCTGTGCCGGCACCCAAGGCGACAGTCGCCCGTCCATACCTGCCGGATTGCAGATGCAGTTGCCGCGTACCGACTATTCTCATGTGTCTGAAAGGCACATGTGAACATCGGAACGTGGAACGTAATGTTTTCAAGTAATCTTTGTAGTAGGTATTACAAAAATAACTGATAAGTAAATTAAATAAATGTCGAACAGTGGACCTACTGATGATGAAGATAATGATAATGAACTGAGAAGGAAGACCAGGAAACATTTCCGTTGTAGAAAACTTTTTTTCTTGTCAAGTCTTAGTTAAACAGAGGAATGAAATCAGCAATAATTATTATTACATTAAACTTTTTTAGATTAGTATCAATTTGATGAAATCAAAGAAAAATAACTTGGTTACTCATACACTTACTAAGCTGTATACTATAAAAATGAATATTGCGAGGAGAACGTAGCCGGCAACCATTTGTCTGGTTCCGGCTGCCACCTGAAAGCAAAATTACCTTTTTTACACCAAGTGGATTTTCAAATATTCTCCCACGCAGAAATATGAAGTTATTGATAATGTACTCTATATTTTTAACGATTATATTGCACTAACGCGGAAATGGGTAAAACATTATAATCGTTTGGCATGCAAAAGAGGGTAAAGGGATAGGAGCACCCTTCACTCAGTATAGTTAAAATCAGAAACCAAACCGACCCCCGCAACAATTAAAGTCAGACTCATGCTAAATTATACTAAATCTAACCCTTGCTGTGATACATATGCATAATATGCTTATTACAATCCCCTATTTCTCTCGTAAGACCCTCCAAGAATACCGTCAGTTCTCAGTACAAGATATTCAGGAGCAAGCCCTACTTACATGGTCTTGTTTGTCTCCAACAGACTCGTTACAATTTACAGTGCTTGCATTGTATCTCTTTCAATATTTATAATGCCAAATTTTATTGGTTTGGAACACATTTCTATTTTTGACAACGCGTTCGCGTGACAGATTAGATGTGACTGCATGCTACAGATAAGAAAGAGTATCTTTTTAATGGTTATTGTTCTGCTCGAGGTCAAGGTTCACGAACGATAAAATTAAATCACCATAGAGAAATTTTATCATCATATATCGGCCTGATGAAAAAAATTTAACTTCATTTCTGAACATACATTTTCAACAAATATTCTCACTCATCCACTCTTGTTCTTTTTTTTGTATATTTCTGCAAAATTCAGTCTTAACCCTACTTGCTATAGCAGTATATTGCCTCTTTGGTCTAGTAGTCGCAAACGCGATTTCTTTCGACGAGGTCTCAGGTTTGATTCTAGAGTCGAATCGACATCACTTTATAGGTTTTCACAAATTTTACAAAGCAGTCCGGAGTGTAACTCCCCGTCACGTTAAACGGTTATCGCCGGTTACTACCCTGGTAGCAGTCGTAGTTACAATTCCATGACGAAAGCCGTCAGGTGGATTTGAGATAGAGTTACTTAGGTGTCTAAACCTTCAGAAAGCAGGAGGAAAGTGCTAATCATGCCAGATATTATAAAAATCAAGTTAAAGGAGATCCAGTAATTATATTGTTTCTGCCACATTTTTTATATCATTTCAAATTGATATTTATAATGATTAATCTTTTCCAGAAACAGAGGGTCTTAGCAGTGGTTGTGAGGCAAGTGGTGTGAGAGAAGAAATAGCGCGAGATTACGCCGCTCTGCAGTCCAAGTTGAGGAGAGAGTTCTCCGACAGACGAGGGAAATTATATGCTGGTAAGGTATTGACAGCTTAACTACTGCATGAACAGAAGCAACGAAATAGAATAACAATGGAAACTAGTGATGAAAAAATCGAATCTGATTTACTATTTTATAATATAGGTTTAATAACACATGAAATCACAAAAAATATACATTATTTTGGGGGTAATGTTTACTGAGCACCTCAACAGGCTGTAACTAATTATACTTGACTAAGAAAATGCTAACCGTAAAGCCAAAATATTGCAGTAACTAGTGCAATATTGATTCCAGCGACTCGTCCGGTAGCAACAGAGGAGCAGTTGTCGGCAGACTTCCGCAAGAAACTTGCAGAGTGGCAGCTTAAAAAGGGTGTCAAGCAACCGCTGCCCGTGCCTGCTAGACAGGACCTTAGCGAAGACTTCCTTAGGAGATGGGGTAAGCCACTTGTATAAATTTAATCAATAATAATTCCATCTTTAAGAAATCTATATAATATAAATTCTCATTAAATCTTTGCTTTTTATAGACGAATGGAAACGTATGAAAGAGACAAATTCAGTTCCAGCTTGGGAAGAGGACCCCAAACCTGATGAAGTTCTTGTTCAAACATCAACTGGACTATTTAAATTCCAAGGTACGTTCATGCCTTCAGCCTGATAGTTAAATATATACGTACGAGTGTATACACAATACTTGAAATGGAAATAGTGTTCATCCCTTTGATTTTCCTTAGGAATTTCCCGATCCTTCACCCGCAAGCTCCATGAATGGGAGAAGTCCCGAGGCATCGCCCCTGAAGCCTCCACCTCTGCTCTCCTACGAGCAGCACGAGCCCGCAACAGCAAAGTTCCCCAGGCACCTCTCACTAGAACCCAGTCTGATGGCAGTGTGGCTCCTTCAGCAGCTGGCTCTGGTAGACTGCACGCGTCAAGTCTTAGTGTCAATGATGCCGATGACTTCGACTCCGAGTATGATAGAGAAGAACATTCTGTGAGTTATTATGGCATCATAATCACATTTGTTTGAACTATTTTCATAGTAAATTCTATGTTTTAATTAAAAAAAAAACAATAATGAATCTAAATTTCCTTGAAAGTATTAGATATTGAGCCCTATATCTAATAACAAATGACCATTTTAAAAGCAGGTTTGACTGAGCTTAAAAACTTATCATTAACTTCATACATACGTAAATTTCATCTTACAATTATATTCACAGCTGGGCATCGACGACTGTGATGGTCCACAGACCCGCGGAGCTGTTCTGGTAGAGGTGGAAGCCGAAGAAGTCTGCACAGCAGCTCCTCTGATGGCCGTATCCCCTCGCCACACCCCGCAGAAGCCAGTATATACGTATGGCCAAGCTGAGGCGAGACTATTATGTGAAACCAGCTCTGCAGTGACAGGGACGGCTGTGCTGCAACCTAATGGGGCTGGTAAGCTGATTAATAAAAAAATACAATTATAAAACAACGAACAATAAATTTATTAATGGTCCCATAGTTGTCCTTTCAGATGCCCGAAGTGTAAAATCAAAGGAGACATCCGGGGCACGGCCGAAGATTCGGGAACAGGTAACACACACATTATTTACAGAATAAGGAATTCAGTTTAAATCCTTCATAAGTAAATAACGTTACAGAATAAACACACGGAAAAGAGCCGAAAAAAGATCTTGAGACAACCGAGTATTGAAGAAGATGCAATGTTTATCAGAAAAACAATTGAAGAAATAGAAAGAGGAAGTTCTAGTCGTTTTAGAGATAGAGAAGCTACAGATAACGAAACCCGCCATAAAAGTCCGGATAGAGATCTACCTGTTATACCACAAAGAGAAATAGAAAGAGATTATAGCCCAAAAAATAGTAAAGCAAGTGACAAAGAAAGAACTATTGATACTAAAGACAAAGATAGCTTTGAGGAATCAAAAGATGATAGTAAAAAGAAAGATATTGAGAAAATAAATGGTAAAAAGAAATCTAAGTCCAGAGCCAGGTTGGAAAGAGAACAGTCTAAACCATCTGAAAGCGATACAGAGCCAGAAGCAGATACAGTAACTGTAGAAATACCAAGAAGAAGAAAGAGGCCAAGACGTGCTTCAGAGAAGCCAAGAACTCCACCGACATCACTGCACTCGGATTCAGAAGGAGAGGTCAGTGTGTAGATAAATTATTTATTTAAAGAAAAGTATCGATTATAGCATCGAAAGCATCTATATGAAAGGAACTATAGTTTTTTTTTAAACATTAATGTCATATTTACAGATCTTTGTCCTCAAGTTAAAGGCACCAGAACAACGAGACCATTCTCCAGAAGTCATAGTGAAAACCACTCGCAAAATCTTCTCACCAGTAGTTCGCAGCGGTGAATCAGTACCTAGAGCTGTTATACCGGTCGACGTTGAAGATCTCGCCGAAGTCAGACCTTCAGATCAAACTCATCGAAACGGAGCTAAAAAGAAAGAAACTAAATCGGAAAAAGGAAAGCAAGAAAAGACTGCTCGATCCAAAAGTTCTGGTGATCTTCAAGAGACGGATGAGTTGAAGAAGAGGACCAGACCTCCTCTGCCATCTTCACCTTCGTCGCAACGAAAGCCGCAGCCGCCAAAAGAAACAGCGCCGTCAATCCGGATTATGATACAACGTTATAATAAAAAGATTAATGAAGAAGGTAAGAGATCAAAGTCACTAACGGCCATTTTCAATATCTTATTTATCCATAGATTTGCTTACTAGAGATAGATTTTTGACATTAGTCGTATGGACTTTATGTCAAAATTCTATTTCTAGTAAGGAAATCTTCGGATAGATAGGATATTGAAAATGGCCATAATAAGTAAAACGATACATTCAGATTTACATACAACTCAAAATTCTGTATTTAATAGGTTCAAAAATATTTTTAACGTAATTTCACGCTTATGAAATGCAAATAACCCATAATAGAACATAATTGATCATAGACTCATCAACAGTACCAATAAACCTTCAACCAGTTATAAGCTATCAAAAATTAACCGATGTAATTTTTGCATTTGTTTTTGTCAGTGTACGTAACCATTTATTTGTTTGATAACTGAGGAAACATTATTACACCTACTGGCCAATGACTTGGCATTATTAAAAAACTTGTTTTTAAAATATGCATAGTAACTAGTTTTATAAAATCATAATTATCTAACATTCAAGAATCACAGCCAGTCTCAAAAATTGCTACATTGAACTAAACATGGATAAATGTAAATATAATATTTCGTTAAGAATTTCGGGAAATTTAATTTCCATTAAAATTCGATTATTTTTTCAGGGCATACATCAGGAGCAAGCAGTGGAGCATCATCACCAGCCTGGAGATCACCGTCTACTGAACGCCGAAGACCTCCCGATATGCCTGTTGGTGTAAACATCAGGTGGGTACCACGGTTTTATATAATCCTTTCTGAAATCAGCCCTTGCATGCACGCGTGAGACATTATACGTTTCTTAAAAGAATAGTATTGATTATGATAAAAAAACTGTAAGACAATAGACAAAAAAGTGCATCAAAGATTCAACCTACTTTCTTTTTCAGAAATA
This sequence comes from Pyrrhia umbra, assembly GCA_963891755.1. NCBI lineage: Eukaryota > Metazoa > Arthropoda > Insecta > Lepidoptera > Noctuidae > Pyrrhia > Pyrrhia umbra. The sequence continues at coordinate 14,196,015 of OY982928.1, forward strand.
ACCCATTCCTCGAAAGGGAAGTCCAAAAATCAGCAAGCGCCTGCCAACTGTCAAGACGTGATGCTACTTCAGCAGAGAAGCGCCTCACGCCGGTACCAACAACTGGACTTGATGGAGTTCTGAAGTCTCACAGTGCAAATGCCCTTCATCCAGAAAAATCAATAGCTGATCAAGTACAAAAGAAAATAGAAGATAGTCAAGAAACCATCATACCTACAGCTAGCACTGATACTATAGTGCCAGATCTTACAAGAAACCTTCCAGAAACTTCTTCAAACACTGAGTCGTTACCAGCGTTAAGGAATGTGTCAGATGTGACAGTGCCTACGTTCAGCAGTTTCATGTCAGGGCAACCAGGGTTATTCGGGAGGTCAATATCTGCTGTGGAAACTCCGTCCAATTTTGCTGATTATGAGGCCACAGCGTCGACACTGTCGGAGAGGGCGGTGAAGCTTCGAGCTGCACGGGAGAGGTTCTTGTCTTCGACGGTGCCTATGAGGAGAGAGGGAACCAGTTCTGCTAGTGATTTAAGGCCTGGAGACAGGTGGGTTCTTCATTTTATCCTTACTAATTTCTTAAATGATATTCCAAATATTGTAATCTTTATCCTTACCACAGAATACATAATAGTACAAGTACAGAAGAGCCACTTTGAAAAGTCATCTAAAGAAATATAGACTTTAGCGACGATACGATTAAGTTCAATTCAGATCGCGCAGCGCGTAATTACCTACGCTTATAGTTGCCTAGAAGTTGCGTCTCTTTCTAGCGCGTAACGCTTACCTTTTCTAACGAAAACAGGGTTGTCTCCTTTTAAAAAATAAATTAATCTAAATACTGAATTACCATTTTTGTAGTACTCTAGAAAACAAATGACTTTCAAAATAAAAACGTAAGGTAGGTGTTAACAGTACTTTAATTCTAATACATTTGTGCATACATACCTACTTACGTTTTCGATACCTTCACGAAAAGAGACACAGGCCTTATATTACTCAAATAATGTTGAATTACGCCGCCTTATTATTAATACCTTTGTCAACAAAAGACGTTTCAAATCGTATCACACGGTCACCGGAATGACTTACGATGCAAACAGATTAGTCCGGGAGGCCGTTCCTAAAAACTTACGAATAATTGAAACGAACAAATGAAGTAGATACGTATATGTATAATCAAAGGAACAAATCTTGCGCGTACGTCACTCACGGCTCGCGCGTGAGGCCCCAGTGACTAGCCGTCTCGGATAGGCCGCTGTGCGTAGGTACGTTTTTGATACCTACACGGGGAGTGGGACAGGCCTGTCCTTACTAATATTATAAATACGAAAGTAACTCTGTCTTCGGACTGTCTGCTACACCTTCACGTTACAACGGCTGAACCGATTTGTGATAGAATTTAGTTCGAAAATAGAATGAAACCTGAGAAAAGACATAGTATATTTTTTATTTGGATACAGCAAGTAGTCTCCTTATGGGTGAGACTGCGGGAAGATAGTATATTTATAAAAAATAGTTTTTTTTTTGGTATAGATAAATTAATTAACATTTATTTACAGTAATTATTTACATTACGAAAAATTAAAAAAAAAGTAAAAATTAAAATCGAAAATTAATTGATTTACTTTGGTATGTTTCCAGGTCAAGTAGAATTAGTTGCGAGAGTGATGTAGTAGAGGGATCTCAAGGGTCCAGCACTCAGGAGGCTGGAGCGTTGGGCAGGAGTGCCTCTACGGGCATGGTCAACGTGGATAGAGAGGCTTGGCAGAGGGTGGCTGAAGGTACGATTAAAATTATTTTGAAAGATAAACAAAAAGTCATTCCATTTGATTAACATAAATTCATTTTGAAAAATCTTTCCATTGTTTTAAAATCATATAAAAATATTTGCTTAAAATAGGCTGTAAATTAGGACTCTTTGTACGTCAAAATTACAAAAGACCAATCGAATCAAACGCCCACTCTTCACCATCCCCCGTCTCAAGAACCTATTTTTGCTGGGAATAAAAAGTGGCGCAAAACACCATAGCAACATAAATATATCTTTATTATTTATTAGACTAGCTTTTTGCCTGCGGCTTCGCCCGCGTGATCTGTACGAATTCAAATAAAAAATGACAGAGTTTCATACAAACTTTGCCCCCCTTTTTCACCCCCTTAGGGATAGAATTTTTGAAAATCCTTTCTTATCGAATGCCTACGTCATACAAAGAACACACCCTCTAAATTTCAGTCTCTACGATCAGCGGTTTAGGCTGTGTGTTGATCCGTCAGTCATTCAGGACAAAGCATGTATAGATCAGATTTATAAAATGAATAATAACTAAAAGCTTTTTTTTCTCTAGGGTCTCGTCGAGAGGGTCGGTCAAAGTCCCGGTTCAGTCTGGCTCGGCTGACGGCCAAGCTGCGACGGCGTGACGAGGGCGGAGCGGTCTCCCGCCTGTGTCGTCAAAGCCTACTGGTTCAGCTCATCAACAAACACTGAATAATATAATTATACTGTACGCATTGTATTCCGCATTTTATTTTTACACCCTTAACTGTAATTTCTAAGATACACTTACCACTGACTTACGATGAAGGAAAACATTGTAAGGAAACCTGGACTAAAATATCTGAAATCGCCAATGCACCTTGAGCAAGCGTGGTGATCAATGCTCATGCCTTCTCGTATTTAAGAAAGGATAAAGGATAAACAGGATTTAAGAAAAGTGTTATAAATTCAGGTTCCTTCACGATATTTTTCTTCACTATTAGTCAGTGGTGTCTAAGATACACTCAGAAAGTGCACATACAATGGAGATGCAGGCACCCATGGTGACTTTAATGATAAATTATTTTACTAAAACAGAATTACTTTTGGGCATTTTTAGTCAATTTAAAGTCGTGCCATAAAAAGACTGGTAAAAAAATAAAACAATTTGTATATACTTTATTTTCAAATTTAATATCGTTTCGTACAATACCGTGTTAACAGTCCGACGTCCGCATTCAATAGGTCGGTAACAATAATTACCATATCAAAAGGTGGATGCTCGAACTAATAGCATTTATTATAAAAAACACTACATTTCAGTTATTTATTAGTAATAATAAGACTCAAAAGAACACTTACAAACAATATTAATGGGTAATTTGGTTGAGGTAGATTCAGTTATATTTTTTTTAATAACTAACTTTTTTTGTTTTGTGGGTACATGATTTTAGGCATCACTCGCGAGTTTTAAATTTTCTGATTTTTATTACAATGCTCTCGAATTTTAGAATAAGTTTTCTAACTGCTATGTTGTTTTAATGTCCCAAGTTTTATTTTTGTTACTCTCGTGGGTAAGTTTAAATTTTAATAATTATTTATCATTAATTTTAAAACCAAATAAAAATTTAATAAATTTTATCATGTCCCCACAATATATTTTGAATAATTCCTTATTTTATAGTTTTTTTTGCGAACATTGGGATAATTTAGTACGCGAAGAATTTAGGATTTCTACAATTAAACTAAATTTAAATCAATGAAAAAATATTTTCAACTATCTCAAATTATACCAATATTATTATACCAAATAAAAATACGTTAAAGTATCCCAATTATTCGAAATTTACAAAATATTTGACTTAAAAGCACGGCTTGTGGCTATCAATAGGTCTGTACTTACATCGAAATTGAGCCACCACAATGGTCTTTAAATTTTAAACTTGTATAATATTAATATACAACAACGTCTTAAATTATCTCTTGTAGAAATGCTATTGGTGCTTTGCAACGAATTTCGAAGAAATAAACTGAACTTAGCTGACACTGCTGCGTTGGATTTGAAAATAAAAATACATCTGCCTTGTCTTGCCTTTTAAATATTGAACAAAACTAAAAAAAATATAAAAAATGATTTTCTACACATTAGGTATAAAGTAGTAGGTTTTTCCACTACTTTTTATATATATATTTTTTCAAATAGTTGTTTTTATAGGATAATAAACAGCTCTAGTCTTTTCTTATGTATTTCAAAGAAGACATAGAACGTATTCATTTTATTTATTTTTATTGACGAGACTACAGAATCCACCAGACTTTCTCGCTGGACAGACTTCTGAAGCTAAAAGCGAGAAATTGGTGAACTACATTAAGGCAGAAGTAATCATCGCAATAAAACAGTCTAGACTAATTGTATTTGTATTGTATTCTGTGGTCAGCTTACTAAAAATCTTAAGAAATTTTTATTCACATTTAAAAAACATTTTAAATAAAATAACTACAGAGGTTGGTCCCCTGATATTTAACACTAAAATAGTAGAAATATCAAAGAAAAAAAATACTTTATTTTTAATATTGGTAAAATTGTGTAGGGTATTATTTTTTTAGTTTTCATTATATCGTCGCAAAGATGACCAATAACATAGGTACATCCTGTCACAAGGGAACAAAATAAAATCAATCGAAACTCAAAAAACTTAAACCAACTCATGTTAGATCGCGAACTAAGTTAAAAGTTATATTTTTATTTATAATCTGGACGCGTTTCACTAAGTACATGCTACTAAATAAACGTCAAACTATAATGAGTCTTAGTTAGGTTATTTTTGTGTTCATTTCGTTTCGTTTTGCAATCAAACATATTTTAGGAGTTTCGTATGCGTGAGAAATGTGTAGGTTTATGAGACACGAATAAAAATCATGACTTGATCGCAAAACGTTGGAAAAGTCAGAACAGAGATTTTTTTTATAATCAACATAATTATACAGGTTGAATTGAAAAAATACCCGAAACCTCTCAACTTTTGCTTTACGATTTTAAAAGCCTATTTTTTTTCTTTTTTTGAGTCAAATTATTAGCGTGCAGGTATTTGGTGTTTAGCTGAGTTACTAGCTGCAGCTCTCATAAGCGATTTAGTTTAAACTAAGAAAACTACGGAATATTATCATGATTTTGATTTTGTGAAAAAAAAACATCGTTTACATTTCCATAAAGGTGGTGGTGTCGGGTATTTTTTCAATAACCCTGTATATACAACAAATATGTATAACTATTCGATTGCTTTACAGTTTCAGGTGTACCACGATATTATTTGCGAATCTGCATACATTTGCTTCCAAAGTAATTTGTTATTAAAAATTACTGTATACAATTTCTGTAGGCTAGCAACATTTTAAAATTCATTGTTATTTTTTCTTGCCAGATGGTTTCTAAATTACATAGGACTCAGCTGATGACAAAATTATATTGCTATTACAGAAAATCATACACAGAAAATCTTTAATCTTATTTTGTTACAACAACATGGCTAATTAATAACATATTATTGCTTATAAATGAGTTCTATTATTAATATTTTGTAACAAATTGGTCAGCTATATTAATGTTGGTTGCAAAGTTACTTAATAAGTATAAAATGTAACGTTACGTTTGTGTATAGTTTAAATAAAATAATAATTATAATATTATAAAAAAAAAACAAGAAAAATGTATTTACAACATAAAATCTGTTTGGTAAGTGGAACTATTGCAGTCGATATGGAATGTGCGTTAGTAGAAATAAAGTATCTATTGTAAAAATATAGTGGAATGGTATACCCGCTTTGAGACTGTTAAAAAAACATGTGAAAATTTAACAATGGAAGATGAACAGTGAAAAATGAAGTGAAAATTAATGTCAGGTTTCAGGGGATGGCTTGCTTTATGTCCTCAATCTTACTCCTACTTATCAAAAATGTTTGCCGATTCAATTTTATAAAATTAGAAACGTTAAGAAGGTATAAACTGGGCAAATAATGCTACTACAATAAAAATCACAATTTTCATTTTGCAAAAAATCTTAAGAATGGTTATTTTTAAAACCATCCCCATTTTTTTAAGTTTACAATTAATATATTGCGAAATGAGATTCAAAATTATCATCAGAGGCACAATATCAGGCTTTTAATTATTTTTATATATATTTTTTTCATTTTCACTCCAAGGACGGACAAGCCAATGTAAAAAACGATAAAAAAAACTGTATAGAAACAACAATAAAATCAATATCAGCTTATGGGAACAACTATTGTAGTTAACCTTAATTCTATTTTACTTATTTAGTTGGTCTATTTATTAGTTAAAAAATATTGAAAAATAATAATTAAAAAATATTGAAAATAAGTTATTTTGTGGTATGTAGGTGTACCACTTTTATTTTAATAGAAAAACACAAAAAAGTATACTGCATGATAATTTCTAAATTAATCAGTGATATAAATATTTTTTATTTCAAATCATGGATACATGCATGCATTTTTAATAAAATAGGCCAACTAAACAAGTACAACATATTTTATAAATGCATGCACTACTGTTTTATAAATAAGTTACAAAAAAACATTGTACATCATTCAGGTATCTGTTATTGCGTCGACGATTAAATTGTTTTGGTTTCACAATACAATAATGAATAATAATAGAAAAATAATAATAAATCCAACAGTTTTCAGTAATACAGTTAAAGTGGTCAAATTATTTCTTAACACAACCACGAGTGAACTTGAAACTCCATAATAATTGAATAAAAATAGTAATAAAATAATAAGTTACAATAAAATCGTTAACTACACGGTAATCCTATGGTAGAAATTAATAATTAACTACTATTTTAAATCTACGGTACTTTTTGAACATTCAAAGATAAATCTATTTTTCTATAGGTGTATAAAATCAAATGCGTGATAATTGTATTATTTATTTTAAAGTAGCAAATACTATCTGTCATAATTTTATTTATTATTCTTAAAAATGCAACTCTTACAAAAATTGTTTTAAAATGTATTTCCTTGAGAAATGGTATTTGTTTCTCTTCATAAATTATCTCCAATTTTAAGAAAAATATGTTTTGGTGTTTTAGTTATAGAAGTCATTAATTTAATATTAACTTTAATCTATAGAAAACATTGAAATCGTGATTTTTTTATTAAAATAGTCACCGAAGCGTTTGTATTTTAAATGTAATTTAAATTTCCAAAGTTTTTATACAACTTACAATTAAAAACTTAAATAAGTGATTCAATAAATCGTGTATTTATACATTTTTGGCTGTAAATGGTCCTTAATGTGGACTTCGTTTTACTTTTAAACTGAAACAAGTCAATGGTGATCCGAACAAGACAACAGCAAAATTCTTACACGCAATGTAGCAATACTGGATACAAATTAATAAAATAATAAAATTACTTGTGTGAATGAAGAAAACCAGCGCACTACGTCGAGACCTAGAGGACACGTTAAAATGTTGAATCAAAATAATGCACAATTTGTATGCAATATAATATTAAACTAAAGAAAAAAACAGCGCTCATTGTTTGCATCTATTTAGAATCGAAGCTGAGACCCTGTGACAAAACCTAGCGTCAAAGATAAAATTCTAAATTTTTAATGATCTAAAACTACATCTAAGTCTAGCTAACTTAGTGTAATTGAATTTTTTCAGGTACATAGTCGGCGTTTTTTCCTTTTCAATTTAATTTTAAACTGAGTTTATACCTTATAGATTATTTACAACTGCAGCCGCGTGCTCTAAAATGTCGTATAATTATTATTTTATACAATTAGATGCATAAAACGTCACATTTAAATTTTAGAGAAAAATGTACACTGAATATTATTGATTTTTTTTCAGAAAATTTTAATATTTGACTTTTACTCCGCGGCCGCTCAACCTTACAGTATAATTACTTGTACCTAGGTGCTTTTAATTCAAAAATATAAATAGGTACATTATATATTATATACTCGATATAGGCGTCTGATTTTAGTGCGATAAAACATAATAAAATCAGTCATGATTTTTTGTACATAAATCAAAACCAAAGATGTTATAAAAGGGTTCTGCCGTCAAAAGTCTCTAAGAACTCCAAGTGTTGGTCGATATTATCCGTTCAATATTGAGGAGGAAAGAAGACAAAATGTGAAAGTGTCATTCAATCTCAAAAGAAAACTATCGGTAGCTTAAACTGAAGAAAAAAAACACCATATATAAAAAAAATATACGCGTCAAATTTAGAACAGCCTCCTTTTTTAAAATCGCATAAAATACATCATAATATCGACCAAACAAGAGTCACTAACACTACCTTAAAAATGGGGAAAAAGAAATAAAATAACATTACGAATTATCAGTGAAATACTTACTGTCCTAATAATAAATAAATAAAAAAAAACACCACTAAAACTATCCAGTAAGTGCCATTAACCACTTCGATGGGTTACAGTAGAAAACTTAATCGATTCAACATTTAAAATTTTCCAATAACATCTAAAATAATCTAAAACGAATAAAATGAGGTAGATATACATTGTGATATGGAATAATGGTCAGCGAACATCATTTTATTAATGTAGGCTGCGCTGAAATATACTTAGCTTACGTCACGGTAGATTTGGCCACGTCAGTCTTGTACTTTTTATTGAACAATAATTTGTAAAGAAAAATACTCATTAATCGTATATCTTTACATTCAATTAGGTATAACTCCATGCAAAAAGGTTGAGTTTTTATTGCACCTAGAAATTATGACGTCACATCTCATGATGTACTGACGATGACGCAAGGTGCAAATTAAATTCCATCTAGTTGTGTTTACTTATTACGAAAAGTCAATGCTAATTACTATTAGCGACTAACGGTCCATTATTTCAATATTATTTCATTATAACTAGGTACTGGTGTATGAAAATGCAAATATATTGTTTACTGTATTAATAAAAACTAGTGTGTAAGGAATGTGACAACTAGGTGGGTTGAGGAAATCGCTTGACAACTATCTATCATTTACTAAGGTTGAAAAAAGTTAGTACGCTACTTTTTCGTGAATTCGCATAATTTTGTTGTCTCTGTCTTGCAAATATCAATCGCTAACTGCAAGATAAAGACAAAAATATCCTATCTTAAATATGTGGTAAGTAATTTTTATTTATCTGTGTTAAAAGGCGACTTGCACTACTGCGGAGTAAACTCATTTAACACTGAATATGTTTAAAATGTTCTTTTTTAATTTCGACTTTTTTAAACGTTAGAATTTGTAAGAGAATAAATATTATATTAAAAATATATTTAGCGGTAAATGAGCACTGGGACAAGCCGGCCTTAATTTAAGAAATGTAAGTGAATATAAAATATCTAATAATTATGTATTGTTACGCTTTCAGTACAGCTAATATGACCAGATCGTTACGACATTGGCATGACGTAAGCTAAGCACACCTCAACTTCATAAAAAAGAGGAAAAATGTGCAATAACGTTTTAGTAACTTTTTATAACGATAATAACGCGTGATTTTATAAACTATTTCAATTCTATAATAGTTCATAGTTCGTTGTAATAAATTTTTTTTTTTTTTTTTTTTATATAAACCAAGACCTGGATCTGTATACTAAACGGGAAGCCCTGCCTCTCAAACTAGGAAACCTGTATCTTGAGAGACAGTGATTCTGCTTAAACAATGATGCATTAATAGTTTATTAGTAGACTGTGTCGATCTACCTGAGTGACTATGAAAATGAGGCTAATATTGGTGAAAGCAAATGTTTTAACACTCGGACTGTGTGACAATAATGTGTGCGTGTGTGTGAGTGTGTGTGTATGTGTGTGTGTGTGTGTATGTGTGTGTGTGTGTGTGTGTGTGTGTGTATGTGTAGGTTGTGCATAATTTGGGATAATACTATGTTGGTACTTAGGAGACGTACTTGACGAAGGCTTCAGTTTGTAAGTAGTCCTGCTTCAGTAGCCATTCCGTTAATTTTGATTTAATTTCATATTTATTTAGATTAACAATGTTGAGATTTTTGTGGACTTGTTTATATATGTATGTACTTAATATGTAGAATTGATGTTTAGCGAAAGCGGTTTTATGAGGGGTGCTCAAAGGTAATTTCTTCCTTTTTTTAGGGTCATGTGGAGGAACGCTAGCATGTTTTCTAACCGTAGACTGTAGTATAAAAAGTTGCCGCACTGAAAGTACCTTAGAATCAGCGTATAATTGTGTAGTGGGATAGCGGTAGGGTTTGCGCGACATCACCTTCAGTACGGCTCTCTGCGCTCTTTCAGTCTTCAGGAGACTGGTTTTGGTTGCACCACCCCATACTGTAATGCAATACCCAATGATGGATTGGCATAATGCATAGTACACCATCTTCAAGGTCTTAGGTGTAGCCGAGTCCCTAAGCGATTTGAAGATATGCAAAAGTCTCAAACATCTAGTGGTGGTGACGTCGACCTGTTTGTCCCATCGTAACCCTCGGTCTATTTGGACACCCAGATATTTCACACTGTCGGTTCTAACAAGCGTTGGACATAGGCATTGTGGGGATTGTACGGAGCAGGTGTGCGCTGTTATGGAGAAGGTTTTGTCGGGCAAGTTGTTACGTCGTATGGCAAAGGGAATGTACAGTGTTTTGTCGCAGTTTAGGGTTAACAAGTTTAGGTTAAGCCATTTCATTATAATTGACATAGCAACTTCTGCATAGCGCTTAACGCTACCCCAAGTAGGTCCGCTCACTATGACCGCGGTGTCGTCTGCATACGCAATGATCTTGGAGTTGGGGATGGTCATTTTGCACAAATCATTGACGTATACTAGAAAGAGGGTGGGGCCTAAAATGCTTCCCTGCGGCACACCGTAAGTAGTTGATGCTTCGTCACTTATATACTCTCCAAGTTTTACTAGTTGGGTTCGGTTATTTAGGTAGTCTTTGAATATTTCGAGGGTATTTCCTCGTACCCCTAGGAGTTCCAATTTTGAGATAAGTTTGGGAACAGAGACTGTGTCAAATGCCTTAGATAGGTCGAGGAAGATCCCTAGACTTTTAGTACCACTGTCAAGATTCCTAGCAACCAATTGTGTCAGCTCAAGAACTGCATCTTCAGTAGAGATCCCTGTACGAAATCCATACTGATTATGAGCCAAGAGTTGATTTTTGTTGAGGAATTTGTTTAAGGCGTTATTTAGGATCCTTTCTAGTATCTTAGAAAGTGCTGGAAGGACCGATATAGGTCTGTAGTTATTGACACAGTTCCTGTTCCCTCCCTTATGAATTGGATGGATGATGGCTTTTTTTAGAGCGGCAGGAAAGATGCCTTTTTGAATACAAGAGTTGAAAATATACGTTAATGGCGGTGTCAAAGTCTGGCGGCAACTCTTTAGTACTAAGGGCGATATGCCATCCCAACCTATTGCGCAATCACTACGCAGTTGCAGTATAAGAGACTCCACTTCTGTTTCATCAACTTCAAGTATCACAAGGGAGTTGGAGGGGCCAGATGAAGTGTCTTGACATGAGGTTCCAGATGGGTTTGTGGGTTGGTAAGATTGGGACAAGATATTTTCTGCCAAGTTAGTGCCTATGGTACTGAAGAAGCTGCATACTTCTTTCTTTTAATTATTACTTTTATCATAATATATATTTTATATTTTACAATTACTTTTTAATCTATCTACTTGATTTCTTAGGTTTTAAGTATCTAGAAATTTGTGGATTAAAAGTTTTAAAACTGCAATAAACAAATTATATAACAGTAGATAATATTATAATAAAAAAAAACCTGTGCATTTGCAATAATATATTACCTATTGTGACGTGTGTAAAATATATATGTTAAAAAGAATCTGGAATGTAAATTGTGAACTTTACTAGCATCTGAGGCTTTGTCTATGATCTGTGTGAAAAATAAATCGGGGCAAAAAAATAAATATAGTTATTCATCATCATTTCAACATCGATAAAATACTTCTTTTTTATGTTATTTATGTACACGCGAATTTCAATGAGTGTTTGGAATTATTTTGGTCTATATTTTGTACGATTACGTTGCACTAATGGTGAAATCTATTTTGTATGACTTATGAATCAGTGTGTACTTCAAAGAGGCACTGTTTATATACTAACACAAGTACACCGCGCCGCACGCGATATATTTGTCGTGACGTAAGACGCGCCATTCCTACATTATTGTCGGGCGCATATAATCTCAGGCCGTTAACGAACAACGCTATATACAAGTGCATGTTGCCATAATATAGGCAATAAAAACATTATATATATACACAATAACAATTACAGGGGTGGTTGTCCACTACGGCGATGTCACCGACAGATTGGGCGAGAATAACTACACGTGGGGTACAACGGTTACGTCCGACCTGAATCCATTTTTAACACTTAAATTATTTACCCGTACTATTGTTTACCAAAATATATCAGCCTTACAATAATTAAAAATAAATTCTAACGTTAGGAACGAAACACGGTAAGCTATCCTCGCGCGAACCCGTATCAACCGGACTGTTTGAAGCCTCATTATTATCTATTAAAAACTTCAAGTAGGCATTACCCCTCCTTATTATAGTCGTATAACCATTTTACTGTGTCTAACGAGCAACTAGTAAAAAAACGATTTTTATGTCTGTACACAATCTCAATCCTTGACTTAAAAATAGCAACACCATTCGAATTGACGCGAGAAATCGGTATCGGTTGATACCAGATCTCAGGGGCCGCCTACCCCTAGTGTAGTTCTTGGTTACCGGGAGGGGGGGTGGTTTCAACCATTAGGTTGGAGCGTGGGGAAAATTTTGCTGTTGTCTAATTGAAAGTCGGTACTCCGAGTAAGCTCGGAGTTCATGTTGTCGTCTGGGAGTTTGTTGAAGGAGTTGTTGGCGCTGATGTCTCGCGAAGACCTGCAGACGTCGTACTCTGGCCTGCGAGAGGTGTCGAGGAGGTTGAAGGTGGTGGAGGTGGAGGTGTCGGGGTCCAGCACCGTCTCCAGCGTGCTGTCGGGGTCTTCGTAGCGCGCTACGTCGAACGCAGCATCGTAGCGTCGGCCTTTACGCATGCGGCCGTTTGGTGTCTTCGATTGCTAGTTAGAAAAAACAAAATCAAATCAATTTTTCCTCCTTATAGAATAGCCAAGTCTAGTGTGTAAAAGGAATAGTATTAGTTACATCTCTCTCTTTTCTTGTAGGGATGAGAAATCATCAAATGACTCCTCCGAGGAGTGTCAGACTCTTACTGACCAAAACAAACCCATGTTCCTTCCTTCACTCTTAGCGTTCCAGAGCCGCAGTTACCTTCATTCTTTACTTTTCGAAGAAAAACAAAAACTCTAGTAGAATAGAAAACAAAATGTATGGGAATGGCAGATAACTAGTCGTAAACGAATGTCATTTGCCACTTGTCTAACCCCCCAGATCAGATATATGGATGGTTGATATCCAGGGAAGGTATATGCTACTCACGTTGGGGTTCTCAGTGATGTGCACGTGGCCGTTGAGGAGCGGCTCCCCCGCGTCCTTGGACCCGCCGCCGTTGGCCAGCCGATTGCCGATATTCTGCGCAAACGTCATCAATATTCTACATCAGGGTTTCAAAAGCCAAAAGTCTTTTTTTTTTTTTCATAGAAAAAAAATTAAGCACTTATGAAAGGTAAAATTGGTTGCACGATTCCAAGTAGTGGGTCCTATAGAAAAGAACCGGCAAAACTTGTGTTTGCTACATTATAATATGATTAAAATATTATATTACATTCTTCTTCCTTTTTGAAGTTGATTAAAAACCCCCGAATATAGTTGTGATTCCTATGTCAACTAAAATATATTAATTACTAAACTTTATGATGCAGGAAACCGAATTGCTAAATTACAAGTATTAAAACCATTGAAAAACCATATTATACCATAAATCAAGTTGAAATTCCTGCTAATAATAAGCTCATGGTATCCCCAGGTTATTTTTGCAATGGTGGGTTAATAGTACAAATAAACAAATTTTAATTATGTTATATTGTAATGGAACTAACGCACCTCGGTACATACCTTCATCTCGGATCCTTCCTCTTCGTTACCTTCGGTGGAAGATAAGTTCCGTCGACGAGACCTGCCGACAAATTACAATCTATTTTGCAAAGCAATTCTACCAATACTTAGTAGATAGGTATAAATGTCTGCTCTTTTTATAAGCAGAATGAGGTTAATAATAACGAATAGAAATTCCATTTTTTCTATACGAATTTTCTCAGTAGCGTCATAGTAGAAACAAATAAGTAGGCCAACTCGAACCCCGAGTGAGCGATAATAGCCTAAACACGTAGGACTGTCGCTTATAGTTTGTAGATAAAGGAGGTAGATACACATAGAAATTATTACGAGCGGCAGTCCAGCGCGGGCGGTATTACGTACGGCGTAGCAGCGATAAATTTTGTCAGTATGTGCGTGCGACGACGTATGCATACGTAAAAACAGTGTTCGGTGCGTATATATGAAGTACTCATTTGTTTCTACTATGGTAGCGTCTTAGCCCACCTTTTTGAAGAAGAACAGGGGCCATACCACCATATGTTTTTGCAATCACTATCCAGGTGTGAGAGAGAGACACAGCTACTAACATCATATAGCACCGTCTCTCTTTCACAACTAAACTATTCCTACTTTGGCATGTCATGGTAAGGCCCCAGGAGTCAGATTGTCTTCAGTAAGTACTAGGTTTTGACATACCTGACAGGGGACTGAGACCTCTTTCTTCTGCGCCAGATGCAGATGGCGGCGGCCGCCAGCAGGCAGAGTAGCAGAGCACCGCAGCCGATACCAACACCTGCAGATTAAAGCAGTATTATAGTATTAACCAGTGGATAGAAAACATTTTATAGTGTAGTAAAAACTGTCCACAATTAAAGCCGGTTAAGTCTACTTAGCCGTGAAAGTTTTTATACAGATAAAACTATCTGTGTTTTTTTTCACACATCCAGGTAATCCAAGAAAAGCCTTGAGAAGTTAGGGGGAGTACGCTCGAATCTTGGCGTGTGGCCCGACACGCACTTAGCCGTTTTTTTTAGGTTAGAGACCTTCGTGCACGTACACAGATGATCCCAATATAGTTTCATCACAATCGGTTTAAATGTTAAGGAGTCCATAGAGGAGAAACATACAAACATTTTATTTATATCTATATTTTAAATCTTTCTATATATTTTTTTCTATTATAACAACGAAATCATAGTAACATTTCACACACCTCCTTTATCTCTACAGACCATTGTAATTCCAATAAAGAACAATACTTACTGAGGTAGAAAGAGGAGTGGTCTGGTGGGCGCGGTGGCACCGTCAGCACTTGGCTGCGAGGGCTCGGACCTGGAGCTGCCACCACCACGTATGTCGGCTGCTCGGGTTCTAGACCAGTTATCTGGAATAAAATAGATAGTTACAACATTGGTTCGAGGGTAACCTATAGGTATGCCTATACTTACAGAGATTAAACGCGTGAAAGCTTTTGTTATCCTCAAAGGTTTTAAATGATAATTAATCAAGTTGAAAAGGCCTGTTTAACATAATTATAGATTAGAGTTCCAGAAAGCCCATTTATAATTATACAATTGGGTAATTGACTGTTTTTGTTTTATTAAAAATCTATGACCGATTAAAGAAAAGATAAACAAAAGTGAAATATGAACGAAAAACGGTCAAGTTTAAGGCGTTTAAAAAGTCGTTGTTGAAGTCGTGTTGTCGAAGAGAGCACTATTTAAATATGACGTCATCAAATCAAAACGCCGAGTAACTCTATAATTTCTGTTTAGTACATGTTGATCGGTCATATTCCCAGTTATCTAACCTCTTTTAACCTTTAGCAAGACTAGTTGTCAGATTTTGTTGTGTCTGAATACATTTATCGGCTGCCATAGATTACAAATGACAGCAGGACAAACGACTTAACGTACTTTCTAAGGCACGGTGGGGTCTCGCTATGACAAAGATGGAAACCCACCCACCCGCCGCGTCAAGCGCAGTTAAGCCTTTGATCGGTCGCACCGTAAGACTGACACTTAGCCACGAGCTGCTCCCCACTCACGGACGTGGCAAACGCATATTAGCTCGATTGACCCATGCACTACTTAGCCACGAGCCCCCAAAGCTATAGATTCAACTCACATGAACAGTGTTGGTGGTGACGTTGATAGTGGGCCACCTGTCCAGCGACTGCGTCAGGTTCTGCGAGTACATGACGATGCGAGGGCCGTCTCCTCGCCAGGTCACCTGAAGCCCGGACCGAGTGAACCAGTACTGCAGGTCCTTCGCTTCTGGAAGATTAAAGACGTGCTGGATAATCATAAGGGACATTAAACTTTAAGTATAGGTACTCCAAATCATGAAGAAACATTAAACTTTAAGTATACTCCAAATCGTGGGGACTCCCGCATCTCGTGAGAATAACTTTTTGAGTTTCAATAAAAATACCATAGTCATGTACTTGCTTCAACTCTGGGTTTTTATGGAAACTTAGAGTTCAAGCTTATCTCGGCCATACCAAACATCATTACAATCAACACTACCTTTGATTTACCTATAATATAAGAGCAAATAATTCATTATCTGGCTAGCCTATTCCCTAGCAGCTTGGGGTCGGTCTTCCAGTCTAACTGGATGCAGCTGAGTACCAACGTTTTACAAAGAACGACTGCCTATCTGACCCCCACAACCAGATCCAGGGTTGTATGAGCAGATAAAAAATATTTTTCATATGTTAGTGTTTTTGAAGTCTTAATATTTCTTACAAGAGTCCTAAGGTTTAATATCCTTTTTTTAAAATAATCGAAGACATCCACTTACCAGGCACTTGCACAGAGATGTTCAGTATAGAGCTGTGACCGAGTGGCTCGTATCCCGTCACCATCACATACAGCTCCTTTGTCAGGTCTAAACCGGTTAACTGGAACAAAATATTTAATAGAGATACCTACAGATAAAAAAACAATCAAATATTTTATACGAAAAACTGATATTTTTTAGATCTAAGTTTTGCCTGTGAAGTGTAACATGTTTTATGTCTTTAAACCCAAAAGTTGTTTTAATTTATGTGTCATTGTATATTAACAAACATAAACCCCCCCAACACGAATAATTAAATACTTATTACCGCATTTGAAAATGAACTTTACACTCCAAATATTAAGGTTCACACTCCCAAATAACCTTTCATCAAAAACTTACCAAGACAGTATTCCCCATAGTGTCGACAGAAGCCCACTGATTGATTGGCAGCTTGTGCTCATTGCTGTAGTGTATAGTATACTTGTCAGGCACGCTGTTCCAGGAGACACGAAGAGTGGAAGCATTCACCAACTTGTATGTCAAGTCTTTAAAGCGCTGAGGACCTGGGAGGAAAAGAAAGTTAGATTAAATAAGGTCCTCGCTAGCCGGACGAGGTTTCCGTACCTTGGGGTTTGGTCTTTTGGACATTAATACTATTTTTTAAGAAAATACGTAGGTTTTTCGACTACTAGCTTTCCGCCTGCGGCTTTGCCCGGGTGGACAACATAATTTTGGTTGTTTAAATTTTTCCTATCCTGGCGGGATATTGAAAATTATTGAAACACATGTTCCCGCGGTTTCACCCGTAGCCTGACCGTACTTCTTGACGCACCCGGATACAAGGCAGCCGTATAAACTTTGCCAGGGCCGGACCGAATGACTGTCGCGCGTGTAATATTTTTATATTGTGATATCTTCTAAGATATTTGTGCAAACCATATAGAGTTAATTTTTAAAATCGGTCCAGTAGTTTTTAAGTTAAATCGTAACAAACAAACAAAGATTTTTTGTCTCTTTATAATATTAGTTTTTTGCGTGAAAGAGTAGCAAACATAATATCCTCACAAACTTCCTTTTGTGAAGACTAACTAGATTCCTTCAGATACTCACCCTCAGAAGGCGTGCTAATATATATGGGCGCGGAGAAGTCCCCGACTGCCGCCCTGGCTGGTATGCGCGCTTGAACCCTGACCTCGTACTCCGTGCTCGGAGACAACTTATCTATGCGGACTGTCTTGCTGTAACTGTGGAGACAATTGATAGCATGAGGTACACTTTCGGACGGTCAAAAAATAATCTCTTTTTTTTCTGACTTAGATAGTTTACATTACCCACCAAACAATGGAAACAGTACAATAGTATGAAGAAGAGAGCAATAGGTCCACTAGCACTCTATACAAACACAGACCGCGTCCGTATCGACCTCGCCACCGAGGTCCGTCGCGACGACCTTGTCCATGCCCTCCCGATCCTAGCTCGACGAGCTGAGCTAATAGCTTTAAAATTCCCGATTATAATAATCATATATATTCTGATCCAGCCTATCCCTTGCTGTCCTTCCCCAGGACGCCCTAAGCATTATAAGGGCCCGTACCCCACTGGGGGGTACCGCTTGTAGTCGTTTAGTTTTGTAAGTTAAGCCCTGGCTGGAGGCCCTAAATTAAGGCACTTCACTGGCAAACCCGGTTAAGCAGTCGACAACCTTCTAGGTTGACCTGCGAGATGCCATACACAAAAAGACAAAAAAAGGTACAATAGGTACAAGTTGATATGGTTAGTAATTCCTGAAATAATCAGCTGTTACAGACAGACAGACAAAGGGTTCCTTTTTACCCATGAGGCTTTTTTGCTTCGATACCATAATCTTCTACCATCATCTTACTCCACAGTACCTTTCAAGACATTCGGCATTTCCATCCACCTTCCTGGTGCAGACCATGTAGGAGTAGGTGTCAGGGGATAGATCAGCTTCCTCGCAGCGCCAGCGCACCGTGAACTCTCGAGGACCCACGTCTGTCACCTCCACATCTTCGGGAATGGCTTTCACCTCGCTAAACATTAGACGGATTTAATTAAACATCGAGTAGTACTAGTATTCAAATACTAGTGTTGTAATGACTGCCTTAATGATATGGCAGGAATTGATCAAAATCTTCAGACGGTTTTCTCTTCTTAATATGTGGGCTGCAGGTTTTATTAATTTAGCTCTAATGTCAGAGGTTTCTTAAATCCACCTGACGGCATCTAACAAGACATTTTAACAACGATTGCTATCAAGGCGGTTGGACGACAGCTTAATGTCCCCAGGCACTGGTGTGTAACACTGCTAACTGTCACACTCCGTGTCTCTTTGTATTTTTTTTAAATGTCCACTAAACGATTTACGCCTGAATCGGGGAACGAACCCGAGACCCCATTTACACCAGTCGCGTTAGCGAACACTAGATCAACAAGGTAGTTGAAATAAACTTCGGTATTAGAAATACCTATCACTTTTACAGAAAAATAAAATCATTTTGACACAATGCAATCATTTCGCACCCTGCTATAAAAGATGTATTTGATGATTCCATTAAAACAGCATTTTGTAAAATCTCCCTAAAGCTTTTTACTATCATACACAATTTTCCTATGCTACACGCACCAGGGGTTTTCGAAAAGCCTTTATTTATCAGCATAATCTTGGCAAGAAAAATATCTCGTCCCACTTTACCAGCCAGTACCAGTTTCTTAGAACTACACTTATATCACTATAAAGAAGATCATCATCTGTTTGGGGACAACAGAACCTCACCCGCCGTCGGGGGCTAGGATGGCGATGCTGGTGGACGTCCAGGGGACTAGCGTCAGGTTCTGGTGCAGCCAGGGAAGTATCTTTGTGCCCAGCAATCGAACTTGAAGCGGTTCTTGTGACGAACCTGGCAAAAATCAAATTGTTATAAATGCAAATGTTTGTTACGCTGTCGCGGTAAAACGGCTGAACTAATTTAGATGGTATTTGGTATGAAGGTAGATAGGATTCTGGAGACGGTCATAGGCTACCTTTTATCCGGGTGCAAGAAATAGTTCTCTCAAGACGCGGGTGAAACCGCGAGTATTAGCTAGTAACTTTTCTTCTTTGTACATAACATAACAGCACATCTGTTTTCCTCTAAAGGGTTAGCAAAGGTATACTGCATAGGTTTACTTGATGCGACTACTATAAAAAATAACAAACCTATTTGGTTCATACTTATCATCCATATTTGGAGCCATAACTTTTGGACCCTTTAATAACCTACACATAACCAAGGCCTGGATTTATCTGACGTTTAAAATATGGTCACCCATCCACTGACTCACTCTGCAAACGCAGCTTAACCTCATCTCTAAGTATTTCAATTGCTTGAAGCAAAAACGTATAAATTTTACCTTTCAGAGTATAGTTGGTGACTTTCCCATCAAGGGTGACATTGTATTCATCGGTGCTATTCTCAACCTTGTACTGCAAGATCCACTGCAGCACGCCAGGATTCTGGTCTGCGAACTGCTTCCAGAATACGAGGATATCATCATCCTGGCGAGCCAGTTTAATTGGCACTGGAAATAATTGAATCAGATTAGGTTATGAACATTCAAATAATTTCATAAAAAAAAATTGAGGACTGAGGATTTAACTGAGGATATAATTGAGGATTCCCGCAAATCATCGCGGTTTGCAGGTTGAGAGACGTTCGTTTGAAAACGAAGCTATAATAAATATACTAATCAGTTACGCTAACAAGAATTTACTTTAGATTTTTTTTTATTGAATTTCAAAATAGAATGGGGAAATAAAAAACCTAAGCATTTTAGTAAACACTGCAATCAGTATTTTTGAAACAAGTGGATGGATTGATAAGCGAACAAAGCAACTATGACCTCTGAAATTTAGCGAAAACGGTCCTCTGTTACAAGAACCCTCTAGGTATTTTGACCATATTTTGAACGGATATTTGAAGTCCTAGTGCACATTTTATGTCCTGTTAAAAGTGATTTCCTAGTGCACCCAAATGTTTTTGAAATTTATTTATGGTTTTCAGTACAAAAGGTAGATTCTGCTTACCTCCCTGTCCCTGGCAGGTGACACTCTCCGACATGCCACTGGCGACATTCCTGTTTGTCGTTGGTGATTTGATGTAGGCACGAACCTGTGTACCAACGAGAGAATGATTAGCACCTAGTCCTCATCTGCCTACGTGACCAGCGGCATAACAGGCTTTCCGAGGCAGGGAGGACTCTCGGTATGACAGAGATGGTCACCCATCCGCGGACTAACCGCCCTAGGTGTAGTTAAACTTTTGATCGTTTGCCCGTGCCGCTTTTACTTAGTCAAAAGGTTATCTGAATACAAATACTAAAGTGTAAGCGTTAGAGGCGATTCAGGTGATATACTATAATGTTATTTTTTTTTCCAAAAAGCTTCAAATATCAGATTTATAACCACAGGCTCGACAATAACCTATGGCTAACCAGACTACTGAAACTTGATTATAAATGAGATCTGCATTCTGCAATGACAGCTGATGTGCCATACCAAAAAACAGAGCTAAAATATGTTTATTTGTAGGGTAACAACCCTACAATTTGTACTTAGAGCTTCATAGCAGAAATAAAAGTGGTGGTAGTTCTTCAAGGACAAATTTTCTTATAAAAAGTTTTAATTTTTTTAAGCTATTGAGTTTATTGTAAAACTCCATGAGCCCCACCCTACATGCTGAATAATACTAACCTGAAATCCATATGGTGTGAGCGGCTCCGCTACGGATATGATGTCTTCGATGCCTTTGACTGGCTGGCCGGGTAGTGAGTTCCCACCTATGGTATAT
The DNA here is from genome assembly GCA_963891755.1 of Pyrrhia umbra. Lineage (NCBI taxonomy): Eukaryota > Metazoa > Arthropoda > Insecta > Lepidoptera > Noctuidae > Pyrrhia > Pyrrhia umbra. Next base: position 14,217,462 of record OY982928.1, read on the forward strand.
AATAAGAATAAGGAACTATACAACTAACTATTATAATACTAGGTTCATCATCATCATCAGCCCGTGTTAGCCCACTGCTGGACATAGGCCTCTCCCATGGCACGCCACTGAGCTCGATCTTAATGCTAGTTAACTCTTATTAATTTGGCATCATCAGTAATTATTTTTTATTTCATACACATTATTTTAACTCTGATTGTACGGTCTGCAAAAAATGTGGCTTAAACTTAGACCAGACTTTGATGTTACCTACTATATTTTTCCTGATGTTGCGATCAATGCTAGTAACTTTTTTGCTTAAGATGAGGCCCTTTCCCAGCTTCTGAATGTTTAATTACTGAATATACAACAAGAATTAGAAAGTCTTGCATAAATGGTACAATGTCCCAAAAAAAATGTAAACGTAGAGGTCTAAAGATCATTCATCATCATCATCATCTGCCTAGCCTTTTCCCAACTATGTTGGGGTCGGCTTCCATTCTAAACCGGATGCAACTGACTACCAGTGTTTTACATGGAGCGACTGCCTATCTGACCTCCACAACTCAGTTACCGGGTAACATATATACCCCTTGGTAAGACTGGTTGTCAGACTTTCTGGCTTCTGACTACCCGTAACGACTGTCAAAGATCTGCAAATGACAACCGGGATCAACAGCTTAACGTGCTTTCCGAGGCACGGAGGAGTCTCCAGTGATTAATCAAGTCCTTACCCGGCGTGGTGATCTGCACGGTGTAGGCCATGACGTCAGCGAGCACGCGCGGCCAGCGCACGAGCACGGCGCGCGCGCCGGCCGGGCCGCAGCGCACGCCGCTCGGCGCCGCCGCGACCACGCCCGTCACGTTCAGTGTCGCCCACGCAGACGCTGACGATATACCATTCTGAGCGAAGCACTGGTATATTCCTAGGTAAAATGATAATAAATTTAAAATTTAAAAAACCCCTCACTCAAAAATGCCTAACATCATTTTAGAAAAGAGCTGATACTCTTACACTGCTAGACCGATATTAACCAAACATAGCTAAGAACTACCACAAGGAAACTGGCTTTCAAATTTAAAAAAAACCACATCGAAATCGGTCTATCCGTTTGAGAGCTACGATGCCATAGACATACATCGACGTCAAACTAACACCCTCTTTATGCGGCGGTGATTAAAAAATTGAATGTTATTGTCCTACAGTATAGCAAAAACTTCTATCTCGTTCTGACTGTTCCTGTATTTTCATGTTTTAGCTACAAGTCTGGCATGCTAAGTCTTTACTTAGCATGCCGATGACCACAACTCCAGCTAGAGACAGATAATTACGAAGTTTTCTACCGGGAGCACTAATTCGGCGAACTTAATTTAATTACTAAATTTTTCAGAAGAATATTTTTTTATCCAAACTGTTTTACCTGCATCGTCAGAAGTAACGCTTCTGATTAGAAGTTCCAGTCGCTTGGTATCAGCTGATGGTAACACCACAATCTAGAACATTGTAAAAATCTTCTTAATATTAAGTTTAAACATCATGTAAAATTTTGATTTATTTATGGGGACTCTTAAACTGCCAAGAAAATCTTTAAGTCTGATAGACTTTTGCTCTAAAATTCTTACACTCGGTTGCACCGAACTTTTTATCATTAATACCTTTATGAGTACCTTAAAACATTATATAAATAATTAGCATAATTTTATTACTTTTCATTACATCAATACATAGATATAACAATTAAATAAACATGTATCATAAATAATACGACGAAAAACATAAAATAATAGGAAAATTATTCAGTTTTATCCTCCATTTTGGCAGATCTTGAATGACAGTTCTTCTATTTCACGTATAAGCAACCGCATATTTTTTTGGAGTAACCGGTTGTTAGACTCTTCAACTACATTTGGTTTGACTGGAATCCGAATCCAACATAGTTCAGAAATCCTAGCAAGATGACAATCAACTAACCCGTCCGGTCAAGGTCAGCGGCTTCCCATCCTTGTACCAGGTGACGGTGGGGGCTGGTTTCCCGGCCGCCGTGCAGTTGAACCGCACCGTGCTAGCCCCGAATGTCTGCTTCGAAGTGGGGGGCACTGTGATCTTCACTGGCTCCGTCAGCGACACAGAGAAGGTCTGAGGATCAAGGATTTTATAAATAAATACATTTTATAAAAACCAATCATTAGAATACGTCGGTGCTAGAATTTCGCGAAGTTATTCGTATGATTTGTTGTAAAAAGATCACAGCTAAAACAGTCCACAATTTAAAGGGAAGGTGATAATGTGATGTTCGAGAACACAGGTCAATATAAATCTTTTCAGAAATATCAAACTCTGAGAAATTTATACTACCTATCTGTATTATAACGTGAGAATCCTGGAGTCTGGAAAATTAAGGAACGTGCTTTCTAAGTAGGAGTAAATAATTAGAAACTAATAAGTACCTATATGAGACTATTTTCAAGTTTATCTTGGATGCTACAGAGGGAAACTAATCGAGAAAAACCTGTTTTGTTTTTGGTAATGGGAAATCATCAAATGAGGAAGGCTCAGACCCTAATGACTAAAACCTATTTATCTATGTTCTTTCCTCAAGCGTTACCACGACCCTAGGACGCAAAGGGCAAACCCTTTCCCGCAGCCCATCGTGAGAAAACCTTAAGCAAAGTTTTGTCAGTTTAAAGACCATTTGATTTTTCCATAAGCTTCTTAGTAACACCTCGGAGCTAAACACAATAGACCTCCTCCAATTAGAGGGCACTTGTAACATAATTAGTGAAATATTGGCATGCTATTCCCACCTCTGCTCACCACATCGCGAAATATTCGCAAAATAGGCTTGATGCTATATCTCATTATAATCACAAAATAAGAGCAAACAAATCTTTTGTATTAAAATAACAATTTCCTTATCAACAACAGAATCAAATATCAGAATATAATAATCAAATACGCCTCAGGTTAACATCAGTTAAATAAAGCAATATATATTCAATTCTTAACACAAATGCCTTCCAGCTATACAGGAATATTCCAGAAGACATGACATGACGAGTATATACCTCTATGTACTCAAACCTGAAAGCAATCATGAGTACATACAACTTTATCTAATTTGAATTAAATATTATATGATAAGCCTTCGAGTTTGCCTCATTTAGGGTGTGTACACATATGAACGCGTAACTGTGATATGCAAGAACGCGAATATGCGTGCAAGCTTAAAATCACAGTGCCTAAAAAGGTGCTCTATTTTTATTGCAGGTTCTTTGTCGTAATGATACCGTCTCACTTACGCAAATATGACCCACAAATGACATAGAATACTATACTTAAGATACTTTTCTAATACTTATAGAATACTTGCGTGAAATTTTTCGACACTAGATTAATTAAGACACTAGATTTAAAATAGATGGAAAAAAAGAAACAATAATAATTTTCAGGCCACGTTTGGCACATAATAATTAACATGAATTATTATAATAATTGAAGTCGGCAATATTTCAAATCTAGTTCAGAAAATATTTCGTTTGTTTTTTAAGGATCGTTAAAAAATTTACTATACGCGCGAACATTTCTACACGTGACCAGTATGTATGTATACACCCTTATATCTCCTCGTGTATGCTTCAGGCGAACAATTCAACAGTACATTGTTAAACAATAGATAGGTTTACTCATTATCTTTACTAATATTATAAATGTGAAAGTAATTATTTCCGTCTGTCTGTTACATAGGGTGAAGATGAAGTTTTTAAGGATTGAAATCTGATGAAAGACATAGGTACGTATTTGAAGATAAATAATTTCGAGTAAAAAAAAACACGATCTGCAAAATATAACTATACCTACAAAAAAACATGAATCATTCACATGAATGTGAATAATACCAAAATCCTAAATAAAAAAGTAACAAAACCTTTGACTTAAAACTAAGGCATTCACTCACCTTGACAAGGTCGCTGTTCCCCTCCACAGTGCAGGTGTATACCCCCTCCTGCTCCTGGCTTACGTCACGGAGAATCAGGACCTCCTCTATCGCCTCCAGCTCGCTGGTCCTCTGTCCAGGTTGGGAGAACTCCCATATTAGCTGGAAATGGAAGATTATGTTAATTTAGCCAAAGTTCAAGAATACGATCGCTTTCCCGCAATTCATGCGCGTCCTTAGGGAACTTCTACACATCATCATCTGCCTAGCCTTTTCCCATGTTGGGGTCGGCTTGGAACCTAACCCGGGTACTCTGGAATCTAAGATCCTTTGAAAGACTGGTTGTCAGACTTAACGACTTTTGACTACCTATAACGACTGTCAAAGATTTATAAATAACAGCCAGTAACAACAGGCTGACGTGCTATCCGAGCCACGCAGGAGTCTCGGTATGACATAGATGGTTACCTATCCATTTACCAACCGCCGCTAGCACAGCTTAACTTTGATCGATCGATTTATGCGGCTGTTGACCATGAGCTCCTCACACGGACAAAAGACGATCGGATATTTTTTATTATAGTGGTATTGCTTACCTTAGGCCTAGGCCATCCAGTAACAGGACATGGTAACACCACGGTGCTCCCCTTCGGAACAGCTATGTCTTTCTCATACTGGACCGGTAGAATAGCCGGATCCAAGTCCGGATAATCTTCAACTTGCAGCCTCCCTCCATGGCTGACTCTTGTTCTGTTTGCGTGTGAGTTTGTTGCTTTGCATCTGGTGAGGAGATGAAGACATTATGACAGAGGATATCAGAAATAATTTATCTATACATATACAATGCTTTGTCCTGAATGACTGACGGATCAACGCGCAGCCTAAACCGATGATTTTAGAGACCTGAAACTTGGAGACTGTGTTCTTTGCATGACGTGGGCAGCTGATAAGAAAGAATTTTCCGAAATTCTTCCCAGGCGGTGAAAAAGGGGGGCCAATTTCTATGAAACTCTGCCATTTTTAATTTTAATTCTTTTAGGCCACGCGGATGAAGCCGCTGCCGGAAAGCTACTTTATATATTTAGAGTCGTGTGCGATGCGCGCTCAGAAACGGACGCGTTTGCGCTACACTGCACGAATAATTTATTCGCGTTGTGCGCAGCGGTAACCGCTGCTCGATTTTGTTTCGCAATGGCTACAAAACAGCTCATTGCCAACGAGCTTTTGGCATTCGTCAAGCATGCCATCGATTACATGGACGAGGTCAGCATCTTGCAGATCTGCAAGTCCTCTTTCAAAGAGGAAGAGGTATGTAGGGCCAAGTTGCTGTTATTTCAAACACTCGACCAAGTCGGACAGATGCCATCTCGCCGGAGGGATGGTGGCGAGAAGAGTCTGCAGGACATTATCGACCTGCTGAAAAGGACCGATCCGGATGACGTGCCAGATTTTGTGGCGAAGGAGCTGCACAAGCTGCCCCCCGTCAATTTCGACCACGTCGACGTCACCAGGCTGCTGAAGGACATCACGTCTCTGAAGGTGAGCCTGGCTGAGATGAAGACTAAGTTGGAGGCATCGGATGTCATTACTGGTGAATTGCGAGCCGAAGTAGCGTTGTTGCGCAACGCTATTCCGCCAAGTGGGTCACCGGGAGGCTCCAATGTTAACACACGGCGCGGGGCACAAAATGCTTCGATCTGCAGTTTTCAGTCGGCGAGTGAATCCACGTCATCGGCTGTCAAGATTGCATTATGTTCCGCTGATCGCGTCGTAACTGCCGGGGAAGCGACGCGTGTAATAGGTACATCGACCCCCAAGTGTGCCTATTCTGCAATTGTTGCCAAGACAAAACCTGCTATGTCGCAAACAAAGCGACAAGCAGAAAAACCAAAAGGGGGAAAGCAGAGTCGGTCAACACCGACGGCGACTAAAGTCGCTATGATGGACCAGAAACTGCAGGGTCCACCGAAGAACACTTGCGGTGAGGACGGCTTCATCAAGGTGGAGAGAAAGAAGAAGAAGCCTACTTATCGCAATCAGTGTGGGACAGCGCTTGAAGGACCCAACATGCTGCTACGTGCAGCAGTACCGACGACGCAGCTGTACGTGTCCCGTTTGCACCACTCTACGAATGCTGAGGACATCGTACAGTACATACGGGTGAAGACCAACTGGACCTTGAGGGTGGAGAAGTTGGAGGCGCGCCATAACACAAATTTCAAGTCGTTCGTGGTGCGTGTTCCGACTCATCATTTGGTGACCTTCCTCAAGGAAGAGTTTTGGCCGAAAGGTGTGCTGTATCGGCGTTTCCGCGGCCGGCTACGCGACACCTCGCAGCGTAACACGACGCCGTCACTTCGTGTGCACTAGTTTTTAAGTATTAAATATGTATTAGTTTATAGTTATTGTTTTTATACTTATATATGTATTGTGTTTTATGGGCCCTAGTTGCCTGAAATAAAGGATAAATAAAAAAAAAAAAATATAATAGAGCTCCATTGACTTGTTCGAAATGTGAAAGGTGCGATTGTACTACGTAGCAAAATAAGTGCTACGGCGTAGCGCGTAGCAATGCAAGAACGATACATCGTAGCGAACTAAAAACGAATTATGAGTTCATGAATCCACGATTAAGTATGGAATATTCATAATCTGTTGCTTTGATTTTATCTAAAAAAAATTACGTATTATATGAAAACTGAAAACGTAAAAGATCTAAAAACATATCTCAGTATAAGCCTCATCAAGTTGTATGACTGTACAGTCTGCAACTATACATGATGCGCGTTTGCTGATGCAGCAAACGCGCCGGGTCACGTACCTTTATTTCATTACGATATTACTGTTTATTGAAAATAATTTAGTGCAATTTTAGCAACGACAGAGTAAGGAGTCGTCAACTATAAACTTTGTACTATATTTACGTAATAAACTAACTTCAGTGATTTCTTCTCTTTGCACTCAACCGACTTCTTTGCAACCATCAACTATTCTACAACCAGCGTAACTAAGCAAAGTGTACCTAACCGTACAATGACTAAAACAACGATATAGGTATAACGATTTTGCCCAGCTGTGGGGTTAATTAAAAAACCTTTCAGTACCTGTATAAACCAGCATCTTCTCCTGTCACGTCCGTTATAAGTAGCTGATTTTTCAGCGAAAAGTATCTGAAACAATTGATAAAAAGTTTTGGTATAATAATGATTTTCATTTATTTATTTTACACCATATTATTATTTTTTAATATTTTCTTACAAAACAGTATTTTAAAAAAGGAAAAATACGATGATAAGTATTGAAAGCCAAAGATATAAAAAAAAAACTTTTTTCATGAATATGTTTCAGGTCACTCTAGATTCACGATAACTTTCAAGAAACATACTTTTTAAAGCAATTAGGTTCGTAATATGAATGGAATAAGAATATATGCCAGTTAGTAGAAAATTTTTCGAAGAATCCAATTTTATGATAAAACATTGTTGTATTTAGTTGAGCAACAGCACCCCTATTACGTAGCTCAATATCTTTCGATTTCAATAACAGTATACCATTATTTCATTTTTATATGAACATTCACATCTTTTGAAAGGTATGTCAATTGGCTATCCATTTTTTACGTAATTTGAGTGCAGACAGGCATATCAATAGAAAAATATCTTGATAGTCTTATTATTCTGTCATCATACCTGGTATTCTCAGGCAGAGGCTCTCCATCCTTCTGCCAGGTAATGGCGGCCGCTGGGCCTGAACTGATGTCACAATTCAGGACATATGGCTGGCCGCGCCATGCTGTCGCGTTCTCGGGGTGCACCGAGAATTGCTTATCTAAATCTAGAAATAAAAAAAGTAATCATTGTCTCAAATATTTTGGCATTAAAAAAAAGTCTGAAAATCTTTTTGAACGTCCTATTTACAAAAGACAGCCCCCAAAACGCCCGCCCTTCACCACTTCCTATGTGTTTTTGCTGGAAAGAAGAATTGACGCAACAAACTCCTAAGCAACACAGTCTGAAAAACCAGCGTTATATAATATAAATATAAAAATATTGTAGATTTTAAATTTTATTAATTTCACAGTCTAAATTAATTATTTTTTATAAAACTACTGAACCGATAACAAAGATTCTTTCAATGATAGAAAGATACATTATCCCCAGTAGCATTCCAACTATAATATTATATTGTACGAAACCAACTATAATATTATATTATACGAAACCAACTATAATATTATATTGTACGAAAGTGACTTTGTTTGTTTGTTACGCTTTCACGGTAAGACGGCTGAACTAATTTAGAAGAAATTTTGTACGAAAATAGATAGGCCCCTGGAGACGATTATAGGCTACCCGCGTCTCGAAGAAACTACTTCCCAGACCCGATGAAAATTCTCCTATATGTTCATCTAAATTACGTATGAGTGTATTAAATTTCATCCAAGCGCGTCCAGTACTTTTGCGTGAAACAGTAACAAACATACATACATACTGTCACATTAATAATATCAGTAGGATTAATTACAGAGTCACAGTAGTTACACCACCAGGGGTATCACTTAGAGGAGATAAAGTAATTCTAGACCAACTAAAGCAAACTAACACACACGCAGAAATGTTATTATTAAACCTGTTACTCTAGAAGTTAAAGATATTATTATTCAAAACTGTGGTATAAACTAACTTCAAAGTTTAATTCAAGATTGAAACTTCAAACGTTAATTCAGGATTGTTCGTATTTGGATCGTCCCACGCCTCGTCTTAACAACAGGAAACTTTCCTTCATAAAATTCTCACAGTTCTATTTATATGATTTCCTTTCAGGCGAATTTACGGAAAAAATACTATAGTCGTATTCAATTAATATTTTAACTCTTTTACGCAAAAAATATTTAACGATCATTGACAAAATTTGGTACACTTAAAATTTTAATTAACATATAGGATTACCGCCTCATTGGTCTAGTGGTTACATAACGCGACTACTGTTAACTGTGGTTCAATTCTCGGGTCGGGCGGAAATCGCTTTGTGAATTTTGAAAAATTCCACAAAGCAGCCCGAGGAGGGCACGTTAAGCCATCGTTCCGGCTGCTGTCTTGATAACATCAGTTGTTACTATAATTCCATGTCAGAGGCCGTCAGGTGGATTTGAGGATACTCTGACACAAGGGCTTGTTAGGTTAGTAAAATACCTGCAGCCCACACAATAAGAAGAAGAACACATATAGGATACTTTTTATCCGGTTGCTTGAAGTAGTTAGTCACAGGATATTATTATAGGTAATTATATAAACTCATAGCTAGACAATTTCAGACCTTGTCCTTAAAATCTTCCTAGGCATTACGTTAAAGTATAATTTCAGCCACGTAACAATCTGTTGGGGTATTACGACGCATCATCAATGTTAATGATATGGGGCATACGCCTTTTTTTGACATTCCATCCCCAGACGCTTACTGTAATGTTATGGGCCATTGTTAAAGGAGGGGGGGAGGGTTGAAGGTCTAAACTAATCATATTGCTCTTTATAGGCACAAAGGATGATACTCAGGAACTTTTCACGAAAAGATTTTATGTTCTTCTCTGCCTGCGACTTTGCGATCTATTAAAATATAATGTGATGACTAGCTGGTTCCCGCAAATTCACCCGTGTCTTGAGCGAATTACAATAATAGCATATAAACGTCTCCCGGGTTTCATCTGTCTCCATACCAAATTTCATTCAAATCGGTTTGGCCATTTTACCGTGAAAGTGTGACAAACAAACAAACTCATTTTTGCATTTATAATATTCATTAGGATAGATGAATTGTCGAAATTGAGACGATATCACAATTTTCCAAATTTTTATTTCACTAACAACTTTTTGGGCTACTTCGGTACTAAATCTAGGCTCTTAACCAACCTGGCATTATAAATCAGCGCCGAAACACAACAGTACATCATTGTCTGCCTACCCCGTCACTTGTCAGCGTGAGTATCGGCCGCTATCCATTGCTTTGATTGATTGTGGAGGAAACTCGCGTGTCATGACATATTATATGTAACATACGTACGTACCTAACGATTTATTTCGATGAGGAAGTGGAAAAAACAAAGACTTGTTTTGATTTATATTCGCTCAACTTTTGGAAGTGTTTTGGCAAAACTGTGGCGAAGAAAATTGGGTTAATGAAATACGGAGCAGAATTTTGTTGCGTTTTATGATGGTTTGTAGGTTAAGGAGACTGCTTTATAAGTGACAGTATGCGAGTACAGTACCTAGTCAATATAAATTGTTTTATTAAAGTCATGATTGTATTTTGGTGATTTATAATGGTGAAAGAAAACACTGTGAAGAAACCAGGAGATATAAAAAAGGAATGTAATCGCAAACCCATTTTGAGTGCAAGTAGTGACCAATGCTACTGCTTCCTCTGAATATTAAAAGGTCTTTCCCCAGCAGTGGGCAAGGCCTAATTAAATAGCCAGTTTTTTTTTTTTTATGATGGATTAAACCCTACAGTTGATACAATTATTGTAGAATAGCCACCAATAGATGTATAACTTCATAAAAAAAACAAAACACAGTTTTTTTACGCAGATCATAAAAGGAGAAGGAATAGTTCCTCTTTATTAACCATTCTTTAGAACCATTAAAATATATTACCTGTACCAATATCACTAAAGGGGAGCTCCCACGGTTATTTTATTGCGTGAACTAACGTAAAAAAATGATTGTGAGGGCAAAAAAAAATGACACATCCAGTATTCCAACAGTTTAAGTGTCTTCTACTTTGGAAAGTCAACAACAATAGTAGTGTTATCTATACTAATATTATAAAGAGGAAAGATTTGTTTGTTTGTAGGGATTTAACTCAAAAACTACTGGACCAATTTTAAAAATTCTTTCTCCATTAGAAAGCTACATCTTTATGAAGTATCTCATAGGCTATATTTATTTCCAGAAATAATTAGAGATCGATACTAAAACTTGAATAATGTACCCTAAGGTGTAAAAAAATTGTCCACGCGGGCGAAGCCACGGGCGGAAGCTAGTTTAAAATAAAACAACATATGATAGACAACGTAGACGGGGTAGACCCCACAAGAGATGGCGAGACGAACTGGACGCCTACTGCCGAGGCTGGTAGGAACGTGCTAAGGACCAGGAGCATAGAATGAAATGGGCCTTTGCCCAGTAGTGAGATAGTATAAGTTAAAACAATAAAAAAAAGATCTACATTCAATTCAATTACTATCTTAATATATATTAAATAGGCATTATATTATTACAATCCCCAATATTGTTCACATAATCTATTTTAAAATAATTATGAGAAGAACTGACTACCTAATTTCCATTAATTCAAATGTCAAAAATTACATACTAATAAATAAAAGTTATTTAGAGAGATAATATAATACAAAGCAGGAATAGATTCGTTGTGAAAAAGAGACGGTGCTATACAACGTCAGTAGCTGTGTCTTGCTCTCACACTTGAATAGCGATTACAAATACACGTGGTGTTACGGGCCCAGGTCCGTTCCACGTTCCATTCTACTTCAATTCTCAATCTCGTGTGAGGTCACCTTAATACTTTTTAAAACATTACTACTGACAATTTATAAGGAAGCCTATTCACTCTTAAATAAACGATAACAACCTTCCCGTCCCAGAAATGTTCGAAAAACAAGCCTTTTCTTAAAAAAAACATAATTATAACGACATTTATAACGTAATTTTCCGTGTTTATGGTTGAAATAAGGTCGCGGGTCGTCGAGGGCTCTATAAATTATTCAAGACAGAGCAAGGCATATTATTTTAGTTTCCTAATGGTATAATGTTTAGCTAGGGTACGATTCTTGTGATTATCTTGGTATTAAGTATTACTTAGTAACTATTTCCCTCGTTCTGAGAGACCTACTTTACGTGCCCGGATAAAAAGTAGCTGTAACCTTAAGGGTCCAGGGGGGCTAGACAAGTGGCAAAAACGCTATAGAATAGAAAACAAAATGTACGGGAATGACATTCGTTTACGACTAGCTATCTGTCATTCCCATACATTTTGTTTTCTATTCTATAGCGTTTTTGCCACTTGTCTAACCCCCCAGGTCTCCATACAAATTTCCTCTTAATCTGTGCAGCCGTTTTGCCGTAACAAACAAACTCACATTCCCATTTACAATACATATTAGTTACTAGCTTTCCGCCAGTGGCTTCGCCCGCGTACGAACTAAAATTAAAAATTAAAGAGTTTCATACAAACTTTGCCTCCCTTTTTCACCCCCTTATAGGTAGAATTTCGGAAAATCCCTTCATACAAAGAATACACACTCCAAGTTTCAGGTCTCTACGATCAGCGGTTTAGGCTGTGCGTTGACCCGTCAGTCATTCAGGACAAATCATTTTATATGTATAGATAATATAGAAAGTAGTGACTGACAATTTTCGTCAAAGATCGCCTCGCAAAGGTCCGGGACTCTGTAGTCCCGTGTATGGTAGACACTTACAAACTAATCAATATGTTAATATTAAATTTTTAAATGTTTTTGTAATTAATATGTTTTAAAAATGTTAATAATATACTTTTAGGAACTCCAAAAATATTTTTTTAAATCAATATCGGAGGTCAATGACCGAGAACTGTTTGATCAAAATATAAAGTTATACATTATACAAACATTTAGATAGCCCGTAGGTCAAACGCCTAAAAATATTAGTTTTACCTAATAACTCAGACGCAAACAGCGTGATATTTTATTAAAAAAACTTGCTACAGGAGTAAATAACTTGTCGCGTAGTTAAGATAGAGATAATAATATTATTGTATAATCATAATAACCTACTGATAAATTTGGCTAGAGAGAAACATTAATACATTCTTTATGCACGTCGTAAGAACCTTATCATTTAGTTTTTAAGTATTCAAATATTATTCATTCACACTTCTGCTTAGCCTAAGTGTGAAGGTTGATATGATTAGAATGAATGTTACTAGCGAGATGACGGCAGATAGTATGGAAGATGAAAACATGCTGCGCCGACCCCAAATAAAATTGGGATAAAAATTGGGATAAGGGCAGGAGGATGATGTGACTTCTGCTTAGCCTAGTTACCCTTGGCATCAATCATCGTCATCAATAGATGCGACCATCTATGTCATACCGAGACTCCGGCATGCCTCAGAAAGACGATATTTGACAGTCATTACGGGTAATCAGACGTCAGAAAGTCTAGTACCAAGAGGTAAGTATCGTGTTTCCCGGTAACTGGATTGTGGTGATCAGATAGGCTGTTGTTGGGAAAAGGCTAGGCAGATGATGAGGTATATGCAACCATACCTACCGACCTACCGTTCATCAAATTGTTAGAGCTTCTTCTACTTATAGTAAGGGCTGCAGGTTTTTGCCAAACTAACAAGGCTTGGTGTCAGAGTTTTCTCAAATCCACCTAACGGCCTCTGACATGGAATTGCAACAACAAGTGCTATCAAGCAGCCGGGACGATAGCTTAACATTCCCTGGCACGGGGGTATTACACCACCAACTTCTTGACTCCGGGCTGCGAAATTGTGAAATTTTCTAAAACCCACAAAGCGATTTCGGAACCCGAAATCCAGGAATTCCCGAACCAGTCACGTTAAGCTGATAACATAGTGTTATATTTAGGACGTAGATTATATCGCCCCACTCTGCGCTGTACAGATAGAGATATATTCACGGACTACCATTTCAAAGGTGACAACCTACAAGGTGACAACCAACCAAGATTCCCAAACCTTTGACAATTAATTTCGTAAACATACTGATCCACAGTTGATGCGGGCGCGTTGTATATCCTAACTAATTTATATACGCAAAAGTGAGTTTGTTTGTTACGCTTTTTGGTTAAACGGCTGTTCAGATTTGGATGGAATTTGGTACGGATATAGATGGGACTCTGAAGATGGTTATAGGTTGCGTTAAGTAGTTCGGAACGCGTGTGAAACCGCGGGAAAAAGCTGGTTATTATTATTTAGTCATTTACATTGTAAGTCAATTATGTTATAACTACATAACGATCTACTTGATTGGACTACCCTTAGTAGTGTATTTCACGGATTTTGCACATACTATTTTTAAAAGCCGAGGTAGCCTAGTGGTCAAAACACTTGTACCTCGTATAGAAGTGTGCGGGTTCAAATGACACTTCTCACTAATGGTAAAGAAAACATCGTGAGGAAACCTGAACTAAAAATTCTAAAATTGCAAATTCGATTCAAGCAAACGTGGTGATACTTATACTTTATCTGTATAAGAAGAGGCCTTTGACCCAACATTGGGATAGTAAATAGATCGATAATAGTATAGGTGCATAAAAATCATATTATATGAACAATATTACAAACCTGTAACATCTATCTATAGGCGATACTAATGAAAATTTCGTAGCATAGAAGTCAATTCACTCTATACATATCAGCCGTACCGTCTAGATTCTCGTCCCGTATCGTATCGATATTAAAATTGAATATAACTGGGATCAAAGGCGCACTCGTGATTGACTAAAGATGGCGTGTAACTTGATTTGTAAAGTAAAAGACTCATAGAGATACGACGACCTGTCGCACAAACTTTGACGCGTTTAAACATATTATAAGAAATTAAGAAGTCCGTGGGCCTAGCACAAATCACAGTCGAAAAAGTATTCATATCAAAAGCGATTTTCGAATCATAAATACAACTATACTAGAGCAAAATTTAAGTTTAGTAAATGTGTAAATAACAATTTGCAGCAGCCAAAGATATGATTAAAGTCATAAATTTAAGTAAATAGTTCGTAAATCGTTGTCGATACGAATACTTTTTCGAAAGTGATTCGTGCTGGGCCCACTGTATTCAACGAGGCAATGCTGCCAGTCTTCTGGGCACATTAACAGATGATAGCGATGTGGAAGAATATTTTGACGCTTAGCGTTGAGGTGTTTTTTTTTGTCTATACTTTTACTTTACTATTATAAAGAGGAAAGATTTGTTTGTTTGTAGGGTTTTAACTCAAACACTAGTGGACCGATTTTAAAAATTCTTTCACCGTTAGAAAGCTACATCTTTACGAAGTGTCATAGGCTATATTTACTCGTATTTCCAGAAATAATTAGGGATCCCTACTAAAACTTTAATAATGTAACCCAAGGTGTAAAAAAATGTCCACGCGCGCGAAGCCGCGGGGAATATTTTATATTTATAGTTTTAGCATTTATGATGTAGTAGTAGTAGTTTTTAATAAATCACAACTTAAACATAAAAATAGAAGTCTGTATTAATTTACTGTTTTAAAGTATCATGTGAACAATTAGAAGTTTGAGCGCCCTTAGTAAAATCCTAACTAATATTATAAAAGCGAAAGTGAGTTTTTTTGTTTGTTACGGTTTCACGATAAAACTGTTTAAGTGTATTATGCAGTTGTATAGGTAGCTAAACATCGCAAAATATATTCTTGCTTATTAAATCAAAAAATGAACTGATAATTTTTTCTCCATAAAAAATATGATTTTAACGATTACCAAAAACAACAGCGAATATTTTTGGTTATTGTTAGGCCTTGTCTACAAAATTACATTGACCCCCGTGAGCCTACCGGACATTCGCTAACTCGAGTTTAGACCTAAACATGGACGCGTGTCTGTCCAATCGGCGCATGAGGTTACCGCAGTTAAAAATACTAATCCACATTGACACTGTATTAAAAAAACAATCGACATTTTGATTAAAAATAGGTACCCAATTTATTAATTGATTAAGGTAGAGTATCACCCTTAAATGCAGCAAGTGATTAAATCGACACCCTATATATAAATTTCCACTCAATAAACCATTCGATAGACCGTCTATTAATCACAGACCTATCCTAGTAAACCCCTTACTCACAAGAAGTTGACTCATACATCATGTCCCTTCAAACCACTTTAAGACCTAGCCATGATATAGAAAGCTTTCAACTATATATTATAGAAATAACTCATAGGCCTTAAGGAAATGGTTTAATACACACCCAACTACAATAAACAAAGACAGATGGTTAGACAAGACGACCATAAATTGTATGTTGAATAACCAGCAGATAACTTAGGACAATAACGGGCGTGTCTACCGAGAACAGTCTAGCCCCCTCTATCCTAGTTTCACAGAGATTTATCTGATGGATAGCCAGTAGTTCCTACCTGTATTCTGATAAGATCTACAAGGCGAAATAACAACTTGTTTGTCTGTTTATTTGTAAAAATAGACTGAATTGTCTTTTCCTGGCTTCCATAAGCGATGTCTGTTTTGTTTGTTCTGTATG
The DNA here is from genome assembly GCA_963891755.1 of Pyrrhia umbra. Lineage (NCBI taxonomy): Eukaryota > Metazoa > Arthropoda > Insecta > Lepidoptera > Noctuidae > Pyrrhia > Pyrrhia umbra. Next base: position 14,233,681 of record OY982928.1, read on the forward strand.
AGAGTAAAAGTGTTTTTCTATTCTATTTTATAATAATCTGACAGGCGGTTGCACGAAAAACATTTGCAGTTCCTTATTCGAGAAACGAAAAAACTGACATTAAAAATTTTATATTTTTCATTATATTATTCGATATATGAATTGATAACATAAAAAATATTAAAAGTATGCTAATTATTGTTCCGTTTATTTATCTTAACACATATTATTTTCATTTTTTAAATATTTTTACAAAATATAAAAAAAACATTTAAAAATATAAAAAACAGGGATCCACCGATATCGGGAACAGGGTCCAAGCTACCGGTGGTTAGGGCCCCAGAGACAGGAACCTCCTCACAATACGTGCAGTATCCAGGAGCACTGCCTTCTGAATCAGGCCCTTGACCCAGCCGCCTAACGAGAGCCTCCTGAGATGTTGGTCGAGGCTCTTGGCCATCAGGCCATTGGCCGTCACGACTATCGGCACAATGACTGCCGAGTCCACATTCCACATATCGACAACCTCGTGCGCCAAGTCGAGATACTTTATTTGTTTTTCTTTCTCGGCTTTCACGAGATTCTCGTCATTATTATTGACATTATTATGTTTTGTGATATTTGTAAAAGTATAAATGATAAAAGATTCATGCAACCGGCTGCATTTGAATTGCAAATCTATTATTATTTGATGTTCATAATAATATATTAATTTATTTATTATTTTGATATATGTACTTATAAACGTAAACATATTTTGTTATAATTTTCCCACTCATATAAATAAAACGGCATTAAATGATGAATGGTGATGTTTAGAGCATGAAATTGACATAAATGCGCCATCCTTACGCAATTTTGATAATTTCTGTGGCAGAATTAGAACAAAATAGGTTACGACTTTGTTTACATTATTCTTAAAATCAATTGGAACAGATTACAACAAAGTAAACGTTACTTTGTTAGTATTTATAAATCACACCCTTTGAGCCGATAGCATCCCAAAACATGAAAAATGGTCGGTCACTTATCCATGAAATTACAGCGTGAAGTGGTGTGTCAAGGATCGGATAAAAAAACAAACCCGGGTAGAAATCGGCTCGACCTATTAAGCAGCCTTCCCGGATAACACCCACTCCTGACCTTTTAAGGATGTCAACAACATATATTTTCTAATTTCCCGGAGAGAGAGTTGTGTAAATAAATGTTATTTAAAATGTTTCTACTGAAACATTGAAATGTTTTAATATGGCCCACGTACTTCCTACAAGTCTGTATTTACTAGTAAACTAGTTTGCCGCCAGTGGCTTCGTCCGCGTGGTCTTTACGAGTTCAAATTGAATATGACAGAATTTCATACAAACTTTCATGACATTTTTCAACTCTTTAGGGTATGAATTTAGAAAATCCTTACTTGGTGCACACTTACGTTATTTAAGGAACATTAGCATTGCAAATTTTCATACTTCTAGAACCAGCGGTTTCAACAGTGCGTTGATTGATCAGTCAGTCAGACAATCAGTTTCCTCTTTTATATGTATATGTAGATAGATTTGGGATTTAAATAAAAATATTCTTACAAGTCTATCTCATAAATATATTATACGAATTGTTTCTCGCGGCTTCAACTTATATATTTAATATTTCTTAAGAGTTTGCAAAGGGTTATTTGAAATAAATATTAAGTTTAAGTGAGTTGGAGTTTGAATGTTTACTATTGCATCCTACTAATATTATATTATCTTATGTTTGTTAACACTTTCACGCAAAAAAAAAAAAAAAACCGACTTCCAAAAAAAAAACTGAAAAGTAAAAAATAATTTTTATTTAAACGCTTTACGACCAAAACATCGCTTTCGAAGTCGGTGTCTTGTAAGTTACTATTGTTAGTATTTCGCCACCGACTTCGAAAGCGATGTTTTGGTCGTAAAGCGTTTAAATAAAAATTATTTTTTACTTTTCAGTTTTTTTTTTGGAAGTCGGTTTTAATTTTTTTGTAAAAAGCTTTTTTTATTTTTTCGCTTTTCAGTGTCTCGGTCTTGCTATCTTAACAAAATAAACACACGACTTTTTAGGGTTCCGTAGCCAAATGGCAAAAACGGAACCCTTATAGATTCGTCATGTATGTCTGTCTATCTATCTGTCTGTCTGTCTGTCTGTCTGTCCGTCCGTATGTCACAGCAATTTTTTTCCGAAACTATAAGAACTATACTGTTGAAATTTGGTAAGTAGATGTATTCTGTAAACCGCTTTAAGATTTTGACACATAAATAGAAAAAAAGCAATAAATTTTGGGGGTCCCCATACTTAGAACTGAAACTCAAAATTTTTTTTTTTCATCAAACCCATACGTGTGGGGTATCTATGGATAGGTCTTGAAAAATGATATTGAGGTTTCTAATATATTTTTTATCTAAACTGAATAGTTTGCGCGAGAGGCACTTCCAAAGTGGTAAAATGTGTGCCCCCCCCCCCCCTGTAACTTCTAAAATAAGAGAATGATAAATCTAAAAAAAAAATATATCATGTAGATTACCATGCAAACTTTCATTGAAAATTGGTTTGAACGAGATCTAGCGGGTAGTTTTTAAGTAATCAGCAATTTTCCTTGACAAACAAACTTAATTATGCGGTCGGAAAAAAACAAGATAATTGCGACTTTATTGCGTATTTTTTCTTTCCAATGGTCGGAACCCTCGGTGCGCGAGTCCGACTCGCACTTGGCCGGTTTTTAGGTTGTATTAAGCGTAAATAACCAAATCATCTAAGTATTTGGCATATCAGCAAGTAGAGATAAATCGTTATTTTTGATATAATTATAAAACGGCTGAACCGGTAGTGATAAAATTTAAATGGGACCACACGGGAAGCACCAGCTTTCAAATAAAAAAAGAATCATGAAAATCGGTTCACCCAGTCGCAAGTTATGAGGTAACAAACATAAAAAAAAAAAAACAGTCGAATTGATAACCTCCTTTTTTTTTTGAAGTCGGTTAAAAACTATTAAATGGATTTAGATAAAGTTTGGTACACACAGTTTATAATTTGGACACTTTTTATCCGGGTGCGCGTAGTAGTTCCTATTCACTTTTTATCAGGGTACGTCGGGAAACACCTAGTTATTAAATATTGAACACAATACCCCGTTCGAAAATCGAACCCGAATCATTTTATCAAAACGGACTAAACAAGTATCTATAACCATAACTAGAATTACTTGTTAATCTAAAGTACCAAACTATTTTATACAACCCAGACTATAACTCCCCGATCACATCAACACAAACACATTTAGATCCATATGATACACAAATACCCAAAAACAAAGGATTTCTAAACTAGGCCGTCAAAGTGGTATTGTTTCAAAAGTAACCGTGATTACAGGGGTATAATTAAGCGTGGAGATTTAATCAGAGCGTACATACTGGACACTGAGATACCTCTGTCTGTCTGTCCCTTCGGAATTAGGACACTAGTGGGCCTAACACGTATCACCTTCGAAAAAGTATTCGTATCGAAAGCGATTTTTTTATGTACTATTTATTTAAATTGATGACTTTAGTCATAGCTTTGGATGCTGCAAATTGTTATTTATGTATTTTGAATATACATTTTGCTTTGGTATGGTTGTGTTTATGATTCGAAAATCACTTACATTAATGTTACGATTATTTAGTGCGTTTGTGCTAGGCCCACTGATGTGGCTGATTCGTAAAACTTGCCGTCGTATTTTTTC